>OY776120.1:84502086-85127086 GCA_963675135.1 Galeopsis tetrahit
AATTTATATTAATTTCAGGTGGGTGTAGGAATGGGAGAATCCTCGTCCCCTGATCCGCCATTCGAGATTACTTACAAGAATTTGTTGCAGCAAAAGAATAATAATAATAATCCTGAAGTTGTGGAGGAATGTGAGCTGCCTTTAATCGATCTGAAGCAGTTAGATAAGAAACAGATTGCCCGAGCTTCGCAGGAATGGGGTTTCTTCCAGGTTATAAACCACGGAATTCCCCGCCATGTAATCGACACAATGACACAAGAACAAGTTAAGCTCTTCAACAAGCCATTCAGCTACAAGAAAGATTTAAACTTGTCAGCTGGGAGTTATCGATGGGGAATGCCCTCAGCTACTTGTCTCAACCAGCTTTCCTGGTCTGAAGCCTTTCATCTACACCTCACCGACATATTGCACCCTTCCTCCACCCTCAATACTACTCTCAGGTACTATTATGTTTTTTTATTTCAATTCTTATTTCAAAACAAAAATACTATCCCATTAATCTATTTCTCCAATTTTATACTAATTTTTATTTCTTAAAAACAAAATACATCTCCACCATCAAACTTTCACTTTCTATACAAACAATCATTTTTTCTTAATTAAACTCGTTTCAAAATCAAATGAAAATCATAAAAATGGACAAAAGAAGTAGCTAGTATTATTTGAAATGGTATGTTTTTGTCAACAAGGAATATTGACCACAAAGTTTTTTTAAAAAAAAAATGTAATGATTAGAGTGTTGAAGGTTAGTTTTGTAACCGTTTATATATATAAAGTAAAAAACTTGGTTGAATTGAGTGTGTGCTAGACATAAAAAAATAATGACATGAAAGATAAATATGTGTGTTTTGTGAGAGTTATTTTTATTTTGGAATATGTAAATTTTTGTGAAATAAATGAAAAAAGAAAGTAGGTTAACTTGAAGGAAAGGAATATTATAGAAGTCGTTGGAAAATGTTAGCTAGTGTTGGCATCATTTAAAAAAAATATTTAGTGATAATTTAATAAATAATTTTGTGTTCATAAATTTAGTTTATTTGATTTTTATTTTTTTTGACACGAGTTAATTTGATTTCTCAAAATTGAAGAAGCTAGGTTCAATGAGTAACTTAATGCAAATATAATATGGTCAAAATTCGTTAATATGACTATATATTATGGTAATAATGTTATGTTGTACGTGACCAATTGGCACAAAATGTCATGTCGCTGGGTTGGAATATTTTTCTTCCAATAGTTGTGAGTTTTGAAAGAAAACTGATTTTATTAAAATGGTTATGTACTTAATTTGGATAAAAAAAACTATTTTATTCCAAGCGTCGTGTCTTTATGAAAGATTTTATTATTTTAAATTAAAGGGCCTGTCTGTTGGTGAATTAATATTAATATTATTTTATTTTGGAAGTCGTTGGTGAATAATTATCGATTTCTAAAAGTTATGACTTTAATTAAAAAAAAAAATGATGTTCATATGTTCATATACAGTACTATTGTAGATTCATCATTTATTGTTTATATGTAATTTAATGTCAGAGTTGTTTACTATTATTAAAGAATATAAAGTAAAGGTATAGGGGAAATATTTTTTTTTAGTTCTATAAGTTTTAGTGATTCCAAAATAAATCCTTTAAGTTTTAACTTTACAAAATACATTCTACATCTTTCAAATTATTAATATTAGTCCTTTTTCAAATCTATTTTAATCCTTTAAGTTTAAACAAACAAAATACTACAATAAAATACTACTCCAATCTACTAAAATCTAAAAAATACATTACTAATTCAATAAAAAATATACTCCCCACCCCGATCCGATCGTGTTTTCAAAATAAAAAATAAATTGATAGATTTTCTATATTTGAATTTAGAAAATGTATTAATAAAGCCTAGATTATATATATTAATAAATCAAGAAAATTATAAATATATATTAAAAAGACAAAAAAAAATAAAAATTCAACCTCGTCGTATCCCCTAAATGTAAATTATATTAATATAATGATCAAATATTCAAATTTGAATTTATTTTAAAATTTACTTATGGTTTATATTATATTTTTTAATTTATCAATATAATAAAAAAAATTAGAATTATTTCATTTTTTAAAATTTTATATATATATATATATATTTTAATTTAATATCTTCATAATTTTTTTGGCAAAAAAAATCTTATTTTAAATAAACATATTTTGTGCTATTATTTTGCTAAAAATGCAAATTTATTTACTATTTATATAATAATTTTTATATTTTATTTTGTTGGTATTTAATTATTTTATTTTACTGAATATTTTTTATTAAATAAGTTATAATTTTATATTTTAAATAAATTTTTGTTAAACTGAAAATTTTGAATTAGTGAGATATTTAAATAATTCAGGTTTTAAATAAATAAGTCTTATAATTTCAGATTTTAAATATATTATTTAGTTGACTTAAAAAAAATAAAATTATTTAGTTTTTACTTTTTTATATATATATATATATTAATTACTTAAAGAATTAAAATTGGATATTTGATCGGAGCCACTAAACGATCTTAAATTTTTTTTAGTGAATTTAAACTTAAAGGACTAAAATAGATTTAAAAAATGACTAAAATTAATAACTTATAAGATATAGGATGTATTTTGTAAAGTTAAAAACTTAAAAGATATATTTTGGAATCATCTAAATTTATAGGACTAAAAAAAATATTTCCTCTAAAGGTATACATGAAATCTTTTGAGTAATAAAAAAAAAGATATATTGTGTAATTTTGAAGTGGTTGAAGAGTATAAATTATTGAAAGTGAATTGTTCCATTATTAAATTAGAAAATGATAAATCAAATTTATAACGTCCATTTTTAACCATTGATGAATTAAAAATTGGAAGGAGGGAGAAATTATTACTTCCCCATTTTCACAATATTCATTTTCGTTATATTTAATTTTTAACCATTGATGAATAAAAAATTGGAAGGAGGGAGAAATTATTACTTCCCCATTTTTACAATATTCATTTTCGTTATACAATTTCAAATATATCCAACAATAAGGCATGATTAACTACAAATCAAATTTAAATCAGATGCATATTTATAAGCAGATTATCATTTAGCAGACATAATGTACTAATGTGGAATCCAGGTCAAGCATGGAGCAATATGCAAGTAAAGTGTCGGAAGTAGCACAACAATTAGCAGACATATTAGCTGAAGAAATTAGCCAAAATACAGCAGGTTTCCTTAAAGAAAAATGTGTACCCAGCAGTTGCTACCTTCGATTGAACAGATATCCAGTGTGTCCAATTAATGTTGAGATGATGATGGGAATAATGCCTCATACCGACAGCGACTTCCTCACGGTATTGCACCAAGACAACGTCGGAGGATTGCAGTTAGTCAAAGATGGAACGTGGGTTGCTGTTAAACCCAATCCTGACGCTCTCATTATAAACATTGGAGATTTGTTTCAGGTATGGTTTGTTGACCTACTGTATAGGTCCAAACCGAATAATATCATACGTTACTTAATTACATTTAGATTATATGATAAAATGGTACGTGCATATGTAGGCATGGAGCAATAATGTGTACAAAAGTGTGGAACACCGCGTGGTGGCTAATGCCGCCAAGGAGAGGTTCTCCATCGCTTACTTCTTATGTCCATCTTTCGATACAGTTATAGAAAGCGACACGAGTAGTAGTGAAGGCTGCGTTTATAGAAGTTTTAGCTTTGGGGAATACAAGAAACAGGTGCAAAAGGATGTCCAAATCTTTGGCCACAAAGTAGGACTTCCCAGGTTCCTCGTCTCAAACTCTTCAAAATCCTATGCCTAGTTACTAATAGGGAGTTTAAAATGCTTATGTGTCAGTCTTTATATTATGTTTGCTTATGTATCGTTTTTATATTAATTTTGCTTATGTATTGTTTTTATACTATTAATTTTGATTATGTATCGTTCTTACATTAATTTTGTTGATGTGTCAACATTTCAATTTGTTAAATGTGATTTTTTTTTTTGAAGACTTAAAATGTGATTATATTGATTGAGTATTTATGTGATTTTTTTTTCCATATATTAAGATTGTTTTGAATTCATAAAATTAGAAAGTTTGACTATCACAATATATATTACACAAAAATTTATATGCAATATTGCATACATGCATTTCAGTCATTCACACACATATTCTTTATAAATACACCCACAAGCTTAATTCACACACAATTTTTTATAAATACACCCACAAGCTTAATTCACACACACATTTTTTTATAAATACACCCACTAACAGCTCAATTCACACCCAATTTTTTTATAAATGCACCCACAGACAGAAATTGAACATGGTCGTCTTCTCCGAGCAGTTTTCGATCACCTCAGGCCGCGGTCGGACGCTGCAATTTACGATGACCTTAATCCTTAAATATTTTATATTTCTTTAAATATTCTTTAATACTAATCATTATGGATCAATGTTATTTTGTATTACGTGCAATAATATATCTTACTACATGCAATAATATATGTTACAATATATTATAATGTGGGTTACTTAATCAATAAAAAAAATATAAAAATATAAAAGAATCAATATTACAATATAAAATTGTGTTATTACTACATGTAATAATTTAATTTACTACATAAAAAATTATGTGTTACTACATACTACAGTTTGAATTACTACATTGAATAGACGTTTGTTACTATATGTAACTTTATCAAATGATCTAATATTTTCCGCATCATCCTACAATAAAACATTTTGTATTACAACATGATTATTGTGTTTACTACATTCGATAATATATGTTACTACATATTATAATGTGAGTTACTACATCAATAAAAACACTAGAAAAAACGTGTTACTAAATAAAAGAATTTGTATTATTATATAAATAGTTTGTGTTATTACTACATAAAATAATGTGTATTACTACATATTACAATTTGAATTACTACATTTAATATCCCGCGTTCGACAACAAAATAAAAGATAAAAAAATCACAGAAACGAGTAAAATAAACGGATTAAAAATTTCGAATTAAGCTGTCAGTGGGTGTATTTATAAAAAAATGTGTGTGTGAATTAAGTTTGTTGGTGTATTTATAAAAAATATGTGTGTGAATTAAGCTTGTGGGTGTATTTATAAAGAACATGTGTGTGAATGAGTGAAATGCATATATGCAATATTTCATACAAGACTAGCCCTATATATTAATTATAATCTAATAATTAATTATATTAATATTACTAATTACTTAAAATATGAGATACATACATTTTATTTTTCTAAAATCTAATACTTATTTTATTCTCCTTTCACTTCTTTATTATAATAGTTAAATTAGACATGCCAAGACGGGCCGGCGGAGCGAGACGGGCCAAAACCGCAAAAGCCCGCCATTTGGCGGGGCGGGCCAACCCGTTTACTAGGCAGGCTGTCAAAACCTCAACCGAACCAAAAAATAAGCGGGCCGCGGGTTTAAGCGGGCCTTTTTTTTTTTTTTTTTTACAAAAATATTTATTAAATTAATAAAAAAAACATAAAAAATTAATATATATATATATATTGTACATAATAGAAATAAACATCAAGAATTAGAAATATTGTCATTATTAATTGTATATAATATATTATAAACTACAATAATAATATAAATATATATTAAAATAATATACATATATAATACAATATATACGGTATAAAAAATGGTATTATGAGTACAGAAATTTAGAAAATAAAGAAAGAAGGAAAAAAATGCTGCTGCTTCTATAATCTGTCAAGGTTGAATTATATGTTATTTAATTAGGTTTATTATATGTTATTTTAAAGACAAGGTTGAATAGCTCAAACGCCTTTACTTAGGACCGAGGTCTTAGATTCCATCAAAAAATAAAATTATATACTATTTTTTAATTAAATATAATATTTTTAAAAAAAATAAAAAAATGGCAGACCAGTCCGCCAAAGCCCGCACTAACCCGCTAAAGACCGCAACTCAAACGGGTTGACCCGCCTCCTGACGGGCTTGAAAAATCCTAGCCCAATCCACTATTTTAAGTGGCGGGGCGGATTGGCCCAACGGGCCCAACCCGTTTTGACGGCTCTAAGTTAAATGTATATATATTGAAAGTTTATTTCTTTAAAAAATATATATAAGATTTTGATAGAAAAAAAGTACTCGTAAGTATTGAAATTTTGATAAATCACTCATCATCACCCTTATTTAAATATTAATAAAAAAGGGTATTTATTTATCATTGCTATAATCATTTTTTTTGAAAAGTAAATATGATGCTTTATTCCTCCATTTGAGTATAGGGGTTACTCAACAACACCCGTTTTACACATTTGTTCCTTCTATACTTACAAATACTCCCATGTTAATTTGAAAAACATGACCATGGATCTATATCCCAATCGTAAAAAGAATATGCTGAGAACTTATGAGCTCTCAACCATTTCCAAGTGTTGTATTTAATGCTTTCCGCAATCTCGTCCGGTTGTATTCTCTTCTCGTTAAAAATACCGTCATTCCGAGCTTTCCAAAGCTTCCATATCGTGCATTGCCAAACGAGGCCTAGGATTTTCCGCTTGAAGGTGTTAGTTCCTTTCCCACAGAACTCTTCCAAATGATTACTCACTGTGTTTGAGTACTCTATGTTGCTGTCCAGCCAACAGTGAACCAGGGACCATACGGTTAAGGCCATGGGGCATGTTATGAAGGCATGATTTATCGTTTCCGTCGCGGCGCAGCATCTAGAGCAGATGCTATTGAACTCGACCGGATTGATGCCCCTTTTCAGTAAATTATCCGCTGTCGCCACTCTTCCGTGTAACACTTTCCATACCAGCGCCGAAACTTTTATTGGGATGCACTTCCACCATATTTTTGGCCATTGTGTAGTCTGCGTGCCGCCCATATCCGCATTGTCGGTCAGCATTTCGTACATGCTTTTGGTATTGAAATCTCCTGTCTTTGATTCCTTCCAGATCAACCTGTCCTTCTTTGTCCTTGTGATCTTGAACCTGCACACTTTCGACCATAAAGAGACAAAAGCCACAATATCATTAGCATTGAATATATTAGACCATCTAAATATCCATGTATACCCGTCATCTAAAAAGAATTCCTTAACCCTGCCGCCCTGATTTGTTGATATGTTGTATAGACTTCTGTACTTGTCTTTTAAAATGACTCTTCCATCTATCCACGGATCCTCCCAAAAACGAACAAGATCCCCATCTCCTAACTTGAAGCTTAATTTATTGTAAAATATTGCACCCACAGGCCCCTCCATTAGGTTTTTCATATCTCTCCACCACAGGGAGGTTTTTGGCATGTTAATCATTTTGTTGATGTATCATTTAATAATTGATGTAGTTACACATATAGTCACTTGATTGAGTTTAAATTTTAAAATTAATTTTATGTGTAATTAATGTGATCTGTATTTATTGAAAAAAAAGTGTATGTTACTTAATGTATTGACAAATTTAATTTTTCAAAATCTATATATATATATAAAAACGGAATAGCCGTCAAAACTAAACTTTCCCGTCCATTTTAACTTACTATTTAGATTTTATTTTTTAATAATTCTGCTCAATAATGCTCTCCAACCGTCACATATATGTCGCATATACATTTGGTTGGGCATCATATCAATCACCTCTTCCATTGCAGATGTATATTCTAATTTATAAATTGATAGTTTAAAGTCTTAAAAATTAACCATGCCAACATATACAACTTGAAAATTGAGCTACTTATTTTATTTTTTATTTTACTATGAAAAGGCATGCCAAACAATAATACTCGGTAATTAGTTGTACAATTATTATTAATCCAATAAAAAATTCTACAGGAGAAAAAATATTTTTTAAATATCAAATAAAACAAATGTACAAAATGGTCATCCCAATTTTTTCACCCACTCTTTTGTCATAAATTAATTATTTGTCTAAATAGTAAATATAATTATAATATTTTCTTGACAAAGAGTAAATATAATTAGATTTGAATGTTTTTTTTTTTTTCATAATTAAAATGTATATATTGAATTTGTCATTTGGTTTTTTCAAAATATTTTGTGTTAGAATTCTTCTAATCTTTTAAACATTTTGAAATTAAATTGTACTCCCTCCGTCCCGGAGGAACTTGCACCCTTTGACCGGCACAAATCTTAAGAAATGTGTTATAACTATTTTCTTTTTCTTTAATCATTTAAATAAGTTTATTAGTAAACAATAAATTGTTTGTGAGTAAGGTGCAATTAATCTAGGAGACACAATATAATTCAAAAAACCGTTATTATTTAAAAATCTAAAATTTGTATATTTTGTTCATTTAAAGTACTTGACATTCAAGTTATATGTGTAGATATTAAATAAATATTACTCCCTCCGTCCCTTATAATTTGAAGACACAAAATTTTTGGGCGTGCATATATTTTAATGTATGAATTGTTTAGTAGTATTATGAGAGATAAAAGTGGGGTAGTAAAAACTTTTCAACTTTATTAATAATAAAAATGTTTTTTAGTGTAGATAAAGTGATGGCATTTGATGTAATATTGAGATATTTTGAGGAGATAATTAAAATGCTCTTCTACTATTTTAAGTATGTGTCATTCAGTAAGTGACACCCCAAATGACAAAATGAATCATCAAGTAGAGGACGGAGGGAGTAGTAAAAAACAAATATTTAACTAATATAGACACATAACAATAATACCAATTTTATTATTAATAACATACTCAAATTTATATATTAAAAAATTTCATATTCCTTACAACGTCGCATGGGAGAAATACTAGTTTTGATATAAAACTAACATAAAGTTTGAATCGATTCTTACCAACTTGAATTTCAATTTGAATATCAAGAATATAAAATGGGTTTTGGCAATTTGAGATGATATATAAAACCTGTGAAGTAAATTATGGTGGTGTATTTTTTTATTTTTTTTTAAAATAATCGATAAACATGTTTTATATTGCAATACTATGCCTTATACATAAAATACATTGCACAACAATATTGCAGTGGGTCACACTTAGGTGCCCGCGGTGTACCGTGCCTACATCACAAGAATGAAATATGAGCTAAGGGTGAGTCGGGTCAAAGGCCCGAATGATAAAAAATTAAATTAAAAAAAAAAAAAAAGAGCGAGCGTGAAGACGGAAGTCGCCCCATCTCCGTTGCTTTCTTTCTGTTGCCCATCGCCGCCGATTACTGTCACCCCATCGACGATGGTTTCTCACCGCCGCCGGTCTTGGTGTTGCGTCGACGGTTGTGTGTTTAAATCCCTAATTTCACAATACACAGTTAAAAACAAATATATACAATATGTGTTTTAATCCCTAATTTCTATTAGTTTCTTCTTCTTGCTCTAATTTTTATGAAATTATTCTATTGGTGTTAGGGAATTATCATTGAAATATGCATAACAATGAAGATTGTGATAATTTCTACAACAAAAATACTCATAGCAAAGAAAAAAGTGATTTTTTCACAATTTGACAGTGTTTAATTGGAGTTATTAGAATTGTTATGTTTTTTGTATTATTAGACATGTTGTATTGTTGGATATAAGCTCTGGTATTACTGAATATTTTTTGTGGTATTATTGAATTCAGTTTCATTTATAGGTGAAAAGATATATGAAATTCAAGATGTTCTCTTCAAGATCAAGAAGTATATGATCGTAATGAACAATGCAGTGAGATACAAGAACAGAACATGGAAGAGAATGTTGTGATATCAAACACAGGTACAAAAACTCTAAAATGTAAATCATACTTACAATAGAATAACGTATTATTATTGTATTGATATTTATTTTTACATATAAAACATAAAATGGTGATGATGCTAATAGTATTAGTGGTTCTCTACTTGGTGTGGAGAAAGGAACAGTGAAGGAAATGTATGATTTGTATCGTTACCATGAACAGAATATGTCATAACATTGTATTGATGAGTGAAGAAAATGAGACTAAGAGGAAGATTATTGAAGAAGGAAATGAAAGAGATTTGAAAGCTATTACTGCAATGGATACAATGGAACAGAAAGTGTCTCATCCAAAATCATTCAACACGGGTTTGGATCCAATGCGCTCAATAACAAAAGGAAGAAGTAAAAGGATCAATAGTAGTCTCCACAAAAACAAAAAAAAGAAGACAAATACATCAAAATAATCACAAATGAACGAGTTTGGTTCTAAAACACCGAATCCCCAGTTAATTTAGTTGATGATTGTTTTGCGTATTGCATATGGTATTATTGGATATTGTTTTTTGTAGCAAAAACATGAAAACATCATATCAGATATCTGGTATTACTGGGTATTACACGTGGTACTACTGAATACACTTTGTGGTATTACTGGACATCGATATTTGAATTACTTGTTTATTTATTCACACCGTAATTTAATGAATTAAAAATCATATAGACACCTGATATTACTGTTTATTAAATGTGGTATTAGTGAATACACTGTGTGGTATTACTAAATATTTTTATTTCTTTATTAACACAAATATTAAATATTGTAATTAAAATCATAATTTGACATTAAAAACTGCATTAGACATATGATGTTACTGGATATTAATTTTGGTAGCGAAAACATTAAACAGTGTAATCTAAAGTTTTAAAATCATATTAGACACATGGTATTACTGATTATTAAATGTGGCATTAGTGAATACACTGTGTGGTATTACTAAATATTGATATTTGTATTACTTGTTTCTTTATTAATAGAAATATTAAATGTTGTAAGTAACACTATAATTTGACATTAAAAACTGCATTAGGCATATGACGTTACTTGATTCGGGTGGAATTTGCATATTTTTATGGCACATTTTGAGCTCAATTTTCATAGAATTTCATGTTTTTATTGCTCAATTTTGGCTAATTTCACTTGATAGAGAGAAAGGTGGTGTTTTGTGTATTTTGTAGGGAAAATGGTTATTTTGGAGGCAAAAACACTCACCTAATTTTTAGTGAAGTCAATCGAAGGAAGAAATCAAAATCGAGGGCAAAACGAGTAGAAATTATTTGGGCCAAACAATTTAATTGTTTGACCCATTTAATTATTTGCAATAGCCCGCGAGCCCATTAGCATGAAAGAGAGGCAATTTTTCGGCAGAGAGAGAAAGTAGCATATGCTGCTAATTTTCCATCAATTGAGCCATGGGCCTTAGGCCCATTTAATTAACTTAGGCCCATTAATTAATTTGAGGAGGGCAACATAGGATTTTGGTCGGCAGAAGGAAAAAAGAAGCAGGAGAAGCGAAAACAGGGGAAAAAGGGCAGCTGCGATTTCACACACTTACACCTACTGGAAGGTGTTCTCCATTGAAGTTTCAAATGATGGATTAGCTTGGGATTTTCACACTCCATCATCTACACTTTCTAAGCTTTCTCTATCCCTTTTATTAATTTTAGTTATTTCTATTTTTATTGTATTTGAGATTATGTAAAACACTTTGTGGTTCTAAGGCATTGTAAGACTTGGATTGATGTTTATGAGTAATTTCTTGCTTTAATTGGTGTTTATTTCTTATTTGCATATTCAATTATCCATTGCAAAGCATGTTGTTAGTGGCCATAATGATTTGCTTGATTCATTGTTAATTGGGGTAGTATCGAGAGATTTATTCCATTTAATCGTATGCGAATGTGCAACCCGGTATTATTATGATCCCGAGAGAGGATTAATTATCGGAGAGGGAATCGAATGATCTTAGGAGCTATTTTAGATGGTGTAATGTTTGTGATGTAGACATACGAGCGTATATTACATTGCGTCTTTGAATTAGTTTGTATCGAGAGATCGATTAGTTCTTCTTGTGTGATCACCCTATTTGAGATAACCTTAATGGCCAATTAAACGAGATAACTCTCATAAACGGATATCTAAGAACTACAATTGCCTTGGAACCCACCTTTTCTCTTTGAGTTTACATCCACTTTACTTTCGTTTTGTGATTTGTATGCCATTTAATCGATTTTATCTTTGCTCTTTGTTGCTTATTTGTGACACTTGGTAGGTAATTTTAGAGTAAATCACCATATTCAAACTATTGATCACGTCTATTTAGAATTCTACTAGCAAACTACCACTTTTACGCTTAACCTCCCTGTGGGATCGACCTCGTGCTTATCACGCTACGATAGACGTCGTATACTTGCGGTTGTTTATTTTAGTGTTGCATAACACGTGTATCAAGTTTATGGCGTCGTTGCCGGGGAGGTTTTATAGCTCTAGAGTGTAGGTTAATAGAGTTTTAGTTTAGACATTTACTTGCTTTCTTTATTTGCAAAATACCAAAAATATTTGTTTCTATTTTCTTGTTTCTATTGTTATCTTTGTATCACTTGTCTTTTCTCTAGGTGATAAAGATCATGTTCTTTTGAAGATATGAGTGATTCGGAGGCTATAGTGAATTTGGCAACTCAATTGGTTAGATTGACGACTTTGCTAATTGAACGAGCTCCCAATTGGTTGTCAAGGCCAAGTTATGTGGAAAGAGCAAGTTTTATGGGCTATCAAAGAGAGATGGACTATGAGAAAGGCACTTCGGAAGCTTTCGTCACCACCATAATGAGCATTACTACCCATGGTCGTGGGACCATGATGATTTCCATTATGCCAACTCGGGAAATTTCTTTCAATCACCTTCCAATTTTGGTGTGCCCAATGATGTCATGGATGAACAGTCAAAAAGGTTAAGAATGGAGGAAATGTTCATTAGTGTCATGGGAGAAACAAAAAAATTCATGGAAGAAACAAAAAATTTCAATAGAGCGGTTGATGAAAGGTTGAACGAGGCGGATTCGGCCCTTGAGAATTTGGTGCAAGGAGTAGAAAATATTAAGGCTCGAATGGGTGATATTAAAGCATTAATGAATGTGAATGAGACTCATGTTTATCAAGAAGCTACCATTGAAGAACAAATTGATGATGACAAGTCTCCATTTACTACCGAGTGCAACCCAAAGGAACATTGCATGGCCATAGGCATACGAAGTGACATTAATTTGGAGAAAGGAGAAAAGATGATTGAAGAGTGTTGCAAAGTTGAGTTCATGGAGGAAGTGCCCAAACTTGATGATAAGTGCCTTGAGATGAGCAAAAGAGCCAAGTTTGGGGGAGTTTTCTTTGAAAACTCCCCCAATTCTTTCAAAATGTCCGACTTGAGTGGTGAAACGGGCAAGCAAAGACTTTGTGATAAGAGTGAAGGCTCCAATGGAGTAGCCCTACATTGTTTCGATGGACCCATGGATAGGATTGGATTCAAGAAGTATCGGGTCAAGGGGCAAAGTGGTGTGACTTGAAGGGTCACCGAGAGGGAGTGATGTCCGGCATAGGACGTTAAAAATAGCGCTATTTGGGAGGCAACCCAAGATTTTATTTGCTTTCTTTAGTTTTTTTTCCTTTGTTTTGTAGTTGCTTGATGGTTTAGATTTTGTGTAGGTATGGAAGATTAAATTTGGAGCACTTGGAGAAATGGAGAAGGATCAAGATCAATCATGAGGGAGAGCAGTTGTGCAATGGTGATTTCTAAGAAGAGCTTTAGGATGTGCAAGGAGAAAGGTAACAAATTTTAGCCCAAACTTAGAATTTTTACTTAGTAAAATTCTAAGTTTGGGGGAGTTTTTTTTTTTTTTTTTTGTTACACCTTGCACCGGCGCACCATTCTACTTGGGTTACATTTTGCACCGGCGCACAATTTGTCTCTTATGCTTATTGTGATGGTTGATTTGATCTTGAATGATTATGCTTTAGTTGATTGTGGTGCATGCCATAGTTGTTCATTGATTTGTGTGTATGATTGAGGTGATCGTTCTTTGGATACTTGATTCATGTATTGATGGATTGTTGAGTTTTTGATGTGGTGATGAGTTGATTGGTGAAGTTTGAACACTTGCATGATGATTTGTTGTGTGATGATTGATGTTTGTGAAAGTGTCCATATTCATGTTCATGTAAAACCGGTGAGCTTTTGAGCCTTTTGAATCGAGATATTTAAATCGGTTTGATTTACTCTTGAGAGCATCATTCACAATTTTACATTCTAAAACTTGTCATCGGTCTTATTTGAAACTAAATTGTGTGAAAACTTTTGAAAATGATATAAGGCCATCTTTGTTTGAATAGTCACTTGGCCAAATTTATCCTTACCAAATGAAATTTTATCCGTAGCTAGCCATTTTGAGCCTATTGACTTATATTTTTTTGGCAACCTACGCAAATTTAGCCTATTTGTCTATTCCTTTTGAGCTTACCTTTATATGAACTAGTGGAGCGTAATTGTTGACAAATATGGTTGAGTTGAGCTTGAATGCAAATTTGGAAGGTTACTTGTGCCTAAGTGAAAGAGAAAAAGAAAGAGAAGAAAAAAAAAAGTGAGAAGAAAAAAAAAAGGAAAGAAAGATGAGTTGATGAATGCATACAAAAGAGTGGGTGCATTGCAAAATTACCTCTTTTGTATAGCTACTTGGTAGAGCTTGAAAGAAAAAAAAAATGTTCAATGGTTTTTGATGGTGTAGAATGTGCTTAAAAGAGAACAAATAAATTGTGGGAGTTGGAGTTTTTGAGTTGCAATCCGCGCAATTGTAACTTTATCTTGAGAAGTTTTTGAGATGTGTCTATGCGTCTTTATGTCTCGCTCTCCACTAGTTTATGAGTTACTTCATCCAAATCTACCCTACCTTGACCAAAGAGCCTACATTACAACCCAAGAAAGTCCTTATTGATTCAATTGTTGACACACAAGAATTAGTAGAGAATGTAGACTTGTGGCAAGCTTATGGTTTTGTATCTTTGTGAATTGGTGATTGAGTGCATACACATCCTACATAAATACTTTGAGTGTTGAGAGAAACACTTCCTTGAGAGGAACAATGAATTGGGCACATGAACTTGCATCTCTCAAAGCATGACATGTTTGAATGTTTGTGGATTTTTTTACCTTGAAACTTTGTTGTCATTGTGAGAATTCAACAATTTTGTCTCATTGTTGGTATCCATTGAACATTTCATTCGCAATCATTCCACCCTCATGTTTTATTTTTTTCGTTGTTTGGGGACAAACAACATTTTAAGTTTGGGGGGTTTGATTCGGGTGGAATTTGCATATTTTTATGGCACATTTTGAGCTCAATTTTCATAGAATTTCATGTTTTTATTGCTCAATTTTGGCTAATTTCACTTGATAGAGAGAAATGTGGTGGTTTGTGTATTTTGTAGGGAAAATGGTTATTTTGGAGGCAAAAACACTCACCTAATTTTTAGTGAAGTCAATCGAAGGAAGAAATCAAAATCGAGGGCAAAACGAGTAGAAATTATTTGGGCCAAACAATTTAATTGTTTGACCCATTTAATTATTTGCAATAGCCCGCGAGCCCATTAGCATGAAAGAGAGGCAATTTTTCGGCAGAGAGAGAAAGTAGCATATGCTGCTAATTTTCCATCAATTGAGCCATGGGCCTTAGGCCCATTTAATTAACTTAGGCCCATTAATTAATTTGAGGAGGGCAACATAGGATTTTGGTCGGCAGAAGGAAAAAAGAAGCAGGAGAAGCGAAAACAGGGGAAAAAGGGCAGCTGCGATTTCACACACTTACACCTACTGGAAGGTGTTCTCCATTGAAGTTTCAAATGATGGATTAGCTTGGGATTTTCACACTCCATCATCTACACTTTCTAAGCTTTCTCTATCCCTTTTATTAATTTTAGTTATTTCTATTTTTATTGTATTTGAGATTATGTAAAACACTTTGTGGTTCTAAGGCATTGTAAGACTTGGATTGATGTTTATGAGTAATTTCTTGCTTTAATTGGTGTTTATTTCTTATTTGCATATTCAATTATCCATTGCAAAGCATGTTGTTAGTGGCCATAATGATTTGCTTGATTCATTGTTAATTGGGGTAGTATCGAGAGATTTATTCCATTTAATCGTATGCGAATGTGCAACCCGGTATTATTATGATCTCGAGAGAGGATTAATTATCGGAGAGGGAATCGAATGATCTTAGGAGCTATTTTAGATGGTGTAATGTTTGTGATGTAGACATACGAGCGTATATTACATTGCGTCTTTGAATTAGTTTGTATCGAGAGATCGATTAGTTCTTCTTGTGTGATCACCCTATTTGAGATAACCTTAATGGCCAATTAAACGAGATAACTCTCATAAACGGATATCTAAGAACTACAATTGCCTTGGAACCCACTTTTTCTCTTTGAGTTTACATCCACTTTACTTTCGTTTTGTGATTTGTATGCCATTTGATCGATTTTATCTTTGCTCTTTGTTGCTTATTTGTGACACTTGGTAGGTAATTTTAGAGTAAATCACCATATTCAAACTATCGATCACGTCTATTTAGAATTCTACTAGCAAACTACCACTTTTACGCTTAACCTCCCTGTGGGATCGACCTCGTGCTTATCACGCTACGATAGACGCCGTATACTTGCGGTTGTTTATTTTAGTGTTGCATAACACGTGTATCATTACTTGATATCGATTTTGGTAGCATTAATCCCTAAACAAAAGCAATGTTAAAAAAAAAAAATAACATGATCAAAGTTTCCTTTTACTTCTTCCCAAATCACCACCCATTTTCTTCAAATTCTCACCTGCGTCTTTCTTCTTCTTCTCTTGAGCTTTCAAAGCATTTTGTTTCTTGTCTTCGGCAATTCTTTGATCTTGTTCTAAGAGCGATATTGTTCTTCTTCTTTCTCGGACCCATACCTTTAGGTACCATTTGTTCAGTTATTTTCATGATAAACCTAAAAAAACAAAAAAATGACACAAGTTAAACAAAAAAATGGCACAAGTTAAAAAAATGACACAAGTTATAATAATATGCATAACAATTAAACTTCCAATTACTTGTGCATTTTATATGTTAAAACAACTATATTCCATGGAGATTGATCAAAATTGACAAACTCAAGTCTTGTGAACATAAATATCACTAAAAAAAGAGTAATCTACTGCAATTAGTTGTCTTCAAAACACACCGCATATACTCTAGTACAGCCCCAGAAAAAGGGGCGAGAACATATTAACACGAACATAGAAAATGTAGTTAATTGCTTTTATCTACCTACACACAAATACAAATACCATTCAAGGCACATTAATTATGATAATGGAGTAGGCTCATATATATATATATATATATATATATATATATATATATATAAAGAAGCAATTTCTTGAAGTAGAAACTGTTGGGATATGAATCCTAGACAAGTCCTACATGATGAATAAAAGATAAAGATAAAGTTTTGATAAGCCAAAAGTAGTTTGAATTTTTCTAAGTGTTGACTAATCTAGTCTAGTCAAGTTAAAGTCATCTTGAACAAGATCAGTAGAGTTCACATGAAAAGACAAGTATTGTTTACAGTTCAAAAGACAAGTACTTATAAATTGATATCGCATTATTACTTCATATGTGTTTATATTAACTGATTAGATTGTTATTGAGCTATGGATAATGATTGTACAGAGCTCATAATTTTGAATGTAATAGATAGATTGTTTGTATAGTTTTAAGTTGACTAAGCTGTAAGCTTAAAGTAATGTAATAGTCTTGTTAGGATTAGATGATAGGACCAGTTTAGTTCTATTGAAGACTACTGAAGAAGTCTACTGCGCAAGACAAGGAGACCAGACTAGACAAGAAGAGAAGACAAGTCTACTGAAGATAAGTGCGCATACAAGATTCAACAAAGACAACTTGAAGTTAGTTATTCAAGACGCGTGAAAAGATAAGGATTACAAAGTTAGTTAGAAATAACTACTTAAACAAGAAACGCGTGGAAGGATAAGAAGATTCAGTTGGAAGTTAGTTTTCAAGAAGAATTGGTTACAACTAACTAAGTTCTTGAAATTGGAAGTCTATAAATACCTCAAGGTGTTTATAAATTTGAGGACGACTGAAAAAAAAACTATTGAAGTGTTATTGAAGATTCAAGTGAAGAAATTACTCTCAGAGATTGAAGTTCAGAAAGAAGCTACGCAAGACAAGTGAAAGAACAAGAAGGCTACTACTGAACGAAGATAAGTTTTATTTTTGTTTACTGTTTCAAGCTGCTAGTTACTTGTAAAATAGCTAGTTAGATTGAAGAGGCACTTGATAGTGTTGTCGAGAAGATCTAAGTCTTATTTCTTGGGACTTAAAGCTACAAGAACATATTACTCCATTGGACGAGTTAATAAGAATATCACAACTGGGTTGTGAGAGTGGATGTAGACAAGTTGTCGAACCACTATAAATCGTTTGTGTTGTTTACTTTACTGTTTTGTTGGTTTTAATTGATTAATTGTTTAATTGCTTAAATACATGTCTAAACTAGACTAGTTGAGTATAGAACAGAGTTCTCGAATTTTGAAGATTGAGTATAAACTTTAGTTGGGCTCATTGTTAATTTCGTATTCCGCACATTGTAATTCTGATATATCGAATTTTTTTTGAAAAGTCTATTCACCCCCCTCTAGACATTTTCACTAGCTTACTCGATATTAACTCAACTTTCGGGACCTACAAGTGGTATCAGAGCAGTAGTTTACGAACTGCTGTTTCTTGATAACCGACTTAAGACTTAGGGTGAAGTTGTGGTTCTTGATCATACTTGCTTACGAGTTTTTGATCAATATTCCTGATATATCCGTTTCTTGTTCCCTGTTCTTGACTTATTTGCTTCTTGATCATAAAACTGATTAGCACGAATTCACTCGGTTAACATGTCTCTTGAAATCAGCGCTAACAAGTTACCTAAGTTCCAGGTTCAAGATTATGACTATTGGAAGCTAAGGATGGAAGCTATCTTCAGTTCCACTCATGACTTAATGATCTCCGTCATCACTGAAGGTCCGATAGTGACCATGATTCCCAATACTGCTGCCCTCGACATAAATCAACCCGTGGGTACACTCGTCAAGAAACCAAGGTCAGAACTAACATCAGAAGAAATGAGACAAAATAATTTGGATAGCTTGGCCAAGAATTACATCTTACACACTCTTCCTAACGAGTATCTGGGAAAAGTGCTAAAATGTAAAACTGCCAAAGAAATGTGGGATCGCTTAGCTATCATTTGTGAAGGGACATCCCTAATCAAAGAAAGCAAGCTTTCTACAGCAGTCCAAAGATTTGAATCATTTCATATGAAAGCTGGCGAAACAATAGATCAGTTGGATACTCGTTTTACCAAAATCATGAATGACTTGGAAGTCCTTGGTAAATCTTATACTCCGCGTGAAATCAATCTTAGGATTCTCAAAAGCCTTGATAATCGATGGAAAATGGTAAAAATGCTTGTTAAGAATACCCAAGATATAGACGTATGGACAGCAGAGACCATGTTTCAAACTCTAAAGGCCCATGAGTTTGATTTAGACGAAGATGAACCCATAGCAAGTAGTGACAGAGAACATGCTGTATCTAAGAACGTTGCTTTTAAGGCCAGTTCGTCTAAGGTAGACAGGTCAAAGTCTAAGACTAGGCCTGCCTCTGTGAAAGACGAGTTAGACACTGATCTCAGTCTGAAGGATCAGGTAAGCCTCATGGTTAGAAAGTTTGATAGGCTGAATAAACGTTTCGGAAGATATAAGAAGTTATATAGAGAGCATAGAGGGTCTGCTTCTAAGAACACGTCTGAGACCAGACGAGACCGAAACTCGTCCGAAAGGAGAGACGAAGTCTCGAAAGGTAACAGACAAGATAGAGAGTCTGATGGTAGGAAGATTACTCGTTCTGATAGACGTGATAAACGAAGGAATAACTCTCCTATTAAAAAGGCTACTAATGATCTCTTGTGCTATAATTGTGAAAAGCCAGGTCATTACATATATGAATGTCCAGACCTAAGCACTGATGATCGAGAAGAACGCAAAGCACGAAGGGAAAGAAGATACAACCGTGGCAAGAAGGCAATGATGGCCAATGATGACTCTGAGTCTGACTCAGACGAGTTACCATCATCCTCATCTAGCTACCCGTCTGAACCAGATCACGATGAAGCATTCATAGTAGATGATGGCTTATGTTGCATGGCTAAAATCGACCAAGAGGTATCATCTGCTACATCTTTTCAATCTTGTGATGAATCAGAATCTGATGAAAGTGATACTGCCAGTAGCAAAGTAGGGAGTAGCCTTCAGCACTCTACTAGTGCAGTTGAAGACGACCTCCTACTTGCCAACCAGGCATTCATTGAAGTCAGCGATGAAAACATTATTTTAAAACAAGAAATCATTGATCTTAAGGAAGCTCAGTCTAAAGTAGATCCTAATATAACAGTTCTAAATGAACGCTTGCAAGAAGAGTTGAGACAACTCAAAGACAAGTGTGCATTAACAGATAAGTTGTATCAAGACCTACTTAAGACACATGCTACTGAGAAACATGAATTCAATGTTTTAAAAAGCAAGTGCAAAAAGCTTGAAGAACGTAATAAGTTCTTAGAAACTGAGGTTGTCACTCTAGACCTTAAACTTACTGACCTGGTTAACTCTTCTAAGGTTAATCTTGAACTGTCAGATAGGTATAGGGCTCCTGCTGACAAGACAGGCATAGGTGCTGAGACATCAAGCTCGTCTACCCAAGTTCCTAAGAACCCTACTATTTTCATCTCAAGCTCATTGACTAATGATAAAGGAAAAGGACCAATTATATACGATGTTGATACTCCATCTAAAGGTACTGTACCAAAACAAGCTCGAGTTAACATTCCAATTACCAAAGGAGGTAAAAAGAATGGTAACAACAAGCCTGTTCAACCTAGAACTAATCTTCAAAGGACCACTAATCGTAGACGACCGAACCAGGTCAGATACAAGGATTGGTATCCTGAGGAGACGAGTACTAGACAGGTACAGACTAGACGACAAGAGCCTAGACCTCCTTTCATAAGGCAGTCTCAGCTCTACTCGTCTAGACCTAGACAGGAAGGTCCAAAATATCGTACACAAGCTGTCCTATATCCTCCACCTTTGTCATATGATATCGAAGGAGAAGAAAGACCTAAATATGTCTATAAACCGTATGGACTTAATGCATATAAACCCTACTCTAAATATCATAGACAAGTGCCTGCTCAAGTAGAGATTAAGTCGAAAGGCTATCTCCAAAGAGTAGACCCGAACTCGACTGATAGGCCAGATAAGGACAACAAGGTCTTATTTTGCAACAAATATGGTTGAAAGCTTAGAAGATCAAACTTGTTCAGGACTCCAATGTACATTTGGATTCCATTGAACTCGACTAACCCCCCAGGACCCCAATAAACAAGGAGGGTACCTAAATTATGAAATATCATCTAATGCAGGGTCGACTCGATCTATACAAGAAGGGTGGCTCAGTAGGAGAAACCTGGTACATAGACAGTGGTTGTTCGCACCACATGACTGGTACCAAGGCTCTCTTATCAAGTTACCATGAGCAAGAAGGACCAAAAGTGATATTTGGTGATAGCTCCACTGCTGTTACCAAAGGATTTGGTTACATTCGGAATGGAGACATAGAAATCCAAGATGTCTCATATGTTGAAGGCTTGAAATACAATTTACTCTCTGTCTCACAGTTCTGTGATCGTGGATACAAGGTGCAGTTCAAGAGCCGCAAATGTGAAATCATTGACAAAAGGACACACACAGTCCTACTGGTCGGCATAAGACAAGGAAGTGTGTACATAGTAAACTGGAACAGTTGTCCGAGGGACACCTGTCTACTTACTAAGAATCCTAAAGAACTTGGCTGGCTCTGGCATAGACGCCTTTGTCATCTAAACTTTAAGGTTCTTAATAAGATAGCCAGAGACTACCTTGTAGAAGGTATTCCCAATGAAGTCTACTACAAGTCACATGTATGCACGGCCTGTCAGAAAGGTAAACAGGTAAAGGGTTCCTTTAAATCTATTACATCCCTCTCAACAAGTAGAGTTCTCGAACTTCTACATATGGACCTACATGGCCCAATAACTCCTCCAACTTTGAACGGTAGAAGGTACACACTTGTTGTGGTAGACGACTATTCTAAGTTCACTTGGGTAGTCTTCTTACACAAGAAGAGTGATACACAAACACTTCTGCCTGATTTGTTGAAGAAATTACAAGTTGAGAAGAATCAGTCCATTGTCAAGATCCGCAGTGACAAGGGTACTGAATTCATTAACTGCTATATTAAAGAATTTTGTTCTAAGCGTGGCATCCAGCACCTTACTAGTGCAGCAAGGACACCACAACAAAATGGAGTAGCAGAGCGAAGGAACAGAACTCTTAAGGAGGCCTGCAGGACCATGCTGACAGAGTATGATACTCCTCAGAAGTTTTGGGTAGAAGCGATCAATACTGCATGCCATTCCCAAAATAGAAGTGCTATCAATAAAGCACTAGGTAAGACGCCCTATGAGGTATGGAAAGGTCGAAAACCCAGAGTTTCATATTTCCATATATTTGGTTGTAAGTGTTTCATCCATAACAATGGAAAGAGCAAGTTGAATGCCTTCGATGCTAAAGCAGATGAGGGGATATTCTTAGGATACTCCTCGACTAGCAAAGCATTTAGAGTATTCAACTACTCAACTCTTTGTGTGGAAGAAACACCACATGTGGTTTTCGATGAATCTCAACAGGACTCGTCTGCCAACAAGATCAGTGAGAAAGTTACTGAGCTATCTATCGAATCTGAGAAAGATTCAGAGGTATATGATTCCGTTCAAGCCTACAATCCATTCATGAAAGCTCTCGAATCTAATGACAAGGAGAAGGTAAGTGCTCAAGGTAAGTCTACTAGACCAGTAGACATGCCTGCTCTAGTTGACTCATCTACTCTAGATAAATCTGTTGATGATACAAATGATGTTGACATGCATAATACTGTACATGATATAGATGATAGTACTACTGTTAAGAATAGAAATACATGGAAATCTGCACATAATACTGAAAATATCATTGGTGACTCTACTGTTGGTGTGAAGACTAGACGACAACTCTTTGAGTCGCAAGAACAGCCGAGTCCAACTATGTTTTGCTGGTGTTGCTTCCTCTCTGCTATTGAGCCTACCACGGTTAAAGAGGCATTGGCTGATAGTAATTGGATCATCGCTATGCAAGACGAGTTGAACCAGTTTGTTCGAAACGACGTCTGGGAACTTGTCGATAGGCCGAAACATCATAATGTAGTTGGCACTCGATGGATTTTCAAGAATAAGAAAGATGAGAATGATTTAGTCGTTAGAAATAAGGCTAGACTAGTCGCCCAAGGCTACTCACAAGCTGAAGGCATAGACTATGATGAAACCTATGCTCCTATTGCTAGACTAGAAGCCATTCGATTGTTCCTTGCATATGCTGCTCACATGAAATTTACCGTATATCAAATGGATGTTAAAAGTGCATTCCTTAACGGTATTTTTGCGGAAGAAGTGTATGTTGAACAACCTCCAGGTTTCGAAGTCAAAGGTGACCAAGTTTACAGATTAAAGAAGGCCTTGTATGGACTAAAACAAGCTCCAAGAGCATGGTATGATACACTCTCCCTCTTTCTATTAGAAAATGGTTTTACTAAGGGCAAGGTCGATAGAACCTTGTTCAGAAGACAAGAAGGGAAGGACATTTTACTCGTACAAATTTACGTAGATGACATCATTTTTGGGTCACCTAACAAAAAGCTGAGTGAAAGTTTCTCAACACTCATGCAAAGTAAATTTGAGATGTCTATGATGGGTGAAATGAATTACTTTCTTGGTCTTCAAGTAAAACAGACCCCTGAAGGGATTTTCATAAATCAAGCAAAGTATACTAGAAATCTACTAGACAAGTATGGTATTAAGACATGCAAGTCTACTGGCGTACCTATGCTACCTACCTACAGGATGGATCCAGACGAACAAGGTAAATGTGCTGACCAAACACATTATCGTGGTCTTATTGGTTCATTACTATACTTGACTGCTAGTAGACCTGATATTGCATTCTCTGTTGGTGTATGTGCTCGTTTTCAAGCTAATCCAAAAGAGAGTCATATGGAAACCACTAAAAGGATATTGAAATATTTGAAAGGAACCATCAATCGTGGTATATGGTATCCTTCAAATGATGATCTATCTCTAAGTGGCTACTCTGATTCTGATTTTGGTGGGTGTAGAATAGATAGGAAATCTACATGTGGTTCTTGTCAATTCTTAGGCACAAAACTCATTTCATGGTTTTCTAAAAAGCAGACTAGTGTTGTAACTTCAACTACCGAAGCCGAGTACATGGCTGCTGGTAGTTGTTGTAGTCAAATACTCTGGCTCATGCAACAGCTTAGAGATTACAATATACATGAATCAAATGTTCCTATTTTCTGTGATAGTAACAGTGCAATTGCCATTACACAAAACCCTGTTTTGCACACACGTTGTAAGCATGTTGATGTGAAGCATCATTTTATACGTGATCATGTAGAAAAGAAGGACATTCGCATGGAAAAGATTCATATTGATTTTCAAAGAGCTGACATTTTCACAAAACCATTAGCTGAGGCACGTTTTCATGAGTTATGCATTAGTCTAGGGTTAATTGATTTAGACCCTACTTGCCTATAGCTATGCACTAACCAGACAGGTACATCAAAGAAATAAGGAGACAAGATCACTAGATCAGAGCACTCGACTAATCACTCAACATACAGGTATACAAGGTTAGACTAGATGACCAAACAACCCGATGAGGAAGCTGGTAAAGCTGAGGGTAATACTAAGGGAATAAAACATTTAAAGGGGGAATCATTGATTTCTTAAATATCCTTATGTTAACTCTTATGTTTGTTAACAGACATCTTGCTCGAAACCTTGATTATTGCTTTACATTGATATTCATCTTATTTATTTTACCCTACCTGTACCTATGATTACGTGTTACAAATAATAAAACAGGTACATAAAGTTGTTCGACATTCAGAATAGACAAGCACAGTCGAAGGGGGAACTCGACTGGTGTTCATAAGACTACTCGTCTTGTGCAAATTAAGTCTACTCGACTTATGAAGCTTAGGCCTACTCATCTATTCTGGATGGACTCGAACAGACAAGCTAAGTGTTCTTTTGATTAAAATATGTTAAGTGTTTATTCGAAACAAATTAAGGACATTAAAGTAATTTGATATTGTTAAAATTTGAATATTCTAGAATTGGATTTATACACTCCCATTTAATGAGGTGTATACACTCAGCTCGCACTCATCTATACTAGGTCAGATGAATTCACTCCCCTGCCCAAACTAAGAAGAGGTGGATTTCAAACTTTACAATATCACATCACATTATTTTCTCGATTCCGTAACCGAATACCAAAAGTCCCGACCGTTGGATCTAATCCTTCGATCTTGGCCATTGGATCAGAAATTCTGTTTTGAACAAAACCCAACACTTGCACACATCTTACCCCACGTTTTCATACCTCTACTACTCTCAAAACATTTGATTTCTTGCATTTTCAATTCTCTTGTTCATAACAAACCTATCACCATGTCGATTCGATCTATTTTCGATGTGAGCACCAACATACAGGCTCCATTCGATCTAGGCAGATACATCAACGACAACAAAGTGCATGTTGAACCATCTGTATTCTTCAAAGGAAATCACAAAGAAGGAAATGCAGAAATCTTGACCAAATGCACCAGATGCGGCCTAAAACCTTACTTGGAGGCGTTTCCTCAAGTTGTCTTGGAGGAGGAAGTACTGGAATTCTATGCCAACGCCAACAGACGAGGAGACATAATCGAGTCATTTATTGGTGGAAGTCGAGTGGAAATCACTCGAGAAGTTATGTTCGAAAGGTTAAAGTTGCCCATCAGAACGATTGATGTGGAAAAATATGCTGAAGGTCAGGAGATGAGGTATTTGAGCATCTTCTGTGGTAAGAAAATGAGGCTTAAACCAGATGGCAAGGCTCCTGCCGTCAAGAAGTCGGAACTCTTGGAAAAATATCGCACTCAACTGGACATAGCAAGCAAGATGCTACTATGTGCCGCTGGCTCGCATGATTCTGTTACTCAGTCCAAGACTAGGGTAATGGCAGCGATATATGATGGAATTACGGAGGGTAATTGGTTTAAACTGATAGCTGACCGGATGATGTACTTCGAAAGAAGTGTTCGGGTGGACATTGACACTCGCAATTGGGTGGTGTCGCATGTGGTTGGATATGGTAACAAGCTGAGTATTTTACTCCCTCTACTGATGCCAAACAAGACAAATTGGAGCAAGGGAAAGCCCTTTCATCCCCTAAAGTTCTATCTGAAGATAGAGGCGATGAAGAAGCAGGCTGCTGCAAGGCTAGCTGCCCCAAGGCAAGTTCAGTTTGATGATTCAGACGTTTTGCCGTATGCTAACTCATCTAGCTCTTTAAAAGATAGGTCCGAAGAGGAAGAATCAGAGGAAGTTGCAAAGGCTGAGTCTAGTGCAGATGCCTCGGAGGAGACTCAATCAGAAGAGCGTTCTAATCAAGATAAGGAGTCAAGTCAAGTTCCAGAGTTATACAAGCTAGTAAGAGTTGGAACACCTCCTCCATCAGAAGAGTCGAGTCCTCAGGTTGGTACCTCTTCTCACGATTTTTCAACTCCTCTCTCTCTCCCGACTATTCGAACCAAGGCTAGATCACATCGATCTAGGCCTAGACCTATTTCCTCAACCTCACAAGTGCTGGCAGCATACCAAGAAACCACATACCAAATTATCTCTCTACCCTCAACAGAATATGTTGAACCCCTTAACCCATCTACTTCAGATAAGACGCCAGTTGCCACTGCAACAACTGAGATAGGGACCTCACCTACTCATACTCCGTCTGAAGTCAGATTTGAATCCTTAGTGTATTATCCTATGTGTTTAAGAGAGAAGAGAGTCCGTTCGAAGATGAGTAGGAATTTGAAGAAGCAGCTCTCGTCTATCGAAGTCGACTACTCTTCAGAGCAGTTTGAAAAACTTCTAAGAATATGCACTTGGGTGGCATTGAAGAAGTCCGGCACAGATGACCTTTTCGAAGTCATCTTAGGAAAAGGTGGCATTTCAAACTTCATGGATTGGGAAATGGAACAAAAGGAGAACAGTGGTGTTCGAGACCACTCAGAGTTATTTCCAGCCCATGCCATTACTGCTCTTGCAAAGAGATTGCTGAACATTTATGATGATTTGATGTGTTCAGAATCGCAATTTAATATGGGTGTTCAGGTTTCGAAAGCAGATTTTGTAGAAGGTGTGGTTATGTTTGAAGCCACACCAGCTGAGGAAATCCAGTCCACTGATCCTATAGTGGAGTTAGACAATGTCTCAGACCAGTTGAGAGGCATTGTGTTCAGATTTCAAGTAGAGCATACTGACAGTCCAAGGTCAGATTTTGCTTTCATTAATCGATATACTGATATTTTACTTCCCATTGAACTTTGTGGATACATGGAGAAGTTGCACGCCTTGTTGAAAAAGGACTTGGCTGATGCTGCAAGGAAGGCTAAGGAAGCTAAGTTAGCTATAGTGCCTTATTGTCCGTTACCAAGTCTGAAAGCTATTGCTGGAAGTGTGTTTTCTATAACTGAAGTAGTGAAAGACGAGGTCTTAGCTACTGCTCCAGAAGGTCAGTTACTTGAAGTTGTATCTGTTGCTGAAGATGAGATCATGAAAGAAGCAACTCATGTTGAAGTTGGACATTCGTCTCAAGCAATCCCAGCTGCTTCAATAGATGAGTTGAAAGAAGACTTGAAAGCTGTCATCAAGTCGTCCATCGATGAATTTCTCAAATCTGAGTTAAAGAAGACTCTTGTTGAACAGAACAGTGTCCTTGTGACGAGTTCAAAAGAGATGATCATGAACGAGGTCAACCAGATAGATGCTGACTTCAGGCAACATATGTTTGAGCAACTTGAAGGATTTCTCCAGGATCAAGTTGAATACTCGGAGAAAAGCTTAGTCGATTTTGCTCGTGTGTTAGCTACTGAATCCAGGAAGATGGAAAGAGTCTATAGAGCAAGAATCGAGGTTGCTGATGTTCAAAGGAAGGAAGCCTATGATCAGTTAGCACAAGCTAGAGAAATTATTAGTGCTATGACTGAAGAGAACAAGAAGTTACGTTTGACTGCAACCCATTTTAAGAATGAGTTGAACTTGTCTACTCAAAAGTTGGAGTTGGTGGCGACAAAGCTGGACAAGTTAAGTCAAAATGGTTCTCATGAAAGGCAGATTGAAAGAGCTACGAGCCTTATGAAGCAAGCTATGTTTGAAGAGATGACTCGCTTCACTTCTCTTTTCTCTCTCCAGGCGACTGATGAAGCCAAAAAGGGGGAAGAGACAAGTCGAGTTGATATTATTGCTGAAGGTGAAAAAGCTAAGTCCAGTGCTGAACCAGAAGCTAAGGAAGCTGCTGAAGCTATGCAAGATCTCAGAAGGCCTAAGAGAGGCAAAGGCAGGTTGGTTAAAGCTGCAGAACTTGAGCAAGCTAAGGCTGAAGCAGATGAGTTGAAGAAGAAGGAGAAGGGCAAAGCAGTTGCATCTCCTGAAGCTGAAGTTCAGACTCGACTGGTATCAAAAAGGAAATCTATTCATATAGAAGAGCCGAAAGAAGTGGAGACAACAACAAAAGTGAAGAAACAAAAGGTTGTTGATCCAAGTGATGAAACTCATTATGCAAGCAAGAAGAAAGTTGGAAAACATATTGAGAATTTGCAGAAGTTGAAGGCAGATGAAGATCAGATGGAAGATCAGTTCATTGACTACTTCATAGATAAAGAACATCGATCTGAATGGATGAAAGTGAAGAGGCAATGGGAACTGGATCACTGGATTATTCGTAAGTATGGTGATTCGGAGAGTCCAGATGAGCTGTATTCTATGTTTGACGGGTTTATGGAAGGCCAGAACAAGCTACTATGGCATCTGATTTTAAGGATATCTGCTGGAGCGAATTTCAACATTCTTATTCCTGAATTTCCAAAATGGAAATGTCCTATGACAAGTTCTGGTAGAAGAGTTGATTTCAATCAAATCAAGAAATTTGAAGAAGAGCTACTTGAGAAAGAGAAGATTGAAGATGAAGACCATATCAGAGTTATTCACAGGAGACTCCTTGATGCTTTCTGTGTTCCTAATCCAGAAGGAGGTACTCTTTCAGATTAGATTAATTGCTCTGATTGCTTAGTATCTAATTTTTGATTTAAGTATGTGTAATATCTATTGTTCTTATCTTAAATGAATGAAAAGATAAAGTACTATTTGGTGTTAAGACAAGATAACTACTTAACTAGTCTACTA
This sequence comes from Galeopsis tetrahit, assembly GCA_963675135.1. Lineage (NCBI taxonomy): Eukaryota > Viridiplantae > Streptophyta > Magnoliopsida > Lamiales > Lamiaceae > Galeopsis > Galeopsis tetrahit. The sequence goes on from OY776120.1 coordinate 84,531,422, forward strand.
TTATGAAAAGATTCAAGTAGTTTTGGCTTCATCAAAAAGGGGGAAATTGTTGGGATATGAGTCCTAGACAAGTCCTACATGATGAATAACTGATTAGATCAGTAGAGTTCACATGAAAAGACAAGTATTGTTTACAGTTCAAAAGACAAGTACTTATAAATTGATATCGTATTATTACTTCATATGTGCTTATATTAACTGATTAGATTGTTATTGAGCTATGGATAATGATTGTATAGAGCTCATAATTTTGAATGTAATAGATAGATTGTCTGTATAGTTTTAAGTTGACTAAGCTGTAAGCTTAAAGTAATGTAATAGTCTTGTTAGGATTAGATGATAGGACCAGTTTAGTTCTATTAAAGACTACTGAAGAAGTCTACTGCGCAAGACAAGGAGACCAGACTAGACAAGAAGAGAAGACAAGTCTACTGAAGATAAATGCGCATACAAGATTCAACAAAGACAACTTGAAGTTAGTTATTCAAGACGCGTGAAAAGATAAAGATTACAAAGTTAGTTAGAAATAACTACTTAAACAAGAAACGCGTGGAAGGATAAGAAGATTCAGTTGGAAGTTAGTTTTCAAGAAGAATTGGTTACAACTAACTAAGTTCTTGAAATTGGAAGTCTATAAATACCTCAAGGTGTTTATAAATTTGAGGACGACTGAAAAAAAAAACTATTGAAGTGTTATTGAAGATTCAAGTGAAGAAATTACTCTCAGAGATTGAAGTTCAGAAAGAAGCTACGCAAGACAAGTGAAAGAACAAGAAGGCTACTACTGAACGAAGAGAAGTTTTATTTTTGTTTACTGTTTCAAGCTGCTAGTTACTTGTAAAATAGCTAGTTAGATCGAAGAGGCACTTGATAGTGTTGTCGAGAAGATCTAAGTCTTATTTCTTGGGACTTAAAGCTACAAGAACATATTACTCCATTGGACGATTTAATAAGAATATCACAACTGGGTTGTGAGAGTGGATGTAGACAAGTTGTCGAACCACTATAAATCGTTTGTGTTGTTTACTTTACTGTTTTGTTGGTTTTAATTGATTAATTGTTTAATTGCTTAAATACATGTCTAAACTAGACTAGTTGAGTATAGAACAGAGTTCTCGAATTTTGAAGATTGAGTATAAACTTTAGTTGGGCTCATTGTTAATTTCGTATTCCGCACATTGTAATTCTGATATATCGAAAGATTTTTGAAAAGTCTATTCACCCCCCTCTAGACATTTTCACTAGCTTACTCGATATTAACTCAACTTTCGGGACCTACAAAAACTATCTTCTCTCTCTCCGTTGAAGAAGATTGGTGTTGAGAAAATACTCCAAGATCCAATTTTAATGCAAATAAAGAAGCAAGAAAACAATTATTCTAATGCAAAGTCTTGATACTCAAGCCCCACATCACAGCCTTTCATCAAGAATCAAGGTCACATTCCATTTTCTTCATAAACTAGAATTAACATGATGACATTGAAAATGCAGATACATGGATGGTACACGGATGGAGATGAGGAGGGAAAGAAACTTCATCAACAAGCTCTTATGTTTCATTTTCTATACACACTTGACCCTAATCTCTGCCCTAGTAATTGCCCTAACAGTGAGAGGCATCTTATCAGCCAAGTATTTCCAACCAAAGAAATGGTACTTATCGGTTCTCTCCTCAATCGCGGCCCTAGAAGATGAAGTCGCCGCCTCCAGCCCGCCGTAGAAGATGAAGCCCTAAAATTCGACTTTTAAATCGAAAAAATGCACAAATCGCGTCGTCCGTCATTTGCCGTCACCGTCGCTGTAGAAGAAAGCTCTTGAAGATTTCACGAGTCGGAGCAATTTTTTTGTAAGAGAAACATTTCTAGAAAATGACCCAAATGAGAGGCGAGTCGAAGAACCGGGATAGAATTACAATTTAAAAATCAATTGAAATAGAAGGGGGCACGGTGCCCTCGGGTGTATACAAGTATTTAGCTATTGCAATATATAGACACAATATTCTTAGGCCTTTTTAGCTACACTATTTCTAATGCTATTTCTAATGGAGGTAGCTTCTTGATCCAATTATTTCAGTAGATCAATTTATATGAATTTTGTCCATATGTGAATTTTACTTTCTTTCTCTACCAAAATCCAACTGTGTAGCCCATCTCCCCCACTTATGCTCCTTTCTACCAATCTGAAATTTATTTTGCATTCTCTTCACCGTGAATTATGACTAATGATTTTTTCGTATTTTTCCACTTTTTAATCACAAAACAAATTTATTTAAAAGTGTGTGAGTTCGTTATAGTATAGAAAATATATGACCAAGTAATTATGGACATAGAGAAGCGTGAAGTCCCAAAACTATACGTCGACATGGTGTTATGGAGATTAAACGGAGAAATTGAACAAATACCAAATAGTAAAACAAACAACCAATGCTAACAATTAAACTAACTTTCGATATAAAAGTGCAAGTGGGAGAATTACTTCAGGTATCTTCCTTATATGAGATCATCAATGAATTCGTAAATTGACTACTCCCTCCGTCCCAAATGACTTGCACGGTTTGACCGGCACACTTTTTAAGAAAAGGTGATTTAATGATTGGTGATGTAAGATAAAAGAGGAGTATTTTAGGTGATTTAGTAAGGTATAAAATGAATTTGGTGATGTGTAAAGTAAAATGTAGGTAAAAAAGGAGTGACGATTTTAAAAATTAAATGGTGTTGAAAGGGTATTAATTTTGTGGGGTATTTCCATATTAAAAGTATGCAACTAATCTTGGTATGTATCAATAAGGAAGGTGTGCAAGTAATCACGGGACGGAAGGAGTACTAAATTTAAACCAAATGAGTTGATGTGTGTGAAGGGCTATCGCATAAGTGTGTAGACCAATCTATTTTGAGGTTTAGGTGAATATGTAACATATGAAATTTCATAATAAGAACAAATTGAATAAAATGCATACTTGAGAATTGAGAAATATAGAATTGTCGACGATACTGTATATTTTCGACCATTAGTTGTCGAAAATTATAATTTTTTTTTACAAATTTTATTTCTGTAAAATGTTTTCGACAATAGTATTTTTTGTCGACAAATCAGTGTCCACAAGAGTGTTTTTCGTCAACAAATCAGAGTCGAAAAATGTATATTTAAAAAAAAAATCTAATTTTTTTTTTTCTTTTAATTTTCTGGTGGTGCGGTGGCTGGAGGTGCAGCTGCGACGGTTGTTGCTCCTTCAATTAGGGTTAGGATTAAAAGTTGAAGGGAGTATATCTATCAAGGTCATTTTAACGTAGGCGTAGTTTAAATATTTTATATGATTATTAAATTAATAAATGGAGAGAGGAGTATTTAACAAAGCTAGAGGGGTATAACCGTATATAGCCTGCGCCTACTTTTTTGGATTGAGAGGTGATGCTGGGCCAAGGTGATTGGGCTGTTGCGCTGACTTCAATAAGGGCCCAGTTATACACACACATACATATTGAGGATACCCACTGGTTAAACACACACACCGTAAGATGAGGACACACATGTATAAAAATTCAAAATATCTTTCTTCTTCTTTTTTAACCCTAATTTCATTCTTTAGTACACCCACTTACTCACGTCCAATTTTTATGTCCTCTCCATTCGCCGGCCACCGCCAACCACGCCGCCGCAGCCCCTCCCCGTTCCGCGTCCGTCCCTTCCCTCACCGCTCGCAGTCGTCCCTCCCCATCCTCTCACCGCCTGCGCCTTGCAGCCCCGAGTCCGCCCCTCCCCCTCCTCTCCGCCACCCTCTCCCCTCCCCTCGACGCCCCGCGTCCACCCCTCCCTCTCCCAAGCCGCGCACGCCGCCTTGCCGCCGCCGTTTCAGGTAAGTTTAAGGTGTTCACGTATTTTACAACTCTAAAATACACGACCGCAAGTATACGATGTATATTGTAGTGAAGTAAGTACGAGGTCGATCCCACAGGGAAGGGTTAGTGTAAAAGTGATATTTGTAGGGTTAGTGTAAAAGTTATATTTGCTGGTACGATTGTATCTAGACACGATTGATTTTCAGGGAAGGTTTTACAAACTAAGACTAATTCTAATGTTATCTATAAATGTCACAAAGAAAGCAAAATAAAACTAGCCCAATTCAAATCAATAATAAGCTAATGAAAAGAAAAGGGTTAATAACTAAAAGAGTCATATCACTCTATCTTTTTTCTAATAGAACCTATCATAATTTTTTTAATCTAATAGAGTCAAAATTGATTTTTTGAGACATTTGTGCCCTTCCCCCATATTTTGAAATTTCGAATATATCAATTAAAAATAATTAGTCAACTAACCATCCAATCAATTCTTAAATGCATTCCTGAAATCTCTCACCTTCTTAAAATTTAAAAATCTGCAATTCAACCTACAGGTTTAGGATTGTCTGACACTTAATTAGATCTTTTATAATTTGAAACATTTTTTAATTAATTAGATTTTTAAATTTATTTAATAGGTGAATTTAATTATCTTACCAAAATAAATCATTTCTTACCATTTAATTAAAATATGATGATTATTTTGCATATAACGTTATGCATAATTCAAAATATGATTATTATGTTGCATATCACGTTAAGCATAATGCATTCGATTGAAATATGATTACTATTTTGCATATAATGGTATGCATAATGCAAAATATGATGATTATATTGCATATCACGTTATGCATAATGCAAAATATGATGATTATATTGCATATCACGTTATGCATAATGCATTCGATTGAAATATGATGACTATTTTGCATATCACTTATGCATAATTCAAATCATTTGTTAAAATTAGATTAAAATATGATAATTGTTTTGCATATCACATTATGCTTATGCCTAACGAAAATTACATAACACTTAAGTATAATTGTTGTTTTTTTCATATGAAATGTGTGACAAAAAATGGCATGATAAGAATAATGAAGACTGAATATCTTAGAAGATCATGTTAATACATTTATATCTCAGTTCCTTCTATTACATTTGAAATCTCCATGAACATTTAGTTGTCTCCGGGTCAACATGCGTTCTGCAATCAAAACAATCCAAAAATTCATAACGGGGGTGGATATGCACAGTAACAAGAACACACAACAAAATCCCTAATAAAAAATAAAACCTGACAAATGAAGTCTGTGATTCTGAGGAGAAGACTCACATATGCAACACAACCTTGCAGAAATTTCTTCAATTCAGTTGCTTAAATATCACTTGTTATTGAACCCCCCGTCCTCTCATGTAGGATGACCAGCATATCCAAAAAGAATTTCCTTTTGAGTCCATAAAATAACATAAATAACATGCATCATCTCAAAGGAAGCAAATTCCAAACATACTCTTTGATTCTATCAAATTCTGAAGAAAGCCAATTAATAGAGCATTAGGAGCTTTCTTGCCTCATGAAGATTCTAGAATAAAATGAACTGCTTTTGAAACAATTGAGCAACAACCAGCATAAAACATTGTACATTATATCATGGTAATTGAATACACTATTGTGGTACGTAGCCGAAATGGCAGATTCCCCCATTATATTACAATACCTCTCTCAAGTAATTTATGCTTACGTTGGACTCATAAGAAATTCACCATCAGACTCAAGTAAAACAACAAACAGATACCATTGCATTTTGAAATCCAGATTTCAAATCCTCAAAATACCAAATCAAGCATACAAAAGTAATTATGTTAGAATTGAAAATTAAAAGATGTGAATTAAATACCTAATGAGTAATGATAAGATTGAGAATACTTCATTGACCTCCCAGTTATTGTGTCCGAGATGGCCAAGTAGACAGAAATGTAATTGCTATCTATTCCATCTGTGTCTTCATTAGGACAAATGATTAGATTCTTAATTATGCAGCAATATGGAACCATCAACATACTTACATAAGGAAATAAGGTTTCAAAAAGTATTTCTTACCACTTGTATCCTCTAGCATCAAATTCTCCTGCTACTATTTCGTGAATTCTGTGCTTGCGAAGCATCGAAAACGGTTCGACTTTCACCAGAAAGTGTCTTGGATAAGCCTCTCTTGTTTCCAATAATGTGACATCTGCAACAAATAAAAAATTCCAAAAATTTATTAATGGATTCTGACAATAATGTAAAGAAGATGCAAGTACAACTATTGAACTTACCTGTTTTGTTATGATCATATTCACATTCATCATTTGTGTGGTGTTTGATCTTCAACCTCATGGCATCAAGCAACGGATCGGCGGCTGCTTCGTGCTTGCAGGGATCAATAGACATGTCCTTCAGCATCGGAGTCGAGGGGGTTGCAGATCGGCGGCTGCTTCGTCTTCGACGGCCAGACGGCGGTGGCCACGAGGCCTTCTTCTTTGGCCACTTCGTCTTCCCCGGTCAGTGCGTCGGCAAAGCAACGACGGCGGTCAAGGTGCTGCTTCGTCTTGGTTTGGGAGGCGACGGTCGTGGGGAGGGCGGCGGCGGTCGTGTTGGTGGGCGGCGGCCATGGTGCAGCGTCGAAATCGAGGGGGGGTCGGTTGCAAGAAAGGGAGGCGGTGGGAAAAGGGGGCGGCGGCAGCGAGGGGATGGTGGGGGAGGGGCTAGGGTTTTAATTTTGGTTTTTGGTGAATGAGGAGAATGAATTAAATGAGTATAGAATTCCTATTTATTTATAGGGGTAGTTAGTATATATGACATTTCACCTATAGAGTTTAAAAATAAGAACAAAATTTTTAAAAGTTAAAAATAAGGTCAAATTTGAGTGTAAATGTACAAATATAACCTTTTAATTAATTATTCACGAAATTATATTTGTACATTTAGAAGTCAACAATTAAAATGAAAATTTTAAAATTAATAAACCCCCTCGAAATTCGCGGACAATAATTGACTTTCTAAATATCAAAATCTTTCCTAAAATCGAAGTCTCAATTTGAAAAACCCACAACTATTGCATATCAATTCCAAAATTTTCTTAATTCTTACATTTCTCGTCTAATAGCAGAGAAACGATTACATAGCATCGAGAGAAGAAGCGATTTAAGGTATGGATATGCAGCTTGTCTTCTCGAATACAAATTTTCATTCTCTATTAGTAGGTTAATCCAAGATCGATTTTAGTTTTGAACTCGAAGTAAAGGTTAATCCAAGATCGAAAGATTTCATATTTTTGAAAGCTCATTTTTTCGATTTTCCTTAGACTCTGTTTTGGTTTAAAACTAGTAGTTTTATGTTTTCATAGATTCTACTCGTTTGTTTATGTAACAAATAATTTGTTAAATTTATAAACCCTAATGTAGTTGATTTTTTGCATTGTTAAATCTAGTGTGAATGTATGTAATACAATTATTTGTTTGAATAAGATTTAAGGTTTTATCTACTGAAAACAGTAGATCTGGATAGGAACTAAATGGAAGTTCTTCAGATGTATTTTTACAGTGGAATAGTGGTATGCAGCATGATAGAGTATTTCTACAGAGGACAAGAACTGTCAAGTGGTAACTTTGATACTGTGCAAGCAAGCAACATGCGGGTGAGGGTTGTTGGAGCATTCATAAACCCATTTCAGTATGTTGCAGTTTAAAGATGACTTTTTAACTTTATTTCAGAGGATGTTTAAGTAGTATTGTTTGAATTTTAATGTTTTTTCTAGCACGCAAACTCTATACTGGGTTTTTTTTATTGTTTCTTGTTGCGGTAGATTGTCCAGTTCATATGCTATGAATTTTAGGACATGTGACTTCTTGTGGATGTTCTTGATAACATTTGGTTGACTTTTGCTTGGTTATTTTTTGTACTGAATATTAAGTTGTATAAATGAACAATTATACCTCTTTTTTTTTAGAATTACATTCGAAAATTACCTTTACATTTAATATAATTTATATTATTCAAATTAAGATTTGATAAAATCACAAATTATCGGTAATCACGGTCATAAATACAATCTCGAAATTCAAACTTTCCTAAAACTACCAATATTAATAATAAATGATTGTCATGTTAATGATAATTATAACTTCTCCATTAAATTAGGAATAACTACCAATAAGCATTAATTTCGCGATTAATAATGACTTAATGTTATCATTATGGGAAATAAAAAAATCGTTTAAGAACAAAAATCGACAAGATTAACCAAGTTGGATGGAAAATCATATAAAATAAAAAATAAAGAAGAACATACGAATTAATTAATTAATTATCGAGTAACAGAATATATGCTTGACTACATGCTAAAATAGTATGCACATTTTAATATATGCTTGACAACATGCTAAAAAAAAAATACACAAGTTTTATCTTTATTCATGATTAATATAATCATAGTATTATTACATAAATCATGGTGTTATCACCTAAAAAAATATATAATATAATGTAAGAAAACTAATTATTCTGCAACTATAAAACTGTTCCACATAATTTATATTTGTTTATATTTTATATATATAAATAGATTTTTTAGATAAAATCAACTTATAATATTATTCTATTAAACTAATTAACTTGTTATCAGTTGCGTAAAAGAATATATGCGTGGTGATATGCTAGAACGAAATGCACATTTGAAAATATGGAACATATATGCAAATAACATGATATTATCTTTACATATAATTAATATAATCATAGTATTATATAAAATATTAGGCATCAACATAAATGTTGGACATAATCTATCTATATTTATAATTAATATATATAAAAGAGATTTTAGATAAATTTTTTACTCATAATATTAAATATTTAAATAAATCGAAATATAAACATTGTTGTGTATTATATTGAGGTTAATTATTAACAAAAATAAGTGTTTAAAATCAAAATATAAAATATATAATGTAATATGTAAGAAAAGTAAATATTTTAAATAAATTATGGATATCATTGAAAGCGTATAATATATTACATATAATAGTCAAAATATTATTATAACATGGATATCATTTAATGGGAAGCAAATAATATTCTGTATATATACATTTTACTCATTTTGGTAGTTATTCAATTAAGAAAATTTTGGTAGTGATTGAGTAATTATCGATTGCTAATTTTAATTTAAATTGATTTAAAATTTAAAATCTAATTTTAATTTCCATTATTAGTGTCTTATAAGAATAAGGGCATAATAGGTTATTTGGTTATGAATTTGACCTTAATTCTAATACTATAATTTTTTGTCTCTATTTCTAGTTGTGTCTATAGGATTGTCCCTTATCTTAGTTAAACTCTTATTTATATAAGGGTATTCTTGGTTTTTTAACTCTATTTTGACTCTATTAGAAAATTATACATCTTGGTGTTTCTATTAGTTTAATGGGTTCTAATAGTGGACTTATTAGGCAATAATCTCAAAAGAAAATAACAAAAATAAACAAGGAAAATTGTGGTTCCAAAGCATATGCAATACTTAGAAATCCATTTATAAATAATTACTCATTCAAATGACAATTAACTTTGTCTTTATAGGTATGATCACAAAATAATGAATTAAAAGAATTTTCAATCCAATTAATCCAAAGGAAATATCACACAAGCATGTATTTCTACCAAACATGCATCATATAACCCGAAATAGCTTCTAAGATCATCAATACCCTCTCAATAGTTAATCCTCTCTCGAGATCATAATAAATCGAGTTGTATGCTTATTTTCAATTAATGAGATAAATATTTCAATCTTACCTCAATTAACAATAAATAAGACATATTATCATGGCCACTAATAACATGCTTTCAAATAAAAATTAAACACACAAATAAAAGACAAACACCATTTAAAATAAAACATTAATCCATAAACTTCAATCTAAATAAATACAAGTCTCGGAACACTAGAGTGTTTTACATAATCTCAAATACAATAAAAAGACAAATAACTAAATAAATAAAAGGGGTAGAGAAAGCTTAGAATAGTGTAGGTGATGGAGTGTGAAATTTCCAAGTTAATCCACCATTTGAAGCTTAATGGAGAAACACCTTCCATTAGGTGTGAATGTGTGTGAAAATCGGCTGCCCCCAATCTGCTTCCTCTGTTTCTACTGTCGACCAATTGCTGTTATGGAGTCATGAATTTGGGCTTTTGTTAATTAATTAAAGGCCCAAACATTTGTTTTACATGGGCTTTCAAATGGTAGCCTACAATAATTAATGACATCCCCTCTCTTTCATGCTAATGGGCTCGCGGGCTATTGTTAATAATTAAACGGGTCAAACAATTTAATTGTTTGGCCCAAATAATTTTCAACCTCAATTTCTACTCGTTTTGCCCTTGATTTTGATATTTTCCTTCGTTGGCTTCACTAAAAATGAGGTGAGTGTTTTTACTTCCAAAATAATCATTTTTCCTACAAAATACACGAAACACCACATTTCTCTCTATCAAGTGCAATTAGCCAAAATTGAGCAATAAAAACATGAAATCCTAGGAAAATTGAGTTCAAAACGTATCATAAAAATATACAAATTACACCCAAATCATAGGGTTTCTGAAAAAATTAGGATTTTCTGGAATATTAGGGGTTAAATTTTTTCGAACAATTTTCTGAAAAAATTAGGGTTCAGGAATTATTTTCGAACAATTTGTGTTTGTTCAGAAAAAAATTCCGAACAATTTGTGTTCGTTCAGTAATTTTTTTTGAATAATTTGTGTTTGTTCAGTAAAAAATTTCGAACAACTTGAGTTTGTTCATAAATAGGATGTTCGATCTTTTTTTTCGGACAAATGAAAGTTGTTCATAAATTTTTTTCGAACACATTGAGTTTGTTCAATAAAAAATTTCGGACATCTTAACTTTGTTCAGGTAAAATTTTGGAACACATTAAGAATGTTTTTTTTTTTTTTGTTGAAATTTTATGTTTTTAAGAGTTTTTTTTTTAATTGAAGTATGGTGGTTATTTTGATGGTGATGGTGGGGATGATTATGTCGTGAAATGTAATGGGTGGGTATATGGGACATTTCACATGCTTTGTAAGATGAAAAAAAAAAATGTATGGTGTATAACCGTGCGGCTCATTTGGTTTGTTAGACAGGATAGATATATTAGGATATGATTAAGTGGGTCACAAATTTAAATAATAAATTAATTTGTATGTTTGAATTGATGGATTTAATTTTTAAGTTTAGGGCCCATTTGGTGGCCCATATTAGCAATGATTAGAGGGAGATAATGGCCTTATCTGGGCTTTTTGGTGGAAATCGTGGAAGCCCACGTTTTAATGCATGGCCCTCCACAACTTAAAGACAATTACACATTTTCAATCTTGCAAAAAAGGGTGAGATTACTTATCTTGCAAAAACACGGAGCATTTGTGGAAAACAAAATATCATTCCTACCCTCCATAGTTAAACTCAAAACCCTAGATTTTTCTCACAAACCCTCCTTCCACTTTTGTGCGCCTCTTTCCCTCTCTCAAAATCGGCTATTTTGGGTCTTTTGAAATCAGTCGGCGATGAAGTACCGTCTCAAGTTGTGAAGGTTCCGTGCGAGCAGGCGACGACCTTGCGCTCTGGAATTAGTGGTAGTCATCAATTTATTTTCTCTCTTTTCTTTTCTTTTCTTTTTTAGTCGGATGCAACTACGGTTTGAATCTCTTCTCTTTTTGCTAGGGTTTGTGGGATAAAGTTTCCAACGGGCGTTTATGGGGTCAACCTTGAGTTCAAACGGTACGAACCACAACTCAAAAACTAATTTATGGCCTTTTTTATTTTGTCTACGGTGTAAATGTGTGGATATGCTTTGTTGTACGATCTGTTGAAGTTATTTGAAATATTCAGTATGATCTTGTTTGTTGCACGATCTGTTTAAGTTGTTTGTGTGTCGGTGATGGAGTGAGTTATCTAGTTATATAGTCACATGTTCCAGTATAATTTATGACGTTTTTTTACCATGTGTTTGATAATCAAAAAAATTGATTTTTTCTGACGATGGGTTCATGTGTTTGACAATCAAGCTTGTGGTGTATGATAATTTCTAGTGTTTGATAATTTCTGGCGTTATATAGTCATATGTTCGAGTATAATTTCTACTCAAAAAATCATTATTTTCTGATGATGGGTTCATGTGTTTGACAATCAAGCTTGTGGTGTATGATAATTTCATGTGTTTGATAATTTCTGGTGTTTGATAATTTCTGGCGTTATATAGTCATATGTTCCAGTATAATTTCTAGTCAAAAAATCTTTTTTTTTTTTTATGATGGGTTCATGTGTTTGATAATCAAACGTGTGGTGTATGTTGAGTTAGGCATATATGAACTAGCATGTATGTTGAGTTAGAGCATGACTAGAAATTATTTTACTCCGTCAGAAATTGTTAAAGACTAATTTTGTTGATAATCTAACCCCAAGTTTTAATATAAGTTAAAAGCCTGGTTTTCTTAAATTATGTTCAGATACATGTTAAAGTAATGAAAAGAAAAGTTTTCTGAATGGTGATATGTACAATAGCAGTGTGCATTGGTTAACATTGTGTTCAATGGTTGATGTTGTGATAGTGGATGTGTCAATAAATGCTAGTTGCATATCAACATGCTCAATTTGTTAGTTTGATGTGGTATGATATTGTTCTGTTTCATCCATGTAGTTGTCTGGCATTATGGTTATTTTTTTTTTCTTTCTAATTTCTGAGAATACAGGAGAAGACTATACAATGGCTAGTTCTAGTCGACACCCGAATGAATGTGTTGTAGCCGAGTAAAAGAAGAGAAGAGGTGCGTTCAAGGTTCCAACAAGTAGCACACGGAGGGTGTGGACTACTAAAGAAGAAGCGGTGTTGATAGCAGCCTTAAAAGATTTGGTTGCTCACTGTTGGAAGAGCGACAACGGATTTCGTGCGGGTTATTTAAACAAGCTTGTAGAGGCACTTTCAATAGCCCTTCCCGGTACGGATCTACGCTTGAACCCTAACATCAATTCCAAGTTAACAACATGGAGGAAAACGTACAGATTAATTGTAACTGTTGTACGAGACACGACTGGTGTAGGGTGGAACAACACAACAAACACACTTGATGTGACGGACGAGCAGTGAGAGCAAATCGTTCGGGTAAACTACCCCTTACATAATACTTGACAGTCCGCTAGACATCTATCTTTAATTTTTGCAATTAATTTCCATTTTATGAAAAGCATGCAACCAAAACGCATCTCAGTAGTAGTCTAATTGGGACAAAATTAACCAAAATAAATATGTGATTGAAAGTTAATTTTCATTTGCCTAATAGCATGCACTGGAGTGAATTTTTCAATCTGATTAAGATAGTTTGTATGTGAAAATTATGCAACTTATTGCCATCTTTAGTTGAGAAATAAATAATATGGAAATTATGCAACTCATAGTCAACTAATTGTGATGCTTGATGGGTAAATAGTTTGGAAAAGTCATTTATTTCATGTATGTTTTTATAAGTTCACATAGTTTTTTACCTTTATTTGTTTTTGTATGTAGTTCATTTATTTGTATATGAATTATATCAATCTTGTAGAAAGACCCACACATGTGTGGCATGCGCGAAAAGGAATGGCCACTTTACCAAGATTGGAAGGAAATCTTCGGGAAAGACAGGGCAACCAGAGATGGTGCGATAGACGTTGCGAACGCAGCTTAGAGAGCGAGAGAAGCACGTGTCAAACGCGTTCGTGTAGGGGTTAACCAAGACTCGAATGGCGACAACTTCATAGATCTTGACAACCCGGATGGAGAGCATGTCGATAGTGGACACAAAAGGAATGAAGGCATGACGAATAGTACAACTGAGGTGAGAAAGGATACTGACCTGTCTACAACAACAACAACGAAACGCAAGAAAAACTGTGTGACTAGTGAGCCGTCTGTTGGTTCCGAGCTTCACGAGTTTTATGTATCCACACGTGAACAGATTTCATAGATTGCATCTCGGATTGGACATGACCATGATATGGGAGTTTCTCACTGCTCTAATTGTTGGGCAACATCACGACATTGTCTTGGTGGTTAAGATCGATGTGTCCGAGATTCTAAGCGCAAACCCTAACCGGCTCAAGATATTTATGGGGTACACGGACGATGCTCGTGCAGTATACTTTAACCGTCTACTTGAGCGTGCACGTAATGCACCAAAGTAGGTATCAAGTCTCATCATCGCCCTAACACCTTTTGAAATCCTTTTGCTTATATAAATGTAGGAAGTCACGTTGCTTATGTATGTTGTGAACTTGAGCGGTTAGATGATTACTCTACATCTTTTATTTAGGTGCATCTTTTGGCCACTGACATTTTGTGTTTTGCAATCTTATAGTGTGGCTAATGTTTTGATCAATGTAATCTAAGGACAATTCGTTTGCTTGAGTGTAATGGGATCCATGTACTTTGACGTAGTAAACTGGTAACATCTCGGGTAATTTATTATAATATTTGTTCAAGATGGTACACATTGCTTTTTTTCTGCTTATGTAAAAGGTCTCAGCCTTCACTCGACTTTGAGAAATCGACGAATGCAACTGATGTCACCATTTTGAGAGCTTGACTCATACAGCTAAAGTCGATTGATAATGGGTGCACATTTTGTAGATTGCAAGTTAGAATCTGAGATTTAATGTTAAGAGTCAAAAACACTATAATGGCTTGCAATTTGTGTGGCCAATTATAATCTGGTAAAAACATGTATGTTGCATGTTGTATCTGTTCTGTTGTCATATTAAGTAGGGTGGATCATCTTCAATTCATTTGGGTGGATTGGTGATTAGAAAAATGTTGGCCCCATTAATCTTATCTATTTTTCTTAGTATGTATTAATGTAGTGTTCACTCTGTTGTTCAAACCTTCTAGGGAATTAAGAAACACAGTTTAAATTAGAAACACTTTCTAAAAAAATCATTGCAAAATATATGTATGAAGAACAGATAGATTTTGGCAGAGTATGAGAAAGACCTGATGAATACAAACATTCAAACATTCATCTCGTTCGAACAAATCAATTTGATAGCTTGAGCTGGGAATGCATGTTTGACAAATATGAAAGCCTTTGTGAACATAACAACCTGGACTTGCATTTAATGCACTTGATAACATAACAACATAGATAAAAATTAGATTGCATAATTAGGCATACATCATCCAATTAGTACACAACATGAGTTCAAAACTTCCAGCTTCAAAATGTGTGACTAATACCACAAATGTCAAACACACCAAATATTGTAGGTAGGATTCAACACACAAATGCATAAGTGCATTACATACATAAAGGCGTAGGTTATAGACTACTAAATAAGTAAAAACAATACTAATTCAAACGAACTACACAGCCATTAATCGCGACTGTATGAAAAGGACAACTTATGGGGGTTGCACGATGCACACGAGCTAGCTTGAGCATCGAAAACACCGCGTTTATCATTCAAAACAACCAACACGTTGTTAGATGAGTTGCCAAACGGTTGATGCACCTCGCCTGGCTACAGGTTGTTAGATTCAGCACTTACCATGTTCCCGAATTGACCACCTGCTCGAGTGTGAAACAGCCTTGTACGAGGTGGCTTCCGGAATGCATTCACCGGTGATTGCACCTTATGCTCATCGTCGGAGTCAACGACCGAAATGGGATTACGAGCACAGTTCGGCACATGACTAAAGCTGATTTGGATAATCTCGGGACGGTGGGGAGAGTCAGGTTCAAACAACAAACGGAGACGGTCGTACAACAAGTCACCCTTGTGAAAGAACGCATTGGCAAAGTCATCAACCTACATATGTGAGAGACATCACAAATCAGATATCCAGAAGGGGATATTGAAGTAAATATGTGGCCAAAATTGTAAGGAAAAATATAACTACAACGTATTGTACATGTGCGAGATGAGAACAGCGGGTTGCAAAACCGCGCACAAAGTTCACTCCCTTGTCCCAGTGAACTCCAGTGGTATTGAGCACGTTTTTAAACGTAGCATGCCTCTTTTTCAACATGTTAACCTGCATCAAAACATCATCCCAAGTGAACTCATGAGCTGACACGAGATTGACGACCACGTGTGCCTCTGCCAGTGATGCGTCGTTACAACCGTTGTCCTTCCAGTACCCTTCACGCTTCTCCTTAAAATGAATGTTAACAAAAGTGGTCATCGATCGTTCGTTCCACTTTCCAGTGTACAAGTATGCCTCTTATGGAGGTATTTCCTCAAACTTCACCTGTTTCTCAATGGACTCCATCTGCAAGATAACAAAAGCAAGGATAATGAGCAAGAATGATGGTTCATTACTGGATACGAAGCATGTTAAATAGGGATGAATTATAGTTGATTGTGCAATTAGTAAATGGAGTATGCATTGAATGAGTGTAGTTTGGTGTTGTAACAGTGATGCAAAGTACAAATAAATTTATCATGATGTGAAACTTAAAGATATGCAAATTAGATCGTACTGGGAAAACCTTAGTGTAAACACAATCACATTAATTGGGTAGTCAAACCTAAAAAGACCTAATTTCTCAATTGCAAATTCAAAACCCAACATATTGAATAAGGCGTAGTAATAAATTAGTAGGTGTACATCAAACAATACTGCAAAATCTATGAAATTTCAACATTCACAACAAAAACCTCAAAGTAATTGAAGCCAACAATTCGAATACAACAATAAATTGGTAGGTATACATCGAACAATACTGCAAAAACATGTGAAACAACAGACCTACCACATTAAATTGTTCTGAAGAATCGTCGCAATCAATCTTGAAATCCACTGCCATAGGTCAACGCTTAAATCATCTGAATCCATTCAAATGGAACAACCACTAGGATGATGTCGACGACAGTGAAAGCTTGTGTCGGATTTACTTCATCGTTATTACAGACTTCGACGGCAAATCGGACCCTGAGTTTGTGAATGAATAAAAGCGGCGTATTTCCTTGATGTTATCTCAGCCCTAAACCAGAACGAAGGTTAACAAATTTGAGGGTGGCAATGTTGGAATATTAAAATTTCGATGAGGACATTTTGGTCATTTGCATAATCCATCTAACTAATCAGCACACGCACCCATGGTGTATACCAAATGTGGAAATATACCAATAATCTTTCTTTAATCAGGTTGGGCCTTATCTTTGGCTCAAATCCTAGTTAATTAGTAATTCCCACCCTTATATGATAATTTATACATAAGTGGTTTTTCACAATTTCTTTTACAAACCTGATTAATTATTTTATGGGCAAACATGGTATTTTATGTTGATGTGCCAAAATTTGCACGAGAGGATTAAGTGTCCTCTGAATTGGATATCCGACTTCTCGAACACGCAAAAGTAATCCAAATATGCTGCCTTCAATGGAATCTTCAAGAACCTACAAAGAACACGCCGGAGGGGAGTCCGGCGCGGACACTCCGATGCCTAAGTCAGTATTGGGTTTTTCAATGTATCACAAGGATCTCGAGATCCTTGATTTATCGAATAAGCTCTCGAAGAATCTCAGAAAAGTGTTTTGCATTCAGTATATTAAGTTTTGTAAAGTAAGAATATCTAACCTGAAAACACCTTTGGATTTACCTATTTATAGAGACTCTCTCCTGAGAGGAAGTCAAAGCTTCCTTCTATTTCGGAGCAGCCTCTTGGACTAAGCCCTGTTGAGTGGACAAAGTCCTCCACTTTTTGCACTCCCTGCAGAACCGGAAATCCTCCTTCTTAGTGGACTTCGTCTCCTAAGATGAAGGAGGATAAAGTCTTCCTCCTACCAAGCCTGGACCGGAAATGGCGGAATTCCCCTATATTTACGGCCCATGAACTCATATCACAACTGCTTCTTATCGATGCTTATCTCCAAATAGAGCTCCCTCCAGAGGGACCTCCAGAGGGGATTCTTTATCCAGAGAGTATTACATAGTCCAGTCCTTCCACTTTTATCCTATCCTCCATACACGTGTCGACTCCTTATTAGATAACATTTCTAGGCCGCATCATATGTGCATAGATTTTTTTTTTTGGACAAAGACGAACAAATTAACTTACCCCCTTGCCCTGACCATTTGTCCCACAAGTGTGTGATTATTCAAAAAAGTACCTCGGGCCTATTGTTTTTCTCAGGCCCCAAACAAGCAAGTCAAACTACCCACTAAACTAGGCAAAACAATTAAACCTGCATATAGTCTAGAAAACCAAACGTACCCAAAGTTATTGAGGACACCCATCTAATTTTTTTTCCATCTAATGGGTACATGGAATGTCCAATATACCATTTGCTTAAATTTTGAAAAAAACGACGGATAAGTACACCCATCCATTTCAATTTCACGGCATAATCGTCCACACCACCACCGCCACCAAATCGTTCCCACCATATGCAGAAAAACAACCAAAAATATTTAGACTCACAAAAAAACAACCAAAATCGTCCCCATATCCAAAAAAAACAACCACAAAAGGCAAAATACTAAAATTAATCATTTCAACTCATTCACTCCAAACAAAAATGCAAACTACCAAAAACTCGAACAAAATAAATATTTTCGAAAGAAATAATCGAAAAATTACTAAATCTCGAAAAAATAAATCCGAAAATAACATAAATTTCAAAAAAATACCAAAATCTTGGGATTTTTTTGCAGAGAAAATAAACAAAAATTCAGGATTATTTTCGGAAAAAAGGTAATATCTTCGAAAAAAAATCTAAGACAAATACTCAGGTCTCAGAAAATTCAAAAGGCAAATAAATCAACAAAAATTTCGAAAAAGGCAACAAAATCCAAAAAAAAAAAATTTGATTATCAGTGAACAGGCTGTGCTGCAATCCGGCGGCGTGGTTGGGGGATGAGCCGCTGCAAATGGCATGACAGCGTAGACGGTGGGGGTGGCGCGACGATCTGGGAGGCATAGTTGCGGCGAACAGGAGGCGGCGGCGCATCACCTGGGTTGGAGAGAAGCATAAACGACGGTGGAGGTTTTCTTGTAGAATGATAAATGAAAAGAATGGGGTGTGCTAAAGAATTAGGGTTAAGAAGGAAAAGGATATTTCTGGAGTTTCACAATGGGTGTATTCATCCTATGATGAGTGTGCTAAGCCAGTGGGTGTGTATAACCGTGGCCATTTAATATAAGAGACGGTCCAAAAGAAATCAGCAACTAGTCAAATTGAATTTCGCTCCTTTCCTTGGTCCTCTAAATCGGCCTTCGATTTTATGAGATGGGTTGTCAATTGGATTGAGCCTCATTATATAATTTTTGGGTTCGGGTATATACCCCTCCAGCTTTGTTTAATACACTCCCCCTTCATTTTTATTAATTCAATATATATATAAAATACCAATTTGCCCTTCAACTAAAATACAAAGATAAATACACTCCCCTACATTCTAAACCCCTAATTTTTTCCATCTTCTTCTTCCCCACTTCATTTTTTTCCCATTTCTTCCATCTTGAAATTTCTCCCACAGCCGCTCGCCCGCCTCCCGCCGCCGCTCGCCCGCCGCCACTCGCCCGCCTCCCGCCCCCGCTCGCCGCACTCCCCCTCCCCCTCGCTGCAGTCGCGCTCCCCCTCCCCCCTCGCTGCACTCGCGTTCCCCCTCTCTCCCCCTCGCTGCACTCGCACTCCCCCTCCCTCCCCCCTCGCTGCACTCGCGTCGCCTCCGTCCATTCGCCCTCCTCTCTCGTCGTGCGCCGCTTTCCCCTGTTTTTTGTGCATACAGGTGGCGACGCCGGCCCTCCTCCCTCGCCGAGCGCCGTCGCCACCTTACCCTTTTTTTTTTTTTAATTTCTGTATGAAATAGCAGCAGCGCCGCCCCTCTCGCCCAGCGACGCCGCCGCCGCCCTTCTCCCGGAAAGGTTCGATTCTTTTTTTTTTTTTTTAATTTTGGACAAAGAAAGTCGACCAAAAACACTATGGTCGACAAATTGTTGTCGACCATAGTGTTTTTGGTCGACATTCTTTGTCCAAAATTAATTTTTTATTTTCTTTCGATACAATGTTGTCGATCAAGATATTTTTGGTCGATAAATTTTAGGCGATCATATGTTCTATGGTCGACCAACCAGTGTCGATCGACACTGGTTGGTCGAAAAAATCTGTTTTTTTTATTTATTATATTTTGGAGGTGCCTCCGGAGGAGGCTGCCGGAAATGATGGTGTTGGCGGCAGCGGCGACGGCGGCTGTAAATTAGGGTTAGGATTTTGTGTAAAATTAGAGTTAGGATTTAGAATGTAGGGGGGTGTATCTATCTTTTTATTTTACTAAAAGGGTAAAATTGGTATTTTATATATATATTGAATTAATAAAAATAAAGAGGGAGTGTATTAAACAAAGCTGGAGGGGTATATACCCCAACCCATAATTTTTTTGTTCTTGAATACAATCCCTTTTTTATCTTCTCGATATATTTTTTGATTGATTTCACAAAATAATTAAGATGTGTTTTACTTTTAAAAAATTCAATTTACCTACAAAAATAATAAAACACTACATTTCTCCAAATAAAGTACAATTAATCAATTTAGTGTGAATAATGCAATGAAATCCTATAAAATAATATATGAATTTCAAGCAATTTTCACATTAATAAGCTAACAAACAAATACTGTGGGTATGCTCTACTATTTTTTGGGCACTGGTCCCATTGATTGTAGTTTGGTCTACAATACATTTTTTATCACTATATTGACTCGTGTGAAAATTGTATGATCTTCTTAAATATTTTAATCTTAATTTAATAGAATTTTATGTTATTTTTATTTATTTTTTACTAATTACACTTGATTATGAGAAAGATCGTGATTTATTATTTTTGTAGACAAGTTGAGCATTTTTAGAAGTAAAATATCTACTTAATTTTTTGTGAAGTCAACAAAGGAATAAATTGAATTAACTACAATTTAATTCATGATTTAATAACCATTTGAAGGCTTAATTTCAGCCAATTGAAGGCCCATCTTTCAGCCTACCAATAGTAGCCCAATTAAGATAAAATTGAAGTAGGTATGGCTATTTACACCTCCATCTTTGTAATCCGCACTTCCCCTTCTATTTATTAATTTAATTAATAATGATGTAAAAAACCTAAATATCATTTAAGTAAAGTACCAATACTAAATACACTCTTCTTTCAACATTTAAACTCTAACTCTAATTGCAGTCACTGCCATCTCTGCACCGTCAACTTCATCCAAATAGTGTCAAAATCTCGTAAAAAAACTCAGAAATTCAGAAAAAATCTTCGAAATTAAAAAAAAAAATTATCGACAAACCAGTGTCGAACATATATATTCTCGTAGAAGAATTGTTGTCGATGAGAGTGTATATTTTCGACACTGTTTTGTCGAAAAAATATTTTTTTCGACAATAGTTATCGACGTATATGTATATGTTCAACATTGGTTTGTACTCGAGACCCAAAAGGTTAGGCCCAATAACAATATTGACTCTGAGTCTAACCTTACCTGGCCTATAAATTTCTTTAGGTACATGGCCACGGATAAATGCCCCCCAAATTATTATGTCTTCACCTCATGGATGTCATCTAGGGGTGACAATTTTCGACACGACACGATAGCACGATACGAATCCGACACGAAAATTGCGGGTTAGTGTTTGGCCTTATCGGGTTCGTGTCGATAACGACACGAAAATTTCGTGTCGGGTTCGTGTCAACCCGTTAAGCACGATAAAATTAACAGGTAACCCATTAACCTGTTAACAACCCGTTAGCCTGTTATTTACCTAATATGACACGACACGATAATGACACGTATCTGATAATAACACGATAATTTTTTATATTTATATAAATATATTACTTTTTTATATATTTAATACAATTTTAAATTGATTTATTTTCTTATCGTGTCGTTATCGTGTTGTTATCGTGTTACGTGTCGTGTCATGTCGACACGAAAATTATCGTGTTGTTATCGTGTCGTGTCGTGTCGACACAGATCCTTATCGTGTCGTATTCGTGTTTGGCTTTATCGTGTCGTGTCACTATCGTGTCGACACGATAGCACGAATTGTCGGCCCTAATGTCATCACCCCTCACATATGAGTTCATCCACCTCTTATTTTACAAAATTACCCTCCTTACTCATAAATCCTAATTTCCCTCCCTCCTCACCTCCTTTTTGGGAATTCTCTCCTCCAAGCTTCGATTTCACACTCACTACTCAATATATGTGTAGTGTATTTCGTTTTCGAGTTTTTTTTTTTTAATAAAATCGCATTTTGCAAAAACACATTACTGGTTCGCCGAGTTTTCTAAGATTTTTTAGAAAAAAGTTCCACGTTTTGAATCAAAACTCGGCCAACTTTTCCATGTTTTGATTCAGCACTGATTCGCCGAGTTTTGAATCAAAACGTGGAAAAGTTGGTCGAATTTGTAATCAAAATGTGCAAAAATTGGCCGAGTTTTGATTCAAAACATGAAACTTTTTTCCGAAAAATCTCACAAAACTCGACGAACCAGTACTGAGTTTTTGGAAAACGCAATTTTAAAAAAAAAAAAAAAAACTCGAAAACGAAATGCACTACACATATATTCATTACAACTATACAATCATGCAACAATACGGTCAAATAAAATAATAATAACCTGAAGAATAATCAATTACAAAGAAATACAGAATACCATGTTTTGGGTGGGGGAGGAATGCAAAAAATCTATTTTTTTTTTTAAGGATGGGCGAACTCAGCACACCAAGATAGTATAGTCTTTTTTACTATTACTTCAAAATATAATTTGAGATGGGGTGAAAACATAATATGTGGGGGGCATTGATCTGTGGCCTAGGTATATAAACTAAATTCCCGTATGACAACAACGACACTTGCTAGGATTATTTTGATTTTTTTGGGCTGACTATTTACACCTCCATTTGTGTTGAGAACACACCCACGATTGATACACCCCCTAAAATTTATCAAGATAGATGCACCCCTCTCGAATTGTCCTAAATAAAATTTTCTTCCTTTTATGTATATAATACACATTTATTAACCACACCCTCCCCCAAACCCTAATTCATCTCTCCCTCATTTTTCACTCTCCACTTGCCATCGCCGCCGTCGCACACTACCCCTCGTCGGCAGCCACCCCTTGCCACGACGCCCTCCCCCTCCTTCACCCTCGGCCGCGATGGCCTCCCCCTCCCTCTCCCTCGGACGCGACATCCTCCCCCTCCCTCGGTCGCACTGACCTTCCCCTCCTATTTTCTGCAAGTTTTTTTTTGTTCAACCCGCCGTCGTCGCTCCCGATCGACCTCGTCGCCAATGTCTCCTGGTCCATGATGCCGGCCACCCCCACTCTAGGTATGTGCATTGGCTGCCACGGCCTAGTAAAATGCTCGTTGGTGCAACTATTTTTTAGGTTTTCTGTAGATATCTCTATTTTTTTTGACAATGTAATGTCGACCATATACAATTTCGTTGACAAATTGTTGTCGACGAGAGTGTATATGATCGACATTACATTGTCGATTTTTTTTAAATATTTTTTTTTGACCTTTTTAGGTCGATCATATATACTCTCGTCGACAAGAGTGTATATGGTCAACATTACATTGTCAATTTGTTTCCGACCTTTTTAGGTCGACCATATACACTCTCGTCTGTTTTATCGACGAGAGTGTATATGGTCGACACTGGTTTGTCGAAAACTTAAAATTTTTCTAAAATTAATTTCTAATTTTTTTTTTTGTTTGTTGGCCACCGGAAATGGTGGTGGTGGCGGCTGCTATTGCTGCAAAAATTAGGTTTAGGGTTTAAAGATTGAACAAAGGCTGTAGTTACTAGTTAGTAGTGAGGGTAAGGATGATAATGGGACGAGTCCAAACCCGAACCTACATTGAACCCGTCCCGCATAGGTCGAGTATTTACCCGATTAAGCAGGTATGTGATGGGTCTTGGTTTTTGTTAAACCCGCCCCGCCAACCCGTACTCGGACCCGTTATATATAAATATAGTACTCCCTCCATCCATGAAAAGTAGTCACATGGGAGTGGGGCACATGTTTTAAGAAAAAAGTAGATAAAGTAAGGGTATTATAGGGTATTGTGGGGTCCATTGTGAATAAAGTGATTGTTTGTGAATAAAGTTGATGGCAATTTGAGTAATTAAGTGATGGTTGAAGGGTGATAGTTTCCATAAAGGGTATGGGACTACATTTTGTGGACAAGAAATATAAGACAAATGGGACTACTTTTCATGGACGGAGGGAGTAATATTTAATATATATATTATTTTTATTTATATAAACGTATATGCATATTAATGTATATATGTTTGTAAAAATATTTTATATGTAGTTGTTTTAGTATAAAATGTTATTTTAAACAATTATATATTTAATTTGAATTATATAATATTAAAATCAAGATATTGTACACATTAAAATTAATTGTAAAAAAATTATGGGACGGGACGGGTAAAACCCGACGGATCTTCATGCGGGACGGGACGGGTCCGAGTATGAAAATTTTCTGACGGGACGGATCCTGGGATAGGGCATACCCGTCCCATACCTATCCCATTACCACCCCCAGTGAGAGTGCATTTAGTAGTGTAATACTCCCTCCGTCCAATTTTATTATGCCCACTTTTCCGGGCACGGATTTTAATGAATATTGATTAGTTTATTTATAAAGTAGATAAGTTGAGGGTATGGTGGGGTATTGTGGGGTCCATTTGTAAGTAAATGATTGTTTATGAATAAAGTGAATGGCAAAGTGGGTAAATAAATGATGGTAGGAGGGTGGAGATAAAATAGTATGAATAGTATTGTTTTCAAAAAGGGTATGGGCATAATAAAATTAGACAACCAAAAAAGGAAAGTGGGAATAATAAAATTGAACGGAGAGAGTATTATTTAAAGGATATTTTAGAATTTTCACACGAATATTAAATTAATAAAGTGATGGGGGAGTGCATCCCGTGCAAATGAAGGTGTAAATAGTCAGTCTTATTGTTAAGCTATTCATTTTGTTGGATATATCCCTTATTAAGTTTTTCCTTTTTTTTATTTTTATAATACTTAATTATCTCTCTATCTTTTCTATTTTTTTACATTTCTCTACTATTTCTCTTTGTTATATCTCAACTTCAATACACATTAAATATTATACTTCTTCTGCCCTCTCTAACATTTTGTACACTTTCCTTATTTGAAACGTTCTACAATACTTTAAACAACCTAAAAAAGAACATTTCTCATTAAAATTCACCTTTACAATATTCTCTCACACATATATATATAAATTTATAAAATTATTCTTCAATACTTTACACATTATACTTTTTCTTTCTTTAAATCGTGTACAAAAATGGTGCATAGTCTTGAGGAACTTGATGGAGTACTACTTTTTAAAACTTGTGGAAACAGAATCGGGAGGTGGAGGAGCATATACTAACCAAACATTCAAGCTTAATGATAGCTTCGGCATACTAAAAGCAGGAGGAAGATTAATCTTGTACTGTAGGTGGAACAAATGTACGAATTTTTTTATTAACTTGCCACTAACTACATCATTTAGTATGTTAGGATATTTGGGTTTATGTATAAGTTTCACATTTATGTGAAACTTTAATTTATTTTCAAGCGATAATCGGCAAACCTTATAAAGAGATGGAAGTAAATTGGGCACAAATTTTATTTAATCTTGTTGATTCTTAATACAATTTTGATTCTAATTAACCGAACCACGCCGTGTGCTTGAGATTTGCTCTTTTATTATTGAACGGAGCTCGAGCTTAATTTTTTAAATGTATTGTTGGTTCACTAATATTTTCGAGCTTAATGGAGCATAATCAAACTCAAAATATTAATCACAAATTAAAATTTTCGTCTGTTCATTAAAAAATAAATTATAAAATCACATATATATATATATATAAATTCTATAATTTAATATAGTTAAATAAGTCCAATTAACTATATATTATTTTACATTTTTATATATGTAAGTGTGAACGTTATACATTAAAGGTAAAACTATTAATTCTAATTTATATAGATACTTCATGAGCCAACCAACGAGTGAGTTAACAAGCAAATAAATTAAGGTTGGTTTGGATAAGAGAATTTGAGTTGACATTTTAAATGAAATTATTTAAAAATAATATTCTGTAGATTTCAAATGATTTGTTTTTAGTGAAAATTTGAAATTCTCTCAAGAAAAAAAACTCAAATATAAGTATTTAAAATTATTTGTTTACTTTTTAATCCAAATAAATGAAGCATAAATATATAGCGTGTTTATTGAGATTATTAACCCTTGGTTCAAAATTTACCCCCTTAGTGTTAGAGGATACACGCGAAAAATTGTGAAAAATTGTTCCACTTGTCAATACAAAATCCAAGGTAAAAGGTCTCTTCTGCCCTTCATTTTTCGTTTTGCAAGCATTAATATTTCATCTGTCTTCTCTTTTTCTTCCCTCTCTCATTAATTTCCTCCCTCTTCTCTCTCTCATTAATTTCCTCTCTCTTCTCCCCTCCCAGAAATTGGAGTGGTCGTTCAACACCCCACTCCATTTTCGGCAGCCCTCCAACGACGACGGTGACACGGGTGGTGGGTTCACGGTCTCCATCTTTCTCGGCCCGCTCCCGGCTTCGTCTTCTAACAGCGGCGACCATAGCGATGTGGCTTCGTCTACGGGAAATAATTTTTTTACGTCCCATAACTTTACAACTTTTCCAAAAACGTCCCAAAAATGTTAAGTTTTCCAATTACGTTCCAAATTTTAGCTAACTTTTTCAATTACGTCCCAAAGTCGCCGGAAACATCAAAACGACGTCGTATTACGTCATGGTTACGACGTCGTTTTGATTTTCCGGCGACTTTGGGACGTAATTGAAAAAGTTAACTAAAATTTGGGACATAATTGAAAAACTTAACTTTTTTGGGACGTTTTTAAAAAAATTAAAAAAATATGTAACTAATAAAATTTTAACACTAATAAACATGACAATATTATATATTCCGTATAATATTTCATTGAATTATTATATACACATATAATATATTAAAATGTTCACTAATATTAAAATTTTGAATTGTATAAGATAAATTAATATTAAAATTATAATCATCTACTTTAAAAATAATTAATAATAATAAATAAATAGATTGATAATAAAATTTCATATACTCCGTATTAATTAAAAATTATGAATCGATTGAACTTTAAAATTATGAATCGATTTAAATTTAAAAAAAAATAAAAATTAAATATAAAAATTAATAATTACCATAAGAAATTATGCTAATATTAATGACCATAAATATAATATTTAACAAAATATCATGTAATTCTGTTCAGTATAATTTTATATTCTAAAATTGAACGAAATAAAGGTTAAATTTTTTTAATTGTATAAGATAAATTAATATTAAAATTATTTACTTTAAAAATAATGAGTAATAATAAATAAATAAATAAATAAATAGATAATAAAATTTCATATATCCATATTAATTAAGAAATGTGAATTGATTTAAATTTAAATTTAAAAAATAAAAATATTAATAATTACCATAAGGAATTATGCTAATATTAATGACCATAAATATAATATGTTAACAAAATATCATGTAATTCTATTCAGTATAATTTTATGTTTTAAAATTGAATGAAGTAAAGGCTAAAATTATTATAAAATAAATAAATGTGATAACATACTATTTAATATTATCCAAATACTATAATTACTAATTTATTTATATAAATAATATATATATATATATATATATATCAATTATATACCTTTATGGCGACGAGGATATACCGATAATAAAATATAAGTAAATTTATTTGTTTAGATTTGCATTACAAAGAAAATTTAAAAAAAAGTATATAAATATCAAGTATATAAATTTTTAAAAAAAAAAGTATATAAACATATACAATCAATTAATCAAACAATTTCAATAAAATATATTTTTAGGTCCATAACTATTCTATTTTTTCAAAAACGTCCCAAAAAAGTTAAGTTTTCCAATTACGTCCCAAATTTTAGCTAACTTTTTCAATTACGTCCCAAAGTCGCCGGAAAATCAAAACGACGTCGTAACCATGACATAATACGACGTCGTTTTGATGTTTCCGGCGACTTTGGGACGTAATTGAAAAAGTTAGCTAAAATTTGGGACGTAATTGGAAAACTTAACTTTTTTGGGACGTTTTTGGAAAAGTTGTAAAATTATGGGACGTAAAAAAATTATTTCCCCTTCGTCTACTAAGGTTTGTTCGAAACCCTCCTCCACGCCGTTGCAGAGCCTGAATGCTCCGTCAAGGGGCTCGTCTTCTCCAATCGCGTGGTGGCGGCGTAGATCTAGGGTTTTGTGGGTGGTGTTGACACATTGAGTTGACTCAGTAAGTTTTTATTTTGGTGCCTCTCTCTAAAAATCCCTCTACTTTCTTTACTTTAGGAAATATCGTTAAAATCCAGCTTCTGATTTGGGGCTTTTGTTTTAGTTACTCTTCTTTTTGTTTATTTTAGGTAAAATTGTGTTCCTGGGTGGATGTGTATATGAACTGTTCAACATAATTGTAAAACAGGTCTTTCGACCACGTTCTTGGGTGGATGAAGAAATCTGTAAACCCTCATATCAATGGCGTCACAGTGTGGGCCATGGTCGAAGAAGCCAATTAGTGTCTGCCGGCCCAGATCGAAACTATGAAGAAGAAGAAGGTGTTGTGATGAATCGGTTGTGACTAAAAGGTTTGTGAAACGAGTTTCATTGTTCATTTGAGGTGGAAGCCCTAGATATATGAAAGTGAGATTTTTTTTTTTTTAGGAAGCCCTAAATCTATGAAATAAGGTTTTTCTTGGAAGCCCCTATATCTATGAAATTTGATTTTTTTTTTTTAATCCTGAATGAGGGGTGAGGGGGAATTAGGGTTCTTTTCCCCTTATTATCGATATCTTTTATTGTGTTTTGAGTCTACGATTAATGTTTTGGATTTATTCGATGAATTGTGGCATTCGGATTAAATGGAAAACTATGAAATTTCCCACTACAGATCTAAGTTTCTTAGTTTGAGATCGATTGCTTTACTTGTGATTCTGTTTCAAGAATAATAAGTTAAATTAATGCAACTCTGGAAGTTTAATTGTTGTCTCCGTAGGCATATTGAATGTGAATGTTTTGAATTGGGATATATATATATATTCTGAATTCAGGAGCTTATTGGAATTCATATGTCCTGTTTTTATGCTGTTTTGTAGTTTCAGAATTTTTAAATTCTTGAAATTCTTTCAAGAATCAAGATTAAAATTTAGGTGGAGAGTTAGGAATTATCTTGTTCTTGGACAAAGCCAAATTCCGGAATCCACTTTTGTGAGTTGATATTTTCTTGTTTGGATTCTTATTGTTGTAGAAATTTTTTATGTGGTCATGAAAAATTGGGGGTTTATGTACTTTCCAATTTTGTGTCAGTTCTTGGTGGGAATTTGCATTGGGAGTGTGCAACACATTGGGAAATTGGATATGGGGTTCAAAGGGTCCCAAATGTATTGGATAGATAATGAGGTGTTCTCATATCCTATTGCATTGTGGAGTGGATTTCTGCAATTACCACTTGGGGTTTGCCATGAGAAATAGATGTACTATTTTTTATATGCATTTACTTGGTAGAAGAATTTTCATATGTTGTATAATTTAGATCATTTTGTGTGGTGTGAACCAATGCAAGTGATATTTTTGTCTAATTTCTAACTTTTTTTAATTTATATTTTTTCAACATGTGGTGTTCCTCTAAGGCGTTATCCGATCAATGGTGTTCCTTTAAGGCGTGTGAACTAGGCCGGTGTTCTTCTTGGTGATTTTTTGACAGAAATTAAATGGAATAAAACTTAAATTAATGCTACTCAATGTACAATTTAATTTACAATGGTGCTACTCAATGTAAAATCTGATGTACAATGAACATTAATTATATTTATTGAACACTAACCTATATAATGGAAGGGTTTCAATATATATGTCGATATTCAATATTCAATATATATCGGTGTTCAATATATATGTCAATATTCGATTTTCAATATATATGTCGATATTCAATATTTTATTATATTCAATATATAACGATATTAAGTGTTCAATATTCAATATATATGTTGATATTCAATATTTAATTATGTAAAAAATACAAATTATGGAGATTTGAATAAAGAAAATTGAACTAAAAAAATTAACCTAGAACTTTTGAAAAAAAAAAACAACAAAAATTCAAAAAAAATCAACAAAATTCTATAAAATGTTCAATATATTATAAAATATAAATAAAAAAACTAAATAAAAAAATTTTAATAAAAAAAATTGAATTAAGTGGATAAAAAGGTATGATTTGACAAGAATGGAGAGAGAGAAAAAAGATTTAAAAATTAATTTTAAATAAAAATATTTGAAAAAAATATAAATTAAAAAAATTCAATAAAAAATCTGACTTAATTTTTTTTGAAAAAAATGAATAAAAAAAATTCAAGTAAAATTTTATTTAATTTTTTATTTTGAGTGAATTAGAAAAACTAAGAAATCAGAATAATTTGAATAAAATATAAATAAATAAAATATGAATTAGAAAAACTAAAAAACTAAGTAAAACTAATTTGAATAAAATATAAATAAATAAACTGAATAAAATAGTTTAAACAATTTTGAATAAAAAAATACTCTAATAAAATTCTGCGTTAAAATTTTTAAAAATAAAATCTTAATAAAAATTATTAAAAAAATTATCAATAAAAAATCTGAATTAAAAATTACATAAATTAAAAAATAAGAAATCTGAATACAATATTTTTAATAAAATAAGGAAGGAGTTGAAAGGTTGAAGTGAGAAGATTAATGTCATGGTCAGGTTAATTGGACATTCAATTAACTTTTGAGATATTTTTTGTCCCTTTTAAAACCAAAATTGGGTTTGATTAATTTAAGAGCACAATGATCTTTGCCCCTACAAAATTGTACTCTTACCTTAAAATAAATGGCTTGTACCATTAGAGCATCCCCAATGGTGGGTACAGATCCCACTTGACATGAATTTGTACTCAAGACAATTACATATACATGAATGAGGAAATGGGTACAAATGAGGAGAGAGAAAGTATGGGTACAAATATTTACTGCCGGTACAATTGTTGAGTTTGTAGGCCAAGTACTATTTTTTTATTTTTAAAATGGTGTGTGGGCCTCAAAATTTTATTTTGGAGTTATTTTTAGATTTTTTTTTTATTGCAGCTTAGTTGTTTTGTTTATTGTATTTTATTTTTGCATGTTACCGTTTATACTTTTACTTTTGCATGTTACCGTTTGTACCTTTTGTAATTGATAGTATAAATTTTAAAAAATTATTACCGTTAATTATTAATCTATAAATAGAAGTTCACATTTTTTTATTCAAACACATCTTCAATTTTATCTCACACTTTCTTCCAATTTTTTACTACTTAAATTCAAGAATGAAAAACAATTCTTTCACAGATTGGTTTGGATCTTCCAATTCGGAAGATAATTCACATTCACAAGATTCTAATACCCATCCCCAAAATTTTCCTTTCTCTCAAAATTTCAATATCCATCCTTATAATCCTAACATTTGTCCTCCCAATATGTTGTTTCATCTGAGCTATCAAACGAATTCAATAAGTGCAACTGGTGGCCCGTATTATGTATACCCACCAGAAATGTATCAATATCCATACATGCCAACCTCTTCCTATGGAATAAGTCCTCCGAGAGCACCGGGGATGACTTCTAAATTGTTTAAAAAAGCTAGTACCGATGGAACAAGCACGGACAAGGAGTGTGGAACACCATCTTCTGGTCAAGGCTCTCATTTTCAACCAAATCCGTCTCCACCAGGCATTGATTCCATCAATCTAGATGCGGTTGAAGATTCCGAAGATGGAAAAAATGAGTCAACTCCAAAGAATCGTACGTATGCTACAAGGTACACCAGTCCTGAAAATGAGAATCTTGCACAATGTTGGGTGAATATCAGCGAAGATGCAGTTGTTGGCAATGCTAAAAAATTGGATGCCATGTGGAAAAGGATTGCTGAAGACTACGAAAGAAACAGACCTGCAGAGTACCCAGTGAGACGTTGGGATCATTTAAAAACACATTTTTATACGGTGCAAAGATTTGTGAGTGCCTTCAACGGATTGTACAATCAGATTGCAAAGGATTGGGGAAGTGGACAAAGCGATGCGGATATACTCATACATGCAATGAATGAGTGGGCAGCACAACACGGTAATCATGCATTTTCTCACTTGGGCATGTGGAAGATTCTCAAGGAATGTCCTAAGTGGATTGCACAACAAGAACGTGATCATTGTGGTAGGAAGAAGACAAAAACTTCCACTGAAGGCGGATACACATCTTCTAATGCGGAGAATGTTGATGAAGAACGCATACGTCCAATCGGTCAGAAAGCAGCGAAAAGGAAGGCTAAGGTGAAAGTATATGATCAATCGAAGGATAGCATGCTAGAGGAGTTGAAACAGACCATCGAAAAAAACATGCAGGAATATAAAACAATAGTTAATGCGAAGTTGAAGGAACAACCTAAATACAACAAGCAATGGGAGTACGACGTCATCATGAAAGATACCACAGGAATGACACCAAAGCAACTAGCAATGCATCTAAAGCTAGTTGCCGATCTGGAGAAGAAATGGGAAGCCGAATCGAACTAGTCGTTATTCTTTTATTGTCATGTTTATTGTTATTTTATCTTTTATTTGAGATTCAGTTGTATTGTTTGAATTTTCGTTGTAGTATTTGAAATTTCATTGTATTGTTTGAAATTATGATGTATTTCTTTAAATTTTGTTATCTCATTTTATTGTTGGAAACTAGCCGTTATAAACTAGTCGTTGGAAACTACCCGTTATAAACTAGCCGTTGGAAACTAGCCATTATAAACTAGCTGTTGTAAACTAGCCGTTGGAAACTAACCGTTATAAACTAGCCGTTGTAGACACACTATTATATATATTGACCCAAATATTTCATTTCTTTCTACAACCCTAAAAACAATATTTTTCTCACATTATTATCTCCTCATAGTTAAGATCTTTTAAAACACAATGTCTTCAGATTCCAACCACAACAGTGCCAACACCAACTACACTAGTGTTGGAGATTTGTGGAATGATGATTCAGATGATCGAATGTTTTTCAAAATTTTACAACAACAACAAATGCTTCTTCAACACATAGAGAGCTCTTCTAGTGCGCCACGCCAAAGAAAAAAGAGAAGATATGTAGAGCGTGATCGTGAAGGAGGTCATAGTCGTCTTGTGGATAACTATTTCTCCAAAAATCCAACATACCCAAGTGATGTTTTTCGTCGTCATTTTCGAATGAGAAGAGACCTATTCACACGCATAGTCGATGCCTTATCTTCTGATGACTATTTTATGTGGAGAGTCGATGCAACGGGAAGGAAAGGTTTCTCACCACTTCAGAAATGCATAGTTGCCATCCGTCAATTGGCGTACGGAGGACCTGGGGACCAATTCGACGAGTATCTGCGTATTGCTGAAACAACCGCTATTGACTGCTTGTTCAATTTTTGTCGTTGTGTAATCAACATTTTCGGAGAAAGATACTTGAGAAGGCCAACTACCGCTGATTGCGAACGTTTGCTCCATATGCATGAGCAAA
The DNA here is from genome assembly GCA_963675135.1 of Galeopsis tetrahit. Classification (NCBI taxonomy): domain Eukaryota; kingdom Viridiplantae; phylum Streptophyta; class Magnoliopsida; order Lamiales; family Lamiaceae; genus Galeopsis; species Galeopsis tetrahit. Next base: position 84,565,046 of record OY776120.1, read on the forward strand.
GACACGGGTTCCCCGAAATGTTGGGTAGCCTTGATTGTATGCATTGGGAATGGAAGAACTGCCCAGTCGCTTGGAAAGGACAGTTTACTCGAGGTGATCATGGAACACCAACAATAATGCTTGAAGCGGTAGCATCTGCTGACTTATGGATATGGCATGTTTTTTTTGGCGTCGCAGGGTCCAATAATGATATCAATGTACTTAATCAAAGTCCTCTATTTAGCGATGTTTTAAGAGGATATGGCCCATATATTAACTTTACAGTGAATGGTACACAATATACTAAAGGATACTATCTTACCGATGGAATCTATCCTGAATGGGCTACTTTCGTCAAGAGTTTTCAGTGCCCCCATGATCCTAAGAAAGCGTTGTTTAAGCAAATGCAAGAGGCTGCAAGAAAGGATGTCGAACGGGCATTTGGGGTCTTACAAGCTCGTTGGGCGATGATTAGAGGACCAGGACGTTTTTGGTACCAGAGTAACTTGAAGGATATCATGTATACGTGCATTATTTTGCATAACATGATAATTGAGGATGAGGGAGATACGGTATTCAATTGGTCGGAGGAACCTAACGTCAATAATAATACAATTCCAGAAATATTTCATGGTCCCGTCGGAGGATTTACTGAGTACAGTAAAAGACGTGCTGAACTACGTGATAAACAAATGCATCAACAACTTCGATCGGACTTGATTGAGCACGTTTGGGCACGTTATCAAAATTAGTAGATGTGTGATTTAATTATCTATATTTATTTCATGTAATGTGATTTATTTTACTGTTGGTTTATTATTATTTATGCTTAATTTATTTTATTGTGATCGTTTTAACTATTTTTATTTCATGTATTAATTAATTAATAATTTACTTTAAAATATAAATTTAAAAATAATTATTTTATTCATTAATTAAAATCACTAAGATAAATAAAGTGAGAAATATTGAATGAATTAAATAATATGGATGGTGGGGTCCTGAAATAGTAACAATTGTACCTGAAATGATTGGAAAATGAAGGTAAAAATTGATAGGTATAATCACAAATTTGTACCTACGTGTGAGTACACAATTGGAGATGCTCTTAGATTCTTAAGAGCCCCCATTTGTACTACACACATTCTTTGCCCTTGTTTATTATTTATGTTAAGGAGCATAAACATATATTTATTGAATGAAAATCGAAATAATTGGTGAAAAACTTTATTTGATTACATCGTACCAACACTATCTCTCCCCAATCCTGATGCAATAAGAAAAGCTGCTTTTATTATATTTAAAGATATGCACAAGCCATGCTTCTCTTGTCAAATTACATTTGCTTCTCTTATTTTTAGTTATAAACACAAACGCAGGCAGCAGAGTCAGCAGTGGCCTATATATATAGACACAGAGAGAGAGAGAAAGGGAAAAAGTGGAGGAGCTTTCGGCTTTTCCACTGCATTTGTGCAAAGACAGACTAAATAAATTAATATATAAAAAAAAAGGTGTACATCCACTCGAAAAAAAACTTGAATATTCTCCTTCCCTGTCTGAGCAGAGCACCTTTTGTTGTCTCTATAGTTTATAGAAAAGGTGAAACTCAATTTGAGGTTGTCCAATCCAAAAGTTGTGCTTCTTCTCTTTTTGTTTTGCATCTTTTCACGTGCCCACACTCCAAATCTTGATAAAAAGCTCCAACTCTATGTTGATGTAATAATACCCTACCTAGATTTTGTTAAATTGAAGATAGATCAATTGAGAGAGCTGCTTCAGCTTCCTCTCCATTCATGTTGCCAATAGACAATGTGAAATAGATGAGTAGAATAGTTCCCATGCATGACCTGTAACACTTGTTAATATTAATAATACTACAAGAAACATTTAACAAGTTTATACAGAGTCTTAAAAAATACTAAAAAATAAGAGACAGGGGAGATTAGTATACTTACAGGGTTGCAAAGTAGAAGAGTAGTTTTCTGGGATCAATTTTTAGGGTAGATCGCCGAAAACTGGGTCTTTTAGCAAGGGATTTAGTTTCAGGAGCGGCCGTGCAGGTGGGGGCACTAGTTATGGTGATTTGATGATGATGATGATGATGGTCCAAAGCCACTACCGTTGGCTTTTCAGGCACGCTAGTCGCTGCACATAATTTCATACCACCTATGTTAGTTAAAGACTATTCTAGGAAAAAGAGATAAACACCCGAATTAGTGGTTTCATATTCTTCTAATGTGTATATATATATAGTGTCTCATTTTTGTTTACAAGTTGCCTTTTCTACTTACTCAAATTCCGCACTTGACGTGGGTGCAATTTGCATTTCATATGTGCAACCAGCTGGCTGTGGCCGTGCTTATTCAAACAATCAACAAACTTCATATACTACCTTAATTATATGTATTGACGTTGATCATATCGTAATCATTAAGAAACATAACAATAATTGAAATGGAGGATCCCAGTGAAACTTCCATTAAAATACTACATTACTCCCTCAATTCCAAAATCAGTTTTCTCACACATATGGACATTAGAATTAAGAAAAAAAAATGATAAATTAAATGTACTGTGGTCCTTTTAATTTTATTAAAGTGATAAAATAAAGTATTGTAAAATAAAATGTAACGACACTATAAAAGTTAAATATTTGAGTATTTTGAGGTAAGAGTTGTAACAAACTTCGTCTTTTTTAGTTTGAAAACTAAGGTGAAACTTACCCAAAAAAATATGAAAATTGATTTGCAACTCATGGAGTAGTATACAGGGAATAGGGATGTTTGTCCTCTTTCGATTCTAAATTTTATTATATTTAAAACTTTTCTTAAATAAGGCTTCACCTATTTGGATTTAAAATTAATCTTTTCGTTCTAAACTAAGTGTCTCATTTACTGTTTACACACTTCTTAAGGAATAATAGTATTAAATAGATAATGCATGAGCTATTAGATATAGAGGTAGAAAAGAAAAAAGTAGAGATAAATAAAAAATAAAAAAGTATAGACTATAAAGATATGTAGTAGAGTGTATTATAATAGGGTGATTATCGTGTTCACTAGAGTAAAATTCTAAATCCTTAGTATTTAGACGGTTCAGGCCATTTTCAAGAACGTGTCACAGAAATTCTACGAACAACCGTGAGAAGTTGTCTGCTACCCAACTAATCATAGTATTTGTAAATTATTAATTTAATCAAAGCACTAAACTCATCAGAGAAAAGACAGCTGTTTCACAGATGGTTTATGATTTGATCGTGCTGTTTTACCTAAGATGGGTGAGCAGGTTGTGGCACGATCACGGTTTAAAACTATATGTTTAATGAGGAGTGGCTTACTAACTAAAAAAATTAACAAAAATATGTCATTAGCTGTGTAATCATGAATAAATTAATACAGTAATAAACTATATATGTAACCATGACTAAATTAATAATCTCATTAGCATGTGAACACACACAGATGGTTGACTATAGTGACAAGGCCTTCCACTCTCGATTCTGACTCAATTGGACAAGCCTATTCTATAGATGTGGGACAAAATGTACCAACGTTCCTAGATACGAACTCGACTCAAAGACAAAAACGATTTTAAATTCACGGACTTAAGTGAAAACTTGATTGATAAAACATCACAAGAGTGGTCACATCTCGACCCCAAGTAAAGTCAATAACACAAATAAGGATTAATTAGCAAAACCCAAATAATTTTAAAATCTAATTAAGAAGAGAATGCAGGGAGCATCATAGACTTTAGCCTCAATTTTTATCTGAATCTTTACAAGTCCCTTTTACTAGATTATTTTATGGTCACCTCATTTAGGATGGGAATATTAAAATACTCCCTTCCACCAAATTCATTAGGCCAATTTATCTCAACACGAGTTTTAATAAATATTGATTAGCTTATATATAAAGTAGATATGTTAAAAATATAATGAAATATTACTAATTGTAGGCTCCATTTGTTAAAAAAAAAATTGTTTATTACTTCTAATAATAAAGTAGTGACAATTTGAGTAAATATATAATGATTAAAGGGTAGAGATAAAGTAGTGTAAATATTATTATTTTAAATAATAATAATAATAATAAAATTGGACACTACAAACCAAACATAGATTTACTATTATCTGAATTTGTCACATTCACATTTTTTTTTCCATTCAAATCAAATGTGCTCCATCCACTTCCAATCGAAACCAAACACCCTCTACTCTAACTAACTACATCTCCAGTGAAAAAGACATGGAAATAAAAATTATTATGTCATGGACTTTTAAAAAAAAAAAAAGTTATGTATCTTTCTTCCCCCAAAATTCACACAAAATTTTAATATGATTCCAAAACCGGAAAACACAAGTGCATAAAAAGAAGAAAAACGAATGAGTACCTGTTGGTGAATTTGCAGTCATATTAGTGTCTCTTTCGTTGCCAGTGAGTTTCCTTTCTCCGTTTCGGATCGAACCTTTTCTGGAAAGGCTCCTCTGCAGCTTTTTTTTGCACCAAAAAGTATTTGTTAACAAATCGAATATTGTCTTTTAGGCTTTTTTTAGAAAATTAGACTATTTTCAAAACGTAAAGAACGAGAAAAGGCAACCTGATTCTGAAAAGTGTGTGGAATAACACCAAACCAAAAACACACACTGGATTAAGACGATTGTGATTTGTGAGTATAATAAAGCTACTGGGATTTTCTCTTTAAAATTAAAGTCATTAATGAGATTGCCGTAACATAAAATTTTCGAATTCAATTAATATCACTTTCATGAAGATTTTTTAGTAACGAACTTCTCATCATCATTAAAATTATGCGGAAATGAAATGAAATTAATTAGCCACTTTTTAAGGCAGGGGAATATATAATATTGCCGTAACATAAAATTTTCAAATTACATTAATTTCACTTTCTGAAACATCGTGATTAAAATTTAAAGTAGTATGCGAATTGAAATGCAAATGAAATTAATTAGCCACTTTTTAAGGCAGGAGAATAATATTGCGGTAACATAAAATATTTCAAATTACATTAATTTCAGTTTCCTGAATATTGGAGGAGAGAGAAAACAGAGGAAATACTGTAAATTACTTACTGTAACTCTCGATTTTGAATTAATCTCTTTCTCGATAAGATGAGAAAATCGTTCCATATCCACCACAAAGCTCTCGGGTTTAGTGCCCGAGTGATGCAAACAGTTGGAAACAGAGATTTTCTGGCCTCCATTATCTCCCAAATCATCGGGTTCACAGATTGAATCCAGATTATCAGAACCCATATCCACCTGAAATTGAAATCCATAATTATATAAATATGTATTAAATGGAGAATTAAGAGAATAATTACAGAGAGATATAGGAAATCCGCTCACCATCTTTGAATTTTCAGTCATTTTCTTGAACCACCGATAAGGAAATACAGAAAAACGGAATTGGAGTAGCTATCCGCGAGGTTGCGTATCTAATCAGGAATACGAATTCCAATTTCCATCACCTAATCCGGAAAACTACACATCATGAAACAAACACACCTCTTTTTTTAGCGATATTTGGTAACGGTTTCCGAAAAAAATAATAAAAACATGCTTTCGTGCAAGGAATGAATGATAGAAAACCAGAAAACTTGATTTCTAAGTTCCGTATTTGTCCCTCAATCAGATAAAAAAATAAATAAAAAGAATTAAATCTGAATACCAGAAACAGAGCTGTGTTGATTCTCCTCTTCAACAATGGAACAGTAACAGAGTGTTGATTGAAGGATGATTTAACGAGAGAGAAAGTAGGGATTTGAATGAAATAGTGATGAGATGGTCATTCAGAAAGAAATGATGCAACTTATATACGCATTACACACGCATGTACTAATATTTATTTATTCATTTAATTATTAATAGAGTAGCAGGTTTGTTACTTTAAGCCAAGTACTATGTGTTGTGTGTACTACATAAGGCTTAAAATAACTTTAGGCTTATTAAAATATTTGAACAAAGAAAAAAGGGGAAAAAATCTTTAAGAGTCAATATTTAAATTTTTGTTGCATTGAAAATTGAAATACATGTATTTTCAGATTTATTTGACAAGAAAATGTGCCACTTACCTCATTTACCATGATCGAATAATTAATTAAGAAGCTTATCCATTAATCCACGTTTTCAAATTAGTTGAAACCGTAAAAGAAATTAGGGTACTGTTTAGAAAGGGGTAAAAGGTATCATCTGGGTGCTCACTGAGTCACTTCTCACTGTAAATTTTAAAAGATTACACTCTCGGTACAAATTTAATCGTCTAATACATAAATATTTAATATGCATAATTTTAAAAATATATTTTTTAATTTCTTTAATACATAAATATTTTATAGTATATAATTAATCCATGTTTCTAAAAATTTGTGTCAAAAATGAATTATATTTATTAACTTTGTACGGATAATAAAATTTATTTTAAATTAAATGTCATTTTAATAATTAAAAAATATACTCCCTCCGTCCCACTATAAGTTTCTCACTTTCCTTTTTTTTGGATATCCCACAATAAATTTCCCATTCCATTTTTAGCAAATTATTTTCTCTCTCAATTAGGGATGGCAATGGGCCGGGTCGGGCCGGGTACCTAGATACCCAGACCCGACCCGTTTTAATTCGGGTTCGGGTCGGGCCGACTCGTTTGGGTCGCGGGCCGGGTCGGGTTAAATCGGGGCGAACCATTATATATATTTTTTAAAAGAAATAAAAAATAATACTTTTTTTAAAAAACATATAACATAAATTTTAAATTTGTATTGAAAAATAAATAAAATAGTCTTATAATCATGTTTATAAATTTATTTTCACATTTATGAAGGTGAATTATTGTTATATATATTAATAAACATCAAAATATTTAACATATACTCCGTATTATATTTATATGTATAATATATATAAAAAATAAATATAAAAACGGGTCACGGGTCGAGGGCTATACCCGGACCCGCCCCATTTCAATACGGGTCTGGGGCGGGGCGACCCAAATGGCACGGGGCGGGGCGGGCTGGGTTTAAATTGCCATCTCTACTCTCAAACACATCACTTATACTTTATCTATTATTTTATTATACTTCGGGCGTGTTTGCAATTTCTATAAACAGTTTAAAAGCACTTCTCAAAAGTAAAAGTTGTGAGAGAGCAGCTTTAAAAAAAAGTGATTTTGGAAGCAGTTTGTAGAGTTTGAAAACACCCCTTTCATCTCATACTAATCTATTATTTTTTTCTCACCATGAAATCATTTGTACTACATCTATTATTTTATCATATTTCTTAATCTAAACACTCAAAAGTGGGAAACTTATTCGGGGATGGAGGGAGAATATAATACCTCATTTGTATTCCTAGAATAATAGTCTTCGTGTTACTTATTTTATAATTTTAGACATCATTTACTAAATTATTTATTTTTATCTTTATCAATTCTTCACTGTCACTCTCCACCTTTTTTATATTCTATCTTTATTTACCATTTTTTTTACGGGTCGAGAGGGAGCAATGGGCCCTCTTCCAATTTTATTTTATTTTTAGAATATTTTTTTGGTTCCGTAATTAATTATACATTGTACATATATTTCAAGATTATTTGTCTTTTACCTGTAAAAAAAAGATTATTTATCTTTTCTATTACATTACACTTTACTAAATTCTCTTTTCCACTTCACAAAATTCCTTTTATACTTCAATAAATCATCCAAAATGATTCTCACTTATTCAATCTCACACTCCACTAAATTCATGTTTTTTAAAAAGTAGATTAATCAAGATATACAAGTTATTACGAGACTGGAGTATATTTTAAGTTCTACATTTGATTAATAGTGTCTAATGTGTAGCGGAGTTGTATTTTAAATTTTAACTTTGTTTTGTCTATTATAAGTCAGAACAATCAAAGTTAATTTCTTTTAAAATATAACTAAAGTCTTTAAATTTAAATTAATAAAATGAGATGTATTAAAAAATTTATAATAATTTTTTTTGTATATTATAATATTATTGTATCTTTGTATTAATGTAAATCGGCCCAATCTAAATTTTTTGACACCGTCATTGATTTCACATGCCTTTAATGAAAATTATCTATAGATTTTAAAATGTGAGGATGAAAAGTGGAGTAAGGAATAGATTGATGAAGGATAAATAAGTTAATTTTTTATATTTTTCAAATTGATAAATATTCTCTAGAGCGGTAATTATTTGGAAAGGAAATTGGTGTTGTTCATGAGACAGTGACAACAGTTTAATACCATTTGATATTGCACTAAAATGAAAAAAAAAAAAAAAACTGCACTAAAATGGCATGATATATCTACTGCATATAACTACTTTGTCCGTTCAAAATTACTAAGTACTCCCTCATCCCTTTTTATAAATTTTCCATTTTATAATTTTAGTTTGTCCTTTTATAAATTTTTCATATTATTTTAGTGAATATTAAAAATAAAATATTTCAATTTATGTAGGGGTTCCTATTAAGTTTGACCGATAAAAAAAAAAATTAAACTTATTAAGTATCAATGGTGGAAATATTAACTTTTTAAATGTTAAAATTCAGTTCTCGTGTGCTATATATGCATAACCCCACTTTAATTTTCAATTTGTAAAAAGGGATCCCTTTTTTTATGAAAAAAGTAAGTTTGTACGTATCTGTCATAATTATTTGATTGCTTTATGAGTAAGAATGTTTTAAGAATGGTTTTTGGGATGTGGCCGTGTGAACTGGGGGTGTAGCCTGAAGTGACGTGGGATAAGAATTTGAACAATGATAAATTAATGAAAATGATGATTTTTTTTAAAATTTTGGAATTCACTAGAATAAAAGACACCATCGACCAAATTTATTATGTTTATTTTGTGAAAAAAGTTTTAATAAATATTGATTAATTAGATAGATTAAGAGTGTAATGAGATATCGTGAGGTCCCTTTATAAATAAAGTGATTTATTTATTAATAAAATGAATTATTTTTCTCATTTTATAAGTGTATGCACCACATAATTGACACATTTTTTTTTAAATGTAATGAGTAAAGTGTTCAAAGTGAATTTGTAGATTTATATATAAATAAAGTAAATAGATTGATTGAAAATAGTGTAAAAGAAATGATATTATGTATAAATATATTACTAATTATTATGAGAATGGAGTTTATGAAATAGTTTTTTTTTTTTTTATAGAAGTGAGCAAATGTTAATGGTAAGACGTACAAATAAGGTAAGTGTCCAAATAATTGTGGGCGGAGGGAATTTTTTATTTTTTAAAGAGAAGATAATTAGTTGAGAAATAGTAAAAGAAGAAGAATAAATATTTATAAAAAATGAGTTAGTTAATTAAATTAATTGAAATAATGATTAACTTAATTATCATATGTCTCACTATTTTATACTCTTCCTTAAAAAATATATGCAACATTGGATCAATGCGTGTTTATATATAGTGAACAATTAATTTCTCATTTTATCTTTAATTAATATTTATATTTATCATTAAATTAAACAAATAACACATTTATCTAAGTATTTATTTACTTTAAGGATAAATTTAAAAAAAATGCAATTAATTTATATTAAAAAGTGCAAAACTTCCTATAATTTGCAAAGAAAATAAAAGATCAAAACATCATATATTACGAATAGGAGGGAGCGGACAAGATCGTGTATTTCAGGCCCATCGTGTTGGGAAATATTTTGTTCCAAGGATTTTCTAAAATCATTAATTCAATGCTAGGGCCCATTCTCAGTGAGGTGTTGTTTCCATTTCAGTTTGAGCTTATTCTCGACTGAAACATTCACCATGGGATTGTTTTGTCTTGGGTATCAATTACCTTGACATAACTCAGGTACATGGTAATTTAGCTCCGAATATCACTACAAGAAAAATTACTTTTAGTGATAAAAATTCTATAATTATAGCTTCTCTAACTAAAAATCTTTAATGACATAAATTGATTTTTAGTGACAGGTCCTGTCATTAATTCTCAATTTTCTTTAGCTAGAGAAACAATAATGAGAGGATTTTGTTACTAAAAATCAGTTTTCTTGTAGTGTATTGATATTCACAAAAAATTTGATAAGTCCGATAAAATTTCTTGATGGAAGCTATATGATATGTATTTACCCCTAGAGGTCGAAAGTCATGTGCTTATTTTGGCAAGTTTGTAATTCATAATAGCAAGAGATATATGCGGGTCTTGTTAGGTATGAACACGAGGTCCATTTCATTTGTTTATTTGGGGGCTTCTTTATTTGAGGGCACTCCGAAGACGTCGCAGCTTAAGTTGATAGCTGATAAAATTATTAGTAAGTTCTCTACTTAGAAGGGCAATGCTCTTTCGATGGTTGGTCGTGTTTGCTTGGTGAATCATGTCATTACGTCATCTATGGTCCATACATTGTTGTTTTACAAGTGGTCTCGAGCGTTGTTGTGTCATATCGAGAAAGCGATGATGAATTTTATTTGGTTAGGTGACTTTGATCGTATGAGTTTTTATTCAGTGTCGTGGGTCAATATAATTACACAAAGACTGAAAGACGTGAGGGTGGCCTGGGGAGTTCGTTCCATTGTGTGTGTGCAAACACGACTTATCTTCGTAAATTAGCATTTAATATTCTTATGGATTATTGTCCTTCGATGTGGTTCCAAAGATCTCGTTTCATGCCAAGAGGAAGTATAACGTATGTGGCTGTTTTCTACGGAGCTAGGGCAATACTAGAGGATATTCATACATTAGTTTAGGCGCTTGTGCGAGATGCAAATGACAGCAAGATGGGTCATATGTATAATCATAAAGAAGTTTCGTCTTGCCGAAAATTCCAAACGGGCACCTTTGGTGATTTCTGTCTAGTGGCGTCGACCAGCTCTGTAGATGGTGAAAAAATATTAATGTTGATGGTACAACGATAAGAACCCCGAGTTTAATCGAAGGTGTTGGGGGGTTTTCGAGATCACAAGAGGAGATTCTTGGGAGATTTTTTGATGTGCTATGGGAGGGGATTTGCTTATGAGGCGGAATTGCTCACAACTTTGCATGCGATTTGGTTGACATTCCTTTATGGATGGACGAATCTATGATTGGAGTCTGATTCTGCATATGCGGTTCTTATGTTTTAGGGGGTACGATAACTCAGTTGCCATGGAAACTAAAGACTTTATGGAAGGAGGTGCATCACTTACTCGACGAAATGCGGATTATGGTGTCTCATATTTTTAGGGAGCAAAACGTCACTGTAGATAAGTTCGCGAGTATGGCGCAGGAAGACTTTAAGTGGAAGGGAGATCCCGGATCAACTCCATAATTATTTTGTTAGAGATTTAAATTCGATTTTTTTATTAAATTTGTGTAGTCCATTCTATGTAGAGGGGTATTTTTTTTCCTTGCCTAAGATTTTGTTTTTAAAGATAATTTTTTCTTAGCAAAATTTTTAATGGGACTTCAATATATAAATGACATGTGTTCATATGGCTTTAAATTTTTATAATTAAAAAATCGCATCTATATGAATAAGTGGGAGTAGAAAGTAGTACTAAAGAATTATGTAGATTTTGGCATATATTTTTTTTAAAATATCTTAAAATATAGTAATCCTTTTTTTTTTTTTGAAAACTATTGTTATACTTTCTTAGAAAACATAAAATGGAAAAGAGCTAGAGAATTTTAGATAGTGACATATATTCCTGGAAATATAATGTTAAAATAGCGCGGTATCAGGTTGCAATTAATAAAATTTGGCGTCCTTTTTTATTATCTACACGTGTGTAACGGGCAGAAGTAGGGTTTAGTAAAAATAACTAATATTTTCTGTATTTTATTATTATTTTAATATTTATAAAAGAAAATTACTCATGTGTAAATTTTCTTCAATCATCTTTTTATTTACACATTATTTTTTATATACTAATAAAAATCTATATCTCCAATAAAATACTATAAATAAATATACCATCTCTCCCAAAATGTAACATTATTTAATTTACTTTTAATACTAATAAACAATCCATACACTAAAACTCGTGTAAATAATAAATATTTAAATAAAAATGAGATTAAAGAGTACTTTTTAATACAACTAATCCCTACATTTACTATGCATAAAATTTTGAATTTTACATATAAACATCTAAGTATGATCTTATTTAAATTATCTTGAAATTGAAAAACTTACTTTTCTTCCACACATTATAATAATTGAAATTGTGATTTATAAACATATTATTGCATAACATATAATTTTCTATCCTTTAAATTCTAGATTGATAATATTTTATTTTTCAAATTCCGACTCAATAATTTTTTTTATTTTAGACCCTAAAGTAATAGTTTGACCATATCTTTAAGTATTGAATTTGTATAAAAAAGATATACTGTATTTCTCTTGATGCACACAATCAATCTTGATTCCGGATATATCTCTAGGAAACAATCATTACATAAACTATTCTTTGTTTGGCTTGAAGGTTATGTTGAATATGGTATCCGATATTAATCGAGTTAGTACTCCTCCCATCCACGAAAATGCTCAATCTTATTTTTTATTCTTTATAATATTATGTTCATTCTATTTCAATACTTAAATTTTAAGTATTTTTTCTACTTTATAAATATAGTTAATAATTTACCAATAATATCATTTACACTTTATTTATATGTCTATTTTTTATATTAAAATATAAATTATTCTTAAAACTTATGTTTAAGCAAAAAATGCATACTTTTAATTAGGGGTGTGCAACGCAACCGAACCGAAATTGAAAAATCGAAACTGAACCGAATTTTATTATAATTAACCGAAACCGAACCATAGTAAGATAAAACCGAAAATAACCGAACCGAATAATTCGGTTCGGTTTCGGTAAAAACCGAAAACCGAAATAAAAACCGAAAATACCTAACATTTTATATGAAATTTTAAATAAATGTCCAAATAATACAAATAAACATTTAACAAACATTTAGTGATTTAACAACCATTTAATATTAAACCTAATTTATCAATTCTCAACAAATTTTATTAAATCTAACATAAGAGTAACTAAACAAATAAATGAAAAACTAAGTATTAAACCTTAAAAAAATAAAATAAAATAAAATAAAAGAGCCAAGTAGGCCCAAAAATGACCTGCCGAAAACAAAGAATGAATGGGCCGTGGCCCATCCTGAGAACAAACAATACTTACCTGTTACAATATTAACTTATACGGTGCTGCCGACTTCAACAGCTTAAATTCAATATTTAAGACACGATGTGTCGTGTTCTTAACACTAATTCAAATAAATATATTTACAACAATTCTTTTAGGCCCCATTGTATAGTTAAATAGGTTAAAAATTCATCATGTATGGGTTTATTTTTTAATTCTATGATTGATATAATTTATTAGTTGAAATTATGATTCCATAGAAAATTTCAACCTTCTTGTTTTCATTATTCCATTATTTGATGTATCAAATTTTTTCATAATAATATTACTATTATTTATTAAAATCAAATATATATAATAATATATTAATTTTCAATATTATTAATAACTACAAAAATAATAAATAATATAAAAACAATATTTATTATTGTAATAGAAATATCATGCCTTTGCTACTAAGAATTTGAAAATTTTGGATTTTAATTGCACTAAAGTTGTGGAGAAGAGCAACCTTTTCTAAAAAACAAGGGGAAAAAAGAATTACAAATCAAAATGAGTGGATGAATTTCAATAATTTTGCCACCAAAGAGGTAAAGATAATGAAGTTAAATTGACCGCTACGTATTGGGGTAGAGGATTAAGACTGTTTATTGGCATAACTCGAAATTGACACGTCCAGTCAATTTAACACATTTTGTCATGCATTTCAATTTCATTGTTTGAGATGCCATTCACTAAAACTCCAATATTTTCAACATTACGAATTTCCGCTTAAAAAATAATTAGATAATGAATTTCCATTAAGAAAATAATAAGTAGATGACGAGTTAAAAGTGGTACTTGGAAAATTAATATTCAATTTATGTCATTTAGCAGTGCAGTAATTCTTGTGAAGATTAAAATGATCATATATATTAAGATGTATATCATGTAACGTGAAAAAAAAAAAATTGGGGTGTAGCAAAAAATGTATAAGCCAAGAAGGATAAAATGACAAAAAATTTATAAATTAAAAACATAAATAAAAAACAACAATTTTTTCCAAAAGTTGAGATGAATGAGGTATGTTTGTGCAAATGTGGAATACCACGAGACAAACATCACTAACTGTCGATGCAAAGGAGTAAACCATAATTTTATTTTATTCAATAATTCCACCGTCTTCCAAACGTAAATTGGAAAACCAGCCCTAAACGATTAAATTAACTCATAAGTAAAGATGTAAAATTAGATAATATTTACTTGAGTGAATTGGTTTATATATAAATATATAGGATTAATCAACGAGACTTCTAAGTTAGAAGATTTACAAAATCGTATAAGAAAGAATCAATAATAATAATAATAATCACAACAATTACACAAGAGAATAATAATTCAAGATATTATATTGCTATCGAAAGACAACTAATTAATTAAAAACTAGTATGACTTTGGATCTTGTCCACGAATAAGGGATCATTTTATTAACATGTAGCATTGTGGCTTCATCTCCATCACTATATCAAGAAATTCAGGGCACTAAAAGAAAGACTTTCACGAGATTTATCTTTTTTACTTTACAACAAGTACTCTTGTATATATGCATCCGGTGCATAGAACTTAGATTCATGTACTCGTCACGTTTCGGTTAAAAATAATGTCATGTTTCATTTATCTATGGTTGTTTTATATAAACTAACACTGTTGAGTTATTTTAGTCTACATGTAATTTTGTTAAAACTAGTGTCATATTCAGTCAAAACTGATGACACATTTCACGTATGTGTCCGGTTGTATGATGCAGCTGGTTTACATAAACTGACTTTTTACTTTAATTTCAATTTAAAGTAATAAGAAAAATTTGAGTGAATATATGAGAAGAATCTCAATTCTAGTGTTTTTGAGTCATACTTTAGTTTAAAATGTTCCCCTTTTAATTGATGAGTTATAATCGTCCATAAGATTTTGTCTAAATGAATTCGGTGGGATTATCAGCTGGCCATTTATTTAGAAAAAAAAAAAAATGTATGGTGAAAAGAATTTTAAATTTTTTTTTTTTTTGGTTCAAAAGAATTTTAAATTTATATGCATGGACTATGGACCACGGATGACTGACCACGCCTAAATTAGCCCGTGTTACTTGCTGAAATGCTACATGACACTAAATGCTTATTTTATTGGTTGGATTTATAGGGGTGTACTGCCGAAACGTCTTAAATTTATTTTGACATTTCAAAACCGACTATTAAATTTGCATTAAAAAATTGGTGTTTAATTAAATTGCATTTTTATATATGTGATAGGTATATTATAATTAAAAAAAAGCTTCTACGATTTAAAAAAAAAAACTTTTTTCAATCGATTCAATAGTCATTTTTCTTTATTGATCAAAACACTAAACCACTGTTTTGATTTTGATGGGATAGATTAACTCAGGATATATTGATAATCAGGTTTAAAATAGATGCATTATTATATATAAAATAAATTTTATATCCCATAAGTAAAAATACACTTGATTGTGTATAAATTAAATTATCAAAAAATATAATTTAATTTGGGTCAATTGAGATGTCTGAACCTGATCATATATATTTGAACATATCTATTAAACGGGGCTAAAAACTTCTACGAAATTGTTTTTTCATATTTTTTTTTGATACTTGAAAAAGAAAGTTAGTGTGAAATTAAATTTAATAGATAAATGAATCACTCCAAATTAAATTGTACATCCAATTATGAAATGATCGACGCTTTACAATTGAATGTAATTAGATAAAAGTTACAATTGAGTGTATCTAATTAACTAATGCATCCAATTTCCAAATTTAAGCATAAAATCTACAAGTAATTAAACTTGGTCTGTAATCACATCAATTCAAAATATATATATATATATATATATATATATATATATATATATCCAAAGCAATATCGATCTCTTCTTTCCCTTCTCCCAAATCACAGAAAGTTCTATACTTTTATTTTGGTTTGACTTTTTTAAAAAGTGCCACCACTACTATAAAAGAGATTGATCTGGTAGACGATTATTAATTATAAAACCAATATTAATAATTTATCCTATCATTTTAATGAATGATTTTAGTGCATGCCTCATTCAACAACTTCCAACTTATTTTCGTCAGATGTCTTCAAATTTATGACATTAAGGCATGAACTAACAGTAAATGCTTATGCAATAAGTGCATGCCAAATCTTTGACTTTCCTTTCGATCGACCTAGCTACAAGCATATCTTAGCCAAAGTCAGCTCTTTTAATTTTTTTATGTCTCGGTATTCAATTCAAGGACCGACTAATTCGGAAAATCAATTTTATCGTTCACTTGCGAAGATCCCGTTTAAAGTCAAAATTTTACGCTATGTATGGACTGACCCTAATTAGAACTTGAGACCTAGAGTGGAGAACACTCCTAAATTCTAACCCGAAGGTTTTTCGAGATGTTTTCTTTAGTATTTACATTTATTTTGTTTTAAAACATTATTCAGATAGGATAGTATTCGAGATGTTTTCTTTAGTATTTTACATTTATTTTGTTTTAAAACATTATTCAGATAGGATAGTATAAAATTATGAATCATAATTTATAAGTGATGAAAACGTGTCTCATGTGAAGAATAACAACAAGTCAAGCCAACAAATGAAAGAGTATTAGTTAGAGTAGTTATTTTAATTGTAATTTCTAGTTTAGTAGTTATAACATCTCTTGTAAACCTCCTCTTATATAGAGGAGTGATGATCATCTAATTCACAATTCAATTTCATTTACTACTCAATATGAATTCAATATTTCTCAATTCTCTCAATATGCACTCTATCCAATTCCTTCTTGTATGAAATTTCACATGGTATCAGAGTTGTGTATTGATTAATTTATGATCGATTAAACAAGTTTGTCGATCTAGGTACGCTTTCGCAATTCGTTTTGGATGAATTTCTTGTGTCTTTTGAGTTTTATACTCATTTCTTAAACTTTTTGAGTTTTATACTCATTTATGCCCAATCTTTGATGGATTTGGATTTATATCCTATTTTTTCTCTTTTCGAGATTTTTTTTTACGGGTTTTATGCTCGTGAATTTTGGATTCGATTTCATATTGATTCGAATTCTTAGAGTTCTATACTCATTTCTTGAGTTTTATGCTCATTTCTTTGCGGGTTCTATGCTCGTGAGTTTTAGATTCGATTTCATCTTGATTCGAATCAAATTTATAGAGTTTTATACTCGACTTTTCTGCCCTAAAAATTTAGGAATTCTTTTCTATATTCAAGAGTTCTATACTCAATCTAATATTTTCTCTTCGTGTCTATCACAATTCTTTCTTTCGTGTCTACCACGATTCTATAATTTGAAAAATTATTTTCCTTGGTGATGACATATTGACGTTCAAATGGAAATTTTGGCTCCCTATTCTTCCGTTCTTGATATTGGCATGACTGCACTTATGGTTCTCTTCAACTCGATATCACATGGTCTCAACTCTTCAAGATTTTGAGTTTTTTTTAATAACAATTTCAAGATGTGCTTGATTATCATCCATGTTCATCTTGTGGGAGGGTGTGAAGAATAACAACAAGTCAAGCCAACAAATGAAAGAGTATTAGTTAGAGTAGTTATTCTAGTTGTAATTTCTAGTTTAGTAGTTATAACCTCTCTTGTAAACCTCCTCTTATATAGAGGAGTGATGATCATCTAATTCACAATCCAATTTCATTTACTACTCAATATGAATTCTATATTTCTCAATTCTCTCAATATGCACTCTAGCTATCCAATTTCTTCTTGTTATGAAATTTCACATCTCATGTATGAGATCATCGCATATAATTTTTTATCTTAAATTAATTTTAAACTATTTTGCAAATTCATCATTCTACTTTTATTCTCATTGCGTTTTGTGCAGTATATAGGAATTATTCGATTCAATAACGGATGTAGAGGAGGATATGGGGTAGTCATACCCCAAAAAAAAAAAAAAATCTACTAATATGTCATGTAAAAAAATTGTACTCCATTTTAGTATTAAAAAAACATTTTACATTTATTAATAATAAAAAAAAATTGGGTCAAACTCAATTCTTCTAGTCCAATATTAATTAAAAAATTAGGATATACACATGCACATATATATATATATATATTATTGCTATATATATTAAATTAATTAATTGAGATAAAATTGTTAATGAATTGTTGTTTCGATGGTGAATTTGTTTATAGTAATCACATCAGTTGTAATTTTATTATTAACTATATCAATTTAATTATAAAATGACGAATGATACACCTAGATTTTTTTTTATTTTTTAGAATGATCAATTAATATGTAAAAGAGTATTATTATTTTGAATGACTTATGTTAAAAATAAACTGCGAAAAAGTCTTGATTACTTTTATTGAAAATGGTGTGTTTCTACAAAATTTTAATGATGATGTTACATATCACATAAGAAAAAATGAAGATTTTACGATTTCAGTTGTATTTATAGTTTGATTTGTGTGTTACATGATTTTTATTTAATTTCCACTGAGTTGTGAGTAGGGGTGGTTCGGTACGGTATACCGATCAAACCGAACCATACCGTTATCATACCGAAAATTTCGATATTGAAAAAATCCATACCGTTACCGTACGTACCAAAATTTCGGTATACCGAAATTTTCGGTATGTAAAAATTCATACCGATACCGTACCGTAATTTCAGTATACCGAGTTTTCGGTACGGTATATCGGTATACCGTACCATATCGGTATATCGATTTATATCGAAAATATTGAACCATCATTTCATATCGAAATACAGGTATACCAATTCATACCGAAAATATTGAAGCATAATTTATACCGAAATTAATTATTTAAGGTTTATTTTATTTATGTTTTAATAATTAAAGTTATTTTAATTTAAAAATAATATAAAATTATTATTTTATTAAGGTTTCGGTATTTCGGTATATCGATATACCGTTTCATACCGAATAACGAAATACCGCGGTATGGTCATTTTCCATACCGTTGTCGTACCGAAAATTTCGATATTTTTTCAATATGAAAAGCTCGGTATACCAAAATTTCGGTATATTTACCCACCCCTAGTTGTGTGACTTTAAATTTTCAATAATAATACGGAGTAATATATTATTTATAATTTTTCATACCCTAAATTTTAAAATCCCGAATTTGCCATTTTATGGGTGTTATGCATGTGATGATGATGAAAATGAGACTCTACCCTCTTTTGTATATGCTCAATTTAATTCCTTTCCTTCTTCTTGTTGGCAAAAACTTATATACAATATTTCACAATAGGCTTATGGTGCAATTTGACCTTTTCTTTTATTTCTAACCGGTAGCAGGTTCCTTCTTTCTCTCCCTTCTTCTTCTGCGCAACTTTCTTCTCTCTTCTCTTCTGTGTGAAGCGTTCCAATAAAAAAAAAACATCAGAAATCTGAACAAAATTTTCTGATCGTGATGCACTAATTTTTTTTTTTCAGAAAATCTATTCTGTTTCATATTTCTGATCTGCTAATTACGAAATAAGGCGATATGAATAAATTCATGAATGAAAAAAAAAAATCAACAATAATACCACACACAGATTTATTCCAATTAATTGTTGATAATTATGTTTTTACAATTGGAGGGATTGATAAACTATTCAACTTGATTGTGTTTTTCGTGTTTTTAATTATTGTTCTTCGTCTTTTTTAATGTCCATATCCCATTCTCTCTCAATAATGACGTTTCATTTATACAGTAACACATCTTTCTCTATAAAGTAATACACTTGTGTTTATATAGTAATACAATTTTCTGTGTTACTTTAAGGTCAAATATATGTTACTCAAAAGCCAATTGTGTGTTACTTGTCCTTACAGTAACACGTATTTTTCCGTACAGTAACATATAATTGTATTTATAGTAACACGAATTAAGAACAAAATTTTCTATTTTATCCTTCCTTGAATTAATTTATATTAATATTTCTTGTGAAAAAGTCAATTTATGTGTTATTTGTACTTACCGTAACACATATTTGGTCTTGCAGTAACATATAATTACCTTTATAGTAACACAGGCCTGAAACCCGTTATCCTGTTAGTCTCCTGCGCGCGACTTTTGCGCGATTTTTAAGGAAATATTTGTTTGACCGGTCAAACCCGCTACAGATCCGCGAATTTTGACCCTTCCTTAAATATCCTAATATTTCACGTGAAATATTGCACATAAGTGCGGCCCCTTCTTTTTACTTTGTCCGTACCATAAAAATAGCTACATATATTTTTTTTAGATGTTTCAAATTATAACTACATTTCCTCTTTTACTTTAGTATTAAAGACTTTATTGTCAATTTTACCCCTAATTAATAAGAGTAATTAAGGCATAGCCGATTTTGAAAAATGTGATTCCAAGGACAAAATTGACACATTAACTAAATTTGACAACATTTATTAATTTTATTAATCTGTGTGTAAAGTCAAATATAGCTATTTTTGTGGGACGGAGGGAATAATATAGAATTATTAGGTAATTAATGATATTGAGTCAACTAACGGGGTTATTTATGAAGCCTAGCTACTAGCTATGATACTATTAGGGCTAGGGCTAGTTTGTTTTGTTAGTCAGGATAGATATATTAGGACATGATTTAATAGGAATGCACACTGTTCACAATTTGAAATTTGAAATGAATTTGTATGTTTGGATTAATGGAATGAATTTTTTAAATTTATATGATAATTTACACTTAAGTAGTTTGAATTGTTGGATAAAATCAACTTTTTATATCAAATGTCAAAACTACTTTTTTTTTTTTTTTTGGTGTGTGGATGACTTTTTAATTTAAAATTCTCAGGACATTTTTGGTAATTTACATCCTCCCCATATTAATGAGTGAAACTTGATAATTTAACTTACCTCCCCTTCACCATATTAGAAATCCAGCAAAAAGGGGATTAAGTGGGAAATTGGTCTCGGGCTTGGTTTATTCTCGGGCTTATTACCCTCAAACCAAACATTAAATTATTTAGTATAAAATAGTCTATCCATACTAATCTTTCAAACCAAACAAAGCCTTAGTATATAAGAAAATTGACTTTTAATGATAAAAATGAACTTTTAATGACAAATTCTGTTAATAATTCTTAATTCTATATCATTAAAACTTTTAACTAAAGAAACAATAATAAAAAGTTCTGTCACTAAAAATCTATTTTCTTATAGAAAATCCCTCCGTCTTAACAAAAGCTTTCCACATTTCATTTGGGTTGCGTTTGGTTGGGTGGATTTGGATTATGAGTGGATTTCAAATACTTAGATTTGTGTCCATACACTTTTCAGTTAAAATTGAGAGAGATTTCAAATTCTCACTAAAACCCATTTGAAATCCATCTATTTTTAAAACCTTTCATTTGAAATACCTCCTCAAATCAAATCCCTCCATCCAAACGCAACCTTGTTGTCAATTCTAATGAAAGTTTGTCATTCATTTTTTTTTAAAGTAAACTTCTCCCTCTCTCATTTTATTGTATATAATTTTCTTTTCAATCACATCACCTCTAATACATCATTTATTCAATTTCTTAATCTCTATACTAAAAAATTATGAGAAGTTTTTTAGGGACAGTGGGAATATTATTTAATATTGTTATTCACTATTAATGCGCGGTGATCTTAGCTTACAAAAATCACACTGGATAAGATTTTCAGTGCGGAGACTCTGACACTCAAATTAGAGAGAATTCTTTTATATATGTATATTTCGTAATAGCGATATCAAAAGATATGTTGAGAAAATGTAAAAGTATTATTACGGTAAAGAGAGTCTTCTTACTTAGGAGAATAATGAATTTACATGTTTTCCATACTTGAAGATATTATGGTTATTTTGGGTAATTAGAGCTCTATTTAGTTTGGACTTGTAACAAACTAATATATTGAGCTTGAGCCACTTATTATGTATTATAAATTACTTCATAGTAACACAAACTTAGAACCAGTTTTTCTGTTAGTCTTCTAAACGACTTTTGCGCGATTTTTTTGAAAATATCCGTTTGACCCGTAAAAATTCTGTGAATATTTCACATAAAATATAAAGAATCGATTCAGATCTATTTTTTTAAAATGTCCGTTTACCCTTCCTTAAATATACTAATATTTCATATAAGATCTATTTTTTTCTGTTTTTTTTTTCTCCTACACAGGAAGCAAAACTGGTTTGTCATTCTTCCTTTGCATACCACGTCACCTTCACCCCATCATTCAATTTTGGATATTTTTTCACATGTGATGCTACAGTATATGACAACAATCGTATCTGTCAACACTCATATATGACACTGATTTATCTCAATACAAACAAACGCCCGATAATGGGCTTCGAACTTGGGTGATATATGGACTTAAATTAATCGAATTGCATTTACATTGATTTTAGTCTCCAGTCTCCACTCAAACAAAATAGAAAAAACAGAAAAAAATAACTATTTGATTATAGGATTAATTTGAAAAAAAAGACTTCAAAGTGTTCATTGGGATCCAAAAATTAGTTTAGACAAATTCTTTAATGATATACAGCCTTAGACTTTTTTTTTTTTTTATAGTTTTACAAGATCAATACATAGTAGAATTACAAGTTCTTCATGCCCAAACTCTTGATCTTCAAACTAGACAGATTCATATGGTATCGCTGCCCCTCCAATCTCGAGGAAGAGAGAACGAGTGTACCCTTTGCCTCTCCATGACTACCGGATCTCTCCTATCAATAAAAGAAACAACCCCACACTAAGGTGTTTTTCTATCAAAAGAAAGAGATTAAAAAATAGAGACAAAGCTCCACCAAGTACCTATATCTAAGGCCCACAGGCCTACTCAAAAAACCATTTCAAGCACACAAAGCTCCACAAAGGAATACAAGGCTCCACAAAGGGATACAAGACTCCAAAAAACATAACAATACAAAGAAAACCTAAGAACTGAAAAAAAAAACTGAAGAAATTGAACGAAATAAAAACGGGAATCAACGGGGCACTCATCCTTAACGGTCACCGTAGCTCCATTAGGATAACCGTCCATTGACCCCAACTAAGGCCAATAAAAACCTACATAAAACGGGTGGCAATAGATCTGCAAAGGGGCGGTTGACTGCAGCACCGGCGACGGCGGATCTGGATCGAGCGGCGGCGAATCTGGATCGGACGGCGGGGAGTGAAGAGAACACCAAACTGATGTGAATAACGGCGATCTACATAGCTTTTACATCATTTCTAGATAGAAGGGGAGAGGGGGAGGAGGTGGAAGAACTGTGGAGGTGGGCGGCTGAGTGTTTTTGGAGGAGAGAAGGGAGAGATTTCTAGAGAGAGAAACAAACCCTAGTTACTGTGATATACAACCTTAGACTTAAGTTCTCATGTTAGGGGTTCAATTTTTGTTGAAAGTAACTTCACTCATATTAAATTGTTAACTCAATAAACCTATTTTTTAAAAGGTGGAGGCTATAATCTGACGACACACGAGTGATAGAGAGTATTAACTAGGAAATTAATATAAATGAATTGATTGCCCACCTCTCTACAACTTTAAACTTTTAGATGAGACAATTTTTTTGTAGAATATCTAAAATTCATCTTCTAATTAGGTCTCGTTTGGTAGATATATTGAGATATGTATGGTCAAATCTAAATGTCTAATTAGCCCAAATTGAATCACAAATGATATATCTTTCGATCACTTAATATGTGCACAATTGAGTGTGCTTTTCGTGTTGAGTGTAATTTTTTTATTTTTTTTAGTCATCCTTGAATGAATCTACCCTATCAAAGCCTAAATCATTTATTAATCCCATGCAAATTAATAGGAGTATTATCCAAATTCGTTTAATACTCCCCCATCAAATATCCGTCCATTTAACCATCAATACACACACAACACAATCCATTTGATATAATATCGCCTCGAATCTAAACAAAGTCAGCCCATCTGGCATCGTTCACAAAATTGTGTTTGGGCTTATGTTTTAAAGAGGCTATCAGTTGGACCGATTAATTTTGTAGGCGACGGTTACACACACAGACTTATTGAGGACACCTACCTTAAAAAAAAAAAAATCAACTAAAGGGAGTGTAGAATGTTTAATATAACTTTTACTAATTTAAAAAAAAAAAAAAACAACGATAAATGAGTACACCTCCATTCTATTTCTTGGAAAAATTGTACTCATCACCAACACCAGTACACCACCCCAAAAATCTTCCCACACTATCATCACCACCCCCAAATTCTTCCACCACCATTGCCATGAAGTCCAAATTCCAAAAAAAAAAAAAAAAGAAAAACAGGAAAAAGAAAATTTCAAAACAAAAAGAATAAAAGCAAAAAAAAAAAAGAAAAAAAAATCATTCTTAACTCCCTAATTTCAAAAGCAAACTCACAAAATTAGAACAGAAAACAACCATTTTGGACATAAAAATTCGAAAAAGGTTCTAAATTTCGAATAATTTTTTTGAAAAAGAACAGAATTTCTGTTAAATTTGTATATTTTCAACTCATTGTTCAATATGGAGTATGTACAATATATATAGATGGAGACTCACATTCTAGAGTCTTCCATCATCTAACAACTATTAGTTAGAGCAACTACCTTTCTTCTAGATCCTACCTATTGAACATGTGATATGCATGTGTTGTATGTGTGTGTTAAGCATAGTTCTAGGGTTTAGGGTTTGCATGCTTTGTGTTGTGCATGCATGTGTTATGCTTGCTATACTTCAACATGCCCCGGAAGAAATCGGACCACCATGCGATGTAAGAGTAAACCAATGAAGCAAACGCAAGAAACGAGCTGGAGCAAGTGGTTTGGTTAGAAGATCCGCAGTCTGGTCTTCAGAAGAGATAAATCGTACATCAAGAAAGCCATTCTGTACCTTCTCCCTCAAGAAGTGAACATCTACCTCAATGTGCTTTGTGCGCGAATGAAAAGTTGGGCTGAAGGCAAGTGTTATGGCCCCTTGATTATCACACCACAACAAACAAGGAGTAGTGATGAGAATGTGTAGTTTTGTGCATAGGCTAGCAATCCACATGATGTTTGTGGTAGCAAGAGCCAGAGCTCGATATTCTGCTTCAGTACTGCTACGAGCCACCACCGATTGCTTCCTAGAGCTCCAGGAGATCAAGTTGTTGCCAAGTTTGATGCAAAATCCAGAAGTGCTGCGCCTATCATCAATGCTCGAAGCATAGTCAGCATCCACAAACCCTTATAACCTGTAATCTGAAATTGGAAAAAAAAGAGATACCATGAGTAAGAGAGCCTTTGAGATATCTAAGAACCCTCTTACACTTACAGGCTTTCCACAGATTTTGTGTAGGATTTTGCAAGAACTGAGACAACTTGTTCACACTGAAGGAAATGTCAGGTCTGATTAGGGTGAGGTACTGAAGAGCTCCAACAATGCTCGTGTATAAGGTGGGATTGTCAAAGAGAGAGCTATCTGATGTGGAGAGTTTAGAAGAAGGACATATAGGGGTTGGACATGGTTTGCAATCAGAGAGGTTAGCTTTGGATATGACATCTCTCGCATATTTGGTTTGTGTGAGTTTGATATGAGAGGAGGTGGAATGAGCTTCAATACCCAAGAAGTAGTTAATCTCCCCTAGATGTTTGAGGGAGAACTGAGAGTGGAGATCATCAATGAGGGCCTGAACATATGTTGAGTTATCACCAGTGATCAGAATGTAATCTACATAGACAAGTAAGAGAGTAGTGTGTCCATGTACAAATCTGTGGAACAAGCAGTGATCAGAAGATGAGTGAGTAAAGCCTTGCTGGACCAGGAATGCCTTGCGAGTGTCATACCAGCCCTTTGGTGCCTGTTTTAGGCCATACAAAGCCTTTTGAAGCTTGCAAACATGTTGAGGGTGTTGTGAGTTAATGAATCCTTCAGGCTGAGCAATGTAAACTGTCTCATGGAGAACTCCCTTAAGAAAGGCATTGTTTATGTCAACTTGTTGTATAGCCCACCCTTTGGATACTGCAAGGGTGAAGACTACTCTGAGTGTAACTAGCTTTATCACAGGACTGAATGTACTAAAGTAATCAATCCCAGCTTGCTGTTGAAATCCCCTAGCCACTAGTCTAGCTTTGTACCTTTCACAGAACCATCCTTATTGTATTTCACCTTAAAGAGCCACTTAGTAGTGATTGGATGGATATCAGAAGATGGGGGCACTAGAGTCCAGGTCCCATTTTGAATTAAATCATCATATTCCAACTTAGACATGTTCAACCGCCGAAAACCGCCGGTTACGGTTAAAAACCGGCGGTTTCGGTTTTGCAAAATTTGTAACCGAAACCTAACCGGCAAACCGCCGGTTACGGTTACGGTTTTCTAACCGCCGGTTCGGTTAAAAACCGGCGGTTAGACGGTTTTTTTTTTTCTTTTTCTCTCCATTTTTTGCTCGTTTTCACTTCGTTTTCGCTCGTTTTTTGATCGTTTCAACTCGTTTTTTAGAAACTACATTACTAGAATTTAATAAAAATTATATAACTTAAATTTATACATAAAAAATAGAAGAATTGTGTATTAAAAAAAAAATAAAAAAAAAAATAAATAAATAAAAACCGGAAAACCGGCGGTTAACCGGCAAACCGCCAAAACCGGCGGTTTCGGTTTGCCAAAACTAGCAACCGAAACCGAACCGCCATTTTCCGGTTACGGTTCGGTTTTTGAACCGTAACCGGCGGTTTTGCCGGTTCGGCGGTTAAAAACCGCCCATGTCTATTCCAACTGCATTGCTGCTTTCCATTTTGGATTGAGGATAACTTCTGAGACAGTATCGGGTTCAGGGACAGGGAGTGTAGAGAGGAGAGCTTTGGGTTTGTATATGCCCGATTTTGACCTAGTTTGCATTGGATGAGATGTAAGAGGAAGGACAGCTGGAGTAGGTATAGAGGCAGAAGTTGGATTGAGCATATATCTGGAAGAGCTTGATGAAGAGTAGGCATGAGAGTGAGTAGATGATGAGTTGGTTTGAACATTGTTGGATGGTGGAGAGTTGTTATATGAGGGTGTGGAAATATGGGAAGCAGATTCATGGATAGACATGGGAGATGGAGATGAAGTATGTGAAGGATGATCAAGATTACTTGGTATCTATGCAGAGAATTTGAAGGGAGGTTTAGTACAAGAGTGTGTTTGAGTGGAATGAGTGAACTGTGGAAATTCTTCCTCACTGAACTGAACAGAAGCTGAAATGAATATCTTCCCAGACTCATGTAGACATTTGTAGCCTTTATGAGAAGGACTATATCCCAGAAAAATGCACTTTGAGCTTCTGAATTGTAGCTTAGATGAGTTATAGGGTCTGAGGAAAGGGAAACATGCACATCCAAAAACTCTGAGGGAGTGATAATCAGGAGATCTCTTGTGAAGTAGCTCAAATGGAGAGTTGTTCTGGATAACTGGAGAAGGGAGCATGTTAATCAAATGTGCTGCAGTAGAGAAGGCATGCCACCAAAATGCCATGGAAAGCCTGGATCTAGCAAGCATTGCTAGCCCAAATTCTGTGATGTGTTGATGTTTTCTTTCAACCAATCCATTCTGAGGATGTGTATAGGCACAAGATAATCGAACTTGAATACCAAGAGGCTTTACTAGCTTAGCTACTGGGAGAAATTCAGTGCCCATGTCATGTTGAATAGCCTTGATAGACACCCCAAAAGACCTCTCTACTCTGTGCATGAACTGTGAGAATACATTTACCACCTCAGACTTTGCCATAAGAGGAAACACCCAAACATATCTTGTGTAATCATCCACTAAAGATAGATAATATCTATATCCCTCAATAGACACACTAGAAGCAGGTCCCCAGATATCCATGTGCATTAAATCAAAAGCATGTGAAGTGTGATGTTCCACAGAAGAAAAATGTTTCATATGTAGCTTGCCAAGTTTACATTCATCACAAAAACCAATATGGGATTCCTTACAAGTGATATTCAAGCTCCTCAAGACAGTAGAGAGATCTGAATCACCAGGATGACCCAATCTACAGTGCCATAATCTCCATATGGACTTATTTCTACTAACAACGTCATCATTACTAGTTTTATTGACAGCAGCAGTAGAGAAGTTTCCTTTATTCCAGTGTGAGCTTGAAGCTTTATGAGTGTCCAAGCCTCCAAAGTCCAGAGTGTACAAGCCATCTTTAAGCACCCCTCTCAAGAGTATCTTGTTGGACTTGAGATCCTTAACAATACAA
The DNA here is from genome assembly GCA_963675135.1 of Galeopsis tetrahit. NCBI lineage: Eukaryota > Viridiplantae > Streptophyta > Magnoliopsida > Lamiales > Lamiaceae > Galeopsis > Galeopsis tetrahit. Next base: position 84,593,448 of record OY776120.1, read on the forward strand.
CAGTCAGCATAGAAAACAATTACTGCATCATTATCCTTAAGAAACTGTGAAATGCTCATAAGATTTCTAGTAATGGCAGGTACATGTAATACATTTTTCATGACCAAAGCTGGAGCACCAGTGACAGGTATAGAAATAGATCCAGTGCTAACAATAGGGGTAGAATCACCATTACCAACAACAAGAGCATTCATACCTTGATAAGGAGAGTTAACTTGCAAGTTAGCTAGTTGAGATGTCATATGGTGAGTTGCACCACTATCAACACACCATGTGGAGTTCTGAGGCTGATAGTTGTTGTTGGAAGATGATGCACCAAAATCCATGTGATTGGTGAGAGCAATAGGAGATGGAGCTGGAGGTTGATAATGAGGAACAAATGGATAGTAAGCATGTGTTTGGTTTGGATTGGTGTAAGTAAGATGAGCCTGAAAGGAGGGGGGTCGAATGTTGGAGTTCTGTGATCTGTGCTGAGTAGTTTCAAGACCAGTGAATGATTGATCAAACCTCTTATAACATTTAGCTGCCACATGATATTTTCTACCACACAACTGACATACAATTCGAGGTTTAGGAAACACCTTGCCTTTGTTTGATTGTCTAGAATTGGCACCACTATCTCTAGAAACAAGATGAGCAGATTGAGTAGATATGTTACCTCCAGAGATCTGAATGGAGTGTGAGGTGTGAGATATCAGTCTTACTTCATATGCCTGCAAAATAGATTGCACCTCTGCTAAGGAAGGTATAGTGCCTCTTGTTGTCAGATTTACCACCACAGCATCATAGTCAGCACCCAATCCTCCAAGGATATACAACACCAATTCTGTATCATTGATCATCTGTCCAGCATGATGCAATCCATCCGCAATTGATCTCATCTTCAGAATGTAAGCATCAATGCTTAGATCTCCTTTCTTCAAGGTTTGAAGTTTCAAACGCAGTATCATAGCTTTTGCACCAGATTGTGACTGAAACAGAGATTCAAACACCAGCCATAGCTGATAAGAGTGCTCACAACGACTTACATGACCAAGCATTGTGTCAGAGACTGAACTTAACAGCTAGCTCAGAAGGAATTGATCTTTCCTCTGCCAAGAAATAGATTCAGATGTCGACTCAGTTGAGTTAGAAGGAACTGCCTTGCAGAGGAGCACATCCTCAAAACAATGCGCACGAACAGAGGCTAGAACCTGATTTCTCCAGAATGGATAATTGTCATTATCCAATCTAATAGACAAAGTGATGAATCGAGGAAGAGAAGGAGCTGAATTGGATTGAGTAGCCATAGATCAGAGGGAAGCGGAAGCAGAAAATGGATCGAAAGCTGAGAGAAATGGTGAAGATTAACTCAGAAAGTATAGCTGAACATAGCAGTTACACTATGAACAGAGCGGTTACAATGGATGAAGATTTGAAGATATGTAGAAGATGCGATGAAGATTAACTCAGGAAATGAAAATGAACATAGCAGTTACATTATGAACAGAGCAGTTACGAGTGATGAAGGTTTGAATATATGAAGAAGATGTGAAGAAGAAGAGTAGTTGCAAAATCAGAAACAAAATCAAGGAGTAGGCCTTATGATACCATGTTAAATTTTTATATTTTCAACTCATTGTTCAATATGGAGTATGTACAATATGTATAGATGGAGACTCACATTCTAGAGTCTTCCATCATCTAACAACTATTAGTTAGAGCAACTACCTTTCTTCTAGATCCTACCTATTGAACATGTGATATGCATGTGTTGTATGTGTGTGTTAAGCATAGTTCTAGGGTTTAGGGTTTGCATGCTTTGTGTCGTGCATGCATGTGTTATGCTTTCTATACTTCAACAATTTCAAAGAAAATTTCCGAAAAAGAGCAAAAAGTCGAAATAAAAATATGAACACATTATAGATTAATTTTGCAGATCTAAAAAACTAACCTTGAAAACAAATGAGCGGAGGGGGTGCGAACAACCGCAAAGAGGAGAGGGTGCGACCGGCCGCGAACGACAATGAAGGGGAGGGGGTGCGAACGGCTGCGACGACGTGGTTGTTTCTCCCGCGGCGACGCGTGGAGGTGGGCGATGTGGATGTGGCGTGGTGGTGTACTGAATTGAGGAGAATATGAATGAATAGAAATAGGGTTTTAAGGAGTTAAGGGTATTTTTGATTTTTTCATCACCTGATATGTGTGTTTAGTCATTGAATGTCCTCAATATGCTTGTGTGTATAACTATGGCCAATTTTGTAAACTGAAAGTCCTCTTGGCCCTATGCCCCTATATGAATTGTCGATTTGTTAAATAATCTGTCAACACGATTGAAAAATTATCATACTTAATAACTGATACTAAGTAACTATGTTGTAACAACCTCTAAAAAAATAATATATATATTAAGGGCATGTTTGATAGCAAAGACTAATTATCTAAGATTAAGATTATATCTAAACTTTATAAATTTTAAAGCATATATAATCTAACTTTAATCTAAATTATCAAACAATCAATAAAAATGATATATAATTAATCTAGATTTAATTTAAGCTATCAAACATGACCTAATGATGCACAATTATAATGAGTGGAAATGGTGACTTTTGAAAATTATACTCCATCATGCATGATGATTTCAACATTATTTCAACATTTTATAATTTATACTCCTTATATTGTTTCAAACATACAACACTAAATATTTCACACATGAAATATGTTTAATTAAAATATTTATAAAAAAATTATGAATCAAAATAGATCGTCCAAAATGTTCGCAGGTCGCAAGCAGATGATTTACTAGCTACATGATTAATATATTGTTAGTACAAAGTCAAAATATTTTCACTACAAGATCAAATGTGTACTACCACTTTCTTTTAAGATAGAACTCTGACAAGGTTTCCGTCTTCGCGCATACCATAAAAAGAAATATATTTTATTAATTTCAATCTCCAAGATGCACTAATTGTGCAATAAGTCGACTCAAGACATCCTCAGCCAGGGGCCTTATGGGGAAGGGATCAACCCAATAGGGACAACACACCCTCTAAATGAAATGGAATATGGGAACTCTCCGTCTAAGTGGTTAATCTGGATAACCATACACGAAACACGATCCTAATATAGAAAATCGAGATTTGAAATGCTCATTTTAGGATGGATGATCGACGTACTCTTGCCATTTTTTATTATTAGTCAAGCGCTAGCGCTTCTATAGAGTCTGTTTTCTGCTATCAATATGGAAACCGAAAGAAAGACAAAAAAACTAGTGCCTTTCGTATTGATCGAGACTTGCATGTAGCTTGATTCTTGACTTATTCCATACCCAAGTGGTAAACTAGGACTCGAATAAGATAAGATTGTGCGCGTCGGGCCCTTCGGGTGTCAGGAGACTCTCTTGGAGAAGTGTTTGACATAGAAACCTAGAAGTGTTTTAAAACAAATCCCTATCTCACCTTTTTATTTTCGTTTTCCCTCAATAAATAAGAAATGAATGGTATTAAAAATTATTCTGGAGAATTTTCCTAAAACATTTAGTGCTAAAATATTTTTGTACTTGTAGTAGTATACTTTTGGCCTTATAGTGACAATAATTTAGTCATGTAGTAACATAGTTTTGATCATACAGTAAAACAATACTTGAAAGTGAAAAATATATTTTAATTAAATTTAATCCATGTTGACTCGCGTTGATCCGAGTTTAATTAACCCACACATTTTTGTTTCAAATTTACCTTAATAATCTATATGATGCGGATAAAATATGTCGTCTATGGAGAGGACGACACGTGGTGTTGGTCCCAAGTTGAGTTAATAACGAGTAAGCTAGTGAAAATGTCTAGAGGGGGGTGAATAGACTTTTCAAAAATCTTTCGAAATATCAAAGTACAATGTGCGGAATACGAAATTATCAATGAGCCCAATTCAAGATTATACTCAACTTATTTTCGAGAACTCTGTTCTATACTCAACTAGTCTAGATCAGTTAAGTAATTCAACCAATTAAGCAAATTAACAATCAAAACTGTAAGGTAAATCAAACACAAGATTTATAGTGGTTCGACAACTTGTCTACGTCCACTCTCACAAACCCAGTTGTGATGTTTCCACTAAACTCTTCCAATCGAGTACAAGTGTGTATTCCTGTCTTTAAAGTCCCAAGAAGAAGACTTAGATCTTCAACAGACTATACCTCCAGATATGTCTACGATCTTACTAGAAATTTTACAAGTATCTAGCACCTTGAAAAATAACAAACAAAAACTTAAAACTTCTCTGTTCTTCAGTAGTAGCCTTCTGGATTCTTCACTTGTCTTCTGGCTATCTTTCTGAACTTCAATCAATCTCTGAGAGTAAACTTCAAATATATCTTTGATAATGCTTCACTTGTGTATGAACGTCAGTGTATCAGTCGTTTTTAATTGATCACCATCATGAAGTATTTATAGACTTCAATTTTCAAGAACTTAGTAAGTTGTAACCAACTTTTCTTGATAACTACCTTCAACTGAATCTTCTTATCAATCCACGCGTTTCCATTATGAATTAGTTATTCCATAACTAACTTCTTCAATTTTATCTTTAATACGCGTATTCGTAACTAACTTCAAGTTGACTTGTCTTGTGTAGTCTTCTTATCTTGAGTAGTAGACTTCGACTCTTCTTGTCTGGTCTTCCTTCTTCAAACAGTAGAGTAGACTATACTAATCTTACCAAGACTATTACATTTACTTTAAGCTTTTATAATATAAGCTTAGTCAACTTATAAACTATACAACGAATCTATCTATTACATATAAAAACATGAGCTCTATACAACATTTAAATAGCTCAGTAACAATCTAACATATATGAACAGATATGAAGTACTTATAAATCGTACTTATCTTTTAATAGTACTTTTCTTTTAAGCTTGTACTTGTCTTTTGAATTCTACTGATCTGTTCAAGATGACTTCAACTCAACTAGACTAGATTAGTCAACACTTAGAAAATATTCAAGTCTTCTTTTGGCTTATCAAAACTTTATCTTTTATCTTTTGTTCATCATTTAGGACTTGTTCTAGGATTCATATCCCAACAATTTCCCCCTTTTTGATGAAGCCAAAACTACTTGAATCTTTTCTTATAAGTAGACTAGTTAAGTAGTTACCTTGTCTTTTAACATCAAAATAGTACTTTATCTTTTTCATTCATTCAGAAGTAGATCAGTAGAGATTACAAATACTTCAAAAATATCAAAACTTTAGAGCAAAAAAAACAACTAAAACAATCAACTAATCTGAAAGATTACCTCCTTCTGGGTTAGGAACACAGAATGCATCGAGGAGTCTTCTGTGAATTAAGCTAATCTGATCTTCATCTTCAATCTTCTCCTTGTCTAGCAATTCTTCTTCAAACTTCTTGATCTGGTTACGATCAACTCTCTTACCTGAGCTTGTCATAGGAGTTTTCCATCTTGGAAAGATTGGTATCAGAATGTTGAAGTTTGCAGCAGCAGATATCCTCAATATCAGATTCCAAAGCATTCGATTCTGACCTTCCATAAACTTATCAAACATCGAGTATAATTCATCAGCATTTTCAGAATCTCCATACTTTCTGATTATCCAGTGATCAAGTTCCCATTGTCTCTTCACTTTGAGCCAATCTTGACGATGCTCTCTGTCAATGAAGTAATCAATGAACTGATCTTCCATTTTCTCTTTATCTTCCTTCAGCTTCTGCAGATTCTCAATGTGTTTTTCTATCTTCTTTTTGCTTGCATAATGAGCTTCATCACTTGGATCACTAATCTTTTGCTTCTTCAAACTAGTAGATTCAGGAGTAGGTTCTTCAATACTCAGCTTCCTCTTAACTCGTCTGGTCTGAATCTCTGCTTCAGGAGACGATGCAACACCTTTACCTTTCACTAATCTCATCTGCTTTTCTGTTTCAGCTTGCTCTAGATCTGCCTTCTTTACTAATCTGCCTCTCTTAGGCCTTCTTAGTTCTTCAATTGCAGTAGCAGCATCTTTCATCTCCGGTTCAGCGCTAGCAGACTTCGTAACTTCAACTAGACTGGTCTCTTCCCCCTTTTTGGCTTCATCACTTGCCTTAAGAGTAAAAAGAGAAGTAAAGCGAGTCATTTCTTCTTTCAAAGCTTCTTTCATAGCTTCAGCAGCTGACTCAATGTGCTTCTGATGCGAATCAGCACTGCTCATCTTGTCTAAGCGTTCAGTAACTAGCTCCAACTTCTGTGTACAGGAAACTAGTTCATCCTTCAAGTGAGTAGCCGTCTGTCTAAGAAGGGTATTCTGTTCAGTCAGCTCATGTAAAACAGCTCGAGAACGCACCAACTGGTCTTGTGCTTCCCTTCTCTGTTCATCAGCAATGGAAACTTTAACACTGTAGAGTCTTTCCATTTTACTGGACTCTTCAGCCAATGATCGAGCAAACGAGATTGATTTCCTTTCTGAATTATCAATTTGTTTCTTCAGAAAATCATCAACTTGAGTAAACAACTCATCTCTGAAAGTCGAGTCCATCTTGTTGATTTCACCAATAAAAAAGTCTCTGGATTGATCAATAAGTGATTGATTTTGTGTAATCAGCACATCCTTCATTTTCGAGTTCAAAAATTCATCTATAGCAGTGTGAACAACACTTCGCAGATCAGTCTTTAAATCATTCAGAAAGCTGTCTGGCATAGCTAGAGTCGAACTGGAAGGTCCAACAACATTATCAACTGCCTTGAGTTCTTCTTCATCAAACATCACAGCATCCAAAAACTCATCATCTTTTTTTCCAATCATGAATGAGTCGACTTCATCTTCATCACTAAGAACAATTTCTTCTAACTGTTCTGAAGTCTGGACTGCTATCTCAGCAACTTCTGGCTTGATCTCTTCTTCAACTAGATCAGTTTGAGTTCCAATATCAGATGAAAACTCTTCAACCAGAATTCCGTCAGGAATTTTTAATAACCTCTTCACAAGATCAACTAAGGCTCTCGGCGGAAATAGTTCTGAATGATCCTTTACACCACTATGCTCCTTCTGTTCCATCTCCCAATCCAGAAAATTGGAGATGCCTCCCATTCCTTGAATAACTTCGAAAAGATCATCGGTGGAGGACTTCTTAAGAGCAAACCAGGTGCATATCCTTACAAGAATTTCAAACTGTTCTGACTCATAGTCGACTTCGACAGTTGAGAGCGTCCTCTTCAGATTTCTGGTCATTCGGGCTCGAATTCTCTTCTCTCTCAAACACATAGGATAATAGACGAGGGATTCGAATCTAACAACAGACGGGTCCTGAGTAGATGGGGTCTCTAACTCAGTTGTTGCAGTGGCAACTGGCGTCTTGTCTGAAGTAGATGGTTTAGGGGGTTCACCATATTCTGGTGAGGGAGAGGGTGTGAAAGCAATGGTTTCAATGGGCTGTAATGCGGCTTGGTCAGGTATGACAACTGTAGGAGTATCAGTTGTATCACGTATAGGAGTGTATAGGGGATGACTGGCCCTCAGCGGTCGTGCTGCCAGTGCTTGCGAGGTTGGGGGTACAGGTCGAGGCCTAGATCGATGTGATCTAGCCTTGGTTCGGATAGACGTAGATGGGAGAGAGAGAGGAATTGAAACAGATTGAGTAGAGGTACCAACCTGTATACTCGACTCGACTGGACGAGTGGGCGACCCAACTCTCACGAGAGTGTACATCTCAGGGATTTGTTCACTCGACTCCTTCTCCTGAGTTGACTCTTCTTCTGACTGAGTCTTCTCTGAGTCAGCTGTACTAGACTCCGCCTCTTCAGTCTTGTCTTGAGAAGAACTGGATGAATCGGCATACGGCAACACTTCTGATTCATCAATTTGAACCTGCCTTGGGGCAGCTGGCCTTGCAGCAGCCTGCTTCCTCATTGCTTCAATCTTTAAGTAAAACTTAAGAGGATGAAACGGCTTTCCTTTGCTCCAATCATTCTTGTTTGGCAGCAAAAACGGAAGTAATATACTCAGCTTGTTTCCATACCCGACTGCTTGAGATACCACCCAATGTCTGGTATCAGCATCCACCTTTACACTTCGTTCGAAGTACATTATCCTGTCAGCTATCAATTTGAACCAATTCACCTCAGTGATTCCATCATAGATAACTGCCATGATCCTTGTTTTGGCTTGAGTGACCGAGTCATGAGACCCAGTGGCACATAGGAGCATCTTGCTTGCTATGTCCAGCAGAGTGCGATATTTCTCCAAGAGATCACCCTTCTTGGCAGTAGTAGCTTTACCATCTGGCTTGAGTCTCATTTTCTTTCCACAGAAGATACTCAAATACTTCATCTCCTGCCCTTCAGCATACCTGTCCACATCAATCGTTCCGATGGGTAGCCTTAATCTTTCGAACATTACTTCCTTAGTGATTTCCACCCGATGCCCATCAATAAAAGATTCTAACACTTCTCCCTGTCTATTGACGTTGGCATAAAATTCCAGAACTTCTTCTTCTAACACAACCTGTGGAAATGCCTCTAGGTAGGGCTGTAGACCGCATCTGATGCATTTGGTCAAGATTTCCATGTTTCCTTCCTTGTGATTGCCTTTGAAGAATAGTGATGGTTCAACATGTACCTTGTTATCATTTATATATCTTCCGAGATCAAATGGTGCCTGCATGTTGGAACTTACATCGAGAATCGATCGAATAGACATGGTGAATGATTTACTAAGAACACAAACAAATGGATTATGCAGTAAATTACTGGTAGCAAGAAGTAGAGAGGTTATGAAACGTGAGGCAAGACGTGTGCAATAGTTGGTTTTTGTTTAAAACAGAATTTGATCCAACGGCCAATATAGAAAAATTAGATCCAACGGTGAAGACCTTTGGCATTCAGTTACGGAACCGAGAAAAGAATGTGAATTGATTATGTGCAAATTGAAATCCGCCTTTCTTATTTGCAAAAATAAAAGAGTGTATTCATCTGACCTATTTTGGTCGTGTTTTGGCATGAACGAAATATGTACACCTCATTAACTAGTGGTGTATAAATCAAATTCTAGGATTTCCACATTTTAACACAATCACATTTCTTTATCATAGTTAATTTGGTTCGAGTAAACATATTAACACACATTCAATGAAAATCAAATGAAAACTTAGCTTGTCTGTTCGAGTCCATCCAGAACAGATGAGTAGGACTAAGCTTCATAAGGCGAGTGGGTTAAGCGGCATAAGACGAGTAGTCTTATGTTCACCAGATGAGTTCCCCCTTCGACTATGCGTATCTGTCTGAATGTCGAACAACTTTATGTATCTGTCTTCTTTAGTACGACAGATAGTCGAGTAGAATTTATATGACGAATATTAATTGAAATCAATGATCAAGGTTCAAACAAGATGACTGTTACCAAACTAAAGAGTCAACATAAGGATCTTTAAGAAATCAAAGATTCCCCCTTAAATGTTTATTCCCTTAGTATTACCCTCAGCTTTACCAGCTTCCTCATCGGGTTGTTTGGTCAACTTGTCTGACCTTGTATACCTGTCTGTTGCATGAGTAGACGAGTGCTCTGTACTTTTGTGGTAGCTTGTCTATTTCTCCTTTCTTCTTAGTACTGTACCTGTCTGGTTAGTACATTGCTATATACTAGTAGGATCAAGATCAATAAGTCCTAGATTAATGCATAATTCACGAAATCGTGCCTCAGCTAATGGTTTTGTAAAAATATCAGCTCTTTGAAAATCAGTATGAATCTTTTCCATGCGAATATCCTTCTTTTCTACATGATCACGTATGAAATGGTGTTTCACATCAACATGCTTACAACGTGTGTGCAGAACAGGATTTTGTGTAATGGCAATTGCGCTATTACTATCACAGAATATAGGAACATTTGATTCACAAACATTATAATCTCTAAGCTGTTGAATAAGCCATAATAATTGACTACAACAACTACCAGCAGCCATGTACTCGGCTTCAGTAGTAGAGGTAGCAACACTTGTCTGCTTTTTCGAAAACCATGAAATGAGTTTTGTGCCTAAGAATTGACAAGAACCAGATGTAGATTTCCTATCTATTCTACAACCACCAAAATCAGAATCAGAGTAGCCACTTAGAGATAAATCATCATTCGAAGGATACCATATACCACGATTGATGGTTCCTTTCAAATATTTCAATATCCTTTTAGTGGTTTCCATATGACTCTCTTTTGGATTAGCTTGAAAGCGAGCACACACACCAACAGAAAATGCAATATCAGGTCTACTAGCAGTTAAGTAGAGTAATGAACCAATTAGGCCACGGTAATGAGTTTGATCAGTACACTTACCTTGTTCGTCTGGGTCCATTCTGTATGTAGGTAGCATTGGTACGCCAGCAGACTTGCATGTCTTAATACCATACTTGTCTAGAAGATTTCTAGTATACTTTGCTTGATTTATGAAAATCCCTTCAGGGGTCTGTTTTACTTGAAGTCCAAGAAAGAAATTCATTTCACCCATCATAGACATCTCAAATTTACTTTGCATGAGTGTTGAGAAACTTTCACTCAGCTCTTTGTTAGGTGAACCAAAAATGATGTCATCTACGTAAATTTGGACGAGTAAAATGTCTTTCCCTTCTTGTCTTCTAAACAAGGTTCTGTCTACCTTGCCTTTAGTAAAACCATTTTCTAATAGAAATTGAGAAAGAGTATCGTACCAGGCTCTTGGAGCTTGCTTTAGTCCATATAAGGCCTTCTTTAATTTGTATACCTGATTACCTTTGACTTCGAAACCTGGGGGTTGTTCAACATATACTTCTTCCACAAGAATACCGTTAAGAAATGCACTTTTAACATCCATTTGATATACAGTAAATTTCATGTAAGCAGCATATGCAAGAAACAATCGAATGGCTTCTAGTCTAGCAACAGGAGCATAAGTTTCATCATAATCTATGCCTTCAGCTTGTGAGTAGCCTTGGGCGACTAGTCTAGCCTTATTACGAACAACTACATCATTCTCATCTTTCTTATTCTTGAAAATCCATCTGGTGCCAACTACATTATGATGTTTTGGTCTATCAACAAGTTCCCAGACGTCGTTTCGAACAAACTGATTCAACTCGTCTTGCATAGCAATGATCCAATTACTATCAGCCAATGCCTCACTAATGGTTTTTGGCTCGATAGATGAGAGGAAACAACACCAGCAAAACAGAGATGGACTAGATTGTTCTTGCGACTCAAAGAGTTGTCTTCTAGTCTTAACACCAACAGTAGAGTCACCAATAATATTTTCAGTATTATGCGCTGATTTCCATGTATTTCTATTCTTAACAAAAATACTATCATCTATATCATGTACAGCATCATGCATGTCAACATCATTATCATCAGAAGATTTAATAGGAGTAGACGAGTCGACTAGTCTCGGTAAGTCAACTGGTCTAGTAGAGTTACCTTGAGCACTCACCTTCTTCTGGTCGTCTGACTCGAGAGCTTTTATAAACGGATTGTAAGCTTGAACGGATTCATATACCTCTGAGTCTTTGTCAGTTTCGACAGTTAGCTCAGTAGCTTTCTCACTGATCTTGTTGGTAGACGGGTCCTGTTGAGATTCTTCGAAAACCACATGTGGTGTTTCTTCCACACAAAGGGTTGAGTAGTTGAATACTCTAAATGCTTTACTAGTCGAGGAGTATCCTAAGAATATCCCCTCGTCTGCTTTAGCATCGAATGCATTCAACTTGCTTTTCCCATTGTTATGGATGAAACACTTGCATCCAAATATATGAAAATATGAAACTCTGGGTTTTCTACCTTTCCATACCTCATAGGGCGTCTTACCTAGTGCTTTATTGATAGCACTTCTATTTTGTGAGTGGCATGCAGTGTTGATAGCTTCTGCCCAAAATTTCTGAGGCGTATTATACTCTGTCAGCATGGTCCTGCAGGCCTCCTTAAGAGTTCTGTTCCTTCGTTCTGCTACTCCATTTTGCTGTGGTGTCCTAGCTGCACTAGTAAGGTGCTGGATGCCACGCTTAGAACAAAATTCTTTAATATAGCAGTTAATGAATTCAGTACCCTTGTCACTACGGATCTTGACAATTGACTGATTCTTCTCAACCTGTAACTTCTTCAATAGATCAGGCAAAAGTGTTTGTGTATCACTCTTCTTGTGTAAGAAGACTACCCAAGTGAACTTAGAATAGTCGTCTACCACAACAAGTGTGTACCTTCTACCGTTCAAAGTTGGAGGAGTTATTGGGCCATGTAAGTCCATATGTAGAAGTTCAAGAACTCTACTGGTTGAGAGGGATGGAATAGATTTGAAAGAACCCTTCACCTGTTTACCTTTTTGACAGGAGGTGCATACATGTGACTTATAGTAGACTTCATTGGGAATACCTTCCACAAGGTAGTCTCTGGCTATCTTATTAAGGACCTTAAAGTTTAGATGACAAAGGCGTCTATGCCAGAGCCAGCCAAGTTCTTTAGGATTCTTAGTAAGTAGACAGGTGTCCCTCGGACAACTGTTCCAGTTCACTATGTACACACTTCCTTGTCTAATGCCGACTAGTAGGACTGTGTGCGTTTTCTTGTCGATGATTTCACATTTCTGACTCTTGAACTGCACCTTGTATCCACGATCACAAAATTGTGAAACAGAGAGTAAATTGTATTTCAAGCCTTCAACATACGAAACATCTTGAATTTCTATGTCACCATTCCGAATGAAACCAAATCCTTTAGTAACAGCAATAGAGCTATCACCAAATATCACTTTTGGTCCTTCTTGCTCACGATAGCTTGATAAGAGAGTCTTAGTACCAGTCATGTGGTGCGAACAACCACTGTCTATGTACCAAGTTTCTCCTGTTGAGCCACCTTTCTTGTATAGATCGAGTCGACCCTGCAATAGATGATAATACATAATTTAGGTACCCTCCTTGTTTATTGGGGTCCTTGGGGGTTAGTCGAGTTCAATGGAATCCAAATATACATTGGAGTCCTGAACAAGTTTGACCTTCTAAGCTTTCGACCATATTTGTTGCAAAATAAGACCTTGTTGTCCTTATCTGGCCTATCAGTCGAGTTCGGGTCTACTCTTTGGAGATAGCCTTTTGACTTAATCTCTACTTGAGCAGGCACTTGTCTATGATAGTCAGGGTAAGGTTTATATGCATTAGGTCCATACGGTTTATAGACATGTTTAGGTCTTTCTTCTCCTTTGATATCATATGACAAAGGTGGAGGATATAGAACAGCTTGTGTACGATATTTTGGACCTTCCTGTCTAGGTCTAGACGAGTAGAGTTGAGACTGCCTTATGAAAGGAGGTCTAGACACTTGTCGTCTAGTCTATACTTGTCTAGTACTAGTCTCCTCTGGATACCAGTCCTCGTATCTGACCTGATTTGGTCGTCCACGATTCCTAGTCCTTTGTTGACTCGTATTAAACGGAACAGGCTTGTTGTTAACTTTCTTTTTACCACCTTTGGTAATTGGAATGTTAACTCGAGCTTGTTTTGTTACAGTACCTTTTGATGGAGTGTCAATATCGTATATCAAAGGTTCTTTTCCTTTATCATTAGTCAAAGAGCTTGAGATGAAAATAGTAGGGTTCTTAGGAACTAGAGTAGACGAGCTGGGTGTCTCAGCACCTATGCCTGTCTTGTCAGCAGGAGCCCTATACCTATCTGACAATTCAAGGTTAACCTTAGATGAGTTAACCAGGTCAGTAAGTTTAAGGTCTAATGTGACAACCTCGGTTTCTAAGAACTTATTACGTTCTTCAAGCTTTTTGAGCTTGCTTTGTAAGACATTGAATTCATGTTTCTCAGTCGCATGTGTCTTAAGTAGGTCTTGATACAACTTGTCTGTCAATGCACACTTGTCTTTGAGTTGTCTCAACTCTTCTTGCAAGCGTTCATTTAGGACTGTTATGTTAGGATCTACTTTAGACTGAGCTTCCTTAAGATCAATGATTTCTTGTCTTAAGGTGATGTTTTCATCACTGACTTCAATGAATGCCTTGTTGGCAAGTAGGAGGTCGTCTTCAACTGTACTAGTAGAGTGCTGAAGACTACTCCCTACTTGGCTACTGGCAGTGTCACTTTCATCAGAATCTGATTCATCACATGATTGAAAGGAAGTAACAGATGATACCTCTTGGTCGATTTTAGCCATGAAGCATAGACCATCATCAACTATGAATGCTTCATCGTGATCTGGTTCAGACGGGTAGCTAGATGAGGATGATGGCAACTCGTCTGAGTCAGAGTCAGAGTCATTATTGGCCATTATTGCCTTCTTACCACGGTTGTATCTTCTTTCTCTTCGTGCTTTGCGTTCTTCTCGATCATCAGTACTCAGGTCCGGACATTCATATATGTAGTGACCTGGTTTCTCACAGTTATAGCACACAAGATCATTAGTAGCCTTTTTAATAGGAGAGTTGTTCCTTCGTTTATCACGTCTATCAGAACGAGTAATCTTCCTACCATCAGACTCTCTATCTTGTCTGTTACCTTTCGAGACTTCGTCTCTCCTTTCGGACGAGTTTCGGTCTCGTCTGGTTTCAGACGAGTTCTTAGAAGCAGACCCTCTATGCTCTCTATAGAACTTCTTATATCTTCCGAAACGTTTATTCAGCCTATCAAACTTTCTAACCATGAGGCTTACCTGATCCTTCAGACTAAGATCAGTATCTAACTCGTCTTTAACAGAAGCAGACCTAGACTTAGTCTTAGACCTGTCTATCTTAGACGAACTAGCCTTAAAAGCAACGTTCTTAGATACAGCATGTTCTCTGTCACTACTTACTATGGGTTCATCTTCGTCTAGATCAAACTCATGAGCCTTTAGAGTTTGAAACATAGTCTCTGCTGTCCATACGTCTATATCTTGGGTATTCTTAACAAGCATTTTTACCATCTTCCAACGACTATCAAGGCTTTTGAGAATCCTAAGATTGATTTCACGTGGAGTATAAGATTTACCAAGGACTTCCAAGTCATTCATGATTTTGGTAAAACGAGTATCCAACTGGTCTATTGTTTCACCAGCTTTCATATGAAATGATTCGAATCTTTGGACAGCAGTGGAAAGCTTGCTTTCTTTGATTAGGGATGTCCCTTCACAAATGATAGCTAAGCGATCCCACATTTCTTTGGCAGTTTTACATTTTAACACTTTTCCCAGATACTCATTAGGAAGAGTGTGTAAGATGTAATTCTTGGCCAAGCTATCCAAATTATTCTGTCTCATTTCTTCAGAGGTAAGTTCTGACCTTGGTTTCTTGACGAGTGTACCCACTGGTTGATTTGGATCAAGGGCAGCAGTGTTGGGGATCATGGTCACAATTGGACCTTCAGTAACGACGGAGATCATTAAGTCGTGAGTGGAGCTGAAGATGGCTTCCATCCTTAGCTTCCAGTAATCGTAGTCCTGTACCTGGAACTTAGGTAGTTTGTTAGCGCTGATCTCAAGAGACATGATTTCAAGAAATAAGTGCTAAGTAGAGTTATGATCAAGAACAACAGATAAGTCAAGAACAGGGAGCACGAAACACGGATGATACAAGTATGTGATCAAGAACACGTATACAAAAACAGTCAAGGACCAAGACTTCACCCTAAGTCTTGAGTCGGTTATCAAGAAACAGCAGTTTGTAAACTACTGCTCTGATACCACTTGTTGGTCCCAAGTTGAGTTAATAACGAGTAAGCTAGTGAAAATGTCTAGAGGGGGGTGAATAGACTTTTCAAAAATCTTTCGAAATATCAAAGTACAATGTGCGGAATACGAAATTATCAATGAGCCCAATTCAAGATTATACTCAACTTATTTTCGAGAACTCTGTTCTATACTCAACTAGTCTAGATCAGTTAAGTAATTCAACCAATTAAGCAAATTAACAATCAAAACTGTAAGGTAAATCAAACACAAGATTTATAGTGGTTCGACAACTTGTCTACGTCCACTCTCACAAACCCAGTTGTGATGTTTCCACTAAACTCTTCCAATCGAGTACAAGTGTGTATTCCTGTCTTTAAAGTCCCAAGAAGAAGACTTAGATCTTCAACAGACTATACCTCCAGATATGTCTACGATCTTACTAGAAATTTTACAAGTATCTAGCACCTTGAAAAATAACAAACAAAAACTTAAAACTTCTCTGTTCTTCAGTAGTAGCCTTCTGGATTCTTCACTTGTCTTCTGGCTATCTTTCTGAACTTCAATCAATCTCTGAGAGTAAACTTCAAATATATCTTTGATAATGCTTCACTTGTGTATGAACGTCAGTGTATCAGTCGTTTTTAATTGATCACCATCATGAAGTATTTATAGACTTCAATTTTCAAGAACTTAGTAAGTTGTAACCAACTTTTCTTGATAACTACCTTCAACTGAATCTTCTTATCAATCCACGCGTTTCCATTATGAATTAGTTATTCCATAACTAACTTCTTCAATTTTATCTTTAATACGCGTATTCGTAACTAACTTCAAGTTGACTTGTCTTGTGTAGTCTTCTTATCTTGAGTAGTAGACTTCGACTCTTCTTGTCTGGTCTTCCTTCTTCAAACAGTAGAGTAGACTATACTAATCTTACCAAGACTATTACATTTACTTTAAGCTTTTATAATATAAGCTTAGTCAACTTATAAACTATACAACGAATCTATCTATTACATATAAAAACATGAGCTCTATACAACATTTAAATAGCTCAGTAACAATCTAACATATATGAACAGATATGAAGTACTTATAAATCGTACTTATCTTTTAATAGTACTTTTCTTTTAAGCTTGTACTTGTCTTTTGAATTCTACTGATCTGTTCAAGATGACTTCAACTCAACTAGACTAGATTAGTCAACACTTAGAAAATATTCAAGTCTTCTTTTGGCTTATCAAAACTTTATCTTTTATCTTTTGTTCATCATTTAGGACTTGTTCTAGGATTCATATCCCAACAATTTCCCCCTTTTTGATGAAGCCAAAACTACTTGAATCTTTTCTTATAAGTAGACTAGTTAAGTAGTTACCTTGTCTTTTAACATCAAAATAGTACTTTATCTTTTTCATTCATTCAGAAGTAGATCAGTAGAGATTACAAATACTTCAAAAATATCAAAACTTTAGAGCAAAAAAAACAACTAAAACAATCAACTAATCTGAAAGATTACCTCCTTCTGGGTTAGGAACACAGAATGCATCGAGGAGTCTTCTGTGAATTAAGCTAATCTGATCTTCATCTTCAATCTTCTCCTTGTCTAGCAATTCTTCTTCAAACTTCTTGATCTGGTTACGATCAACTCTCTTACCTGAGCTTGTCATAGGAGTTTTCCATCTTGGAAAGATTGGTATCAGAATGTTGAAGTTTGCAGCAGCAGATATCCTCAATATCAGATTCCAAAGCATTCGATTCTGACCTTCCATAAACTTATCAAACATCGAGTATAATTCATCAGCATTTTCAGAATCTCCATACTTTCTGATTATCCAGTGATCAAGTTCCCATTGTCTCTTCACTTTGAGCCAATCTTGACGATGCTCTCTGTCAATGAAGTAATCAATGAACTGATCTTCCATTTTCTCTTTATCTTCCTTCAGCTTCTGCAGATTCTCAATGTGTTTTTCTATCTTCTTTTTGCTTGCATAATGAGCTTCATCACTTGGATCACTAATCTTTTGCTTCTTCAAACTAGTAGATTCAGGAGTAGGTTCTTCAATACTCAGCTTCCTCTTAACTCGTCTGGTCTGAATCTCTGCTTCAGGAGACGATGCAACACCTTTACCTTTCACTAATCTCATCTGCTTTTCTGTTTCAGCTTGCTCTAGATCTGCCTTCTTTACTAATCTGCCTCTCTTAGGCCTTCTTAGTTCTTCAATTGCAGTAGCAGCATCTTTCATCTCCGGTTCAGCGCTAGCAGACTTCGTAACTTCAACTAGACTGGTCTCTTCCCCCTTTTTGGCTTCATCACTTGCCTTAAGAGTAAAAAGAGAAGTAAAGCGAGTCATTTCTTCTTTCAAAGCTTCTTTCATAGCTTCAGCAGCTGACTCAATGTGCTTCTGATGCGAATCAGCACTGCTCATCTTGTCTAAGCGTTCAGTAACTAGCTCCAACTTCTGTGTACAGGAAACTAGTTCATCCTTCAAGTGAGTAGCCGTCTGTCTAAGAAGGGTATTCTGTTCAGTCAGCTCATGTAAAACAGCTCGAGAACGCACCAACTGGTCTTGTGCTTCCCTTCTCTGTTCATCAGCAATGGAAACTTTAACACTGTAGAGTCTTTCCATTTTACTGGACTCTTCAGCCAATGATCGAGCAAACGAGATTGATTTCCTTTCTGAATTATCAATTTGTTTCTTCAGAAAATCATCAACTTGAGTAAACAACTCATCTCTGAAAGTCGAGTCCATCTTGTTGATTTCACCAATAAAAAAGTCTCTGGATTGATCAATAAGTGATTGATTTTGTGTAATCAGCACATCCTTCATTTTCGAGTTCAAAAATTCATCTATAGCAGTGTGAACAACACTTCGCAGATCAGTCTTTAAATCATTCAGAAAGCTGTCTGGCATAGCTAGAGTCGAACTGGAAGGTCCAACAACATTATCAACTGCCTTGAGTTCTTCTTCATCAAACATCACAGCATCCAAAAACTCATCATCTTCTTTTCCAATCATGAATGAGTCGACTTCATCTTCATCACTAAGAACAATTTCTTCTAACTGTTCTGAAGTCTGGACTGCTATCTCAGCAACTTCTGGCTTGATCTCTTCTTCAACTAGATCAGTTTGAGTTCCAATATCAGATGAAAACTCTTCAACCAGAATTCCGTCAGGAATTTTTAATAACCTCTTCACAAGATCAACTAAGGCTCTCGGCGGAAATAGTTCTGAATGATCCTTTACACCACTATGCTCCTTCTGTTCCATCTCCCAATCCAGAAAATTGGAGATGCCTCCCATTCCTTGAATAACTTCGAAAAGATCATCGGTGGAGGACTTCTTAAGAGCAAACCAGGTGCATATCCTTACAAGAATTTCAAACTGTTCTGACTCATAGTCGACTTCGACAGTTGAGAGCGTCCTCTTCAGATTTCTGGTCATTCGGGCTCGAATTCTCTTCTCTCTCAAACACATAGGATAATAGACGAGGGATTCGAATCTAACAACAGACGGGTCCTGAGTAGATGGGGTCTCTAACTCAGTTGTTGCAGTGGCAACTGGCGTCTTGTCTGAAGTAGATGGTTTAGGGGGTTCACCATATTCTGGTGAGGGAGAGGGTGTGAAAGCAATGGTTTCAATGGGCTGTAATGCGGCTTGGTCAGGTATGACAACTGTAGGAGTATCAGTTGTATCACGTATAGGAGTGTATAGGGGATGACTGGCCCTCAGCGGTCGTGCTGCCAGTGCTTGCGAGGTTGGGGGTACAGGTCGAGGCCTAGATCGATGTGATCTAGCCTTGGTTCGGAAAGACGTAGATGGGAGAGAGAGAGGAATTGAAACAGATTGAGTAGAGGTACCAACCTGTATACTCGACTCGACTGGACGAGTGGGCGACCCAACTCTCACGAGAGTGTACTTCTCGTGGGCTGTACGCTCCTGGGCCCGTCCCACCGGTAAATGAAGGAATGAAGCAAAGTCCTCTGGAACATGTCATTGATTCTCCCGTGGTCCCTTCTAGAGATGGGGGGGCCCCCTCGAGATCAGGAAGAGAAAGTACCCTCCCAGGCCGAAAGGAGTGTTGGGATATGAATCCTAGAACAAATCCTAAATAATGATAAAAGATAAAAGACGAAGTTTTGATAAGCCAAAAGAAGACTTGAATATTTTCTAAGTGTTGACTGATCTAGTCTAGTTAAGTTGAAGTCGTCTTGTACAGATCAGTATAGTTCAAAAGACAAGTACTAGTTTTAAAAGACAAGTATTATTGAAAGATAAGTACGATTTATAAGTACTTCAGATTTGTTATTCGTATGTGTTAGATTGTTATTGAGCTATGAATAATTATTGTATAGAGCTCATGATTTTTTGAATGTAATAGATAGATTCTTTGTATAGTTTTTTAAGTTGACTAAGCTTTATAACAAGAAGCTTAATGTAATGTAATAGTCTTATTAGGATTAGTTGATAGGACTAGATTAATTCTATGTTGTAATTTGGAGAAGTCTACTGCACAAGACAAGTAGAAGACGCAGTCTACTACTACTGGACAAGACAGGTGCGCAACTAAACAAGACAGGTCAACTTGAAGTTAGTTACAAAAGCGTGTTGAAGATAAAGATATAGAAGTTAGTTATGGAATAACTAATTCGCAACAAGAAACGCGTGTATGGTTATAAGAAGATTCAGTTGAAGGTAGTTATCAAGAAAAGTTGGTTACAACTGATTAGTTCTTGATTTCAGAAGTTTATAAATACTTCATGGTGATGATCATTTGAAGACAACTGATACGCTGAAAATCTACATACTCAAAGTAAAGATATATTCGAAGTTTACTCTCAGAGTTGATAAAAAAGTTCAGATAGAAGCCAGAAGACAAGTGAAGAATCAAGAAGGCTACTACTGAAGATCAGAGAAGTTTTTAGTTTTTGTTTTGTTATTTCTCAAGGTGCTAGATACTTGTAAAAATTCTAGTTAGATCGTAGACATATCTGGAGGTATAGTCTGTTGAAGATATAAGTCTTCTTCTTGGGACTTTAAAGACAGGAACATACACTTGTACTCGATTGGAAGAGTTTAGTGGAAACATCACAACTGGGTTTGTGAGAGTGGATGTAGACAAGTTGTCGAACCACTATAAAATCGTTGTGTGTTGATTTACTTTACTGTTTTAATTGTTTAAATTGCTTAATTGTTTTAACTACTTAACTAAACTTGATTAGTTGAGTATAGAACAGAGTTCTCGAAATAAGTTGAGTATAATCTTGAATTGGGCTCATTGTTAATTTCGTATTCCGCATATTGTAATTCTGATATATCGAAAGATTTTAGAAAAGTCTATTCACCCCCCTCTAGACATTTTCTTTAGCTTCCCTCGATATTAACTCAACTTAGGGACCTACAAGTGGTATCAGAGCAGTAGTTTACGAACTGCTGTTTCTTGATAACCAACACAAGACTTGGGTGAAAGTCTTGGTCTAAGATCATATTTGCTTACGTGTTCTTGATCAATATTCTTGTTATATCTGTTTCGTGCTCCCTGTTCTTGACTTATCTGTTACTCTTGATCATAACTTTACTTAGCACTTATTTCTTGAAATCATGTCTCTTGAGATCAGCGCTAACAAGTTACCTAAGTTCCAGGTTCAAGACTATGACTATTGGAAGCTAAGGATGGAAGCCATCTTCAGTTCCACTCACGACTTAATGATCTCCGTCATCACTGAAGGTCCAATTGTGACCATGATCCCCAATACTGCTGCCCTCGACGCAAATCAACCCGTGGGTACACTCGTCAAGAAACCAAGGTCAGAACTAACCTCAGAAGAAATGAGACAGAATAATTTGGATAGCTTGGCCAAGAATTACATCTTACACACCCTTCCTCATGAGTATCTGGGAAAAGTGTTAAAATGTAAAACTGCCAAAGAAATGTGGGATCGCTTAGCTATCATTTGTGAAGGGACATCCCTAATCAAAGAAAGCAAGCTTTCTACTGCAGTCCAAAGATTCGAATCATTTCATATGAAAGCTGGTGAAACAATAGACCAGTTGGATACTCGTTTTACTAAAATCATGAATGACTTGGAAGTCCTTGGTAAATCTTATACTCCACGTGAAATCAATCTTAGGATTCTCAAAAGCCTTGATAGTCGATGGAAAATGGTAAAAATGTTTGTTAAGAATACCCAAGATATAGACGTGTGGACAGCAGAGACCATGTTTCAAACTCTAAAGGCTCATGAGTTTGATCTAGACGAAGATGAACCTATAGTAAGTAGTGACAGAGAACATGCTGTATCTAAGAACGTTGCTTTTAAGGCTAGTTCGTCTAAGGTAGACAGGTCGAATTCTAAAACTAGGTCTACTTCTGTGAAAGACGAGTTAGATACTGATCTTAGTCTGAAGGATCAGGTAAGCCTCATGGTTAGAAAGTTTGATAGGCTGAACAAACGCTTCGGAAGATATAAGAAGTTCTATAGAGAGCATAGAGGGTCTGCTTCTAAGAACTCGTCTGAAACCAGACGAGACCGAAACTCGTCCGAAAGGAGAGACGAAGTCTCGAAAGGTAACAGACAAGATAGAGAGTCTGATGGTAAGAAGATTACTCATTCTGATAGACGTGATAAACGAAGGAACAACTCTCATATTAAAAAGGCTACTAATGATATTTTGTGCTATAACTGTGAGAAGCCAGGTCACTACATATATGAATGTCCAGACCTGAGTACCGATGATCGAGAAGAACGCAAAGCACGAAGGGAAAGAAGATACAACCGTGGTAAGAAGGCAATGATGGCCAATGATGACTCTGACTCAGACGAGTTGCCATCATCCTCATCTAGCTACCCGTCTGAACAAGATCACGATGAAGCTTTCATAGTAGATGATGGTCTATGCTGCATGGCTAAAATCGACCAAGAGGTATCATCTGCTACTTCTTTTCAATCCTGTGATGAATCAGAATCTGATGAAAGTGACACTGCCAGTAGCAAAGTAGGGAGTAGCCTTCAGCACTCTACTAGTGCAGTTGAAGACAACCTCCTACTTGCCAACAAGGCATTCATTGAAGTCAATGACGAAAACATCATTTTAAGACAAGAAATCATTGATCTTAAGGAAGCCCAGTCTAAAGTAGATCCTAATGTAACAGTCCTAAATGAACGCTTGCAAGAAGAGTTGAGTCAACTCAAAGACAAGTGTGCATTGACAGACAAGTTGTATCAAGACCTACTTAAGACACATGCTACTGAGAAACATGAATTCAATGTTTTACAAAGCAAGTTCAAAAAGCTTGAAGAACATAATAAGTTCTTAGAAACCGAGGTTGTCACTTTAGACCTTAAACTTACTGACCTGGTTAACTCATCTAAGGTTAACCTTGAACTGTCAGATAGGTATAGGGCTCCTGCTGACAAGACAGGCATAGGTGCTGAGACACCCAGCTCATCTACTCAAGTTCCTAAGAACCCTACTATTTTCATCTCAAGTTCTTTGACTAATGATAAAGGAAAAGAACCACTGATATACGATATTTGAACTCCATCTAAAGGTACTGTACCAAAACAAGCTCAAGTTAACATTCCTATTACCAAGGGAGGTAAAAAGAAAGTTAACAACAAGCCTGTTCCGTTTAAGACAAGTCAACAAAGGACTAGGAATCGTGGACGACCAAATCAGGTCAGATACGAGGACTGGTATCCTGAGGAGACGAGTACTAGAGAAGTACAGACTAGACGACAAGAGTCTAGACCTCCTTTTATAAGGCAGTCTCAACTCTACTCGTCTAGACCTAGACAGGAAGGTCCAAAATATCGTACACAAGCTGTTCTATATCCTCCACCTTTGTCATATGATATCGAAGGAGAAGAAAGACCTAAACATGTCTATAAACCGTATGGACCTAATGCATACAAACCTTACTCTGACTATCATAGACAAGTGCCTGCTCAAGTAGAGATCAAGTCAAAAGGCTATCTCCAAAGAGTAGACCCGAACTCGACTGATAGGCCAGATAAGGACAACAAGGTCTTATTTTGCAACAAATATGGTCGTAAGCTCAGAAGATCAAACTTGTTCAGGACTCCAATGTACATTTGGATTCCATTAAACTCGACTAACCCCCAAGGACCCCAATAAACAAGGAGGGTACCTAAATTATGAAATATCTTCTATTGCAGGGTCGACTCGATCTATACAAGAAGGGTGGCTCAACAGGAGAAACTTGGTACATAGACAGTGGCTGTTCACACCACATGACTGGTACCAAGACTCTCTTATCAAGCTACCATGAGCAAGAAGGACCAAAAGTGATATTTGGTGATAGCTCCATTGCTGTTACTAAAGGATTTGGTTACATTCGGAATGGAGACATAGAGATTCAAGATGTTTCTTATGTTGAAGGCTTGAAATACAATTTACTCTCTGTTTCACAATTTTGTGATCGTGGATACAAGGTGCAGTTCAAGAGTCGCAAATGCGAAATCATAGACAAAAGGACACATACAGTCCTACTGGTCGGCATAAGACAAGGAAGTGTGTACATAGTGAACTGGAACAGTTGTCCGAGGGATACCTGTCTACTTACTAAGAATCCTAAAGAACTTGGCTGGCTCTGGCATAGACGCCTCTGTCATCTAAACTTTAAGGTTCTTAATAAGATAGCCAGAGACTACCTTGTGGAAGGCATTCCCAATGAAGTCTACTACAAGTCACATGTATGCACATCCTGTCAAAAAGGTAAACAAGTAAAGGGTTCTTTTAAATCTATTCCATCCCTCTCAACAAGTAGAGTTCTTGAACTTCTACATATGGACTTACATGGCCCAATAACTCCTCCAACTTTGAACGGTAGAAGGTACACACTTGTTGTGGTAGACGACTATTCTAAGTTCACTTGGGTAGTCTTCTTACACAAGAAGAGTGATACACAAACACTTTTGCCTGATCTGTTGAAAAAGTTACAGGTTGAGAAGAATCAGTCAATTGTCAAGATCCGTAGTGACAAGGGTACTGAATTCATTAACTGCTATATTAAAGAATTTTGTTCTAAGCGTGGCATCCAGCACCTTACTAGTGCAGCAAGGACATCACAACAAAATGGAGTAGCAGAGCGAAGGAACAGAACTCTTAAGGAGGCCTGCAGGACCATGCTGACAGAGTATAATACGCCTCAGAAATTTTGGGCAGAAGCTATCAATACTGCATGCCACTCACAAAACAGAAGTGCTATCAATAAAGCACTAGGTAAGACACCCTATGAGGTATGGAAAGGTAGAAAACCCAGAGTTTCATATTTTCATATATTTGGATGTAAGTGTTTTATCCATAACAATGGGAAAAGCAAGTTGAATGCATTCGATGCTAAAGCAGACGAGGGGATATTCTTAGGATACTCCTCGACTAGCAAAGCATTTAGAGTATTCAACTACTCTACCCTATGTGTGGAAGAAACACCACATGTGGTTTTCGAAGAATCTCAACAGGACACGTCTGCCAACAAGATCAGTGAGAAAGTTACTGAGCTAACTATCGAATCTGACAAAGATTCAGAGATATATGAATCCGTTCAAGCATACAATCCATTCATGAAAGCTCTAGAGTCAGATGACCAGAAGAAGGTAAGTGCTCAAGGTAACTCTACTAGACCAGTTGACATGCCTAAACTAGTCGACTCGTCTACTCCTATCAAATCTTCTGATGATAATGATGTTGACATGCATGATGCTGTACATGATATAGATGATAGTACTATTGTTAAGAATAGAAATACATGGAAATCAGCGCATAATACTGAAAATATTATTGGTGACTCTACTGTTGGTGTAAAGACTAGACGACAACTCTTTGAGTCGCAAGAACAACCTAGTCCATCTCTGTTTTGCTGGTGTTGTTTCCTCTCATCTATCGAGCCTAAAACTATTAATGAGGCATTGGCTGATAGTAATTGGATCATTGCTATGCAAGACGAGTTGAATCAGTTTGTTCGAAACGACGTCTGGGAACTTGTTGATAGACCTAAACATCATAATGTAGTTGGCACTCGATGGATTTTCAAAAACAAAAAGGATGAGAATGATGTAGTTGTTCGTAATAAGGCTAGACTAGTAGCCCAAGGCTATTCACAAGCTGAAGGCATAGATTATGATGAAACATATGCTCCTGTTGCTAGACTAGAAGCCATTCGATTGTTCCTAGCATATGCTGCTTACATGAAATTTACTGTATATCAAATGGATGTTAAAAGTGCATTTCTTAATGGTATTCTTGCGGAAGAAGTGTATGTTGAACAACCCCCAGGTTTCGAAGTCAAAGGTAACCAAGTATACAGATTAAAGAAGGCCTTATATGGACTAAAGCAAGCTCCAAGAGCCTGGTACGATACTCTTTCTCAATTTCTATTAGAAAATGGTTTTACTAAAGGCAAGGTAGATAGAACCTTGTTCAGAAGACAAGAAGGGAAAGACATTTTACTTGTCCAAATTTACGTAGATGACATCATTTTTGGGTCACCTAACAAAAAGCTGAGTGAAAGTTTCTCAACACTCATGCAAAGTAAATTTGAGATGTCTATGATGGGTGAAATGAATTACTTTCTTGGACTTCAAGTAAAACAGACCACAGAAGGGATTTTCATAAATCAAGCAAAATATACTCGTAATCTACTAGACAAGTATGGTATTAAGACATGTAAATCTTATGGAGTACCTATGCAACCTACTTACAGGATGGATCCAGACGAGAATGGTAAGTATACTGATCAAACTCATTACCGTGGTCTTATTGGTTCTCTACTCTACTTGACTGCTAGTAGACCTGATATTGCATTTTCTGTTGGTGTATGTGCTCGTTTTCAAGCTAATCCAAAAGAGAGTCATATGGAAACCACTAAAAGGATACTGAAATATT
This sequence comes from Galeopsis tetrahit, assembly GCA_963675135.1. NCBI lineage: Eukaryota > Viridiplantae > Streptophyta > Magnoliopsida > Lamiales > Lamiaceae > Galeopsis > Galeopsis tetrahit. Next base: position 84,619,992 of record OY776120.1, read on the forward strand.
TGAAAGGAACTATCAATCGTGGTATATGGTATCCTTCAAATGATGATTTATCTCTAAGTGGCTACTCTGATTCTGATTTTGGTGGTTGTAGAATAGATAGGAAATCTACATCTGGTTCTTGTCAATTCTTAGGCACAAAACTCATTTCATGGTTTTCGAAAAAGCAGACAAGTGTTGCTACCTCTACTACTGAAGCCGAGTACATGGCTGCTGGTAGTTGTTGTAGTCAATTATTATGGCTTATTCAACAACTTAGAGATTATAATATCTGTGAATCAAATGTTCCTATTTTCTGTGATAGTAATAGTGCGATTGCCATTACACAAAATCCTGTTCTGCACACACGATGTAAGCATGTTGACGTGAAACATCATTTTATACGTGATCATGTAGAAAAGAAGGATATTCGCATGGAAAAGATTCATACTGATTTTCAAAGAGCTGATATTTTCACAAAACCATTAGCTGAGGCCCGATTTCATGAATTATGCATTAGTCTAGGACTAATTGATCTTGATCCTACTAGTATGTAGAAATGTACTAACCAGACAGGTACAGTCTTAAGAAGAAAGGAGAAATAGACAAGTTACCATGAAAGCACAGAGCACTCGTCTACTCACTCAACAGACAGGTATACAAGGTCAGACAAGTTGACCATCCAACCCGATGAGGAAGCTGGTAAAGCTGAGGGTAATACTAAGGGAATACACATTTAAGGGGGAATCCTTGATTTCTTAAAGATCCTTATGTTGACTCTTTAGTTTGGTAACAGTCATCTTGTTTGAATCTTGATCATTGATTTAGATTGATATTCATTATTAATTATCCTACTCGACTACCTGTATTACATCTAATCTGTAGTGCAAGAAAAGACAGGTACATATAATCGTTTGATGTTCAAAGTAGACAAGCACAATCGAAGGGGGAACTCGTCTTGTGCATGCCAGTCTACTCGTCTGTTCTGGATAGACACGAACAGACAAGATAAGTGTTTCATGATGTAAATAATCTAAGTGTTTAAACAAAACGAATTAAGGATATATATGTAATTTGAAGTATTGAAAGTTTGAAAAACCTAGAATTGGATGTATACACTCCATTTAATGAGGTGTATATAACCAGTTCGCGCCAAAAACTCTACTGTGCTAGGTCAGAGGAATACACTCCTCTATTCTACCAATAGATAAGGCGGATTTCAAATTTCACAATACTAAATCGCGTAATATTCTCGATTCCGCCAAACTGAATTTCAAAGGACTTTCATACTTAAACCATTGGATTAAATCTCTCAATCTCAACCATTGATTTCAACTCAAGGTTTAAACAAAACCCACACTACTCATTCGTAACTGCTCACAAGTGTTTATCTCTTGATTCTCATAACTTCTCAAGAACTCAAGATCTTTCGAAATCTCTTATTTTTCGTAATCATTCTACTATGTCGATTGTTTCGATAATTGATGCCCGTACTAACATGCAAGCAAGATTCGATCTAGGCAAGTACATTACCGAAGGAAGAGTGCATGTGGAGGGTTCGGTGTTTTTCAAAGGAAATCACACTGAAGACAACAAAGAAATTCTGATTAAATGCTTCAGATGCGGTTTGAGACCCTATTTGGAGGCTTTTCCTGAAGTTGTGCTAGAGGAAGAGGTGTTAGAATTTTATTCTACTGCAACTCGACAAGGCGACTCGATTGAAGCCTTTGTTGGAAGAAGGCGAGTGGAGATTACTCGTGATTTTCTGACAGAATCTCTGAAATTGCCATCCGGTTCGATAGATATCGAAAGATATGCTGAAGGACGAGAGTTGAGGTATTTGAGTATTTTCTGTGGAAGGAAGCTGAAATTGAAAAGTGATGGTAAAGTTCCTGTAGTCAAGAAGAAGGAGCTACTTGACAAGTACAAGACTCTTCTTGATATCGCATCAAAAATGTTGTTAGGAGTCACTGGGAGTTTTGACTCTGTGACGCCCCAGAAAGCAAGAATAATGGCTGTGATTTACGATGGAATCACTGAAGGAAACTGGACTAAACTATTTTTGGATAGGTTGATGTATTACAAGAGGTTTGTGCAAGTTGACACCAGTACAGTCAACTGGGTTGTAACTGCGAATGTTAGCTTTGGAAACAAGCTAAGTATCATTCTACCCATCTTATTGCCCAACAAGACGAGTTGGAGTAAAGGCAAGCCATTCCATCCTCTAAAACATTATTTGAAGAAGGAGGCCCTGGCAAAACAAGCTGCTGCTAGATCGGCTGCCACCAGACAGGTCCAGATCAATCCTGATGATGCCATGATTGAAGCTGCCTCGTCTAGTTCTGGAGAAGACGAGTCGGGAGGTGAAGGTTCTGAAGAAGTTGAGGCTGGTACTAGTAGAAGACTAGTTCAGTATGTGGAAGAGGAGGCTATGATTGAGGCTGAAGGTGATTCGGAAGAAACTCACTCAGACAAGGAGCCTGAGACGAAAGAGGAAGAATTGCAAGTATATCGACTGGTGAGAGTCGAGTCGAGTCCTTCACCAGACAAGTCGACTGAAGAAAAGGTTGGTACTTCTTCTAGAGCTTTGTCAATTCCTCTCTCTCTCCCTGTTAAAACCAAGGCCAGATCACTCCGATCTCGTGCTAAACCTGTACCCAAAACCTCATCAGTGTTGGCAGTGCATCCACTTCGAGCCAACATAACCCCACACACTACTATATTTGATACAGTTGATACTTCTACAACTGTCGAACCAAACCAAGCCACATTAAAGCCCCAAGAAACCACCACACAAATTCCTATTACCTCAACAGAATATGTTGAACCCCTCATCCCGTCTACGTCAGACAAGACACCAGTTGCCACTGCAACAACTGAGACAGGGACCCCACCTGCTCAGACCCCGTCTGATATTAGATTTGAATCTCTTGTTTATTATCCGATGTGCTTAAGGGAGAAGAGGGTTCGTGCTAAAGTTAGCAACAATCTGAAGAAGAGGCTCTCGTCTATTGAGATAGACACCTCGTCAGAACAGTATGAGAAACTCATTAGAATATGCACATGGGTTGCATTGAAGAAATCTTCTACTGATGATCTGTTTGAAGTCATCCAAGGCATGGGAGGTATTTCCAATTTTATGGATTGGGAGATGGAGCAAAGGGAGAATAGTGGAGTTCAAGATTATTCAGAACTTCTCCCACCTCATGTTATTACAGCTCTGGTAAAGAGAATGCGAAATGTACCAGATGATGTATTGCCTGCATCACACATATTTGATGTTGGTATTCAAACTGACCTTGTGGAAGAAAAGTTGCCAGCTGAGTTAGTTGATGTTGCTATTCAGACTGATCCGTCTGAGGAAGATGCTGTATATGTTGAAGAAGAAGACAACAACTCAATCGATTTTGGTGAAGAAGATGATGAGTTTGTTGAAGCCATCTTGTTTAATGAAGATGAGTTAACTGAAACTCATTCTACTGCTCATGTGTTTCCAGAAGGACTTATAGATGAGTTGAAGACAGAATTAAATGAGGTAGTGAAGTCATCTATTGAAGTGTTCTTAGAATCTAAGTTGAAGACAGTTCTTGTTGAACAAAATCAGTTACTAGTTGACAGCTCCAAGGAATTGATAGTTGGAGAAGTGAATAAGATGGATTCTATGTTTCGACAAGAGATGTATACGCAAATTGAAGACTTCTTGAAAAGACAAGTTGACTACTTGGAGAACAGGTCTGTTAATTTTGCTAGGTCATTAGCTGAAGAGTCTAGTAAGATGGAAAGACTATACAGAGTGAAGATTGAGATAGCAGATGAATAAAGACGAGAAGCACAAGATCAGTTGGTGCGTTCTCAAGCTATTCTCACTGAGCTGACTAAGCAAAACACCCTACTGCGTCAGACAGCTGTTCATTTCAAGGATGAATTGGCAATTAACTCGAAGAAGTTGGAGTCTACTGCTGATCGACTAGACAAGATGAGTCGTGATCAGACCCAACATAAGCAGATAGAGCTCGCGGCTGAAGCAATGAAGGAGGCACTGAAAGAAGAAATGACTCGATTCACTAGTCTATTCACTCTTAAGGCAAGTGATGAAGCCAAAAAGGGGGAAGAGACAAGTAGGGGTGAAGAAAAGTCAAGTGCAGAACCGGAAGTTAAAGCTGCTGCGACTGCGATAGAAGAGCTAAGGTATCCCAAGAGAGGAAGGCTGGTCAAGAAAGCTGATCTTGATGAAGCAGAAGAACAGAAAAAGAAAAGATTGCTAAAAGGAAAAAGCATTGCATCTCCTGAAGGTGAAGTTCAGACTAGACAAGTCAAGAGGAAACTTGTTCTAGAAAAGAAGAAAGAAGAACTAGGAGATATTCTAGCTGATATTGGTGATGAAGAGGTTGAAGCTCTTCATAAGAAGCAGAAGCTGGAAGAAATTCATTATGCTAACAAGAAATTGCTAGGAAAGCATATCAAGAATTTGCTGAAGTTGAAGACTGATCCAAATCAAGTTGAGGATGCATACATTGATAATTTCATTGATGATGAACATAAAGATGCATGGTTCAAAGTCAAACTGAATTGGGAGTTGGATCACTGGATTATTCGCAAGTTTGGAGATCCAGAGAGCAAAGAAGAGTTATACGCAATTTTTGACAAGTTCATGGAAAATCAAGACAGGAATCTATGGAATTTGATCATGAGGATTGCAACTGCTGTAAGTTTTAATATTCTTGTTCCTATCTTTCCTAAATGGATTACTCCTATGTTAGGTTCTGGAAAAAGGATCGATCACAATCATATTAAGAAGTTTGAAGAATATCTACTGGAGAAGGAGAAGATCGAAACGGAAGAACACATGACTATCATTCACAAAAGGCTACTAGATGCTTTTGGTGTTCCAAGTTCTTAATAAGGTAGTATATCAGATTAATTGTTTGTTTTTTTGCTCTGATTACTTAGTTGTATTTTGAGTAAGTATTTGTAATCTACTGATCTTATTTCAAAATGAATGAAAGCTAAGTACTATTTGATGTTAAAAGACAAGGTAACTACTTAACTAGTCTACTTATGAGAAAAGGTTCAAGTAGTTTTGGCTTCATCAAAAAGGGGGAAATTGTTGGGATATGAATCCTAGAACAAGTCCTAAATAATGATAAAAGATAAAAGATGAAGTTTTGATAAGCCAAAAGAAGACTTGAATATTTTCTAAGTGTTGACTGATCTAGTCTAGTTAAGTTGAAGTCGTCTTGTACAGATCAGTAGAGTTCAAAAGACAAGTACTAGTTTTAAAAGACAAGTATTATTGAAAGATAAGTACGATTTATAAGTACTTCAGATTTGTTATTCGTATGTGTTAGATTGTTATTGAGCTATGAATAATTGTTGTATAGAGCTCATGATTTTTTGAATGTAATAGATAGATTCTTTGTATAGTTTTTTAAGTTGACTAAGCTTTATAACAAGAAGCTTAATGTAATGTAATAGTCTTGTTAGGATTAGTTGATAGGACTAGATTAGTTCTATGTTGTAATTTGGAGAAGTCTACTGCACAAGACAAGTAGAAGACGCAGTCTACTACTACTGGACAAGACAGGTGCGCAACTAAACAAGACAGGTCAACTTGAAGTTAGTTACAAAAGCGTGTTGAAGATAAAGATATAGAAGTTAGTTATGGAATAACTAATTCGCAACAAGAAACGCGTGTATGGTTATAAGAAGATTCAGTTGAAGGTAGTTATCAAGAAAAGTTGGTTACAACTGATTAGTTCTTGATTTCAGAAGTTTATAAATACTTCATGGTGATGATCATTTGAAGACAACTGATACGCTGAAAATCTACATACTCAAAGTAAAGATATATTCGAAGTTTACTCTCAGAGTTGATAAAAAAGTTCAGATAGAAGCCAGAAGACAAGTGAAGAATCAAGAAGGCTACTACTGAAGATCAGAGAAGTTTTTAGTTTTTGTTTTGTTATTTCTCAAGGTGCTAGATACTTGTAAAAATTCTAGTTAGATCGTAGACATATCTGGAGGTATAGTCTGTTGAAGATATAAGTCTTCTTCTTGGGACTTTAAAGACAGGAACATACACTTGTACTCGATTGGAAGAGTTTAGTGGAAACATCACAACTGGGTTTGTGAGAGTGGATGTAGACAAGTTGTCGAACCACTATAAAATCGTTGTGTGTTGATTTACTTTACTGTTTTGATTGTTTAAATTGCTTAATTGTTTTAACTACTTAACTGAACTTGATTAGTTGAGTATAGAACAGAGTTCTCGAAATAAGTTGAGTATAATCTTGAATTGGGCTCATTGTTAATTTCGTATTCCGCATATTGTAATTCTGATATATCGAAAGATTTTAGAAAAGTCTATTCACCCCCTCTAGATATTTTCTTTAGCTTCCCTCGATATTAACTCAACTTAGGGACCTACAAGGAGCATCCTCAATCGACCCCCGAGGAGGAATACAGAGATAACCCCTGGCCGGATCGCTCTGGACATAGAGACAGGAGAAAGCACAAATGACACTTATCAAGGGGAAGTTAATGATCAGATACAAGCCCTTCAGAAGGAAATGAAGGACATGCAAAAACAGATGATTGACAATGTAAGTGATGCGTCGAAAAAGAACGCCTTCGGATATCGATCGTTCTCTTGCGAGCACTGTTAATCACGAGTCCAATCTCTAGTTGAATCCTTGGCAATCTTCGAGTAAATCTCCTCGGAAACCCAAAAATAACCTGCAAAGGTACGCCGGAGGGGGGCTCCAGCGTAGAAGCTCCGACACTCAAGTCAGATTCGATCGTAGGAGAAATCAAAGAGGAATTCCCCTGTATATCTAGGGAAATTCCGGCGAATGTAATGAAGTTTCTCTTCAAATCAGTGTATAATTCTTATGAAAGTGCGTATCGTATGTAAAAAATGTATCGTAATCCAAACTTACCTGATAATGTAAAATGATCGGCTTATATACCTGGCCCCTTCTCTCGGGGGAGAAGGGGACTTATTCTCCCTATATTCTTGGTCCATTCCTGAGAATCCGGCTCCCCAGCCCCTGAAGACTTGGTTTTTGAGCATATCCTCCCCTATCCTCGTGGGTTTGACCCACTCATTTGACTTGGCCAAGAAAGATGGACTATTCGCTCCATATTTGGGTCGAGTTCCTTCAGGGCCAAGGGTTATTAACCTTTCTAAATATGGGCCAAAGGCCCAGTCACCCTGATTTCTCTCATTTCCTTACTCAAGCCCAGGGGTGTATTAACCCTGTTTCTTCGGTATATTGATATAATCATGACTATCGTAATTTATCCCGTTTCCACGTGTTGACTTCTCGGAGAGCGACATATTTATCTACATCAGTAAGTAAACCTTCTTATGTTACCGGTTATCAGTTTTCTTCCAGTATCCTGCAAGATGAACTACCTTCTAATTTTAAATCTCTAAATTTTGAATATGATGGTACCACAGATCCATACGAGCACTTGATGAGGTTCGAGAATGCCGCCCTATTACACCGATATGGAGAGGGTGTCAAGTGCAGGGTATTCCTAACCACTCTATCTAAAGTTGCGCAACAGTGGTTTACACAGTTGGGGCCAGATACCATTCATTCGTGGTCAGAATTCAGTGAATTGTTCTTGCATCAATTCGCCAGTGCTACGAGGCAGCAATACTTGCCTTCACCCCAGCGGATCCAGAACTCAAGGAAAGAATAATAACCACCATCCGAAAGAACGTGGATATATTTGCCTTCACCCCAGCGGATATGACGGGTATCCCTCCAGAGATAGCAATACATCACCTCAACGTGAACCCTAAAGCAAGACCAGTGAAGCAAAAATTGAGGAATTTCGGTAAAGAAAAGAATCTCATCGTGAGAGAGGAAATTGATAAATTGTTGAAAGCAGGGCATATAAAGAGGGTACAATTTCCTGAATGGCTCTCAAATGCAGTGCTGGTGTCTAAAGGAGCCGGTAAGTGGAGGATGTGCATCGACTTTAGAGACTTAAACAAAGCATGCCCCAAGGACCATTATCCCTTGCCCAGGATCGACCAATTGGTGGACGCGACATCAGGTTTTGAGTTGCTCAACATGATGGACGCATACCAGGGATACCATCAGATCCAACTCAACCTCCTGGATATCCCGAAGGTATGTTTCATTGCAGCCTGTGGTACCTTTGGATATATACGCATGCCGTTCGGACTGATAAACGCAGGAGCCACCTATCAGAGAATGGTAGACTCAGCTTTTCGAGAGCAAATTGGTAAGAACATAGAAATTTACGTGGATAATATGTTAGCCAAGAGCGTTAAGGCAGAGGAACATGTGAAAGACCTGGAAGAGATATTCCAGGTGATCAGGAATAATGGCATAAAGTTGAATCCAGCTAAATGCTCCTTTGGAGTGAGATCGGGGAAATTTCTGGGATACATGGTGACCCAGAGGGGAATAGAAGTCAACCCTGCCAAGGTAAAAGCTGTGCTGGACATGCAGCCTCCTCGAAACCTGAAGGAACTGCAAACCTTGAACAGGAGAATAGCAGCTCTAAGCAGATTCATATCGAGATCAGTAGAGAAAAGTCATCACTTCTTCAGAACCTTGAGGACAGGGGCGAATTCGAGTGGGACGAGCCTTGTCAGAAGGCCTCTGAGAAGCTTAAACGTCACCTGGAACAACTCCCAAAGCTGACGAAACCCTCTCATGGAGATATATTATTTTTGTATCTTTCAGTGGGGGAACATTCCTTGAGCACAGCGTTGATGAAAGAAGAGGGCTCCACACAGCAGCCCATATACTATGTGAGTAAGGTAATCCAGGGAGCAGAGGTCAGATATTTAGAGGTAGAAAAGGCAGCCCTGGCGGTGGTAGTGACAGCTAGACGATTACGCCCTTATTTCTTATCTTATAAAATTGTTGTACTGACTAATTATCCCCTGAACCAGGTACTAGGGAGAGCAGACCTGTCTGGAAGAATGGTCAAGTGGGTTGTTGAATTGCAGGAATACGATGTTGATTATGAACTTAGGAGGGCTATTAAAGCCCAGGCCCTGACAGATTTCATCCAAGAATCCACCAGAACTGAGGAGATGGAAGGATGGAAAGTGTACGTCGATGGCTCTGCGTCGGCAATGGGATGCGGAGCAGGGATAGTGCTGGTAGACCCTGAGGGCCAGGAGATACAAGTTGCCGTTAAGTTCCGGTTTTCGACCTCTAATAACGGAGCCGAATATGAAGCCCTGATCAGAGGAGCTAATATGGCAGCAGAACTAGGAGCGCAGAAGGTCACCCTATATTCAGACTCACAGTTGGTGGTGCAGCAAGTAATGGGGGAATACCTTGCCAAAGACAAAAAGATGATCGCATATTTGGAGCAAGTGAAGAACCTGAAAAGCAAGTTCCATGCTTTTGAAGTAATACAAATACCGAGGGAAGAAAACACAAAGGCGGATGGATTGTCCAAGTTAGCCAGTTCCACTGAGTTCGAGGGGCAGGGGAAGATAACCCTGGTAGTGGCGGATCGGTTGGCAACGGAAACCTTAATTGGGGAGATAACAGAAGGGGATGATTGGAGAAAGGAGATATGGGAGGAATTGAACAGAGACCCGACAGTTCCAGCGTCCAGGGAAACTAAGGCTTTGAGGTTGAAATATTGTATCCTTGAGGATTAGTTGTACAAAAGGTCCTTTACCCAACCCTATTTGAAATGTCTCTCGAAACAGGAAGCGGAATTTGTAATCAAGGATATCCATGAAGGTTGCGCAGCCAGTCATGAGGGTTACAAGACGATTGTGAAAAAGGTGTTCAGGGTAGATTTTTACTGGCCCATTGTGATAAGGGATACGCGGGAATTCGTGAAGAAATGTGAGAAATGTCAGAAGAATGGACCTTTGATACGGGTACCTGCAGAAGAGATGGGCGCCATGTATTCGCCCTGCCCCTTTGCAAAATGGGGGATAGACCTGGTAGGGCCCTTCCCCATGGCCCCTGGAGGAAGGAAATTCTTAATCGTGGTAGTGGATTATTTTAGCAAGTGGGTGGAAGCAGCACCTCTGGCCAAGATAGAAGAGGATAATGTGATCAACTTCCTAACAAGACACATTTGCTGCAGGTTTGGAGTGCCAAGAGTTTTGGTTTCGGATAATGGAACGCAATTCAACGGAGAGAAAATGGTGTGGGAGGTGGAACATTTTACAGAGGTTCACATCGGTAGCCCACCCACAGGCCAATGGTCAGGTGGAGGTCACAAACAGGATTTTAGTGGACGGTATCCGAACACGCTTGCAAAAAATAGGAGGAGGGTGGGTAAAAGAGCTGGACAACGTCCTCTGGTCCTACAGAACTAGCCCTTAGTCAGCTACGGGGGAGTCCCACTTTCAATTGGTGTATGGGGCAACAACAATGATACCCCCAGAGGCCAGATTAGGATCGCATCAGATCACATATTTTGATGAGAAGAAAAACGAAGAATTGATGAGAGAGGCCTTAGACTTAATAGAGGAGGAAAGAGAGATAGCAAAGTTGAAAGCGGAAAGATACAAGAGCAGGATCAAGGCAGCATATGATCGTAGGTGTTGGGAATAAAATGATTTTGAATTAGATACCAAAACCCCTGATTGATGATGATCAGATTAGTTGAGAAATGCTCAAGTCAAGTTCAGGCAAGCTGTCTCAGTACACTTTAGTATGCAGAATGCTTAAGTAAAAATCTCAGAAATGTTATGAGATTTTAGTGATCAGGATAGTTGTCCAAAGCTGGAATGTTAGGCAGCTTGATAGGTCTATAGGACAAAGTTGCTGATCCATTCAAGACAAGCTGATCAAATGGACAACTGAGCTGAAGAAATCAAGAACAATAAAGCTGTGTTCATAAATGCAAAAGATCAAGACAGTTGAAGTACAAATGATCAAAAGCATTGAATGCAAAAGACACATTCAATGAAGCATTTATTGCCAATCATGCCTGAAACAAGCATTGAAGACTTAGAGCATTAAAGAGTGAAACATTGAATGAATGCTGGAACATTCTAAACTGCAGCAGGAATGTTCAGGGAGCTTGTCCCATCTGACCGTTGGTTGTGTATAGAGTTTACCACAAATCAACCTAGGACAATGTGCAAAATTGGAAACTGATACAAGTCTCCTCAGCCGCATTTGTCAGAAGTCAACACATTCATTCAAGCAACCATTGAAGAGGCCTTTTACACAGTGGATAAAAGGATGCCAAGCTTCATAGCCGTTTCAATGGTGCTGCAAATAGACATATTTGAATTGCTAATCCCTCCAACGGTTAGTTGTTCAATGTGCCTATAAATACAGAAGTGATCAAAGGGATTCGATATCCAACTACAAGCTATCAAACTATCATCAAGCTTTCAAAAGGAAACCAAGCCGTTCTCTAAGAATCCCAAGTTTCCTGAATCACTTCCTTTTAGCTAAGCCAATCTTTGTAAACATCCAAGCTTAGCATTGAGATATCCTAAGCCTTTACACTGTTCTTATTGTAAAGGATATCTCTACTAGTTGGAACCAAACCTCAAACCCTTATCTCATTAAGTGAAGAGAGAGTTTGTTGTAGAAGTGAGAAGTTAAGGACTGTTAGTGTGAAACACAGTCTTAACCCAGAGAGATTGAGCACTAGGACTCAAGTTATCCTAGGGATCAAAACACTTAGAGAGTGTTGTTGATCAGTGCACCTTGGCACTATAAAACAAGCTAATTCCATTGAGAAGGAATTATCCTGTTCAATCAGGGAAAGTGGATGTAGGAGCTTGAGTCTCTGAACCACTATAAACTTGTGTGCCATTTACTTACTGCATTCTTAATTTCACTTACATTCAAACATATTTTAAAGAAACATAACTCAGTAAGTAAGAAAATCTGTTTTGGACAAAGTCCCTGATAACCTGTATCTTTTCAGAAATTAACTTGGAGTATTTCTTTAGTCAAAGGCCAACCACATTCCGCACTTAGCAACTCTTTTAGATATTTAGCCAACTGATCACTCAATAGTAATCAGTAGGACAAGTATCTATCAAAGTTCACACTCAGGCCAGTTGTGAGACAACTTGCCTGATAGACCAATTTATCAAAAAGAAAAGAATTTGCATACACAAGTGCATTCCCCCCCCCCATACACTTGTGTTATACTCCACCAAGGACCAACAGTAGGGTAATTCCCAGGTCCTTTAGAGTTGGAGACTTAGTCCTCCGGAGAGCGGACGCTTTGAGGAATACAGGAAAGATGGAGGCAAATTAGGAAGGTCCATACAAAGTGACACAAGTGCTGAAGGGAGGAGCCTATAAACTCCAGGACAAGGAGGGAAAGGAGATATTACACCCGTGGAATGTGTGCCACCTTTAGAGGTTTTACGTTTAAAAATGTGTTAGTCCCCTATTTTTTCTTTCTGAATAGTTTTTGACATTCATTTCCATTCGAATAATTGTACATATCACTTCACTGGCACTCTTTTTCCCTCTATGTGGGTTTCCCTTTGGGGTTTTATCACGGAGAGGTTTTTAATGAGGCCGGCATAGGTTCCCCTTTTTACCTATGTTGATGAACACCTTTGATCAATGAAGCTTTACTTTTGAAGAAATTGCAGTGGTTTCCGTGGATCTTTGAAATATTTTGATGAAATGATTGATATATGCTAGTATTATGATGAAATAATTGATATATGCTAGTACGGTGATGAAATTGTTGGTCCTTGGTGGAGTATAACACAAGTGTATGGGGGGGGGGGGAATGCACTTATGTATGCAAATTCTTTTCCTTTTTGACAAACTGGTCTATCAGGCAAGTTGTCTCACAACTGGCCTGAGTGTGAACTTTGATAGATATTTGTCCTACTGATTACTATTGAGTGATCAGTTGGCTAAATATCTAAGAGAGTTGATAAGTGCGGAATGTGGTTGGCCTTTGACTTAAAGAAATACTCCAAGTTAATTTCTGAAAAATACAGGTTATCAGGGACTTTGTCCAAAACAGATTTTCTTACTTACTGAGTTATGTTTCTTTAAAATATGTTTGAATGTAAGTGAAATTAAGAATGCAGTAAGTAAATGGCACACAAGTTTATAGTGGTTCAGAGACTCAAGCTCCTACATCCAATTTCCCTGATTGAACAGGATAATTCCTTCTCAATGGAATTAGCTTGTTTTATAGTGCCAAGGTGCACTGATCAACAACACTCTCTTAGTGTTTTGATCCCTAGGATAACTTGAGTCCTAGTGCTCAATCTCTCTGAGTTAAGACTGTGTTTCACACTAACAGTCCTTAACTCCTCACTTCTACAACAAACTCTCTCTTCACTTAATGAGATAAGGGTTTGAGGTTTGGTTCCAACTAGTAGAGATATCCTTTACAATAAGAACAGTGTAAAGGCTTAGGATATCTCAATGCTAAGCTTTGGATGTTTACAAAGATTGGCTTAGCTAAAAAGAAGTGATTCAGGAAACTTGGGATTCTTAGAGAACAGCTTGGTTTCCTTTTGAAAGCTTGATGATAGTTTGATAGCTTGTAGTTGGATAATGAATCCCTTTGATCACTTCTGTATTTATAGGCAAATTTGAGCAGCTAACCGTTGGAGGGATAGCATTTCAAACTTGTCTATTTGCAGCACCATTGAAACGGCTATGAAGCTTGGCATCCTTTTATCCACTGTGTAAAAGGGCTCTTCAATGGTTGCTTGAATGAATGTGTTGACTTCTGACAAATGCGGCTGAGAAGACTTGTGTCAGTTTCCAATTTTGCACATTGTCCTAGGTTGATTTGTGGCAAACTCTATACACAACCAACGGTCAGATGGGACAAGCTCCCTGAACATTCCTGCTGCAGTTTAGAATGTTCCAACATTCATTCAATGCTTCACTCTTTAATGCTCTAAGTCTTTAATGCTTGTTTCAGGCATGATTGGCAATAAATGCTTCATTGAATGTGTCTTTTGCATTCAATGCTTTTGATCATTTGTACTTCAATTGTCTTGATCTTTTGCATTTATGAACATAGCTTTATTGTTCTTGATCTCTTCAGCACAGTTGTCCATTTAATCGGCTTGTCTTGAATGGATCAGCAACTTTGTCCTATAGACCTATCAAGCTGCCTAACATTCCAGCTTTGGACAACTATCCTGATCACTAAAATCTCATAACATTTATGAGATTTTTACTTAAGCATTCTACATACTAAAGTGCACTGAGACAGCTTGCCTGAACTTGACTTGAGCATATCTCAACTGATCTTATCATCATCAATCAGGGGTTTTGGTATCTTAATCAAAATCATTTTATTCCCAACAGAAATGATTGATATATGCTAGTACGGTGATGAAATAATTGATATATGCTAATACGGTGATGAAATGATAAAATGTATACTAGTATGGTGATGAAATGATTGACGTATGCCAATATTATGACGAGATGAGGAATATGCGCGGGTATTAAGACATAGGATAAAAGGAGAATGCGTAGGTTTAATCAAATCTCACCCTGAGAGAATAAGTGAGTTCCAATGAACTTCACTTAGAGAAAATGCGAAGGTTTATACAAACCTCACCCTGAGAGAACAAGTGGGTTCCAATGAACCCCACTTAGAGAAAATGCGAAGGTTTATACAAACCTCACCCTGAGAAAATAAGTGGGTTCCAATGAACTTCACTTAGAGAAAATGCGAAGGTTTATACAAACCTCACCCTGAGAGAACAAGTGGGTTCCGATGAACCTCACTTAGAGAAAATGCGAAGGTTTATACAAACCTCACCCTGAGAGAACAAGTGGGTTCTGATGAACCTCACTTAGAGAAAATGTGAAGGTTTATACAAACCTCACCCTGAGAAAATAAGTGGGTTCCGATGAACCTCACTTAGAGAAAATGCGAAGGTTTATACAAACCTCACCCTGAGAAAATAAGTGGGTTCTGATGAACCTCACATAGAGAAACTGCGAAGGTTTATACAAACCTCACCCTGAGAAAATAAGTGGGTTCCGATGAACCTCACTTAGAGAAAATGCGACGGTTTATACAAACCCCACCCTGAAAAATAAGTGAGTTCCAATGAACTTCACTTAAAGAAAGTGCAAAGTTTTACATAAACCTCATTCTAAGAAAACAAGGGGGTTCGATCTGCTGAACCTCCCTATAAAAGCAAATACAAATTCAGAATGGATTGCATCATAAAAGAAGGATTTAAAGTTGCAAAGGCGAAAATCTTCATCCACTATAACCTCTAAGGCTGGGGGGAATAGGACTTACGATAAGATCCTACGAACACCATCAAATCATCAAGTAAGTATAGAAGCTTAAAATTTTCTAAATTCGAAGCCTTAGAGCTTATATGTGTTAGAAGGATATTAGAGGTATGCATTGAGATATAGCTAAGAGAAGCTAAACATGCAACATACGACATGCTTATTATCTTAGACATAATACTTGACATGCTCATGAAAAGAAAGCAACGTATATATATGCATGCAGTGAGACAATATGCCGGTATAAGAAGAAGGAGTAAAATAAAGCAGCAGAAGTTAAGAGACATTCAAGACCAAGGGCACTACGCCCTGGCCCTCCACAGAAAAACGCAGGAGTGTGGAGTCTCCTGAAAATACCAAAAGAGCTCGAAGGCCCTAGCAAAAGAAAGTGTTTTAAAAGGTACCAGAATATTGTTATCAAAAGTAAAGTAAATAGAGTTATAAAGAGGGAGGTACTTCAGCCCCTCCAATGCCTTCTACCGCCTCGTCGACCTGTC
This sequence comes from Galeopsis tetrahit, assembly GCA_963675135.1. Taxonomy (NCBI): domain Eukaryota; kingdom Viridiplantae; phylum Streptophyta; class Magnoliopsida; order Lamiales; family Lamiaceae; genus Galeopsis; species Galeopsis tetrahit. Next base: position 84,635,713 of record OY776120.1, read on the forward strand.
CGCTGGATCCCCCACCCTCTTCCTTCTCCTCCGAGGCACCAACCGCCACGGTAGTCAGGGGATCAGGGTTAGCTACATGAATGGGAAATTCTGGATTGCTTACCGGCACTAAGTCTGTCACTTCCAAGGTATCACTCTTCTGCTCCGAAACAGCCCTCTTCATACCCGATAACCACCAAGGAATGTTGATGTCCTCCTTGGGATCACCTCGGAATTTCGGGGGAGTAGCTAGTTCGTCCAGGCAGAGGGCGCGAGTATAGTGACCATCGAACCCTGCAACGGAGTGTTCGGCTACAGCATTGGAGAAGCCGTGATCAATGAAGTGTGGAATGTATGCCCCCATTGCCCCTAGAAAACTAGTGCTTTTAAGGAAAACCTCCAGCCATTCTCGGTGCAAAGTGCCCAGAAAGGTCTGTCCCGCTGCGAATGAAAAGAGAGAGTCAATGCAAAGCTTTACCCCAGCCAGAGGTAGTTCCGTCTCCAAGCGCTGGATCCCCCTATCCCGCTCGGCGATCTGGGCCCGGAGTAAAGAAACCTCCTCGGACAAAGCCTGATTCTGCGTGGAAAGTTGAACCTTCTCAGCCACGGCTGCCTTCCGCCCCAAAGTGGCTTCTCGAAGCTCTCCCTCGAGTATTTCCTTCTTCACCTTCTCTAGCTCTATCTGGCTCTGGAGATCGTCGTGGAGTTGAAGGGATCGGAGGGCTCGCTCGGATACGTCAGAATAGAGAAGACCAAACTACATAAACTATAAAGAGTAACAGAAAGAATTAGGACAGCTGCTCTACCCCTCATCAGTCATATGAAATAACATACATATTACCGACTTACTTGAGAAAAGCTATGAGCAGTGAGCACTATCCTCTCCTCTAGGGACAAAGCACTGAGAGCTTTTATAGCAGGAGCAGGGGTATGGCGTTCCACAAAAGTAGTTAACTGATCAACGCTGATATAGCTTGGGGCTTCTAGATCGATGGTCTCAGAGGGAGTGAAGGAGGACTTGTCCCTATTTTTCTTCTTCTTGGAAGCACCGGAGGTGGGGAGTCTCGAGGAGAACGCAGCCTTCCCAGTAGAGGATCGGGTACGCTTAGCAACCGACCCCACTGAGGGCTTCATTGGCGAAGGAGGAGGAGGAGCTTTAGTAGAACTCTCTGGAGCAGAAGGTTTAGTCACCATGGAAAGTGGAGCTACATCTCGGGAGATTTGGGACAACCAACTCATAGCTGTAACAAAAATAAAAGACATCAGAAACCAAGGAGATTCAAACCTCTAGGGTAGCCACAGAAGAAAAAGAAATGATATTACCGTCGTCTGGACCTAAAGGATAATCTGTACGACCAAAACCGAAATGAGATAAAGCCCTAGGATTTTTACAAATACCCATTACATCAAAGTATCCATGCTGAGCTACATGTTGATTCAAATTTTCCATCACGACCAAGTTAAGAGGGGAACAAGCGGTAAGAGGAGGACAGGGCACCCCTGGATTCTCATAAACCCACTTCTCATGAGGGAAATCCCATGAGGAGGGATTGGTGACAAAGAAGTAGTAATCCCGCAAGTCTTGAACCCCTTCATGGAGTTTCTCCATGAATTTTCTAGTTCGGTTAGCACGACCACTTACATAGAAGAATCCGTCCACGAGTTTGCAGGCGTATTGGGTCAAGAAAAGTTGGGCCGAAGGTTCTCCCCCATTTCTCTTTATTAAGATATAAAACCCTAACATTGCCATAATGGCGTTGGGGGTGAATTGATTAATAGGGATACGAGCGTAGGAGGAAATTTCAGCTAAATATGGGTTAATGGGAAAACGTAGCCCGACTTTCAATTGAGCCTCCTAGAAAGCTAAGCTTTGGGGGCCGGGGAAATTGGGGCGTTCCTTCGAATGGGCGGTTCTCACTATGCAGTTCTGAGGAAACATGCTTGACCGAACGAAGGAGGCTAAGCGCTCGTCTGAGAGAGAAGAAGAGGTGGATATTCTGTTTCTTAGGGCTGGTATGGTTATAGGAAATCGAGGGATCTGAGTAGAGGAGGAGTTAGAAGTTTCTCTCGAAACATCTTCCGCCGGAGAATGGGAGGAAGAAGACATGATGATAAAATAAAAGAAAAAGAAAGAAGGTAAAAGAAACGAAGACGGGTACCTGAAAGTGAAAGCACCTCTGAAAAATAGGTGACGTACCGGCGAACATGCGAAGAAGGTGGTTGAGCGCTGGAAACAAAAGGAAGACGTTGAGGATGGGGGTTGAAAGGAGCCGATAAAATGGGAGATGAGGAGTTTTAAAGATGTGAGGAATTTTGAATTGGGGAAGTTATGATGGTTAAGCAAAAGCGGGGGAAAGATCGAGAGGGGGTATTATCGAGGACCAGTGAGGACGCGCGTGAGTGAAGAATAGCGGCGAGATGTCTTGTCCGCTACAGACGCGAGAGTAAAGAGTGGGGAGGATTTCGAGGCTGTGCAAAAAGTGAAGAGTCGAAGGGAGTATTAAAGGTTAAAAAATCCTTTTAGATATCGATAAAGGCCGGACCCGAGATTCGATTAGATTTAAGGGGATATGGTTTTAGAATAATGTGCTTGAAAAATGTGAGAGTTAAGGATAACCAGGGCAGGAAAATGTTCCGCTTAATTCATCTTACATTCTCTTCCTACTCTCATAAAATTATTAACCCTTTTAGGAGAGTAGGGGGGAGTAGTTGATGCGGACAAAATATGTTGACTATGGAGAGGACGACACGTGGATATAAGATGAATTAAATCCGCTTTGTGGTGAGTAAGGGTTTAATTAGAGGGATTAAGACACCCCTAAGTCCAGGAAAGGAAGTAGGTGTAGGTGGGCTTCCGGCCCACATCGGCAGCTTAATTGTCCTTGGGCCCAATGTTCCTGGCCCAGGAGGGAAAGAGTTAGGATTCGTTCTTGATAAAGGCCTGAGAAGAAGTCAAGGAGGAGAGGTTGGAAGAGTCCACTAAGAGACCGGGTCTTGCGGAGCAGTTGAGAAGAAAAAAGGGAGAGAGAGTCTCCCTCTCTCCCACGAAATGAGGAAAGGTATATAATCAGGTTTGTTCTGCCATTTTGACTACGTTTTTTACATTGAGTTTACTCTTTTCACACTATACACAAGGAATACACTGGAAATACAGAAAACTCCACAATACTTGCGAGAATTTCCCTTGAAATTCAGGGAAATTCCTCTTTAATTCTTTTGAGAAAAATTCTGACTTTAGCGTCGGAGATTCCGCGCCGGAATCCCCTCCGCCGTGTTTTTGCAGGTTTCTAAGAAGTTTGAAGGAGATTATTCGTGGATAAGCTTGCAAGGAAAGTGACAACTTAAGCCCGTAACTATCACAATCCACACAAGAAGATTTGATATCCTTAGTCGTTATTTTCTGACGGAACACTATATATTTCATACAAATTTTTGTATTATTAAAATTAAAATACCCGTACTATATGTATATTATAATTGACACCAATCATTACATACTTGTGCCATCGTAGATATGCTTATATCAAGATATGCGATTAAAATTAGAAATCCCCTTAAATAATATAGTCGATAAGTCTTTGAGTTGATCACACGAGGTGTTAAGAGTGATTTTCCCTTTTTTGTAATAACTACTTAACAATGGTTTCAAAAGTGATTATAATAAAATCTGACTAGCTCATTAAAATGTGATTTTCACGTCATACACATTTAGATTATCTTGTACACGCAAATGAAAACCAACATATAGTAAAAGACATTATCCATTAACACATTACACACACACATATATATATACACATTATATACTCCTTCACTAATTTCTCTATTTACCTTTTGTATTCCTCTTAATGTTTCATTAATTTGACTAGATCTTTAAAACATGCATATCACATTTATCATATTTTTACATGACATATATTAATAATTAGATAGTAGTAAAATACTAAAAGTGACACATGTAATCTCATACAATATATATACTCCGCATCCCAATTAATTGGTTTGCACATTTTTCTTTTTGATATATCCCATAATTTACACGCCAAAAAATGAAAATAATTATTCACAGATTTTAACCTTATTCACATATTTAATGTTACACTCAACCCCCGACTATTTGATACACCCAATATACAACATAATATCTTAATTTATTATATAAAATAGATAGATAATTCAGCTAGCTAGCTAGCCTAGGACATGTACGCATATATACTTATCGTATACAAGTCAACCTAGTATCATCTAGTTAGATTTCCAAAAATCCTGAAGCTCCAAGGCAACTCATGGCATCAAGTTTAAAGAATAAGCTTCATTTCTTTGATTCTTTTCCTACTATACCCATTCGAATGCACATATATATTAAACACCCTCAATGCCTTCTTCCATAATTGCAACCCTCAATTAATTTAATAATATCCACAAGAAATGTGGCCGGAGAGTAACCAGATTCCGATTGAGGCCACCGGAGAAAACAGGCCCGTGAAGCGACACCACAGCGCCAGTTACTACGCCCACCGCGTAAAGGAAAGCCTTACCAGAAGAGTCTCCAAGCTAATTTGCGCCATATTTTTTACTTTACTATTAGTCGTTATAGTCGTGGGCTTCATCCTGTGGCTGAGTATACGGCCTCACAGGCCCAGATTTCACGTCCAAGAATTCTCCATCCCGGCCCTGGCCCAACAAGGTGGCTTCCAAAACGCACAAATTATTTATAACGTCACCGCGCGTGATGTTAATCAGAACATCGGGGTTTACTATGATTCTATGCGGTTGACGGTGTTTTATGAGGACCAACGTGTAGGCCGTTCTCCGGTCTTGTTTCCGTTTTATCAGAAGCCGAAGAGTACGACGATCATTGCCGGAGAAATCGGCGGCGCCACCCTGACGGCGAGGTGGCAGCAGTTCATGGCGGACTTGGGGCAGGGGGAGGTGGTTTTCCGGCTTGAGTTTATGTCGAACCTTCGATTTAGAATATGGAGTTGGGATAGCAAGCATCATAAGATGCATGTTCGTTGTCCGGTTGGAGTTGGACCGGACGGTTTGATCCTGCCGAGTTACAAAGATAGGAGGTGTCCGTTGTACTTCAGCTAATATTCTCTACTTTTTATTTCCTTTTTCATTTCAAGGCTGAATTTTACAACTTTATTTTTCAATTTTTTTTTTTTTTTTTTGAAAATATTTTTCAAATTATTAGGAGTATATTGAATTTTGGTGAGCGAAATTCTTTTATGTGTATGTGATCGAAAGTGGACTAATGGGATTGACCTTGTAACTTGTTCGAATTGAATTTGAATATGATCTAAATTAAATTGGCTTCATGAGTTTACACGTTCCATCTTATACAATTATATTCGCTATTAATAGAAATAGACATGTATAAAATGTGATTAGTTAAATCGTATCTTTATGTATCTTCTAGATTAGGTAGATTATATTGTTTCCTAGTTTAGGGGATATCTTTGTACTATATTACGGATGTTTTCTATTGTGAATGATAAGGAAAATTATCTCAATCTCTCAATCTCCCAAGCAGCGACCACCGGGACAGCAAGGCTCGTGGCAGCCATGGCGTCAACAGCAGCAGTGGGCTGCTCCTCCGTCCGGGTGGCAGGGTCAGTGGCAGCCGTGGGCTGTACCACCTTGTCCATATCCCTCTAGTCCGTGGGCAAGGCCCGTCCAGCGTCCGGGCCCGCAGCAGCAGCAGGGCCTTCTCGGCTCCAGGCCTCAGGCAGCGTTTGCGGCTCAATCGGCTCTGGCTGCGTCTCCGACAGACATTGAAAATGCAATGTATACGTTGGGGCTATCTCCGCCGGATTAGAATTGGTATATGGACACTGGTGCCACTTTCCACATGACGTCGCAGTCAAGTACTCTCACTTCCTATTTTAATTCGAGTGGTACTCATATGATATGCGTTGGTAATGATCAATTTATTCCTGTTGTTGGTACTGGTAATGCTTCTCTGCCTCACGCACAAAATACTTTTGTCCTTCGTGATGTTTTGCATGCTCCTCGGATTATTAAAAATCTTGTATATGTGCGTAAATTTACAACAGATAATTCTGTGTCAATAGAATTTGATCCTTTTGGGTTTTCTGTTAAGGATTTCTGGACGGGGACCCGCCTTCTGCGATGTAAGAGTCGGGGGGCACTATATCCAGTCACTAAAAATACCAAGGCGATTTCTTCTGCTTTTGCTGCTTTATCTCCGTTTGTGTGGCACGATCGATTGGGTCATCCGGGTGTTGCTGTTTTTAATTATCTTAGAGCAAATAAGTCTATTTCCTGTAAACAATTGAATAATGATTCTTTATGTTCGTCTTAATTGTTCTGTTGGGAAACACATTAGACTTCCATTTGCTAATTCAATTTCTGTGTCTCGTTTGCCATTTGATATCATTCATAGCGATGTATGGACTTCTCCCATTTTGAGTTCTGTAGGCCATCGTTACTATGTGATGTTTTTAGATGACTATTCGAATTTCTTATGGACATATCCGATTTCTCATAAATCCCAAGTGTTTCATGTGTTTCAAGCATTTCACGCATTGATTCGTACTCAGTTTGAACGCAATATCAAACAGTTTCAGTATGACAATGGTGGTGAATATGATAATACTGCTTTTCGCACGTTTGGTGAAACTCACGGGATACATTTTCGCTTTTCGTGTCCTCACACTTCTTCTCAAAATGGTAAAGCTGCGAGACAGTTTCGTACAATTAATAACATGATTCGTACTTTACTATCTCATGCAAAAATTCCATTATCCTTCTGGCATCATGCCCTTCAAATGGCGACATATCTCCTCAATATCTTACCTCGAAAACATATGTTGTTTGATACCCCAGTACATCGACTGTTTCTCAAACGTCCAACATATGATCACCTTCGAACATTTGGGTGTTTATGTTATCCATTATTCCCTTCCACCACTATAAATAAACTCCAACCTCGTTCCACTCCATGTGTCTTCTTGGGGTATCCTCTTAATCATAGAGGGTACAAGTGTTTTGATATGGTAGCTAAAAAAATTGTTGTGTCGAGACATGTCCTCTTCGATGAAACTCGGTTTCCCTTTTCAGAGATTGTCTCTCCTTCCTCTCCTAGTTATGAAGCCTTTGATGACGGCGTGTCTCCTTACGCGCATCATCATTTCTCGTCTATTCAAGAGGCTCCTTCCCCCTCACCTACCCCAACGCAGGCACATCCGCCGGCTCCTACACCCCCACCGTCTACTCGTCGGGTTACCCGGAGTCAACATAGGATTGTCCGTCATAAGCGTCATTTCAATCTTCTCTCCACCGTGTCCAAATCTCCCTTACCCAAAACACCTACGCACGCACTACATGATCCTAACTGGAAATTGGCCATGCTTGATGAGTATAAAGCTCTTATTAAAAATGGGACGTGGGAGTTGGTGCCCTGCCCGACTGGTGTTAACATTATTTGTTGTATGTGGATTTTTGCTCATAAAGAGCGGGTTGATGGTTCTTTTGAGAGGCATAAAGCCCGTCTTGTAGGTGATGGAAAAACTCAATGGGTAGGGGTCGATTGTGGAGAGACGTTCAGTCCGGTGGTGAAACCGGCGATTAGTAGGACGGTGTTATCTCTAGCTTTATCGCGGAAATGGACGGTGCACCAGCTTGATGTAAAAAATACTTTTTTACACGGGCACCTAGAGGATACTGTCTATATGCATCAACCGCTTGAATTTAGGGATCCGAAACATCCGAACCACGTCTGCTTGCTTAAAAAGTCCCTGTATGGTTTAAAACAGGCTCCGCGTGCTTGGAATGCCAGGTTTTCTTCTCATATTACTTCCATGGGATTTGTTCGGAGCACGGCAGATCACTCTTTATTTATTTTTCGAAAAGGGGCTCAGTTGGCATACTTACTATTGTATGTCGATGACATTATCCTAACAGCATCGTCGGATATACTTTGGCAGTCCATTGTGGATAAGTTGAGTGCGGAATTTGCAATGAAAGATTTGGGTTTGCTGCACTATTTTTTAGGCATCGCTGTACAACAACATGAGGGGGGAATGTTTCTTTCCCAAAAGAAATATGCTCGGTATATTGTTGAGCGTGCGGGGTTGTCGGGATGTCGCAGTTCGGCCACTCCGGTTGACACAAAGTCGAAGTTAGGCACGGAGGTTGGTTCTCCAAAGGTGGATGCCACCGAATATCGGAGCTTGGCTGGGGCTCTCCAGTATTTGACCTTCACGCGTCCGGACATTGTGTACGCGGTCCAACAGGTGTGTTTGTTTATGCATGATCCAAGAGAAGTACACATGGCGGCCCTAAAACGAATCCTCAGATACATTCAGGGCACTCTGGAGTTCGGTTTACACTTATACACTTCTTCCACTGTTTCGCTGAAAGCATACACGGATGCTGATTGGGGTGGGTGCCCGGACACTCGTCGGTCCACCTCGGGCTATTGTGTGTTTCTTGGGGACAATCTCATCTCCTGGTCGGCTAAACGTCAGTCCACGGTATCGCGCTTCAGTGCGGAGGCGGAATATCGGGGTGTTGCGAATGTGGTCTCGGAGACATGTTGGTTACGGAACTTGTTACTTGAGTTGCATTGTCCGCTTCCTTCGGCAACATTGGTTTATTGTGATAATATGAGCACTATTTATCTTACGGGGAACCCGGTACAACATCAACGTACCAAACACATTGAGCTATACATACACTTTGTCAGAGAGAAGGTGGCTCGGGGTCGGATCAGTGTGCTGCATGTGCCGTCGCGTTTTCAGTTAGCGGATATTTTTACAAAAGGACTTCCTTTGGTGTTATTCGAAGACTTCAGAAACAATCTCAGCGTTCGTCCACTACCAGCTGTGATTGCGGGGGAGTAATAGAAATAGATATGTGTAAAATGTGATTAGTTAAATCGTATCTTTATGTATCTTCTAGATTAGGTAGATTATATTGTTTCCTAGTTTAGGGGATATCTTTGTACTATATTACGGATGTTTTCTATTGTAAATGATAAGGAAAATTCTTCCAATCTCTCAATCTTATAGCTATTAATTAAATTCTAATGTAGTGAGCGAGATTTGGAAACCGGGCTAATTAAAGTTTTTTTTTTCCTCCCTCTTTTTCTCTCCATGTTGGCATTTAAATTCACTCGTGACACTTTTCGGATGAGATAATTTGTTTTAATTTTGGTGTTTTACATTTTATTCCACTATATATATGATTGACATGTGTTATATTAACAAATAATCAATGTTCTATAATATTGAGGACGACACGTGTTAAAAATTCATTAGAATGGAATACCAGCGAAATATGGAATAATGAAATTCAACTGGACATTTTTTTTTTTTTTTGATATTTCAATGTATAACCAGTTCATACTAATTAAGTTTTCAATGCAATCATAATGGTATTTTAGTTTACAAACTTTTTTTTTTGGGTCAGGAATAACCAGTTCATACTAATTAAGTTAATTTTCAATGCATTAATAATGACATTTTAAATGAGCACACTATAAAAAAAATCTGTCAGCAGCGAGGACTAAGACCAGGGCTAAATAAAAAATTAGAGGACTTATTTGTACTTTTGAATAACGGGTGATGCGGCCTAAAAATGTCACCTAATGAGGAGTCGACACGTGTATGAATGATAGGATTGGGGAGAATGGATAGAATTCATTTAGGGTTCTTTGGATAAAGAATCCTCTCCGGAGGGCTCTCGGGAGGGAGCTCCGTCTGGAGATGGATATCAGAATCAAACAGTTTTAGCTGAGATCGTGGATCGCAAATGTAGGATGCTCCCGCTATTTCCGTCTTAGCTTTGATGAAAAGAAGACTCTGTCCTCCTTTACTTTAGGAGGATAAGTCCACGAAGATAAGATGCTACCGAGTCTTCAGGAAGTGGAGAGTGAGGGAGACTGGGTCTCCTCGGTAGGGCCGAGTCTTATGGGCAATTCCGAGATAAGGGGAAGGTTTGACTTCCTCTCCGGAAGATATCTCTATAAATAGGTAATTTTGAAGATATTTCCAGGTTAGACTTTTTACACCTAAAAAACCTAATACATCGAATATCCATATCTCCGCTTGTAATTCTTTGAGTTGATTTAAGATATCCAGGATCTTGAGATCCTTGGGAGATTTGATAAGCCCTATACTGACTTAGGCATCGGAGTGTCCACACCGGACTCCCCTCCGGTGTGTTTCTTGCAGGTCATTCGAGGATTCCAAGAGGAGATAATCTAATCAGGACTATTATACATATTCGGGAAGAAGGACATCTATTTCAGAGGATACCTAATCCTCTCGTGCAAATTTTGGCACATCAACTGGCGCCGTCTGTGGGAAAGAATTAAAGGATTTTCTCACGAGTTTCTACCTGTCCGAGCAAATGGGTGGCGGAAATAAAACCTCTATTTCCGGGAAGAAGAGTCTTCCAGGAGATAATTCCCCCTTGCTGACTGATCCTCCGCCAAGGGGAGGTCGGGGAAAAGATCCAATCCACGTACCTTCTGGATCAAATCAGCCGTTAGCGCCTACTCCAGGCTTGGAGGATGAAAGTCATCCCGTACCGGTTAGAGAGGGCACAGCGGGGAATCGGGAGGCCCCCGAATCTCAAACCGCAGATCCTCAGCAAAAGGACACTCTAGACTCAGAGCCGCTCCTGATCTCTCCAGATCAATTGAACGCCCTCATCAAGCAAGCTGTAGAGAGAGCCTTTGCTGATCAAAGAGACCGGATTCCTAGAGCTGCACCAGGGAACCCGGAGACACCTGTCCCAAAGCCCCAGGACGAAGCACCTGGAGCCTCCCAAGTGTTGTCCAAGGACATGGAGATGCGGGCAGAAGAAGATGATAAAGTGCCCTCACGAGCGGAGAGAAGCATCCCCCTCCGGGGCACAAGAAGAAATGCAGACCTGGCACCCCGAGGTACAGAACCCCCTGAGACAGAAGAAAGTACAGATGATACCTATGGAGGGCCCGTCAGCGACCAACTACTGGCCTTACAGAAAGAGATGAGAGATATGAAGAAGCAGATGAGCAACCGAACCGGTAGATCTGCTCACGCCTCTGGATGTCAGTTCTCCCCTAACATATTACAGGATGAACTACCATTCAATTTCAAGCCCCTTAATTTTGAATATGACGGTACGGCAGACCCATACGAGCACCTAGTGAGGTTCGAGAAGGCAGCATTGTTACATCGCTATGGAGAGGGAATAAAGTGTAGAGTATTCCTAACTACTCTAGCAAAAGCCGCCCAACAATGGTTCACCCAGTTGGAACCTAACACAATCCGATCCTGGGAGGAATTCAGTGAGCTCTTCCTTCATCAATTTGCCAGTGCCCGGAGACAGCCGAGGGCCACTCTGACCCTCTTTAATTTGAGACAAGGAGAAAGTGAGAGTTTAAGAGCTTTCCTTCGAAGGTTCAACCAAGCAGCTCTGGAGGTCCCTACTGCCTCTCCAGAGGTGAAAATCAACGCCCTAACGAACGGATTGCGTGATGGAGACTTTTTCTCCTCTCTAACTAAGAAGCCTGTTAAGAACTTCGATGAACTGCTGCACAGGGCAGAAAAATACCTCACTCTGGAGGAGGTCCGGAAAGCGAAGAGGCTGGAGGTTAGGCCACAAGATCGAGAGAGGAGAAGGGAAAGAGAAGGCCCCTCCAGGCGGTTCAGTCCAGAAGTCCCCCGGACCTCTGGAGCAGTTAGAGATAGCAACCCCTCCGGAGGTCCCCGATCCGGCCCTCGGGGGAGGTTCGAGAAATACACACCCTTGAGAATTGAACCCGCTGAAGTACTGGAGGTAGCAGGAGACCATCCAGATTTGAAGTTCCCGTATTCCAGAAGTCGAGGACCTCAGAAGCCTAAGTCTGATCGATTCTGCCGATTCCACAATGAATATGGGCATGATACGAATCAGTGTTACCATTTGAAAGACGAGATTGAGAGGATGATCCAGGCGGGTCATCTAAAGGAATTCATATTTAGAGACAGGCAAGGCCCTCGGGGGCAGAAACGAAAAGAATCTGAAAGGAAACCAGAGGAGAAGGAGACTAGAGAAGCGGTAGAGGATATACCCCCTCCACCGCCAAAGAGAGGAGTAATTCATATGATTGTGGGAGGGCCAGCGGACGGAGATTCCTTCCGAAAAAGAAAGCAGAACGTCCGAGCTCTAAAAGCGGAACAAGGAAACCAATTAAGAGAAGTGGGACGTATGACAGAGACGCCCAATATCCGATTTGGGCCGGAAGATGTTAAAGGAGTCAAAGGAGATCACAATGATGCTCTGGTAATCACTACCGACATAGCTGGATTCGATGTTGCCCGAATCTTCGTAGACACGGGGAGTTCGGCTGACATTATGTTTTTTGAATGCTTCAAGAGGATGGAGTTGAGTGTAAAGCTGCGTCCTGTGGATACCTCTCTGTATGGCTTCTCTGGAGGAGCCATCCAACCTTTGGGATCAGTAATGCTACAGGTAGGGTTGGGAGATGCTCCAGCCCGGAAAGTTCATTTGATAGAGTTCCTCATCGTGGACATCCCTTCATCATACAATGTCGTGATGGGACGACCCAGCTTGAACCTCTTTCAGGCAATCATTTCTACATTTCATATGAAAATGAAATTCCCTACCGCCGCTGGAGTAGGAGAAGTGAGAGGAGACCAATACCAAGCACGGAAGTGCTATGCGGAGTCTGTGAAGATGGCGGACAGAGCTCTGACTAAGGGCCTGGAGCGGACAAGAGGAGATGACCCTGAGGTCAAAAGGAAGAAAGTTGAAGAAGCAATACCCGAACAGGTGAATGTTAAAACAGACGAAGAGCTAATGAGCGTGGAGCTCTTCCCAGAGAAACTTGGCTTCACCACTAAGATAGGCACCCAACTGGGACCTGAACTCACGGAAAAGGTAATACTTACATTACGTTGAAATTCCGATATATTTGCATTTTCTCCAGCTGACATGACAGGGATCCCTCCGGAGATAGCAATACATTGCCTTAATGTTGATCCAAAGGCAAGACCTGTGAAGCAGAAACTACGAAATTTCGGGATTGAAAAGAATAATATTGTGAGAGAGGAAATTGAGAAGCTATTGAAAGCAGGGCATGTGGTAAAAGTCCAATTTCCAGAATGGCTCTCTAATGCCGTGCTAGTACCTAAGGGGGGAGGAAAGTGGAGAATGTGCATCGACTTTAGGGACCTCAACAAAGCGTGCCCTAAAGACCACTATCCGCTACCAAGGATAGATCAGCTCGTAGATGCAACCTCAGGCTTCGAGTTGTTAAGCATGATGGATGCATACCAGGGATACCACCAGATCCAATTGAACCCTGCAGATGTCCCTAAAGTGTGCTTCATAGCAGCCTGTGGAACGTTTGGATATGTTCGGATGCCATTTGGGCTAATCAATGCCGGAGCAACATACCAAAGGATCGTCGATGCTGTCTTCCGAAGGCAGCTGGGGAGGAATATGGAGATATATGTAGATGATATGTTGGCCAAAAGCGTAAAGGCTGATCAACATGTAGAGGATCTAGAAGAAATTTTTCAAGTGATCAGAGAGAATGGTATCAAGTTGAACCCAGCCAAGTGCTCTTTTGGAGTAAAATCAGGGAAGTTCCTCGGATACATGGTCACTCAGAGGGGTATAGAGGTGAATCCGGCTAAGGTGAAGGCGATACTAGATATGCAGCCACCAAGAAACATAAAGGAGCTCCAGACGCTCAATGGGAGGATTACCACATTGAGCAGATTCATAGCTAGATCTGCTGAAAAGAGTCATCCCTTCTTCAGAATTCTTAAGAAAGGAACCAAATTTGAATGGAATGTAACATGCCAAAAGGCTTTTGAAGATTTGAAACATCACTTATCCCAGTTGCCGAAGCTAATAAAGCCTTCTCCGGGAGATACCCTCATCTTGTATCTCTCTGTGGGAGAGTTCTCATTGAGTACTGCCTTAGTTAAAGAAGAGGGATCTCTGCAGCACCCTATTTATTATGTCAGTAAAGTCATTCAAGGGGCCGAAAACCGGTATTCAGAAATCGAGAAGGCTGCTCTGGCCGTAGTAGTTACAGCGCGAAGGCTGCGCCCATATTTCCTTTCTTATAAAATACTGGTTCGTACTAATTACTTGCTGAAACAGGTCATAGGGCGAGCAGACCTCTCTGGAAGGATGGTGAAGTGGGCAATCGAGCTCCAAGAATATGACGTGGATTTTGAGCCGCGGAAGGCTATAAAAGCCCAAGCTCTGTCCGATTTCATCCAAGAATCGACCAAGCCAGAGGAAGTCGAAGGATGGAAAGTGTATGTAGATGGCTCAGTAACCTTGAGCGGATGTGGCGCAGGGATTGTACTAATAGGCCCGCGAGGAGAGGACCTGCAATTTGCGGTGAGATTTCAATTCATGACCTCAAATAATGGAGCAGAGTACGAAGCTTTGATCAGAGGAATGGAGATGGCCTTAGAATTAGGAGCTCCAAAGGTAACTCTATACTCAGACTCCCAATTAGTTGTTCAGCAGGTGAATGGTGAATACGTAGCCAAAGATAGCAGGATGGCTGCTTATCTGGAGCGAGCCAAAGAAATGATGGGCAAGTTCCAAGAGTGCGAGGTAGTCCAGATACCTCGAGAGAAGAACATACAAGCAGACAGCCTCTCCAAGCTCGCTAGCTCCGCAGAGTTTGATGGAAAAGGAACAGTAACTCTAGTAGTGGCAGAAAGAGAGACTCTGGGGAACCCCATTGGTTCTATTGAAGAGGAAGATGACTGGAGAAGAGCTATATGGATAGAACTCACCAAGGGAACAGACGCTCCTACCACTAGAGAAACCCGAGCCCTTCGAATCAAATATTGTCTTATTGGAGGGCATTTATACAAAAAAATCATTCACACACTCATATCTAAGGTGCATATCAATTCGAGAGGCTATGTACACACTCAAAGAAATCCACGAAGGGGATGCAGCTAGTCACGAAGGATACAAAGCAGTGGTGAAAAAAGTTTTAAGAGCTGGATTATATTGGCCCTCCATGACAAGAGACGCCAAGGAGTTCGTGAGAAAATGTGTCAAGTGTCAGAAAAACGGCCCATTGATAAGGACCCCTGCGGAGGAAATGGGAGCGATGCACTCTCCTTGTCCCTTCGCTAAATGGGGAATCGACCTGGTAGGACCCTTCCCTCCAGCCTCCGGAGGAAGAAAGTTCCTGATAGTAGCAGTGGACTATTTTAGCAAATGGGTGGAAGCTGCTCCCTTAGCTACGATAGATGAGGAGAATGTGATTAAATTCCTAAGAAAGGAGATCTGTTGCAGATTCGGAGTACCCAGAATATTGATCTCCGATAACGGAACCCAATTTAACGGAGAAAACGTGCGAGGATGGTGTGCAAGACTGAACATAGTACAGAGATTCACCTCTGTAGCTCATCCTCAAGCTAATGGACAAGTGGAGGTCACTAATCGAACGATAGTAGACGGTATCCGAACAAGGCTAACGAAGATAGGAGGAGGATGGGTAAACGAGCTGGATAATGTATTGTGGTCTTACAGAACTAGTCCAAAGACAGCAACTGGAGAGTCCCCATTTCAGCTGGTCTACGGAGCTGCGGCGGTGATACCTCCAGAGGCAGTATTGCGATCACACCGAATCGCCCAATTTGAAGAATATCAGAATGAAAGATTGATGAGAGAGGCTCTAGATTTGATGGAAGAAGAAAGAGAGATGGTCAGAGTACGGCCTGAAAGATATAAGAGCAGAATTAAAGCCGTATACGACCGGAAGGTGATCCCGAGGTCCTTCAGAGAAGGCGATCTGGTGCTAAGGAGAGCTGACGCCCTAAAAAACACGGGAAAGTTAGAGCCCAACTGGGAGGGGCCCTATAGAATCACACAGGTACTGAAAGGAGGAGCATATAGACTGCAGAGTGTGGAAGGGGTCGACATAGCTAGACCCTGGAACGTTTGCCATTTGAAGAGATTCTTTATTTGAAGAAAGTGTAAGGTCTTGAGACCATTTGTGACTTTTGTTTCGTGATTTTTCGCATGTATTCATATTTTGCTTGATGTATTTTTGCGGCTTCACCGGAGCTCTTTTTCCCTCTCTACGGCTTTTCCCTTTGGGGTTTTTCCGTATGGAGGTTTTTAATGAGACCGGCGTAGGTTATCTATGGCCTATGTTGAAAATTGACAATAAATCAATGAAGTCTTATCCCTTTTTGAAGAAAGATTTATTCAGAATTATTATGTCTTACCTATCTTTCTCGCATTCGAATATGCGACGTATAAATATAACAATAAAGAGAGTGAGAAACACTCAGAGGCCTAGAGGCCGAGGTGCTCCAGAGAGCCCTCATCTTACTTGAGACCCAAGTGGGTTACTGAAATGAGAAGATTTTATAAAATAAAATCTTTTAAGAATAAGAGTGAGAGACACTCAGAGGCCTAGAGGCCGAGGTGCTCCAGAGAGCCCTCATTTTACTTGAGACCCAAGTGGGTTACTGAAATGAGAAGATTTTATAAAATAAAATCTTTTAAGAATAAGAGTGAGAGACACTCAGAGGCCTAGAGGCCGAGGTGCTCCAGAGAGCCCTCATCTTACTTGAGACCCAAGTGGGTTACTGAAATGAGAAGATTTTATGACATAAAATCTTTTCAGAATAAGAGTGGGAGACACTCAGAGGCCTAAAGGCTAAGGTGCCGAGAAATAATTCCAGATTAGCCCACAAGACCAACAAGGAGGGGGGGAAGAGAATACACCTCCAACATATTCCTTGCTGATCTTGTACGCTACTCATGCAAGAAAGAAAGAGACAACAAAGCATGCAACATCAAGCTAACATAATTACTACAAAAAGCCCCCACATATCCAGGAGTGTGGGGTCCCCTACAAAGTATGAGAAGCAAATGTTATGAGCAGAAAATAAAGAGTGTAGCAAAACAACAGAAAAGTAGATTGTCTATGATGATCAGGAATATGATATTTAAACTGCTTTTTCAGCAGCAGCTTCCTGGGTAGCAACCCCCTCAACCTCAACTCCTTCAGCTACTCCAGCAGCGCCCTCTTCCCCAGCAACATGATTGCTAGATCCTCCACCTTCCTCCGGATCCTTCATACTCCCCATAGCATCAACAGTGCCGGTCCCTCCATCCATCTCTGTTGCCACTTTTGGAGCAGAAGCATAAGGATAAATAAGTGGCTCCAGAGGCTTTAGCTCAGCCATACCTATCTTGGCAGCCTGCAACTTGGCAATAGCTTGGCCCATCCCGGGTAGCCACCAAGGACTGTCCGGACTCTCTTGAGGATCCCCCAGGAACTTTGGAGGGGTAGCGAGTCGATCCAGATGAAACTCACGAGAATAAGTCCCATCGAATCCTGGGGCTGAATGCTCGGCGATGGCGTTGCTGAAGCCATGATCGATAAAATGAGGAATGTGCGGCCCCATGGCACAGAGAAAGCTTGAGCTCTTCAGGAAACTGGACAACCACTGAGTATGAAGAGTTTCTAAGAACTCTTGGCCCAAGGGAGAAGTGAATAGGGACTCAATACAAGCCCGCACCCCAACATCCGGCAGCTCCTGCTTCATCCGCCCTACCTCCTGCACCAGACGCTTGATCCTGACAGCATCCTGCTGGCTTTGGGTCTGTAAGAAAGACAACTCCTCGGATAGAGCCTGTGCTCGCTTATGAGCCTCCTCATTTTCCCTAGTAATATCCTTGAAGGACAATTGAAAGGAGGACACCTCAGCTCGGAGAAGCTCAAGTTCAGCCACCATCTCGACACCTCGGTCGAGTATCTTGGCATAGGTAACGCCAAACTACAAAGGAAAGGAAAATGATGTTGGAGATGTAAAGAAAATAAAGATCGTGAATAAGAAAAAAATAGAAGATACCTCTGCGAAAAGATGAGCGCCATGGAGTAGTTGGTCCTCAGGAGGGGAGGAATCAGATGAAGCAGTAGCATGGGAAGGAACGAGACATCGGTCAATGAGACGATGGAGAAGTTCATATGGAGAGGAGCTTTTCTCGACAAGAGTACGGGGCGTTTTTCCCTTCTTTTTCTTAGAAGTCCCACAGTCAGCAAGAACGGCGTTGGCAGCCGAACGGGTTCTTTTAGCAACTGAACCTGGGACCTGAGTGGAAGAGCTAGGGAGAGGAGGAATTTTTGAAGAACCCTCTGGAGTCGGAGTCTTAGCAGAGCTCTCGAGAGCGGGAGACGGAGGAGCCTTGGGAGGATCTTGTGAAGCAGATAACACGGGGGCCTTTACTATGTTGAGAGCAGGAGCATCCCGGGAGATGTGAGTTAGCCAACTCATCTCTGCAAATAACCAAGAAGACATTCAGAATGCATGAAGATAACCATATACAAGAAATAAAAACACAACAGCGGGAGATTTTTTACCATCTTGAGGACCTAAAGGGAAATCTTGAGAACAAAAACCGAAGTGGGAGAGGATGCGAGGATTTTTGCAAATATCAACAATGTCAAAATAGTCTTTCAGACGGATGTGAGTATTGAGGTCGCTCATGATAGTATGATTGGAAATAGAGTAAGCTTTCAGAGGTGGAGGGATTACGCCGGGATTGTGGAACAACCAATCTCCGTGAGGAAATGGCCAATCGGTGGGACTTGTGACGAAAAAATAATAATTTCGCCAAGACGAGTCTTCTTCATGGAATTTTTTCAGGAATTTGCAAACACGGGACCTTCGTCCACTCACATAGAAAAAACCATCATTAACCTTACAAGAATGCTGGCTTAGAAACAGTTCAGCAGTTGGGTCACCCCCATTCCCTTTCACCAGGATGAAAAAGCCTATCATGGTACGGATAGCATTTGGAGTGAATTGGTTAAGAGGAATCTGCATGCGGGTTGATATGGCAGCCAAATAGGGGTGGATCGGAAATCGCAGTCCTGCCCTAAGATGTGCTTCGAAAAAAGCAAGGGTTTGGGGCTGGGATATATTTGGGCGTTCATTTAAGCGAGGAGCGCGAAAGGTGTATTCAGAAGGAAAACCATAGGCATGAGCAAGACTAGTTAAATGGGTATGATCGATTTGGGAAGCGAGGGAAATTTTATTTTCTGGACTCCCCACCAGAGAGGGAGTCGCTTCGGAAGAGTTTTGGCTAGTAGGAGGACTCGACATCGATTTACAGTGATAATAAAAGAAAACAAAAGATAGCTGGGTTACCTTGAATGGAAGAACTATGGAATCAAGCGAGACGGCCGGCGATGGCGAGAGCTTGGGAGAAAGAACACCGGAGAACAAAGATGAAGATGACGAGAATTTTCTGGGAGAACGAAGTTTGAAAGGAAAAGAGAGGAAAAGGGAGTAGTTGCGTGAAGTAAATGAGGAGAGATAAGGGGAAAAGTCGAGAACTTTCCTCGGGAGGATAACTAAGCAGAGAAAAGGGGGGGCGCATGAAGTCCACGCGCGGAAGCCGAAAGGACTTCCAGGATCTTAGGCGGGAAAAATCTTTGGAGGAGATAATGTTTTGAAACTTCCTCTCCAAAGCGAAGAAGTACACGTCTCTCCAGAAAGACCTCCGTATAAAGTTATAGGAAATTTTTCTACTCTCATAAAAGATATCTCCCTTTTACGAGAGTAGGGGGGAGTAGATGATGCGGCCTAAAAATGTCACCTAATGAGGAGTCGACACGTGTATGAATGATAGGATTGGGGAGAATGGATAGAATTCATTTAGGGTTCTCTGGATAAAGAATCCTCTCCGGAGGGCTCTCGGGAGGGAGCTCCGTCTGGAGATGGATATCAGAATCAAACAGTTTTAGCTGAGATCGTGGATCGCAAATGTAGGATGCTCCCGCTATTTCCGTCTTAGCTTTGATGAAAAGAAGACTCTGTCCTCCTTTACTTTAGGAGGATAAGTCCACGAAGATAAGATGCTACCGAGTCTTCAGGAAGTGGAGAGTGAGGGAGACTGGGTCTCCTCGGTAGGGCCGAGTCTTATGGGCAATTCCGAGATAAGGGGAAGGTTTGACTTCCTCTCCGGAAGATATCTCTATAAATAGGTAATTTTGAAGATATTTCCAGGTTAGACTTTTTACACCTAAAAAACCTAATACATCGAATATCCATATCTCCGCTTGTAATTCTTTGAGTTGATTTAAGATATCCAGGATCTTGAGATCCTTGGGAGATTTGATAAGCCCTATACTGACTTAGGCATCGGAGTGTCCACACCGGACTCCCCTCCGGTGTGTTTCTTGCAGGTCATTCGAGGATTCCAAGAGGAGATAATCTAATCAGGACTATTATACATATTCGGGAAGAAGGACATCTATTTCAGAGGATACCTAATCCTCTCGTGCAAATTTTGGCACATCAACGGGACATCCAAAATTGAAAAGTGAGAGCTTCACATGACGAAGAGAGTACATTTTTAATTAACATTATATGATATCATCATTAATTATCCCATGAACTTTTTTACCCACAGGAACGAAATTTTGAATCCGTGCCTACAAATATGCAATTTGAATTCATAAAACTTATATTTTATTAGTAATATACAAATACAATGTCAGACAGCACAACAAATTTGTAAACTTGAAAGTATAGAATACATGCATGTATTATCTCTTGGGTTATGCAATCAAATTAAGGAGGATAATATTGATGATAAATTTAATCAGTTTTGTTTTGGCATCGATCAGCGGGGTGCTATACTGGATATAGTGAGGTGATTAATGGAATGTTTGGCAGCGGCAACATGAACTCTTCCAACAGAAAAGGCTGGTTTGTTGGGACGGGGCAGTGTTGCTGCTAACTTGCTCTCCAGTAAAAGAGCCAGTACCTGCGACATTGTGGGCCTTTCTGCTGGATCTTCTTGCACGCACACCAATCCTATTTGAATGTACTTTCCCAATTCTTGCATCGGAACACATGATTCTGCACTCAACAATACTGGATCCACTAAATCCACTTCTCGCCCCTCATTCCACATCTCCCATGCCTGCAGTCTCATTATTTTAGCTACAATTAATGGGTATGTAAGAAGAATTAAATGCAGTGTTTTAATTAGATTTTGGTTAATTTCAATGAATGCATACATATGCTAGCAGGGTACTGTGATGAGCCTGTTGAGTGAGATGAAATCCCGAGTTTCGTTTTCCACTGATGACCTCCAGCAATATTACTCCAAAGCTGAATACATCTGACTTAACAGAGAATACTCCTTCCATTGCATATTCAGGAGCCATGTACCCACTGTGTATTCATAAATTCATTCATTTCAACAACTTAATTAGTCCTGTTTTTTTAAAACATACTACAGTATATGAATATGATGAATGACAAACTTACTATGTCCCCACAACTCTTTTGGTGTTTGCCAAATTTTGGTCATGAGAGAAGATCCTAGCCAGGCCAAAATCAGATATCTTAGCTGACATCTCCACATCCAGCAGCACATTGCTGGGCTTCAAATCCCTGTGCACAATCTTAAGCCTCGACTCCTCGTGCAGATATACAAGCCCTCTTGCAATTCCATTTATAATATCCATTCGTTTCTTCCACTCAAGCAACAATCGCTTTTCACTATCTGAATTAATTTCCAAACAATATATATAAAATCACTTAGCTTATTTTTTCTTGCAACTAGTGAAAATAAGATCAAGTTTAAAATCTAACCAAACAGAAAGATGTCACGTATTCGTATATAAGCAGTTTTTCATTCCCCTGATCCTGCAGGCTACAACTTAGCAATCTCACCAGATTCCTGTGTTGAAGTTTTGCTATTATTTTAATCTCATTTACGAACTCTTTAGACCCCTGCCACGACCTTCTCGATAGTCTTTTTACAGCAATCTCATTCCCATCAGGCAACACACCCTTAATCGCACTCAGGTTATTCAATTTAGTGACATAATTAACAAGAAAATAAAATACACACAAAAAAAGAATAGTTAATTAAGTACTAGTACCTTGTAAACACTTCCAAACCCACCTTGTCCGAGCTTATGTGAATCTGAGAAATTGTGCGTAGCTGCTTTTATGATAGAGAATTCCATAAAGGGCAAATCATGGGAAGAAGTTAATATGTGATCATGAGCTAATTCCTCTTTGGTAACAACACAAGTTATAAGGCGGGCATCATTGTCCTTCAATACACGACTTTGGCTATTCTCTTCATCTGTAACAAGGAATTTAATTAAGCCTGCAGTCGATAGATTTCAGACAATATATTAAGCAGCAGGAGACTATAGGAAATTCCAACAGATTATTAACCACGTACCTCGTGCTGCAGTAGTCTTTTTTTTACAAAGAGCATACAATCCACCGATTGCTACAACAAATATTATTGTTGCACAGATGGCTATAGCAACATATACCCTGACCTTACCTGCACATTAAGTTACAAGTGATGATGCTCAATGTCCAGATCGATACTAATTTAAATCAAGGATGGATTTATGTATTTTCTTGTGTATCTCAATCAATTAATTGTTACCCTTTCCATGTGGGCGGTCGTCGTAAAATGGGTAGAGCTCAAATCGCATAGCACATGTTCTGCTCAAAACAACACCCCCTTTTGCAGAGTTACATCCATTGAGGTCACCGAATGCTTTCTCCAAACAAGAAGTACATTTCCCAGGGTCAATGTCTCTGGTGCACTGGACCAGTCCGTAGAGGGTCTCTTCATCTGAAATTCTACGCTTTCCCGCCGCAAACATGAGCTCACTAGTAGTTTCCGACAGAGTAGCCCTCAAATCATTTAAAGCATTACAAAATTGAACCGGATCAGCTGAAGCCTTATCGGAATTTGTATCTGGATAATGTCCTGCGTAGTTTGTTGAGAGGACGCCGGCATATGAGTACTCCACCTGGCATTTCTCCACCCATATTACTGCAGCTTCTTTCCGACACCTGCTCCTCATCTCTCCCCCCGCATTCTCTATGCACCTTTTACATGCTGCTTGCGTTGTGTCTCCTCTGCACAGGGCCCGCCCGTGTACTCCATCCGACCCGTTTCCAGCTGAAGTTCCGTAAAATCCTCTGTTTTGAGGAGTTTGTGTTGACAAAGATTGCAATAGGTTCTTGAGATTGTTGTCGAACGTGCCGTTGATCTCGTACGTGACGTTATTATCCGTACATAAAATTTCGATATATTGGCATGATACGTAGGAGTTTGAGACCAATAACGGGACTAAAATTACTAACATCATCCATGAATTTGACTCCATTATTCATGTAACTTTTTAATTCATCAAAAATAGAAATGGCCTTTGATATTATAGGTATACTTGGTCATGCATGCTACTCCTAGTTTGTGAGGTTGAGACTGATTTTTTTTTTTTTCCCTGCTTGACCCAATGGCAATGAATTGAGGGCCACTCAAATTGAGATATTTTTTTTTGAAAGATATCTAAAATTAAGAAGTTGAAATTTTCAAGAATCATCGTATATATTGACATTTGGACAATTAATCGGTGGATATATAGACAAAGTGTTGGTCTGCTATGGACTCGAGTGCATGTTGTGCACCCTAGTCCATGTTACACTTTTCAGTTACTGACTTACACTTTTTGGTAAATGGTGTTGCACTTTTGAATTATTAAACTGTATAAGTAATAATTGAAAAGTGCAACACCATTTACCAAAAAGTGTAAGTCAATAACTGAAAAGTGCACATGGACTAGGGTGCACAGCATGCACTCGAGTGCATACTAGACTTTACCATAGACAAAACGGGGTTGCTAAATTCTACGTACGTGCTTTGAATCTAGAATTTAATATATTCAAGAAAACTTAAAAGTCAAACTGTCGTCTGTTGAATCATGGAGTGATTAATTTATTATTAAATTAATATGTCTTGCTAGACTAATGTTAAAGTCGACTGTGCCTGTAATCTTCTCATAATATGAAAACTATTCACCATGCATGATTCATAACTCATAAGCTTGTGAATTTCCCATACCCATATATTATATTAATTACTTCTCGTTAGAATATAGCTCAGAAATTTCGTCGAAAGACTAACAATTAGTATGACTTCCGGCTCAATAATTCTTTGCACTGAAATGTCCCATTGTCACCTTTAATTTAGGCTGAGATTAACACGATTGATTAGTTTACATTAAATTTCTCGTTTGACGAACCTTATAAAAATCAAATACTATTATCAAAGATTTAATAGTCTAGTAGTACTCTCAAATCCATAATTTCACAAGAAAAGATTTACTTACTTTCACATTTTAATCAATGCCTTAAGACCAGTTACATGCATGTAACTGGTTACTACAATTTTTTAAATAGATGAATGTTACTAATGAGTTATGATAAATACTGTATAATATTAGTTTAAATACAGTATAGTATTAGCTCACATATGATATAGTATTAGTTCAAATATTAAATAGGAACAAGTTACATGTATGTAACTCGTACACAAGTGTGCAACCCCTGCCTTAATCAACAAGTTGAAAAAAAAAGGGAAATATTAAGGAATAAGTCAAACATTTCTTGTATATAGGATCTACATATTTATTGTATATATATTTTCCTTTATTTGTGTAATTCTGTTAACTTGTAAAACATCATTATATATACAATTCATATCCCCTCACCAAAGTTAATGGTGATCAAATTCATTGTTCACATCTTTCCTTCAATCCTAAATTTTTGTTCCCCACCGCCCTCACGACATCCCTCTTCCCTCTCCGACGAGCCGATCCCCCTCGTCCCCTTTTCGCCTTGTCGAGCTTGTCCCCCTCGATCTCTCTTCAAATGGCCGATTCTGCCATACCCATGAATGTATTGATTCATATGGTCACTATGAAGTTGACCTCCACAAATTATCCCTTGTGGAAGAAGCAGGTCCTTCCCATGCTTCTCTGCGCCGATCTCTTAGACTTTGTTGATGGATCCACCGTTGCTTCTCCTGCCCCCACCGACGGTGCCACTAATCCGGCCTACACCCTTTGGCGTGCCAAGGATCAGAAAGTCCTTGGTCTCCTTCTCTCCTCTCTCACTGAAGAATCTCTTTCTGAACACTACAAAAAAAGCCTGATTTTGATACCGAAATTTTGAGACGGACACCTAATCAGTTTCTAATAGATACGGATTAGATACAGATTTGTTAAAAAATCGAGATTTGAAACCGAAAATAAAACCGTCTCTCATTATAAACAAATTAGATACGACTTTTAGTTTCGAAAGTTTTAGATACGGATTAGATACACAACTTTCAATTTCGAAAGTTTTAGATACGGATTAGATACGTATATCACCGTCTCTAAACAATCATTTTTTTCTCCCCTATATAAAACGAGATAAGGTGGAACACAAAATTTGCGAATCTAACCATCTCTAATCTGTACTCCCTCCTATCCTTTTTAATTGTCGTTTTAGATTTTTTAGAATTAGCAATTTAATTGACGTTTTGTAAATTTATCTCTAATATACCCCTTTATTTCCTTAATTAGGTAATTAATTGATAAGAATAAGTCATCCATCATTCCCATAAAATCAGGCATGCACCCAGTTAAATTAACAGCCATTTATTTATTTATTAAGGGCATATTAGGAAAATAGTTTATTTCTTAATATGTGTGTGGAACTACATGACGTCAATTAAAAAGAATAGGAGGGAGTATCTAATTAGTCAAATGATAAAATTAAATAAAAAATAAATCAAAACCTTATTTATAGAGAGAATTGAGAATGAGAGAATATGGACGGGTGAATTGAGTAATATTAATTTATTTACTATTTTATTTAATTAATAAAGAGTAAAAATAAAAAAAATTAATTAATATATCTTCTATGTATCGGATAAATATAAATTTTAGAATAATAATATGTAAATATATTTTAGGATATATATATATATATATATTATAATAATAATATTTTATTATATCTTCAATTCCATATGACAAAATATATATATATATATATATATATATATATATATATATCAATTGATTTTCTAAGGAAAATATTCCAAAAATTAATGTAAATATATTTTTAGGTTAGATATATATATTATAATAATAATAATATTATATTATATCTTCAATTCCATATGACAATATATATATCAATTTTAGATTAAAAAAAGGAGATGTCATTTAATAATATTTTTAATTTGTATAGTATTTAAAAAAAAATAGATTAAAAAATAATTTTATCATCAATTTAAAAAAAGTATAAACTAGTGAAAATATTCTAAGAATTCATTTTCTAATCAACGTACGTATATCAATTTTGTATGAACGTTAGATTAAAAAAAAAAGAGTCATTCAATAAT
Organism: Galeopsis tetrahit; assembly: GCA_963675135.1. Lineage (NCBI taxonomy): Eukaryota > Viridiplantae > Streptophyta > Magnoliopsida > Lamiales > Lamiaceae > Galeopsis > Galeopsis tetrahit. The sequence goes on from OY776120.1 coordinate 84,661,951, forward strand.
TTAAGACTTATGAAGAAACTTGTATAGTACTTTTTTAAAAGTTTTAGATTAAAAAATAATTATATCATCCACTAAAAAAAGTATAAATACGTGAAGCATTTGCTAATTGTAAAGGGTTGGTCTGCTGTGGACTTGAGTGCATGCTGTGCACCCTAGTTCATGTGCACTTTTTGGTAAATGGTGTTGCACTTTTCAATTATTAAACTGTATAATAATATTTTTAGTAATAATTGAAAAGTGCAACACCATTTACCAAAAAGTGTAAGTCAGTAAATTGAAAAGTGCACATGGACTAGGGTGCACAGTATGCAAAAGTGTAAGTCAGTAAATTGAAAAGTGCACATGGACTAGGGTGCACAGTATGCACTCGAGTGCATACTAGACTTTACCAATTGTAAAATAGTCTCCATAACAAAGGGAATAAGATCAATTGAGATAAAAATCAAAAATAATTTTTATGTCAAAATGAACTTGAAATAAAAATTGAAAATTAAAAATCTTTTTTGTGTCAAAATGAATTTGAAATAAAAATTGAAAATCAATGAAGGGGTTAGAGATACAAATTAAGTTAAATCTAATTTATAGAAAATAATTTTATTTAATTTTACTAAATTTTTGAAAAATATATTTAAAGGGAAATTAAACCTAAATTCTATATAATATTATGTCAATTTTTTTCCATTTTTGAAAATATGGCCGTAGCTAGTCCCTGTCTAATAATAGGTCAATTTTTGTCATTCAATAAGTTTATATAATAAATATAGATATTATAATAATATTATGCTATATATTTTATATCTTTTATATGGAAATATCTTTTATATAACAATATATATAATATATGGATTAATGACAATAATTCATGAATTTCTTTCAATATCGTAACTGAAGAACGTCTGTCAATAATAATGTTGTCTCTACTATCAAATTGACCAGGTAAGTTATGCATCTCAAGCCTTTATTATAATATAATTTGCCTACTATAAATTTCTTTCAATCTCGATAACTGAAGAACATCTAAAGGTAAGTTGTGCATCTCAAGCCTTTTTTATAATATATCAATTTACTTATCATCAATTGGCCTACTATTATCAATTTGGCTACTATACAATAATAATATTGTCGAGGTAAGATTGACGAGGTAAGTTGTGCATCTCAAGTCCTTATTATAATATATCAATTTACTTATCAATTCGCCTACTATAAATTTCTTTCAATAATGGAAGAACGTCTGTCAATTGAAAGTGAGTGACGCAAACCATCAAGATTGACAAGGTAAGCTGAGCATCTCAAGCCTTTATTATAATATATCAATTTACTTATCAATTCGGCTACTATAAATTACAATTATTTGCAATACTATAAATTACAATTATTTGCAACTGGATCCATTTAAAATATGGAACTTTAATATATATATATCTCGAAGGTATGCCTCTTAAAAGTGGGTTAATATATATATTTCGAAAGTATGCCATGTCTAAGGACATTAGCATGTTGGTTAACTTTGTTAATTTTTCTTCAACGGGAGGGGGATCGATTCCCTTCAACAAAAATTTTATTTATTTTTTTCTAATTTTTTTTAAGATAATTTTTTTAAATGAAATTTTCCATTCAAGTAGTAAGTAGAATTTGGTGGTGAACTCGCAAAAAATTGGAGTCAAATAAATGGGTCTTGTTTAAAAATCCAACCATTTTATTTATTTTTTTCTAATTATTTTTAAGATAATTTTTTAAAATGAAATTTTCCATTCAAGTAGTAAGTAGAATTTGGTGGTGAACTCGTAAAAAATGGGGGTCAAATAGATGAAATGGGGTTATTTATTTTTTTCTAATTATTTTTAAGATAATTTTTTAAAATGAAATTTTCCATTCAAGTAGTAAGTAGAATTTGGTGGTGAACTCGTAAAAAATGGGGGTCAAATAGATGAAATGGGGGTCAAATAGATGGGTCTTGTTTAAAAACCCAACCCATATAACCCATGAACCGTTTGTATTTGTCAAAAGATATCCATATAACCCATGAACCGTTTGTATTTGTCAAAAGATATAAAGGTATGATCCGTTTGTATTTGTCATTTAAGTGTGTCAAGTATACTAATGCACATATTCAGGGTAGAGTTGTTGTGTACTCAAGTACACGGTGTACTTCATAAACGCATAATTTAATAAAAATCGTGTGTAATTGAGTCCAGTTATATAGGATAAACGCATAATTTAATAAAAATCGTTACAGCCTAGTGCTATATAGGATAAACGCATAAGTTAATAAAAATCGTTACAACTCACATTTTCGAACCCAATTTTTTAAATTTAATTTAATTTTAGCACCTAATAAAAGTGCAAATTTTAAATAATAAAATTTGTAAAATTAATAACAATATTTTTAAAAAAATTAGCAAAAGATTAAATGTAATTTAATTATTTTATTTGAATTTATAAAGTAAGATCGACTTTTACAATTGAAATTATTCAATAACAATTTTTTATTTTATTTAAAGTTACAAATTAGTCAATTAATTATATATGTTAAACTAATATAATAAAATAAATTGTCTAAATTATGCATAGTTCTTAGTATTTTACAGCTTATTGACGGCGGTGAGTAATTACAATTTTTAGAAATTAATAAAAAAAAATTACATTTATAAATTTAAAAGTTACAATTTGAATACAAGATAAAAGTTATATGATAAAACGTCGTTTCTAATTAAGAACGAAATTATAGACGGATTTTTGACCCGGATGTAAAACGGGTCGTTTATCGTTTAGATACGGATTTAGAGACGAAACGACATTTGAAACGGAATTTTGACCCGAATATAAAACGGGTCGTTCATCGTTTAGATACGAGAATATACGGTGTCAAATTCCATCTCTCATTATAAACCGAAAAAAACGGTCTCAAATTCGTCTCTTATTAGAAACGGAATTTAGAAAACCGTTCCTAACATTAGATAACATGCGATTAGGAACAGATAGAAAATGGTTCCAAAATCCGTTTCTAACCTGTTTAGATACAATGTTTATGGTATTTAATCCGTCTCTAAATCTCAGTTTTTTTGTAGTGGAAGTGATCGACTGTGACTCCTCGCGAGATGTTTCGGTTGCTCTCGAGACTGCCTTCAGCCACTCTTTCCAATCTCGCACAACCCAACTGCGTGAGGACTTCTTCTTCTCAAGCGCAACGATATCTCTGTTGCAAAATATGGTCGCAAATTCAAGCTCTTTTGCGATCATGTGGCCGCTATCAGCAAACCCGTTGATGACTCCGACAAATCTCATTGGTTCCTACGGGGTCTAGGTCCTCGATCACTTTGGAGGTTTCTCGAACACTCGTATGGCACTTATTCCAGTCCCGGGCTTCCGTGATCTCCTTCATCAGGCAATTGCGTTTGAAATCATGAATAAACCTGTCGAGCTCGTCTCGCCTCCTTCAGCTTTCGTCGCCCATAATCGTCCTCGCCATTCATCGCAGCCTCGTAGCCACTTCAACCACCGTGGTGGCGACTTCTCGTCTCACAGGGGTGGTCGTCATGGCTCAGGCCGCAGAGACCGAAAGCCTTATGTTCCTCGCTGTTAGATCTGCAAGGGCGAGCACTACGCTGACAGGTGTCCGAGTCGTTATGCTCGTCAGTCCGACCAATCTGTTGCTCATCTGGCTCAGGCGTTTCACTCTACTTGCTCGCTCAACTCGCCTACCGCCTTTGATTGGTATGTTGACACTGGGGCGTCTGCTCACATGACTTCTCGCCCAATTGATCTGGATTCCTACTTGCCTTACTCCGGTAATGGCAAAGTGATTGTCGGTAACAGTTCTACTTTACCTATTTCGCATGTTGTCTCTCGCTCACTTTCTCGTAATGTTCAGCTTCGTGATGCGCTTGTTGTGCCCGACATTACGAAGAATCTTTTATTTTTTATCTATCAGCAAGCTTACTTCTGACTTGCATGTTTCTGTTACTTTTTCTGATCAATCATTTCAAATTCAGAAGCGGAGCACTAAGGAAGTGGTCGCTCGGGGTAGATGTGAGCAAGGCCTTTATGTTTTGGACTCTATTCTTCCAGCTTTTGTTGCGACTGTTCGTTCTACTGTTTCGAAGGCCTCTTTTAATTTATGGCATTTGTGTTTGGGGCATGTTCCATTCGATACCTTACAGTATTTACATAAACTAGGAGCTATTTTTGTTACTTCAATAGTATTGAATCCTGTTGTTTTGCTCTTCTTGTCAGTTGGTCAAGAGCAAGCGCTTATCTTTTAATGTTAATGAGAAACGTGATTTAAATGTTCTTGATTTAGTGCATTGTGATTTATGGGGACCTGCTCATGTTTCTACTTCAGAAGGGTATCGTTATTACGCTGTGTTTATTGATGATTTCTCTCGCTTCTCTTGAATTTATCCCTTACGTGCAAAGAGTAATTTTTTTTGGTGTGTTGGAATGTTTTCACAAGTTTGTGTGCAATCAGTTCTCTTCCCTTATGAAGGCTTTCCAGAGTGATGGAGGTACAAAGTTTGTTAACTCTCGAGTTTCTAGTTTCATGCGAGCACATGGGATTCTTCATCGGCTATCTTGCCCGTATACGCCTCAGCAGAATGGCAAGGCCGAGCGAAAACATCGACACATCACAGAGACAGGCTTATCTATGATGTTTCATGCTCATCTTCCTGCTCGATTTTGGTTTGATGCCAATCCACACGTGATGTGTGAGCAATGACAATTGTGTACCATAATCAATAGCTAGATATGAATAAGGGGGCATGGAATACATATGGTGAGCTACAACAATGGTTAACGAGCCCAACATGGCTAGGTTAAGAGATAATTGAGCATGTTATGATGTTGTTAGGATCTCATATAGGTCTTTATGGCCCTGGCTTGTAAATGGACCTTTATGAGCTTCTAAAATATCTTTTAGTCCATGATCAATGCCCCACTTGGTCCTATACATGTGACCCGCTATCATGAACAAAATAGCAATAGCTAAATGATGGTGCACAATATCGGTCAACCATAGACCTTCAGTTACTGGATCTAATCCTCCACGAAAAGTAAGACGAAATTCGGCATATTTTGACCAATTCAAGGTGAAAAATGGGGTTGCACCCTCAGCAAAACTCGAAAAAAGTTGGGCTAAAATATCTCGATTCAAGATAAATTCATGAGGAAGCTGTATCTATTTAGGATTTACTCCAACATTTAGAAATTGGTTAATCGATAAAGATGCATGTACTTGATGCCCCGCTCAAAAGAGAGACCCAAGTTATTATTATTATTCCCATGCCCTTGTTGATTATCTCATTACCTGGAATTTCCAATCTGTGTCCTAGATCTTTCAAATATTGTCGTAGATTTCTTCCGCGAAATTCATGCATTTTAAATAGCATTTGGGACCACTAGATGATCAAGCATGAGAATTGAAGAAAGCAAAGGCAGTACACAAGATTGAATAGTCAATACATCCCCAAATACTAACCGTCAACTAATTAGGGAGCATTTTATTTAAATTATTTAAATACTAACCATTGAGGATAGATGATTGTTAAGTGATGTTAGAACCTGAAACTTAACAAAAAAAATAAAATTAATAATAAACTCAATGAACATATGATTTACGTGGTTTAATGATAATGGTCTATATATATTTATGAAGGATCAAGACGATAATTCACTATAAAACTTTTTACGCAATTATAAGATATGAAGCTCTCAATTCTATAATCAATCAAAGTTTAATATAATGTGTTACAACATAAGGTTTTATCTTAGAACTCTCCAATTCTACACTTAAGGTTTAATATAATGTGTTACAACTTTGTACAATAACAAGTTATATGTGGATTTGATTCAGTTACAATTATGATACTCCCTCTGTTCTTGAGGAATTTGCAGCCCTAAGTGTGAACATATTTTAAAAAAAAGTGTAACAAGTATATTTTGAATAGTAGTTTTGTAATTTTTTTTAAATAAAATAAGAAAAAAGTAAATTGAGTGTATGTGTGGGTCCCAAAAGTAAGGACATACGAGTAAATGTGTATATATTTTGAAGTGAATGGTTATGAAGATATTTTTAATATGACAAATGTACAAATTTTTATGGGACAAATGCAGTATAATCTAACTTCAACCGTATTTGAGATCAATCACTTACCCTTGAAAATGACTAATTCAGTTTGTAACCACCTAAACAGAAAACAATTGTAAATTTCTTATCTTTCTAACAAATTGAAACTTTAACAACTCCAACAACTCCCAAGAGCCAAAGCTACTGAGCTAACTCTTTCGAGAGTTTCTCCACTAAGCTGAGACTTTCTCTACTCCATTGAACTAACTTTATTGAGTCTTTCTCCGCTGAATCCAATCATTTATGCAAGTGATCTATCAAAGTTGTTGTAGGATTGTTTTGAGATAAAGATAAAATGACTGTTTCCATAAAATAAAATTTTGTGTACAAACAACAAAAAAAATAAACACAGTTTTAATGGATGGAGAGAGTAAAATAATTGAAGAAAAATGATTATAAGAGGAAAGATAGTCAATCAAAATGAAGCAATGAGTAACTTAGGAGGGTGTATTCAATTGAGATTCTGTTTGATTTTTTTGGACTTTAAAAAGTGAGTGGATTTAGAAAATCCATAGACTCTATGCAGAGTTTGACTGATTTTTTTATTGATTTATATGGATTTTCATAGATTTGACAGGATTCTGAAATACACATTTTTTTATTTATTTAAATGGATTTCCATAAACTACGCCCCTAAAACTATTGATGCAAACGATAAAATATCAAAAATATATCTTCATTGTTATTGGCTTTGAGAAAGCAATTCCAAATTTTCCTCTTCCACACAGATGCTGTGTGTAATCCAGTCCAAGCTAGTACTAACTCTGCTTGTGTTTGAAATGGGAACGTGTGATTTGAAAATACAAAAAATTCTCTCAATCACATTTCTTAATGATGCATGAGGAAGAAGAAAGATTGAATAATTGTATTTGAGTGACGACCTTGACCACCAAAATCTTTTAGATTATATCGAAAACCACGTGATGGGGAGTTGACGTCAATTACTGGAGTGACGACCTTGATATTGCTAACATAACGATATACTATAAATTTTAAAGAAAAAATATAATTTTAAAATACAGTTTTCACGATAATAATAATGGTGGTGAAAAATATGCGATGATTATCGAAGAACATGGTTAGATTTTATTTTGTTTGAAGAAAGAGTAAGAAGATTCGTTTAAAGAAGAGCAGGAAGATGGACAGTTTTTAGATTTTGTAAACTATGAGGCTGTGTAGAATTTTGTGATTCGAAATACACTACTTTCTTCTCTTTCAGAGTTTCTGAGAGAATCCATTGAAATCTCTACTTTTTAGAAGAGATTTTGAATAGTGAAATCTATTTATATTTTTTAAGGAGAATCCAACGAAATCCATAGAGTATTAAAATCCATAGATTGTTGAATACCTAAAAATTTCTAAAGACTTTTTAAAATCCGTATTGAATACCTCGAAATTTTGAAAAACTTTTTAAAATCCGGATTGAATACCCCCAGATTTTAAAAGTCCAAAAAAATTCAACAGAATCTCAATTGAATACACCCCCTTAATTTGAGTCCCCACTCCATACAAAGTATGATAAATGTGAATTAATCATTTTTTATTCTCATTAATTACTGTGCTATAAATAACTTACACACACTCTCATTAAGAATTTTGTACCTAGCACTCTTAATCCTCTGGACCAATTTATCGGCACTTTTGATAACAACAGTATAAAGATGGAGATCAAATATATGGAAAAAATAATACTCCTTTCGTATCAAAATTATTTGCATGCATACAATGACAAAAAAATTAGAGCAGTTTAGTGAGATTTAAAGAGGATTTAGTGAGTTGTTAAAGGAATTTAGTGAAGTGTGATGTCAAATGCGGGCCCAAAATGATGTTGCAATGATAATAATTTTGTGTATTATTTTCATATGGAGAGTGTACAAACAAACAATCGTGGAATAGAATTAGTCCAGGGATACCGAGGTACCATACAATTAGATGCTGATAGGCTCAGTTCGCCATTATTAAGCAATTGACAAGGAGAATGTTGAAATAATAATCTTGGAGGGCTATCGTGGTAATATATCAGACACTGTCAAGTCATTAATAGAAAGTCGGTTAAAGCATGTTTGGTAGTCATGATCATGAATGAAGGTAAAAGCCGCCGGTCTTTCAGGCTTCGAAGGAGCAACGGTATAATTATCTGTATTCAGCATTAGGACAATAGATGACATTGAGGGCCGCTCACTTGCATCTTCTTGGACACAGAGTAGCCCGATTTGCAAACACCGCAAAAATTCTTCTTCCGAGGGACACAAATCTGCCAATAACGGGTCCATCAGCTCCAACCCTTTGCCCTCGTTCCACAACTTCCATGCCTGCCAAATTTTCTTGTTTTGAGGCATGTCTAAAAAAACTCTCTTTAAACTGCATGCTATTTAGGTTCACTGTAAAACTTATGTGAATCAGGTTTATACAAGGTTTTGTCATTAAACTTACATATGCTAGGAGGCTGGAACCCAGTCCGGTAACATGGAATCCAGCATTTCTCCTTGCTGTTATGATCTCGAGCAACACAACACCAAAGCTATAAACATCGGATTTGATGGAGTAAACTCCCTCCATTGCAAACTCCGGAGCCATATACCCACTATATATATTGCCAAGAACAACATCAGATTCATATACTAAATGATTTTTTTTTTGTTCAATGATGCATGTGATTGTGAATGAACTTACTACGTCCCCACAATCTTTGCAGTGTTGGCTTCACCATCATGGCCCCCGAATATCCTGGCCATTCCAAAGTCGGAAATCTTGGGGTTCATGAGGGCGTCCAGTAACACGTTGCTCGGTTTTAGGTCCCTATGGATGATTTTAAGTCGAGAATCCTGGTGAAGATATAGCATTCCTCGTGAAATACCCTTAATAATATTTATGCGCGTGCTCCAATTTAGCTGAGCGCGTTTTCTTGAATCTGGACAAACAAATCAATTGAATATTGTGACATATATTCATTCATCATGGCATGAAAAGAAAAATGATTTATAATTTGTACAAACCAGAGAGGTGTCCATCTAGGCTGCTGTTAGGCATGTATTCGTAGATCAACACCTTTTCTTCGTCCTGAACGGAGAAGCCAAGAAGCTTGACAAGATTTACGTGCTGAAGCTTATGTATTGACAAAACTTCATTAACGAATTCATCTGAACCTTGCTCGGAGTTGATAGACATCCTCTTAACAGCTATTTCCTGTCCATCAGGTAATATGCCCTGAAAGGAAAAACAGATTAAAGAAATAGTGTTGTCAAACATTCAACATCACTAATGACAAAACTTTAGCAACCTTAAAAACTGGACCAAAACCCCCTTCTCCGAGCTTGTTAAAATCTGAGAAGTTATCAGTGGCGTCTGCTATTGTTTTCATCTCAATAAACGGAAATTCCAGAGGATCCAAGTTGCGTTGCTGCCCGAAACCATTATTTGCTAAATTCAAATCATCCCGGCCCTGTATTTTCATATCTTGATTACCTGAAAAAACAACTGTATTACCTCTCCAAGTAATAGAAATCATATAACTGCAGGTTAACATATATAACTATTACGTCTTGTTTGGTTACGCGTCCTAATGTAAAAAAGGCAACATCCGAGAGCCAACAGTGCTGCGATTCCCGAACCTAATGCAATAACAGCAATCTTCCAGTTGCCAATTTGTTTCCCAGCTTCTGAAATGAATAAGTAAAACTCAAATATTCCATATGATTACATACAAATAAACAGAACAGAGGCAATTAAGTTAACTTACTTGGCTCCGAAATCTGGTTTGTCTGGGAATTATTAGATTCATTCTGGCCTTCATAAAAAGGGTAGAGCTCATACCTCAAGAAGCAGCTGCGGCTAAGAAGCCTGCCTCCTCGTAAAAAATAGTAGTAGTTGAGAATATCTTGTATGGCATATTTTAGACATGTACTGCAATTACTGGGAGACAAGTCTTTGGAACACTGGACAAACGCATATAATGTATCGTTGCCCGTAAGAGGCGTTGAACCCGAAGAATGCATATCAGATGAAGGATGAAAAGCTGCTAACATGGTGTGATGATGCAGAGTTTGATTCACAACTGATCTGAATGTTTCGGGGTCTGAGATGTTTTTCTTGTTATACAATGGAATGTTTCCTGTGACGTTCAACTGGCCAAAGAAATTGTGAGTGGAATAACGAAAGAGGCAATACTCGTCCCATACTACAGCCTCGTATTTGTGATTACAAAGCTTTAGAATGTTTTGTGGCAATGATTGTCGGATGCATGTGTGGCATTCATCCTCAGGGGAGTATGAGTAGCATAGAAAGAGAGCATAGAGTCTGTTAGTTTGTGTTCCGATGGAGGTGTTACTAAACTTGGGGACGGGAGCAGGAGTGGACGACATGGAGAGTAGGAGATTGTCGAGAGTGGGTTCGTACGGGCTGTTATCGGAAAATTAGGCGAATCGCATAGCCTGAAAGGGGGTTCTGGATGAGAAATGTCATGATGAATCACAGAAAAGAGAGAATAAAGCAAGAAGAGACTCATTGTAGTAGCTAGTATTAATTATGATTCTATGAAGAAGTTACATTATTTGCCTTTTCCTCATTTAGTATGTATGAATGACAAGTTGTTACAGCTTACAGATAGAGAGACGAACATTCAACTCAACTCCTCTGCAATTTGTTTGACAAAAATCTGAGACAGCAACAGCAAAGTCTTTTAAACAGTCAATCATAATTTTATTGGATTTAGGAGAAACTGGGAAATGAATGTGGTTTCCTGGAAGTTGGCTACTTTTGGAATAATACAATATTAAGTTATACTCCCTCCATCTAAATTTTGTATGTATAATTCATTTTCATGAGTTTTAAAGAAATATTAATTATATATGTATAAAGAAGATAAGTTTGAGGTATTATATAGTATGGTGAGAATCATTTATAAATAAAGTGAATGATAATTTAAATAAATAAGTGATAGTTTAAAGGGTGATGATAAAAAAATATTTTTAAGACATACATATTTGGAGGTGTATTCAATTGGGATTCTATTGAATTTTTTTTAATTTTAAAAAGTACGTGGATTTATAAAATCTATAGAGTACATACAGAGTTTGACTGACTTTTTTTATTGATTTATATGGATTTTGATAGATTTTTCGGGATTGTGAAATATATATATTTTTTAATTGATTTACATATATTTTCATAAATTTCGGCGCTGAAACTATTAATGTGAATTTTTTTTTTATTAATATTATATATATATAAATAAATTATTTTATCAATAATATATATATTCACGAGATATTATTTTATCAATAATATATATATATTATTAATTTATATATGTATAAAGTTTATATATATATATTAATTCGGGAATATTCGCGGATCTGATCCGACTCATTCTCAATACCGGGCGAATTCGACTTGACTCAAAACTCGTGGGTGGGACGGTACCCGCGGATCGGGTCAATATTGTCATTCTTACTTCTAAACTTTTGAGTTCTTTGAGAGAATCCGTTGAAATCTCTTTGTTTTTATAAGAGATTTTGGATAGTGTAATTTATTTATATATTTTTTAGCAGAATCCAACAAAATGCATAGAGTATTAAAATCATATACTTTTGAATACCTAAAGATTTTTAAAGACTTTTTAAAATCCATATTGAATACCTCAGAATTTTAAAAGACTTTTAAAAATTCGAATTGAATACCCAGACTTTGAAAGTCCAAAAATATTCTATAGAATTTACAACTAATACACCCCCCTTAAATACTAACAAAATTAAATTTTGAACTAATCTTATACTCCAATACATGGACTTTTTTGCTTTAACATAGTAGATTAAATAATTATCCTTCATTCATGGACAACTAATTCGACCTCACCTTTTGTAACCAATTATTCATCACTCATGAATAGGGGTGTGAGTGAGTTGAGCCTACTCGCGAGCTACTCGTGCTCGACTCGAAAAAAGATTGAATTCGACTCGAAGTTAATCGAGTCGAGTCGAGTTTCGAGCTACTCGAGTAGCTACCGAGTTCGAGCTCATAAATACTCAGCTCGAAAGGCTCGCGAGCCTAATCGAGCTTGAACAATATTTACTATTTTGCCATTAATATATAATTTATATTTATATACGAGTAATCGAGTTGAGCTCGAGTTTATTTTAGAAAAAAAATATGTTTTAAAATTAATTTTGAAAAGAGTTGGTCTCCTGTGCACAGCGTGCACGTGCACACTAATGCACAGACCAATCCTATATCTATTTATAAAGATAAACATAAATAATTAAGTAATGAATGTTCTAGTGGTTATAGATACCTTTTTAAAAGCTTGAGGTCACAGGTTCAAATCCTTTTAAACTTATTTTTTTTTTCATTTTTTTTTTCTGTTTTTTTTTTCCTTTATTTTTTTGTTTTTTTTTTTCGTTTTTTTTTCTCTTTTTTTTTTTCGATTTTTTTTTTTCAGTTTATTTTTTCATTTTATTTTCTGTTCTATTATTATTGAAAAGTGGAAATTTTGTTACTGAAAAGTGGTAATTATTATTACTGAAAAGTGGAAATTTTGTTACTGAATAGTGGTAACTGTTATTAGTGAAAAGTGGAAATTTTATTAATGAAAACTAGCAACTATTATTATTGAAAAATGGGGGTGAGTAATGAAAAAAAGAAAACGAAAAAAAAAACTAAAAAAAAAAACGAAAAAAAAAAACGAAAAAAAAAACTAAAAAAAAAAAGTTTGAAAGGACTGTAATTTATTAATTAATTAATAAAGTAATAGATTATAAATTAATTAATTAATTGAAAAAAATAGAATTATAACCATAGTAGAGAAAAAAGGATAATAAGTTAGAAGGGCTTTTCTACGGTAAGACAGGCTGTTCGCCCTGTCTTACGAAAGACATCCAATGAAAATTCGCCACGTCATTTAACTTCGCCATGTGCGATCGCCATTTGTAATCTTATTAAAAAATTAATTTTTATGAAAAGAAATGTAAAAATACCAAAATGACCTTATGTATTTTTTTCACGATGGATTTCTTTCTCTCTCCTTCATTTCGAATTGAAGCCCCTGCTTCACCATTGTACAATCGTCGCGCGTCGTCCAACCAAGCGCTGCCTCACTGTGGCAGCACATTTCTGTCGATGTTGCTTGCCCGATGAAATTATATAGCGTCATCCCTCTGAATCGTCATCCGCCGATTTCGTTGGCTTCGAGTTGATGTCGCGCAGTCGAAAGTCGTCGTCCCTCTGAATCACTATTTTCTCCTACAAGTCCGCGGGCCTGGGTTTCATAAATCGGGACTGCCAAGAGAGGGCCCTTTGGGCAGAGCCAGATGATGTGTCATCTGGACTGTATAATGATTGTAGAGGCCCTTGCAATGCCTAAAAACCCAACTGGAATATTGTTGTATATCTATAGCTACTTGTTTAATCATTGATCATTTGGAAAGTTTCTGTACTTGAGACATGGGAATTAATATGCCACCGGAGTATTGTTTGAAGTTTGAGAGTCAAGTAAATGTATAATCTCATATGTTGTAGACAATGAAAGTGAACCTTAACGTTCTCTGTTTTCATCTTTCTTTGCCCACTCCATATATGAGAGCTATGCCTTTTATCGAGAAATAAGAAAGTCATTTTTTCTGCTTTGTACGCCATACAATCCTTCCGCCAATTAATGCACAATTGCGGTCGACACATCATCGTCTTCTACGGCCAGTCACTGCAGATTCTGATAGCCGCGGGAAATAAAATTCTTGAGACAAAGAATTCAAGAATGCTCTGCGAAAAATGGTGCTAGAAACTGACATTTTGGGTTGCTGTGAAGTGGAAGATGAATGGGTTATGGTTATTAGATTAATTGATTAAAATATTGTAATTTGATTAATTTTGTAATAGAGTAGTAATTGATTTAGATGTATTATTTAATGATTTTTATTTTAATAATAAGGATATTTATGTAATTCTATAATTTAATATTTTTATTTATTTTAAAATAAAAGGATATTTTCGTCATTTTATATATATTAATTTAATTTATTAGTAGGGCGATGCAGTGCGATGGCATAATGCATAGAGCAAATGCACTAATGCGAAGAGCAATTATATAAATTAAATTTCATACGTCAGATCAACGATCTAACGGTATTTGAAATATTGTCTTTTGCAAGACAGGGCGAAGCCTGTCTTACCATAGAAAAACCCAAGTTAGAATAGAAGGATAAGAACAAAAGCATGTGCACCAAACCTGGTTTGGTGGCATTTGAGAATTTCCCTTTTGAAAATTATATAAGTAATCGAGTCGAGTCGAGCCGAGCTCGAGTTTATCGAGTTTCTTATCGAGTCGAGCTCGATCTTCAAAATTTTAGGCCCGATCGAGTCGAGTATCGAGCTTCGATTATAACAATCGAGTCAAGTTTCAAGCTCAGCCCTGCTCGGCTCGTTTACACCCCCTACTCATGAAACATAGGACTGTCAAATAGGCTGGCGCACCAGGCCACCTGTTTTTGCTGGGCCGGGCCTGTTTTAGGTTCTTAAATCTTAATTGATCATTTTCTATCTTTGAGACTCTAAATTGATTAAGTTCATAGTCTTAAAAAAACGTGTGGATCATAAATTGATAATTTCTATCAATAGAAAAGGTCTTTTAAACTCCGAATTGATTAAACTCCATTAATTAAGGAATTCTTCTTTACCAAGGAATTGGTTTCCTAGTAAGGGCAGCTCACCATCTACGCAAAACCAGATCCATAACTAATTGGCATATTCTACCTAGTTGTTAAAAGTTACAAACTTTTGCAACATTTATTCCTAACCCTATTTATTTAATACTCTTCCATATTCTCCTTAACCGAAAAAAAAAACCCTACGACTGTCTAACTTACATCCATATATACATACTCCTTACATCCTCCCGACTCCCACGTTCATTATCCTTGTCTGACGATTCATTCATTCATCTACAGATGGTTCGCCATAACCGAGCTCGACTCGATATCTGTTTCTGGTTCTTTTGTCTGCTCAGTGTTCTAAGTTTGGCTGCTGTTGTTTCATGGCTAAGTCTCACTCCAAGAAATCCACATATCCGACTTTCAGACGAAAAGTTTGCAATTCTAGATTCTGAGAATCATTCGATATCAGTTCCAAACAGCCCTTTAATCTTCAATATCGAAATCTTTAATCCAAACAAGCGTATGGGGATCTACTATAGTGGCATCAGTTTTGAGTTGTACACTGGCGGTGCTCTTGTTGGGAGTAATACTACCCCGGGTTTTTATCAAGGCTACAAAAACACTACTCTTTTACAGATACTGATCCAACCCACAGCATCATTTTGGCAAATGATGAATGGTGGAAATGTAAATTTCTTAATGAGAGTGGAGACTGCAGTCAGATTTTGGATCATCAAGTGGAAGACGAAGGCGCACCAGATTTCGTATGAGGAACAATTCAGTAAGGGGAAGAGACATCTTAATGGTTCAGGGCGGAATTACACAGAGATGCAGAATGTGTCAAAAGTTAAAATCAGAAGTTGAGATCTTGATACAGAGATGTGTGTGTAGTCGTAGAATCAAATTTTGTACATCAATTTTCATTTTTTGTTTTGCAGCAGACGAGTACGAAAGGAAGGTCTCTTAATACAGTAATATAAATAAAATACTTGGAAAACGAGTTAGGGTGTGTTTAATATGGATTTTTCGTTTCTATGCAAACAGCATCAACACCCCCTCCCCCCCAACGCATTGTGTTGATTATGTACCTGGGCTTGATACGATTGGAGCAAGCTTCTTCTTTTTATTTTGCCAATATTCCTTTGAAATTTGGCGGGAACTAACGACTTGCTTTCTCCATTCATTTACGGGCATCTGCAATGGCAAGAAAATATTATTTACAATAATGGAACTATTGGTGAGGACATAATCCAGCTCAACTGCCTTGATTAACCGGATTTTCTTAATTGGAAAAATTAGTTGGGAGGAAATTCTTACAGCAGGGAAACCTCCATAATCCCCTGCTTCATGAATGTTCTTGGTGACACAGCTATTAGCAGCTAACCTAACCTGCATCCCGAGGTCATCCGTTAACTTTAGAGCAGTGAAGTGGTGATGCTAAATATATAAAGATGAAAGCAAAACTGGTAGAAACGAATGTGTCTATTATTACAGAACAGAAGTGCCATCATATTTTGAACTTAACTCTAGTAGATGGAAGCAACTTGCAAGGAGCCAAAAGGAAAATAGAAAAACAAACTAGAGCCACACGTGAGTATAAAATGTTTGCCCAAATTAGGATAAACTGGTTATGAGCGTTAGTGGATGCACATCTAATGATATGAGACAATTTCAAATGCTGAAATGAGGAACTCTTGATTGTTGTAATCTTGTCATAATATTGTGACTGCTAATGAGGAAGAAGAACAAACATGAGGTAGCAGAAGAATTATTACCTTTGATGTTATTGAGACATGATCGCGGATCGAAACTCTCCCTCCTAATGTCACATAATCTCCTATCCTGAAAAGACAGCGGAGATTATATTTCAGATTCTCAAAGCTTTTGAAAGATAATTAAACCTGAACTTCAATGTCTTAAACAATATCTAAATATAAGTTCTTTTGGTGCTAAAAAAAAAAACAAAAGTAGAAAGAAGACAACATACGTCACAGAGCCTGCAATCCCAACTTGTCCACATAACATACAGCATTTCCCTATTTCAACATTGTGACCTATCTGCAAGTACGGCAGGAAAAATGACTTTTATCTATAGAATAATTAAAACATTACCAGAAAACTGAATCAAACCTGTACTAAATTATCGACTTTGGTATGATCACCAACTTTTGTATCTCGCCAACTACAGGACAAAAAAAAAAAAAATTCAGGAGAGTCACATAAATTTATCATTAAGAAGAGATCCGCATCCTAACAGTTTTTACGAAAGCAACAACGAACTAATTGAGGTCATCACAGATTTCACCTTCCTCTGTCAATGCACGTATTTGCACCTATTTCCACATGATTGCCTATCCTTGCTTTCAAGCTCTGTATACACAGAACGATAAGTTTATTACAACTTTGTAGAGAAAGAGTGGAAGAATGAAACCTTAATTCCAGGCCCTCATCCCATGCAAGAAAGGATTGATAGAAAAGGAGTCGAAATTCAAGAAATAATCCAGTTTTGTGAGGACTCTATCTTTAAAAGTATCCAAATATAACTCGTAACTAACCTGAGGCTTCTTCACCATGAGCCCTTGTTCATCGATGAAAAATCCAAAACCTACAAGGAAATTATAAAATCCAATTGGAAAATTATGTTAGCACATCAGTGATAAATGCTTCGAACCATAAGGTCAGGTGTAATGGGAAACCAATATGCTAATAAATAATTGTAAATCACAAAGTTTGACAAGGTGAATGCCTTACCATCTTGACCAATGCAAACCCCATGATGAATAACACAGGATTCACCAATTGTGCAATTACTTAGCACAACCTTGTAACTGAAGAAAGAATGTTGATCAAGTCAAAGCCCAATGTAAGTGAAAAACTCTACAATATACCACAATCTATTGACACTTAAAAAGTTGGTAAAAACAATTCCAGTGAACCAAAAATGTTTGCTAATGAAATCATCACAGTAACACCTTTTTACAGTAATAAGAAGTAAAGAAACTAAAACAGCATGTATTTTTTTACGGAACTTTTGTATGTACAACTATACCTGGATAAAAATGTCTATAAATCCAAAAACGCAAAAAATGATCAGTATGTATGTCCATAACTCAAGCTATCTAATAAAGCTGAAAGAACATTATGTTATATTCAATTTTCCAATTGCTCAAGCTAACTAGTACAGTTGTAATTCTCTTTTCATCCTCAGTTGTTTTGAAAGACCTAGACTTCCACATGTTCAGTTCCAGGTAATAGTTGTAGACTTGTAGCTGGTTTGAAATTTCTATATATCAACTACGAAGAATATAAAGAACAATGGATACATGTATGCATTTACCATACAAGGCCAAAATTGATAGTTCAAGCTCTGGAAAAAAAAAAAAAAACCCTTAGTTTCAAATCAAATTCTTTAGAATAAACAAAAGAAAGTACCCTGTTCTTGTTGATTGACCGATTGTCACAGAGGGTCCAACTATGCTTCCTGACCCAATGGAGACATTTGCACCCACAAAAGATTCTGAATGAACTAGTGCCCCAATCTCTATTCGAGCAGTTGGATCAATATGAGCCGATTTGTGAAACAGGCCTCCCCCATTGCACCATTTCTGAAATTCCTGATCATCTGCGTCAGCATCCTCACCTAGTCTTGATCATAAAGTATGTTTCAAGTAAAATTTGAAGATGAGTAAACCCATAAGATTTTCATGTTTGAAGAAGTCCATACAAAGCCTTGGACATCTAATTTACACAAACACAAAGTTATCTGATCTGTTGAATATGTGACACTATATAACTACAACAGGGGAAGTGGGGTGACCAGAATTCCAATATAATGCCACTGCAAAGAAGCATGTAAGGTCGAAGAAGAAAATAATTCAAAGGGAACAACCGCGAATGGGTTGGAAAGTGTGTAGAAGTAAGAACTAATACACGCACTCTCTGTGAGGCATTTTTACAAACAGGTTAGCATCATAAGATCGAATACCGGGTGTGGCGCTCAAACGCTTATGAAACAATAATTGAATTAACTGGGTCTAATGACAATTGACAAGTGCTGTAAGGATTCATTTACCTGGATGTTTGACTACTGAAAGTGTGTGATATGAGCCTCGAGAAAAATATAGAAGGAGTATTAAGTTTGGGAAGCGTGAAGCACTGGGATCTGAATCCGGAAATCTGGGCTTCTGAAAAAAGATTAGTTAATTTGGTAACGCTAAATGCCATTGCAAACCTTTAATCTCGTTGCGGAAGAAGAAACTTGCAGGTTGCAACGGGATTTCCACGTCCACAAACTCAAAAACTTTTCTATGTTGTACTCCACAAAAACAAGTTTTTGACCGAATACAGATTTATTTCAATTTCTTATTAACTTGGATAAATTGCAAATTAATAGTATAAACTTTTGATAATAAATTATCACCTTTAAATATTATTGAAATACTTACGTGGTATTCAATCAACAGCAAGTTCAATAAAGATTTTTCTTATAAAAATATAAAGTATAAACAAGTCAATTCACTTATTAATTTTTTTACAAAATTATTCTTTAAAATTTTATGAGTGGGTCTCTTGTGCATAGTATGCGGGAAGAAACACCATTTATAAATGTGAGGTCACACGTTCGAATCCTGACTGTTTGCTTCTGCCTTCGGCTCTGGAGCCGACTGATCAAAACGATTCCCAATACAATCAGTAAAACGACGCAGGAGAATTAGGCGATAACTAAATTAGGCGAAGAATCTAAGTTCAAAGTTCAATCCAAAGGAAGCCAGAAAAATAAAATAAATCATTCAAATTCAATACAGGGTTTAAGAAAACAAGAATCAATTGATCAAACATATTGTGAGCACAACATAAGCAAAAAACCTCCCCAGAGAAACAATATAGATTCTATTGGACCTATATTAGTAAATACACTCTCATTCTTATTTATTGTATAGGCCCACCTTAGTTTCCTATGGGCTCTCTTATAAAGCCCATTAGGGTTAGGTTATACCTAATTCTCTCTTGTATAAATACTCATTGTAAATCTCCTCTACAACTAATCAAGAAATAATATTTCCAATATTGTTCATTTCTCTATATGGTATCATCGAGTCATTCGGCTCACGCCTGATCCAAATCTTAGCCGCCGCCGCCGCCGCTGCATACTCCAGCCGCCGCCGCCGCTCCTCTCTCACTGCCGCCGCTGCCTTTGCATCAGTAGCGCCGCCGCTGCCTTCTTCTCCGACGCACCACCGTCGCCATCCGTCTTACGACGCCTCACTCCGCTGCTCCCTCTCACCAATGGCTGCCTCTCCTCCATCGTCGGCACCAATCACCTTCAGGGGACTCGCAAATATGTCCCTGAAGCTCAACTCCACCAACTATGGTGCTTGGTCCTTCCAACTTCGTCTTCTTCTCACTGGACACAACCTCCTAGGCTATGTCTTGGGCACACATCCATGCCCCTCGTCCACATCCCCAGCCGCCGACGGCACCGCCAACACCACTGTTCCAAACCCGGCACACGACCTATGGGTGTGTCAGGACAACCTCATTTTCTCGGCCATGGTCGGATCTATGTCCCCGGAACTAATACCATTTGTTGCCTCGTCAAAAACCTCTTGCGAAGCCTGGAAAATGCTTGAGAGCATGTATGGTAAGCCCTCGCGAGGTCGCATTCTTGCCCTAAAAACCAAGTTTCGCTCACTGTCCAAGGGTGCTCGCCCGGTCTCCGACTTCCTCATGGAAGTTCGCTCTGTAGTCGACGAGCTTGCTCTCCTCGGCATTTCCTCTGATGCCGAGGACGTCACTCTCCAGGTCCTAACCGGCCTTGATGAGTCCTACAATGACATAGCAAATGCCATCCAAGCTCGCGAACAGCCCATCTCGTTTGCCGAGCTCTGCGACAAGCTCCTCAGTACCGAGGTCCAACTTGCCTCGCGACCAGCCTCGGCCATCATACCTGCTTCTGCTCTCACTGCTGGTAAACCTCATCATCGCTCCTCGCGACCTGACTCGAGGTCAAAAACTGCTGACACTCGTCCTCGCCAGCCCTCGCAAAGGCCCTACCTTGGCACCTGCCAATATTGTCGTACACCAGGGCACACTGCTCGCACCTGCCCTGAGATTCCCTCACCGCTCACTGCTCCAACCACTGGTCCTCGCCGCCCACCTGGACAGTATCCATCGACCCCCCGCCACAATCTAACGGGTGCTCGCCCGGCGTACTCGGCTCATTCAGCCTCCTCGGCACACCCTGCCGAGCACTGGATTCTTGACTCGGGTGCTTCGCATCACATCACCAACGACCTCGCCAACCTATCTCTTCACTCACCATTTGATGGGCCTGACAATGTTGAAATTGGTGACGGTAAAGGTTTACACATATCTCACACTGGCTCTATGCGGTTTCCTCAACTTGAGTCTCTCAATTTTTCGAATGTCCTGGTTGTCCCACACATCTCGAAAAACTTGATCTCGGTCTCTAGCCTCTGTCGTGATAATAATGTTAACATTGTCTTTGATCGATCTTCTTTTCAGGTGCGGGATGGTCACTCGGGGAGCATTCTCCTCGTTGGGAGTCGTATCAATAACTTGTATGTCTGGCCGGCACACATGTCCACCACCTCACCGCAAGCCTTCACCACTCAACACCCCACAACGACTACCTGGCATGCTCGCCTTGGCCACCCATCGTCAAAAATCCTTGCTCACACCCTCTCCAAGCTCAGCTTATCCAGTGCACCTTCCAAACATTTCAATTGTAACTCTTGTTCTTGTATCAAAAGTCACAAATTACCTTTCTATGATTCCAGTATTGTGTCCACCAAACCACTTGATGTTATCTTTTCTGATGTCTGGTCGTCGCCTGTCTTGTCTCCTGATAATTTCAAATATTACGTACTATTTGTTGATCACTTCAGCAAGTACATATGGGTTTATCCTCTAAAACGAAAATCAGATGTTCTCCCCACGTTTATCACATTCAAAACTCTTGTTGAAAACAACTATCAAAACACAATCAAAACCTTTTACTCCGACAATGGGGGAGAATTCATTGCTCTTCGCCCCTTTCTTCACACTCATGGCATTGCACATCTCACCACCCCACCTCACACTCCCGAACATAATGGCATGTCTGAACGTCGCCATCGCCATGTGGTCGACACAGCCCTTGCTCTCCTTCACCATGCTTCTATGCCCCTCACCTATTGGCCCTATGCTGTCTGCTCGGCAGCATACACCATAAATCGCCTTCCCAAAGTTAACCTTGACATGATCTCCGCCTATGAAAAACTCACTGCTCGCCCCCCGAATCTGACCAAACTCCGTGTTTTTGGTTGTCTCAGCTATCCTCTGCTTCGCCCTTACAACACCCACAAACTTGATCCTCGCTCTACTCCATGTGTCTTTCTTGGGTACTCGCCCACACAGAGTGCTTACCTTAATCTTGATCGCTCCACCCACCGAATCTACACCTCGCGGCATGTTCAATTTGTTGAACATACGTTTCCCTTTTCCACCCCCTCTCCCATCATTCAACCATCTCTCTTGCCGACCTCCACCTCCTCTGACTTCAGCTCCTCGCCCACTCTTCTCACACCTTTGCCACCTCACTTAACCCCGATCGACCAAGTGCCAACCACTACCATTCCCCAGCACCCCCCACTGGTCGACCAATTGAATATAACCCCGCCGATCATAACCCCACCTACCTCCCCGCTGCTCGCCACCACATCCGACATCCCTGTGCCGACCAATGCTCCCTTACGACCTCCTGCATCTCGCATGGTAACTCGAGCTCAGAACAACGTGTTCAGGCCAAATCCGAGGTATGGGCTTACTTCTGTCATCACTTCTGACATTGAACCGAGCTGTGTGTCACAGGCACTCAAGGACAAAAACTGGCGAGCAGCCATGTCGGCTGAGTTTGATGCCCTTCTCCAGAACGGCACCTGGGACTTAGTTCCTCCCACTGCGTCTCAAAATGTAGTTGGCTCCAAGTGGGTGTTTCGTCTTAAGCGGAAACCTGATGGCACCTTGGATAAATACAAGGCTCGTCTGGTCGCCAAAGGCTTTCATCAACGACCTGGTGTTGACTTCACTGAAACATTCAGTCCCGTTGTCAAGCCCGCCACTGTGCGAACAGTCCTCAGCATTGCAGTAACCAACAACTGGCCCCTTCGCCAATTCGATGTCAACAACGCTTTTCTCCATGGAGAGCTCTCAGACACTGTCTTCATGGCTCAACCTCCGGGCTTCAAAGACAAGACATTTCCCACCTATGTCTGTCAGCTTCGCAAATCCATCTATGGACTAAAGCAGGCTCCTCGCACATGGTACTATGCTCTTCGCACCTTTCTCGAAGAAATTGGATTCATCCCCACTCACTCTGATGAATCTCTGTTCGTCTACAACAACAATGGGGTGGTCGCCTACTTCCTTGTTTATGTTGACGACCTCATACTGACGGGCAACTCCTCGCCCATGCTCGCCCGGGTAGCTGCCGACCTCAGTACAAAATTTTCAGTCAAGGACCTTGGTCCTCTATCCTATTTCTTGGGAGTTGAAGTTCTTCGCTCTAAAACCTCATGTCTGCTCTCCCAACGCAAATACATCACTGATCTGCTCGCCCGATACAACATGATCGACTCCAAACCAGTCCAAACTCCACTATCAACCTCTGCTCGCCTCACTCTATCAGATGGCACCCCTCCCACTGACTCCACTCAGTATCGTCAAGTGCTCGGCAGCCTTCAGTATCTCCAGCTCACCAGACCTGACATCGCCTTTGCCGTCCATAAGCTATCTCAGTTCATGCATGCACCCACCGTCACTCACTGGACTGCTGTCAAGCGTCTACTTCGCTACCTCAGTGGTACAAGGGATGTCGGAATCAACATTACCCCATCCTCATCCTCCTCGCTCCACTGCTTCACGGATGCTGACTGGGCAGGCGACCACGATGATCGCACTTCCACGAGTGCTTATGTCGTTTTTTTGGGGGCCAATCCCATCTCATGGTCGTCCAAAAAGCAGAAGTCTGTTGCTCGCTCGTCAACTGAGGCCGAATATAGAGCCATTGCCGCAGCGGCCTCTGAAGTGCAATGGCTAACATCCTTACTTCAAGAACTACACTTTCCGATTTCTCCAGTGCCAGTCATCTACTGTGACAACATTGGGGCCACCTACTTATGCTCAAATCCTGTATTTCACTCACGAATGAAACACATTGCCATCGACTTCCACTTTGTTCGTGACCTAGTCAAAACTGCTCGCCTCCGCATCTCGCATGTCTCGACTGCCGACCAGCTTGCTGATGCCCTCACCAAACCTCTCTCCGGTGCTCGTCTTCAGCTCCTTATGACCAAGATTGGACTATCCTATGGTACTCCATCTTGAGGGGGCATATTGGACCTATATTAGTAAATACACTCTCATTCTTATTTATTGTATAGGCCCACCTTAGTTTCCTATGGGCTCTCTTATAAAGCCCATTAGGGTTAGGTTAGACCTAATTCTCTCTTGTATAAATACTCATTGTAAATCTCCTCTACAACTAATCAAGAAATAATATTTCCAATATTGTTCATTTCTCTATAGATTCCTGCTTGAATTTGATTCCTTATCCACCATCACTGCACTCACTCGTGAACAGATAGATCTGAGACTTGATTACTGAAACAAGACAAATGGTGGCATCCTTTGAGAGGGTTTCTTTTAGCTGGAAGAAAAGAGAGGCTAATGGGGTGGCTCATGCCTTAGCAGCCTAAGCTTGTAGCTTAGAAGAACCCTACTTTTTTAATGTCCTTCCTTTACAATGTATGGAAGCTTATATTGCTGATTGCGCAACTTATTAATAAAGCTACATTTTCCCGTAAAAAAAAAAAAACAATGATTTTTCTTAGTTATCCAGGATTAAAAACGGAATATTTAACCGTACGAAAAAGATTCACTAATTTTGTTAAGGGGTCTAAAAGAAGGATATGAGTCATATGACCAACAAATATGGTCATCCTCCCAAAAGTCCAGTACTATTGGTTTCACCTACGGCTACAAGATTTCAAATATGTTAATGAATACTTCTCAATTAAAGTTACGTAGTGAAACCATAACGGATATACTTGAGAATACATTATCTGTTTTTCACGAGTCCAAATATGCTTCAGCATCAATATTGAAAAAGAAGATATAATTAAGAAATACTTAAGTAAAATAATGAATAATTGTTGAAAAATTATGAGACCTGATCCTCTAGTAGAGTCCATTCCCCGAAGCGAATGTGACTCAACTAAAATAATGATATATTAAATGAAATGGAACCAAATGAGGAGGTATTTCGAATGAAAGAATTTAAAAATAGATGAATTTCAAATGTTATGATTTTTAGTGAGAATTTAAAATTCTCTCAATTTTAATTAAAAAGTGTGTGAGCAAAAATTTAAGTATTTGAAATCCATTCATAATCCAAACAAGTGGAGTAGATTTGGATGGTGAATTTAAAATTCATAAATCAAATCCCCCATTCAAATTGGAGCCTTAATGTATTTAGCTAACAAAAATATAGGATTATAATAAATTAATTAATTCTGTAATCGAGCTAGGGAATTATAATAATGGAGATATTGTACGACGACTCCATGGAATGGAAACTTTGCATTTTGACGCTATTAATATTTGTAGTGAATGAGACAGGAGTCCCATAACAAGGACGTACAATTAGGTGCTTCAAAATTGTAAGTTCCCTGCTGAACACTTCAACGGACTCTTCACTAATTTCTTTACTAGCGAAAATACCTATTTGTCTTCTAAGAAATATATATGTTCCATTATCATACCAATTCTTTTAAAAATTAAATGATACTCCCTCCGTCCCATACTTGAAGGCATATTTTAGCATTTTGGGCGTCCCATACTTTAAGACACATTATCTAAAATAACAAAAACACTTTTAAACAATCAATCTCCTTGAAACATCACAATATTACAACAAGGGCAAATTGGTGTGTAGTACAAATGGGGGCCCTTAAGAAACTAATGGTACAAGTCAAATATTTAGTGGCAGGTGATACAATTTTATAGGGGCAAAAGACCATTGGGCCCTTATATTCATCAAACCCAATTTTAGTTTTGAAGGAGAAAAAAATATTTCAAAAGGTAATTGAATGTCCTTTCAAGAGAAAAAAACTATTTACGTCCCATAACTTTTACCTTTTTTGAAAAACGTCCCAAAATAGTTAAAATTTTAATTTACGTCCCAAAATAGTTAAAATTTTAATTTACGTCCCATAACTTTTTCAATTGCTTAATTTAAGTCCAATTTTCACTAGAAATCCCCAAATTTATGTTAATGAGACGTAAATTGAGCAATTAAAGAAGTTATGGGACGTAAATTAAATTTTTAATTAAAATGGGACGTTATGCGAAAAAGATAAAAATATTCAACAAATGTGTACAATTCACTATAAAATTAATGTAGTTTATGTTATACAATCAAATAGAAAAATAATTCATAAATTCACAAATTAATTAATTATTATACAAATCAATTAACTTACCTAATTAGAAAAAAATTATAATTACAATATAAGTAATATAAAATAAATTATGAATATTAATTAAAATACTAAATAATATTTTAAAATATATGAAAATAAATTTAGAATAATATTTAAATAAGTAAATAATTTTTCATAATATCAAAAATAATATAATATCAAAAAAAAAATTTAAAAAATCAATTAACATACTCAAATAAATATAAATTTTATCTTTAAAATAATAAAAATCCCAAATAATTTTTTTTTTATTAAAATGGTCAAAAACTCTTATTAAAACTTAACAATTATTTTAATATTTTAAATAAATAAAAAATTTCATAAATATTTAAAATTCTCAAATAAATCAAAAAATATTCAAATATATCCAAAATTCCCAAATAAATCCAAAATTCTCACCCCTTACCCACGGTAATTGAAAGATGATGATGAACAATATACTTTTTAACAATTTTTTAATTTTTTTTTTCATTTTTATTATATAATTTTTAATTTGATATTAGTTCGTACAAAAATATGTTGACCTACTTTGTGTAATGCTTAGATTAATTTTTATATTTATTTGATTACTTTAAAATAAATAATTTTATAATATTTATATTTTAAGTATGATTTTTTTCTAATTAGGTAAGTTAATAATTTTTCTAATAATAAATTAGGTAAGTTAATTGATTTTTATAATAATTAATTACTTTATGAATAAATAAATTATTTTTTTATATTAAAATAAGTTAATTTATGAATAAATGAATTATTTTTTTTATTTGATTGTATAACTACATTAATTTTATAGCTAGTGAATTGTACACATTTGTTGAATATTTTTATCTTTTTCGCATAACGTCCCATTTTAATTAAAAATTTAATTTACGTCCCATAACTTCTTCAATTGCTCAATTTACGTCCCATTTACATAAATTTGGGGATTTTTAGCAAAAATTGGACGTAAATTAAGCAATTGAAAAAGTTATGGGACGTAAATTAAAATTTTATCTTTTTTGGGATGTTTTTCAAAAAAGGTAAAAGTTACGGGACGTAAATAATTTTTTTCTCTCCTTTCAACTTAATTCAACCTTTCAACTCCTCCTTTATTTTATTAAAAAAATGTTATTTTATTAAAAATATTGTATTCAGATTTCTTCTTTTTTAATTTACGCAATTTTTAATTCAGAATTTTTTTATAATTTTTATTAAGATTTTATTTTTTAAAATTTTAATGCAGAATTTTATTAGAGTATTTTTTTAATTCAATTTTCTTTTTTCAAATTTTTAGTCAAAATAAATTTTATTAGTGTATTTTTTTTATTCAAAA
This sequence comes from Galeopsis tetrahit, assembly GCA_963675135.1. Lineage (NCBI taxonomy): Eukaryota > Viridiplantae > Streptophyta > Magnoliopsida > Lamiales > Lamiaceae > Galeopsis > Galeopsis tetrahit. Next base: position 84,689,572 of record OY776120.1, read on the forward strand.
TTATTTAAACTATTTTATTCAGTTTATTTATTTATATTTTATTCAAATTAGTTTTACTTAGTTTTTTAATTTTTCTAATTCATATTTTATTTATTTATATTTTATTCAAATTATTCTGATTTCTTAGTTTTTCTAATTCACGCAAAAAAATAAAATTCAAATTTTACTTTAATTTTTTTTATTCATTTTTTTCAAAAAAAATTAAGTCAGATTTTTTATTGAATTTTTTTTAATTTATATTTTTTTTCAAATATTTTTATTTAAAATTGATTTTTAGATCTTTTTTCTCTCTCTTCATTCAAAAGTACTCCTCCGTCCCCAAAAAGTTTTCATACTTTCTTTTTTTGTTTATCTCCCAAAAGTTTGCATACGTTTGACTTGTCAAATCATACCTTTTTATTCACTTAATTCAAATTTTTTATTCAAATTTTTTTTATTTATATTTTATGAATATATTGAACATTTTATAGAATTTTGTTGATTTTTTTTAAATTTTTCTGAATTTTTTTTTTATCGTTGAATTTTTTTATGATATTATTTTGTTGAATTTTTTTTATTCAAATCTCCATAATTTGTATTTTTTACATAATTAAATATTGAATATTGAACACTTAATATCAATATATATTGAATATAATAAAAAATATTGAATATCAACATCACATATATATTGAATATTGACATATATATTGAATACCATAAATATTGAATATAATAAAATATTGAACCCTTCAATTTTTCATGACCACATAAAAAAATCTCTACAGCAACAAGAATCCAAACAAAAAAATATCAACTCACAAAAGTGGATTCCGGAATTTGACTTTGCCCAAGAACAAGATAATTTCTAAATTTCCACCTAAATTTTAATCTTGATTCTTGAAAGAATTTCAAGAATTTAAAAATTCTGAAACTGCAAAACAACATAAAAACAGGACATAGGAGACCCAATAAGCTCCTGAATTCATAATATATATATATATGTATATATATCCCAATTCAAAATATTCGCATTCAATACGCCTACGAGACAACAATTAAACTTCAAGAGTTGCATTTTAACTTATTATTCTTGAAACAGAATCACAAGTAAAACAATGGATCTCAAACTAAGAAACTTAGATCTGCTGAGGGAAATTTCATAGTTTTCCATTTAATCCGAATGCCACAATTCATCGAATAAATTCAAAACATTAAACATAAAATCTGAAAAGATGTCAAAATTTAGAATACTGCAAAATTAATTTACTAAATCAGAAGACATATTTTGTATGTGTATAGAAACTTAAGAGAGTATTCCATGAGCTACTTGCTTATACTCCTCGCCTATTCACTTCCCTCCCTTACCATAACTGTCTCGTAACGTGACAGTCCGATTAAACACAAGGCACGACCAATTCAACATCTATTTCAAAAGGCATGACCAATTCACCATCTATTTCCACCATAACCACCAAAATCTCAGCAAACCAACATTTATTTCAAAAGGCACGACCAATTCACCGCACATATATGTATATGTGAGCTTATACACAATAGTCGCACCCTCACTTCAGTTTCTTCAAATCTACATATACCACAGCAAAAATATATCAGCATAAGGAAACTGACAAAAAAACATTTATATGACATTTGTTCCCTATAATTTGCAGGTTTTTGTTGGTAGCAGTAATGCACATTCCCCCCTACTCGATTTATCTATTGGTTGTGAGAGAGTAGAACATTTCTTACTATCAAGGTGGTTCCCTCATTTGTATTAGTTATAGCCCATAAGATTTGAGAGCAACAACATTATTCCACGAAAATCATACGGTTCGTCTTTGGAAGAAAATTGATTTGGACAAGTATGGAAGGATTAACGAAATCCCTTCTTTCTAACAGAAAGATATGAGAAAAACAAGAACATGTGAAAATATTGAAATCCCAAAAAGTGGTTTTGTTTTTTCATGTGGAGTTTTGTTACTGAAACATGTACACCAATAAAGCTAAATTTAATAAAGAAAAATTTTAAAAAAATTGAGAGGAGTACCTGCGCTGCAAGAAGTGGGAGGATCTTTCTGCAAATCCTTGAGCTCCTTCAAGATCCTGCTTCGAAGAAAATAAAAACTTGAAAAAGACAATAGAAACTCACTAAGTCAACTCAGTGTGTCAACACCCCCAAAAAACCCTAGATCTACGCCGCCATCACGCGAGCGGGGCAGATCGGAGAAGCCGAGCCCCTTGACGGAGATTCAGGCTCTGCAACGACGGCGGAAGGCACCACTCAAAACGGCCGCCATTTTTTTCGACGAGTTGCGAAAACGTTCGATGAAGGAGAGAAACTCCGGTGAGCAGCGCCCGCATCACCTCCGCCGTCTAAAAACACCCAAGCCACACCCTCCTCTTCCTCATATTTGCGGATCTTGTGTGTGTGTGTGTTTTTCCAATTTCAGATCTTCTATGTGTGTGTGTGTTTTTCCCATCGGGAAATGAGAGAGAAAGGAGAGAAACAAATATGGAGTATTTGAAAATGAGACAGAGAAAGAAAGAGAGAGAAAATAATGCGGATGAAACGAAAATCAATAACCTATTAAATAAGGGGTAGAAACGACCATTTACCTGGAATTTTGTATTACCAAGTGGAAGATTTTTTTTTTAAAATGCGTGTGTATCTTCAGACACTTAGGGGGCAGATTTTGTATGCTGGGGTTAATAATCTCTTACAACAAATGCCACTATTTTATTACACTAAAAAGTAACTTTATTACTATTTATAAAGTTGAAATTTTTTTACTACCCCCACTTTATCTTACACAATACTAATAAACAATTCATTTATTAAAACGCGTGCGCAATTCATTTGTGTCTTCAAGTATGGGACGGAGGGAGTACAAGTTGTTCATATTTTCTTATGAAAAAAATAGTTGATGTGGGAGTTCAAACCCGATTTTATTGGATCTGACCCAATATATTTATACAATTCAGCTAAATTTAATATTTGTCGGACCAAAACACGTTAGGGTAAGACTTGTCTAAAAAAATCTAATTCGATTCAAATCGAATTTAGAGCTTATAATAGATAAACAATACTTAGTGGTCCAGACCAAACATAATGGCCCATTACTAGCCCAATCAAAGTGGAGGCCTAATCACCCGAAGTTACCAAAATACCCTAAATATGAAAACTTATAAATTCATCTTTTTTCTAAGGTAAAAAACATTGTTCTCTTATCATAACATTAATCACCTATTTCTTCTAAACATATTACATGAAAACTGATTTAAGCATGACTTTTGCAGGTCGGAGAGTCCCAGACTCTCACCAAATGAGGCTTATACAAGTCCATGACACGTATTTTCCAATACTCGCCTCTCAAGTGTAAGAGGGTCCTCGTAGTAAAAGTAAGTGTCCGGTTAAATTATCGAACCACGGGACTAGTTAGTTTGCATAGCCTTAGTGTTATGCGCTTCATGTAATTATAGTGAAAGAGCATGGGGTGAGCTATTAAAATTAAATGCAAAAATAAATACTAATGAAGAAAGCAAGTGAAATGATGAGAAGTAGTGTTCGGGTGTTCGTCATTGTGTGGAAAATTGAGTTAAAAGTTGACTTTTATGTGCAATTCATTAGGTGGAACTTGATAGAAGCAATTAATAAGTCATATAACGTGTAAAGTACTTAGGATCGAGAGGATGAATAGAGGCTTTCTTACCCGGGTAATCACACAACTAGGGGGTTCGACTCTACCTAAATTATACTAAACTAATCCCTAATCATGTTTTTCCACTTGAATACTAACAACCAAACTCCTATGACATTCTCACTAATCACTCAAATGTTAATTCAAACAATTAATGTAGATAAATGAGGATCTAATGAAATTTACCCAACTCTCGTTGCGATAAACCAATATTTACTCAATTCACTCGACTCCCAACCCTCGATTATACTATCTACCCCGATTAACCAACTCTCGTTGCATTTATCAACCTTCTAATACAACCTAATAATTGAGTTCTAGCAAATGATCTATCAAAACCCATAAACCTAACCAATATTCTCTCCAATGAATTACACAATTAAAATTAAGCTAATAGCACAAATTCCATCACAAATCAAAACACCCAAACACCAACAAACCTAGTGATGTGCCAAAATTTGCACGAGAGGATTGCGTGTCCTCTGGATTGGATGTCCCACTCTTCGAACACGTACAATCACTCCAAGTATGCTGCCTTCACTCGAAATCTTCAAGAACCTGCAAAGAGCACGCCGGAGGGGGGTCCGACGTGGACACTCCGATGCCTAAGTCAGTATAGGGCTTATATAAATCTCCCAAGGATCTCGAGATCCTTGATGTATCAAATCAGTTCTCAAAGAATATCAGAAAGTTGTTTTTCGTTTAGTATATCAAGTTTGTAATATAAGAATGTCTAACCTGGAAATCTCCTTGGATTTACCTATTTATAGAGATCCTCCCTCGAGAGGAAGTCAAGTCTTCCTCTTCTTTCGGAGCTGCCCATAAGACTCGGACCTGCTGAGTGGACGAAGTCTTCCCTTCTCTCCACTTCCTGAAGACTCGGCTACACTCCTTCTTAGTAGACTTTGTTCCCTAAGATAAAGGAGGATAAGGTCTTCCTTTTATCGAGTCTGGACCGAAAATGGCGGAATCTCCCTACATTTAAGGCTCACGACCTTATGTCAAAACTGATTCTTCCTAAAGCTTCTTTCCAGACGGAGCTCCCTCTAAAGGGATCTCCAGAGGGGATTCTTTATCAGAGAGTATTATATAACCTGATCCTTCCACTTTTATCCTATCCTCCATACACGTGTCGACTCCTTATTAGGTAACATTTTTAGGCCGCATCATCTACTCCCCCCTACTCTCGTAAAAGGGGGATTTCTTTTGTGAGAGTAGAAAATTTCAATGATCCTGGTACGGAAGTCCTTCTGGAGAAACGTGTATTGTTCTTGCTTCGGAGAGGAGGTTTCAAAAAAATGTCCTTCTCCAAAGACTTTTCCCGCCCTTAATATTGAGGACGTTTCGGCTTCCACGCTTGGACCTCACGCGATCACTTTTCTCTCTTTTTTGTTATTCTCCCGAGGAAAACCCTCGATTCTCCCCCACCTTCTTTCATTTACTCCTACGCAACCGCCTCATTTCCTCCTGTTCTTTTTTAATTTCATTTCTTCCAAAAGTCTCTCGTTGTCTCCATCTGCTTTTTCAGGCGTTCTTCATCCCAGGTTTCGCCGTCGCCGGCCGCTCCGACTGATTCCATAATCCTCCTAACCAAGGTAACCTAGTTATACCTCTTTTCTTCTTTTATTAACACTTGCTAGTCAATGTCAAACCTTCCTCCTTCGTCGGAAGCCATTAGCCAGAACTCCTCTGAATTGACTCCCTCTCTGATGGGGAGTCCAGAGAATAAGATTTCCCCTTCGTCCCAAATCGACCATACTCATCTAGTTAGCCTTACTCATGCCTATGGCTTTCCATCGGAGTATACCTTTCGCGTTCCTCGCTCAAATGAATGCCCAGATCTCTCCCAACCCCGGACTCTTGCTTTTTTCGAAGCTCAACTTAGGGCAGGACTACGATTTCCGATTCATCCCTATTTGGCTGCCATATCGACTCGCATGCAGATCCCTCTTAACCAGTTTACTCCGAATGCTATCCGTACTATGATAGGCTTTTTCATCCTAGTGAAAGGGAATGGGGGTGACCCGTCTGCTGAACTGTTTCTGAGCCAACATTCTTGTAAAGTGAACGATGGCTTCTTTTATGTTAGTGGGCGAAGGTCTCGTGTCTGTAAGTTTCTGAAAAAACTCCATGAAGAAGACTCATCCTGGCGAGATTATTATTTTTTTGTTACAAGCCCCACTGATTGGTCATTTCCTCACGGGGATTGGATATTCCACAACCCAGGAGTACTTCCTCCTCCTTTGAAAGCTTATTCTGTTTCCAATCATACTGTTATGACTGATCTCAATACTCACATCCATCTGTACGATTATTTCGATATTCCTGGTATTTGTAAAAATCCTCGCATCCTCTCCCACTTTGGCTTTTGCCCTCAAGACTTCCCTTTAGATTCTCGAGATGGTAAAAAATCTTTTATTCTTGTTTCTTACTTCTCGTATGTGGCTATTTTTCTACATTCAGAACATCTTCTTGGTTATCTGCAGCAATGAGTTGGCTAACTCACATCTCACGGGATGCCTCTACTCTCAGCATAGTGAAGACCCCTGTATTATCCGCTCCAGAAGATCCTCCAAAAGCTCCTCCGTCTCCTGCTCTCGAGAGCTCAGCAAAGACCCCGGCGCCAGGGAGCCCTTCAAAGGTTCCTCCTCTCCCCGGTTCATCCACTCAAGTTCCTGGTTCAGTTGCCAGGAGAACCCGATCAGCTGCCAACGCCTTCTTTTCTGACTGTGGCACCTCTAAGAAGAAGAAGGGAAAAGCGACCCGTGCTGAGAAGGAATCTCCCCCTCCTACTGTGTACGAGCCTCTCCACCGTCTTATCGACCGATGCCCTGCTCCTCCCAACGCTGAGTTATCCGACACGCCTCTTCCTGAAGATCTACTGCTCCGGGGGGCTCATCTTTTTTCCGAGGTACTTTCTATTATTTTCAGATCTCTGCCTTCTTCACATCCTAAACATTACTTCCTTTTCTTTTGTAGTTTGGTCTTATCTATACTAAGATACTCGACCAAGGCGTTGAGATGGTGGCTGAGCTCGAACTTCTCCGGGCCGAAACATCTTCTCTTCAGTCGACCCTCAAGGAGATCACTACGGAGAAAGACAAAGCTCATAAACGAGCTCAAGCTCTGGCTGAGGAGTTATCTCTTCTACGGACTCAAAGCAAGCAGGATGCAGCCAGGATTAAATATCTGGTGCAGGAGGTGGGACGGATGGAACGCGAGTTACCAAACGTCGGAGTGCAGGCTTGCATTAAGTCTCTATTCACTTCCTCCTTGGGTCAAGAGTTCTTAGGGACTCTCCATACTCAGTGGCTGTCCGGCTTCCTAAAGAGCTCGAGCTTCTTATGCGCCATGGGGCCCCATATCCCTCATTTCATCGACCATGGCTTCAGCAATGCTGTGGCCGAACACTCAGCCCCGGGGTTCGATGGGACCTACTCCCGTGAGTTCCACCTGGATCAACTCGCTACTCCTCCAAAATTCTTGGGGGATCCTAAGGAGAGCCCCGACAGTCCTTGGTGGTTGCCCGACATGAATCAGGCCATCACCAAGTTGCAGGCTGCTAAGGTGAGCATGGCTGAGCTAAAGCCCTTGGAGCGTCTAGTTTATCCTTATGCCTCTGCTCCAGAGATGGCAACAAAGGTAGATGGAGGGACAGGCGTTGAAGATACCGTGAAAGGTACAGAGGGTCCAGAGGAGGGCGGAGGATCTAGCAACCATGTCGCTGAAGAGGAGGGCGCTGCTAGAGGAATTGAAGGAGTTGAGGTCGAGGGGGCTGTTGCCGAGGAAGCTGCTGCTGAAAAAGCAGTTTAGATTTCATATTTCCGTGGTCACAATGAACAATTTACTTTTCTTTCTTTTTGCTGCACTCTTTTCATTTTCTGCTCATAATACTTGTTCTCATACTTCGTAGGGGACCCCACACTCCTGGATATGTGGGGGCTTTTGTAGTGATCGTATTGGCTTGATATTGCTTGTCTGTTGGCGTGCTTTTTCTTCTCTGTTTGCATGAGTAACTTACAAGACCAGCAAAGAATATGTTGGAGGTGTGCTCTCTTCCCCCCTTTTTGTTGGTCTTGTAGGCTACGTTGGAATCATCTCTTGGTTGTCCTGTCTTTTGATTTCAAGTGGCTTGGTTATGGGAGGACATCCTCCCTCTTCTCTTGACTCCTGGATCATAAAACCTGTCCTTTTCATTATCTAGTCTTTGTAATTCTCAAGCATGGTGAGGGCTTTCTGGAGGATCTTGGTCTCTAAGCCTCTAAGCATTTCACCTTCTTTTCACTTTCTTGTACTTAAAAGACTTTTATTCGCAAAAAATCTTCTCCTTTCATTAATTAACCTTCTTGGGTTTCAAGTACGATGAGGGCTCTCTGGAGCACCTCGGCCTCTAGGCCTCTGAGTGTTTCTCACTCGTATTCTTAAAAGATTTTAATTCATAAAATCTTCTCATTTCAGTAACCCACTTGGGTCTCAAGTAAGATGAGGGCTCTCTGGAGCACCTCGGCCTCTAGGCCTTTGAGTGTTTCTCACTCGTATTCTTAAAAGATTTTAATTCATAAAATCTTCTCATTTCAGTAACCCACTTAGGTCTCAAGTAAGATGAGGGCTCTCTGGAGCACCTCGGCCTCTAGGCCTTTGAGTGTTTCTCACTCGTATTCTTAAAAGATTTTAATTCATAAAATCTTCTCATTTCAGTAACCCACTTGGGTCTCAAGTAAGATGAGGGCTCTCTGGAGCACCTCGGCCTCTAGGCCTTTGAGTGTTTCTCACTCGAATTCTTAAAAGATTTTAATTCATAAAATCTTCTCATTTCAGTAACCCACTTGGGTCTCAAGTAAGATGAGGGCTCTCTGGAGCACCTCGGCCTCTAGGCCTTTGAGTGTCTCTTGCACTCGTCATTTTTTATACTCATATATCGCATATTCAAATATGAAAAAGATAATCAAGACACAATAATTCTGAATAATTCTTTCTTCAAAAAGGGATAAGACTTCATTGATTTATTGTCAGTTTTCAACATAGGCCATAGATAACCTACGCCGGTCTCATTAAAAACCTCTTTACGGAAAAACCCCAAAGGGGAAACCCGTAGAGAGGGAAAAAGAGCTCCGGTGAAGCCACAAAATACATTAAGCAAAATATGAATCCATGCAAAAAATCACAAAACAAGAGTCATAAATGGTCTCAAGACCTTACACTTTCTTCAAATAAAGAATCTCTTCAAATGGCAAACGTTCCAGGGTCTAGCTATGTCGACCCCTTCCATACTCTGTAATCTATAGGCTCCTCCCTTCAGTACCTGTGTGATTTTATAAGGCCCCTCCCAGTTGGGCTCTAACTTTCCCGTATTCTTTAGGGCATCAGCTCTTCTTAGTACCAGGTCCCCCGCTCTGAAGGACCTCGGGATCACCCTTCGGTCATATGCGGCTTTAATTCTGCTCTTATACCTTTCAGCACGTACTCTAACCATCTCTCTTTCTTCTTCCATTAAATCTAGGGCCTCTCTCATCAATCTTTCATTCTGATGTTCTTCAAATTGGGTAATTCGATGCGACTGCAACACGGCCTCTGGAGGTATCACCGCCGCGGCTCCGTAGACCAGCTGAAATGGGGACTCTCCAGTTGCTGTCTTTGGACTAGTTCTATATGACCACAATACATTGTCTAACTCGTTCACCCATCCTCCTCCTATCTTCCTCAGCCTTGTTCGAATACCATCAACTATCGTTCGATTAGTAACCTCCACTTGTCCATTGGCTTGAGGATGAGCTACATAGGTGAATCTCTGTATTATGTTTAGTCTTGCACACCATCCTTGTACATTTTCTCCGTTAAACTGTGTTCCATTATCGGAGACCAATATTCTGGGTACTCCGAATCTGCAACAAATCTGTTTTCTCAAGAATTTAATCACATTTTCTTCATCTATCGTAGCCAGAGGAGCAGCTTCCACCCATTTGCTAAAATAGTCCACTGCTACTATCAGAAATTTCCTTCCTCCGGAGGCTGGAGGGAAGGGTCCTACCAAATCGATTCCCCACTTAGCAAAGGGACAGGGAGAGTGCATAGCTCCCATCTCTTCCGCAGGGGTTCTTATCAATGGACCATTTTTCTGACACTTGACACATTTTTTCACAAATTCCCTAGCGTCTTTTTTCATGGAGGGCCAATATAATCCAGCCCTTAAAACTTTCTTCACCACTGTTTTGTATCCTTCATGACTAGCTGCATCACCTTCATGGATCTCTTTGAGTGTGTACATCGCTTCTCGGGTTGATATACACCTCAAATATGGTTGTGTGAACGATTTCTTGTATAAGTGCCCTCCAATAATACAATACTTGATCCGAAGGGCTCGGGTCTCTCTGGTGGTAGGGGCGTCTGCTCCCTTAGTGAGTTCCACCCATATGACTCTTCTCCAATCATCCTCCTCCTCAATGGAGCCAATGGGATTCTCCAGGGTCTCTCTTTCTGCCACTACCAAGGTCACTGTTCCTTGTCCATCAAACTCTGTGGAGCTAGCGAGCTTGGAGAGGCTATCTGCCTGCATATTTTTCTCTCGAGGTATTTGGACTACCTCGCATTCTTGGAATTTGCCCATCATTTCTCTGGCTCGTTCCAGATAGGCAACCATCCTGCTATCTTTGGCTACATACTCCCCATTCACCTGTTGAACAACTAATTGGGAGTCTGAGTATAGGGTTACCTTTGGAGCTCCCAATTCTAATGCCATCTCCATTCCTCTGATCAAAGCTTCGTACTCCGCTCCATTATTCGAGGTCATGAATCGAAACCTCACTGCAAATTGTAGGTCCTCTCCTTGAGGGCCCGCTAGCACAATTCCTGCTCCACATCCGCTCAGAGTCACTGAGCCATCTACATATACCTTCCATCCCCCAGCTTCCTCTGGTTTGGTCGACTCTTGGATGAAGTCGGACAAAGCTTGGGCTTTTATGGCTTTCCGTGGCTCGAAATCCACATCATATTCTTGGAGCTCTATTGCCCATTTCACCATCCTTCCAGAGAGGTCTGCTCGCCCTATAACCTATTTCAGAAAGTAATTAGTGCGGACCAGTATTTTGTAAGAGAGGAAATATGGGCGCAGCCTTCGCGCTGTAACTACCACTGCCAGAGCAGCCTTTTCAATTTCTGAGTATCGAGTTTCAGCCCCTTGAATGACCTTACTGACATAATAAATAGGATATTGAAGAGATCCGTCTTCTTTGACCAAGGCGGTGCTTAGTGAAAATTCCCCTACGGAGAGATACAAAATGAGAGTATCTCCCGGAGAAGGCTTTGTCAGCTTCGGTAGCTGAGATAAATGATGCTTCAGGTCTTCAAAGGCCTGTTGGCATGTTTCATTCCATTCAAACTTGGTTCCTTTCTTGAGAATCTTAAAGAAGGGATGACTCTTTTCAGCAGACTTAGCTATGAACCTGCTCAATGCTGTAATCCTCCCATTGAGCGTCTGGAGCTCTTTCACGTTTCTCGGTGGCTGCATGTCCAGTACAACCTTCACCTTAGCTGGATTCACTTCTATACCTCTTTGAGTGACCATGTATCCGAGGAACTTCCCTGATTTTACTCCAAAAGAGCACTTGGCGGGGTTCAACTTGATGCCGTTCTCTCGAATTACTTGGAAAATTTCCTCAAGATCTTCCACATGCTGATCTGCCTTTACACTCTTAGCCAGCATATCATCTACATATATCTCCATGTTCCTCCCCAACTGTCTCCGAAAGACAGCATCGACCATCCTTTGATACGTTGCTCCAGCATTGATTAATCCGAATGGCATTCGAACATAGCCGAACGTTCCACACGCTGCTATGAAGCACACTTTGGAGACATCTGAGGGGTTTAGCTGGATCTGGTGGTATCCTTGGTATGCATCCATCATGCTTAGCAGCTCGAAGCCTGAAGTTGCATCTACTAACTGGTCTATTCTTGGTAACGGATAGTGGTCTTTAGGGCATGCTTTGTTGAGGTCCCTGAAGTCGATGCACATTCTCCATTTTCCTCCCCCTTTAGGCACCAGCACAGCATTGGAGAGCCATTCTGGGAATTGGACTTTCACCACATGTCCTGCTTTCAATAGCTTCTCAACTTCTTCTCTCACGATGTTATTCTTCTCAATTCCAAAATTTCGTAGTTTCTGTTTCACGGGCTTTGCCTTTGGATCAACATTAAGGCAATGCATTGCTATCTCCGGAGGGACCCCTGTCATGTCAGCTGGAGAAAATGCAAATATATCGGAATTTCGACGTAATGTAAAGATTACCTTCTCTGTGAGTTCAGGTCCCAGTTGGGTACCTATCTTAGTGACAAAGCCCAGTTTCCCTGGGAAGAGCTCCACGCTCATCAATTCCTCGTCTGTTTTAACATTCACCTGTTCAGGTGTTGCTCCTTCTACTTTCTTTCTCTTGACCTCAGGGTCATCTCCTCTCGTCCGCTCCAGGCCCTTGGTCAGGGCTCTGTCCGCCATCTTTACAGACTCTGCATAGCACTTCCGTGCTTGGTACTGGTCTCCTCTTACTTCTCCCACCCCTGTGGCTGTAGGGAATTTCATTTTCATATGAAATGTGGAGATGATTGCCTGAAAGAGGTTCAGGCTAGGTCGTCCCATTACTACATTGTATGATGAGGGGATATCTACAATGAGGAATTCCACCAGATGAACCTTTCGAGCTGGAGCGTCCCCCAATCCTACCTGTAACATTACTGATCCCAAGGGTTGGATGGCACCTCCAGAGAAACCATACAGAGAGGTATCTACCGGTCGCAGCTTCACACTCAACTCCATTCTCTTGAAACACTCAAAAAACATAATGTCAGCTGAGCTCCCTGTATCTACAAAGATTCGAGCAACATCGAACCCAGCTATGTCAGTGGTGATCACCAGAGCATCGTTGTGATCTTCCTTAACTCCCTTCACATCCTCCGGCCCAAATCGGATATTGGGCGTCTCCGTCACACGTCCTACTTCTCTTAGCTGACCCCCTTGCTCTGCTTTTAGAGCTCGGACACTCTGTTTTCTCTTCCGAAAGGAATCTCCATCGGCTGGTCCTCCCACAATCATGTGAATCACTCCTCTCTTCGGCGGTGGAGGGGGCATATCTTCGGCCGCCTCTCTGGTTTCCTTCTCTTCCGGTTTTCTTTCATGGTCTTTTCGCTTCTGCCCTCGAGGGCCCCGTCTGTCTCTAAATATAAATTCTTTTAGATGGCCCGCTTGGATCATCCTCTCAATCTCGTTTTTCAGGTGGTAACACTGATTTGTGTCATGTCCATATTCATTGTGAAATCGGTAAAATCGATCAGACTTGGGCTTCTGAGGTCCTCGACCTCTAGAATATGGGAATTTCAAGTCTGGATGATCTCCTGCTACCTCCAGTACTTCAGCAGGCTCAATCCTCAAGGGCGTGTATTTCTCAAACCTCCCGCGAGGGCCAGACCGGGGACCTCCGGAGGGATTGCTATCTCTTGTTGATCCAGAGGTCCGAGGGACCTCTGGGCTGGTTCGTCTGGAGGGACCTTCTCTTCTTCTCTCTCGATCCTGTGGCCTAACCTCCAATCTTTTGGCTTTACGGACCTCCTCCAGGGTGAGGTACTTCTCTGCTCTGTGCAGCAACTCATCAAAATTCTTAACTGGCTTCTTAGCTAAGGAGGAGAAGAAATCTCCATCCCGTAATCCGTTGGTGAGAGCGTTGATCTTCACCTCCAGAGCTGCCTGATTGAATCTCCGGAGAAAAGCTCTCAAACTCTCGCTCTCCCCCTGCCTCAGATTGAAGAGGGTCAAAGTGGCCCGTGGTTGCCTCCGGGCACTTGCAAATTGATGGAGAAATAACTCACTGAATTCCTCCCAGGATCGGATAGTATTAGGTTCTAGTTGAGTGAACCATTGCTGCGCCGCTTTTGCCAGGGTGGTCAGGAACACCCTGCACTTGATTCCTTCTCCGTAGCGGTGTAATAGCGCAGCATTCTCAAATCTTACTAGGTGTTCATAAGGGTCAGCCGTACCGTCGTATTCGAAATTGAGGGGCTTGAAATTGAATGGTAGTTCATCCTGTAGTATGCTAGGAGAGAACTGACATCCAGAAACATACGCGGATCTACTTGCTCGATTATTCATCTGTTTCCTCATATCCTTCATCTCCTTCTGCAGGGCCTGTAGTTGATCACTAACTGGCCTCCGTAGGTATCATCCGTGCTTTCTTCTGCTTTAGGGAGTTCTGTCTCTCGGGGTGCTAGATCTGCATTCCTTCTTGTATTCCTAAGGGGAATGGTTCTTTCCGCTCGGGAGGGCACCTTATCGTCTTCTTCCGCCCGCATTCCCATTTCCTTAGACAACACTTGGGAGGCTACGGGTGCCTCATCCTGGGGTCTCGGGGCAGGTACCTCCAGGTTTCCTGGTGCAGCTCTGGGAACCCGATCTCTTTGATCCGCGAAGGCTCTCTCTACAGCTTGCTTGATGAGGGCGTTCAACTGATCAGGAGAGATCAGGAGTGGCCCCGAGTCTAGAATATCTTCTCGCTGAGGATCCGCTGTCTGGGACTCTGGGGCTTCAAGGTTCCCTGTTACTCTCTCCCCGACCGGTAAGGGATGACTTTCGTCGCCCAAGCCTGGGGTAGGTGCCAATGGCTGATTTGATCCAGAAGGAGTATGGACTGGATCTTTCCCCCGGCCTCCCCTTGATGGGGGATCCGTTGGCAAAGGGGAATTTTCCCCTGGAAGTTTCTTCTTTCCCGAAGTAGATGTTTTGTTTCCGCCACCCATTTGCTCGAATAGGTAGAAATTCGTGAGAAAATCTTTCAACTCTTTCCCACAGACGGCGCCAGTTGATGTGCCAAAATTTGCACGAGAGGATTGCGTGTCCTCTGGATTGGATGTCCCACTCTTCGAACACGTACAATCACTCCAAGTATGCTGCCTTCACTCGAAATCTTCAAGAACCTGCAAAGAGCACGCCAGAGGGGGGTCCGGCGTGGACACTCCGATGCCTAAGTCAGTATAGGGCTTATATAAATCTCCCAAGGATCTCGAGATCCTTGATGTATCAAATCAGTTCTCAAAGAATATCAGAAAGGTGTTTTTCGTTTAGTATATCAAGTTTGTAATATAAGAATGTCTAACCTGGAAATCTCCTTGGATTTACCTATTTATAGAGATCCTCCCTCGAGAGGAAGTCAAGTCTTCCTCTTCTTTCGGAGCTGCCCATAAGACTCGGACCTGCTGAGTGGACGAAGTCTTCCCTTCTCTCCACTTCCTGAAGACTCGGCTACACTCCTTCTTAGTAGACTTTGTTCCCTAAGATAAAGGAGGATAAGGTCTTCCTTTTATCGAGTCTGGACCGAAAATGGCGGAATCTCCCTACATTTAAGGCTCACGACCTTATGTCAAAACTGATTCTTCCTGAAGCTTCTTTCCAGACGGAGCTCCCTCTAAAGGGATCTCCAGAGGGGATTCTTTATCAGAGAGTATTATATAACCTGATCCTTCCACTTTTATCCTATCCTCCATACACGTGTCGACTCCTTATTAGGTAACATTTTTAGGCCGCATCACCTAGTCAATAATTAAATCAACAAATGAAAACAAGCTTAAAAAAGATAAACAATAAAACATGGAATTAAGAAAAAATATCACCTCAAATGATCTTGTAATCCTTTAATGTTTACAATAAAATAAAATACTACATTAAAAAAACTAGTTAAGTGAGTGAAATTAAACTAAAATATTGAGTGTAGTGCGGAGGAGGTGGAAGTTCTCCAATGGAGTTGCCCCTGCTTTGCGCGTCAATTGGCTTCTGGGAATGCGCCTCCCTAATTGATGAAAATGGTGTGGCCCCTGTCCTCCTTTTTTAATGGAGTAATGGGCCTCCAATTAATTACAGGCAGCTGAAATGGGCCTAAATGAATGGGCCTGGAAAGCTGCATGATTTTGCTTTCATTCATTTTAAGGGTGGGACTATTTACACCTCCATTTAGGTTTAGAACACTCCCCCTATGAATTTAATAATAAAATAATGAGGTAAAAAACCAAAAATACCCTTTAAGTCATATTAAACTACTAAATGCACCCCCTCACCTTTAAACCTAAGTTTTATCTATCCGCCGCCACCACCACCACCACCAAACACCAAACACCAAAATTTCTCCCCAAACAAAAAAAATTCAACTTAAAAAATTTCAATTTTTTTTTAAGATTTCAACAAACCAGCGTCGACCATATTCACTATGGTCGACACTGGTTTGTCGAAAAAAAAAACTTTAAAAATTTTCAAATTTTATTTTTAAATTTCGACAAACAAGTGTCGACCATATTCACTCCCGTCGACACTGGTTTGTCGACGAGATTATATATGCTCGACATTTGTTGATTGAAAAAAAAAAAATTTAAAAACTCGTCGACAACTTTAGGTCGACCAAAAATACACTCGTCGACACCCTGTTGTCGACGGGGTGTATTTGGATCGACCTAAAGTGGTTGAAAGGTAAGAAAAAGAAGGAAAAAAAAAAAAACAAACCTGGATTTGGCCGATGGACGGGAACGGGGGCGAGGGCCATTGAGCGGGGGCGGCAGCCGTTGGGCGGGGTCGGGGCGGCGACGGCCGATGGGCAGTGCGGCGGCCGATTACTGTAATTTTAATTTTTTATTTTTTTTTACAAATCGAGATGGGAGAAGGGAGAGGGAGTGGGAGAGCGGCGGAAGGACTACGGGGCACCAGGGAGGGAGAGAGGAGGAGAGGAGGAGAGGGGAGGAAGGGGACGGCAGCGGCAGCCGCGCGCGACCGCGATCTTTTCTTTTTATTTTTTTTACAGCCGGGGGGCGATGGGCTCGGCGAGGGAGGGAGGGTGTGGCGTCGCCGACGACGGGTGGTGGAGGGGCAGGTCGCCGGCGGTGGTGGTGAGGGGTGGGGGAGAAGATGAAAGAAGAAATGGAGGAGGAAGAAGATGGAGGATTTGGGGGAGAAAGTAGGGTTTAGGGAGGGTGTGAGTAGTAATTGAAATTGTATAAGAGAAGGACATTTATGACAATTTGATGGGGGGTGCATCTATCTTGACGAAATTATGGGAGGGTGCATCAATCGGGGGAGTGTTCTAAACCGAAATGGAGGGGTAAATAGTCCCACCCTCATTTTAATTCATTTGGAGCTCGGCCGTGCTCCACGATTTTCTCCATTTTCTGTCTCGGGCACGCCAAGCTCGAGCCTAAGTCTTGGTCGTGCCCCTCCTCAACCCTCTTCTTGTTTTGCTCATATCTTTTGATCCGGGTGTCCGATCGACTCGATTCTTGTCTCGTTTCGACCCTCACTTCACCTTCTTTCATATGGTCAACTCTTGTACTCGATCCAACGACTGAATTTTTCGTGATTTGATTCAAAACACCTCGTTTTATCTACAAAAATAGTAAACTACACCATTTCTCCAAATCAAGTCCAATTAGTCAATTTAGTGTAAATAATGCACGAAATCCTATAAAATTATGCAAATTAAATACAAGAATTTTAAACAATTTTCACACTAATCAACCCCCCCAAACTTAAAGTGTTGCTCGTCCCCGAGCAACGAAAGAAAAATAGAACAAGTGGGAAGATTGCGAAGGAATTCATTCAAGCCAAAATATGATAAGTGATTCTCAAGTTCCTTCAATCTAGTCAAGCCATGAGGTAAAGATATCAACAAACAAGTTCAAAAACTATGTTCAAATCCATGTAAGATTAAGTGCTCAATTCACAATTTCCTCACAAGTAAGTGTATCACTCATCACACAAAGTGTATATCATGGAAATGTATGCTCTCAAAATCAAATCACACAAATGCACTACCATATGTTTGCCAAAAGTCTCAATCCCACACCACATGTTATGTGCTCAATTCATGAATCAACAAGGACTTCACATTTGATTGTAATGTAGGCTCTTTGGTTAGGGTAGGAAATATTTGGATAAAGTGACTCGTAAACTAGTGGAGCGAGAAGTAAAGACATCCCGTTGAATATCTCTAAAACTCAAGAGAAAGTTGAAATTTATCATGTTGCAACTCAAAATTTCAACCCCATAATTCACTTGCTCACTCTTTTAAGCACATTTTTCACCACCAAAACTTTTTGAACACTTTTGAATTTCAAGCTCTACCAAATGCTTGTACACAAGAGAGTATTCTTTTTTTCTCATCAACTCAATCTTCTTTTGTGTACAACTTTCAATTCATCTTTTCTCATTTTTTTCTTTTCAATCTTTTCACTTTCAAACCAAACAATCCCACCAAATTTACATTTAAGCCCAATTCAACCTCATTTGTCAACATTCAAGCTCCACTAGTTCATAGGGAAATTAGGCTCACAAAAGATGGACAAATAGGCTAAATTTTGTAGGTTGCCAAAAATATGTAATTCAGTAGGCTCAAAGTGGCTAACTACGAAAAAATATCATTTGGTATGGACAATTTGGCTAAGTGACTATTCAAAACGAAGATGACATTATATCACTTCCACAAATCTCACACACAAAGTAGCTTCAAACAAGACAATTGACAAGTTCTAGAGCACACAAGCATGAATGATACTCACATGAAAGAAAATAGACCAAAAGATATGAAAGTTTAAAGGCCCTAAAGCTCACGGGCTTGTCTATCATGAATTAAAAGCACAAAACCAAGCAAAGATCTTCACATAAGCAAATGAACAAGTAAGTATCAATCAATACCACCAAGCTCAACCAAATATCAAAACTCAACAATAACCAACAATGAAGCCTCAAACACTTTCTTCCATAAAAAAACTCATCCAACAAAGCTAAACAATTATAGGACAAACGATGCAATAAAAATGAAAGTAAACACACGAAATCTCCCCCCAAACTTAAATGAAACTATCTAGTTGAATGTAAAGTTTGGAGATGAGTGTGTTACCTTAGAAATTTCCACCAACGAAGCTTACCAAAGAAGCAAGCCACCACAACTGATTGTCCATTGAACCTTTAGCACCCAAAGCATCTCAACTTTGAACTTCACCATGCACATCTCCCATCCTTGACATCCACCACAACACTCAACCTACAAAACAAAAACTCAACAAAAAGATCAAGCAAACTACAAATCTAAAATAAAAGAAAGCTCATCGGAATGGCCAAGGATATCGGTCCTCCTTGCCATTATATTTCAATCTTTTGGCCTCAAAGTCAAGGAGGCTCTCATGAATAGTAGGCCAATCATTTGCACCTTTCATGCACATCTTCATCAATTGAAGCTCATCTTACTCTTCTTCCATACTTTCTTCCCATTCCTTTCCTTTTTGTGGGAGGATCTCCAAGCTTTTTTCAATTTCTTTCTTAAGACCAAAGTTAACAAGAGGTAAGATAAAATCAATAGAAGCATCAATATTATCTAAAGTGAAAATTGAAGAGTGTAAAGGTTTAGAAATGCACATTTCACTCTTCAATGTGTCATTTAATGCTTCTTGATCTTTTTGTTCTTTGTTGCTCGTGTCCTCCATCAAGGGACATTCTTCTTCCTCTCCATCTTCTTCAATCTCCATTAAGTACTCAATAAGCTTGACGTCTTCGTCCTCCTCTTCACTTGAGCCTCCTTCTTCTTCAATCGTCATGCTTGACCCTTCATAACTAGTCTCACTTGAAGAAGCCATTTGACTCAATTGGAAATTCATATTCTTCATTCGATTCGCAAGTGAGACAAGTTGCTCATCCATATTTTCCAGTCTTTCATTGGATTGAGTCATGCAAGTGGCTAGCAAGTGTTTCAAGTAAGCATTTCTCTCATCATTTGGTGCATGATCACCCGGATAAACTCCTTGTGGGTAAGGCTGTCTTCCAAAGTAGCTTGCTTCCTCAACTTGATCCATCATGTTTGGCCTATCCATCCCTCTATTACTCTCAATGAAGGTATTTAGCAACTCACAAAGATAGGGTGAGGCCTCCATTTTCCCATAATCTTGATAATCGGTGGGAACTTGTTGAATTTGATAACCATACTCGTAGTTCCCCCAATTATCGTAGCAAACTTCTTCTTGATAAGGAGGATAAACCATATCATATTGATCAAATGATTGATTCCATGAATATTGGTTGTATCCGTCCATCTTCCAATTAAGCTCACCTACACAAATGATCAAAGTATGAAAAGCACAAGATAATATAGAACAAAATAAAAAAAAA
Source organism: Galeopsis tetrahit (assembly GCA_963675135.1). NCBI lineage: Eukaryota > Viridiplantae > Streptophyta > Magnoliopsida > Lamiales > Lamiaceae > Galeopsis > Galeopsis tetrahit. The sequence goes on from OY776120.1 coordinate 84,709,426, forward strand.
TCACTAGTAATTACGCTAAACTAACACTAAGTTACCCAAAAAGCAAAACTAATCCCCGGCAGCGGTGCCAAAAACTTGACACGTATTTTCCAATACTCGCCTCTCAAGTGTAAGAGGGTCCTCGTAGTAAAAGTAAGTGTCCGGTTAAATTATCGAACCATAGGACTAGTTAGCTTGTGTAGCCTTAGTGTTATACGCTTCACGTAATTATAGTGAAAGAGCATGGGGTGAGCTATTAAAACTAAATGCAAAAATAAATACTAATGACGAAAGCAAGTGAAATGATAAGAAGTAGTGTTCGGGTGTTCGTCATTGTGTGGAAAATTGAGTTAAAAGTCGACTTTAATGTGCAATATATTAGGTGGAACTTGATAGAAGCAATCACTAAGACATATATCGTATAAAGTACCTAGGATCGAGAGGATGAATAGAGGCTTTCTTACCCGGGTAATCACACAACTAGGGGGTTCGACTCTACCTAAATTATACTAAACTAATCCCTAATCATGCTTTTCCATTTGATACTAACAACCAAACTCCTATGGCATTCTCACTAATCACGCAAATGTTAATTCAAGCAATTAATGTAGATAAATGAGGTTCTAATGAAATTTACCCAACTCTCGTTGCGATAAACCAATATTTACTCAATTCACTCGACTCCCAGCCCTCGATTATACTATCTACCCCGATTAACCAACTCTCGTTGCATTTATCGAGCTTCTAATACAACCTAATAATTGAGTTCTAGCAAATGATCTATCAAAACCCATAAACCTAACCAATATTCCCTTCAATGAATTACACAATTAAAATTAAGCTAATAACACAAATTCCATCACAAATCAAAACACCCAAACACCAACAAACCTAGTCAATAATTAAATCAACAAATGAAAACAAGCTTAAAAAAGATAAACAATAAAACATGTAATTAAGGAAAAATATCACCTCAAATGGTCTTGTAATCCTTCAATGCTTACAATAAAATAAAATACTACATTAAAAATTAGCTAAGTGAGTGAAATTAAACTAAAATATTGAGTGTAGTGTGGAGGAGGTGGAAGTTCTCCAATGGAATTGCCCCTTGCGTTGCGCGTCAGTTGGCTTCTGGGAATGCGCCTCCCTAAGGGCATCTCCAATGGGGGTAGAAATCCCATGTGGATTGCTACTCAAAACTCAAATTAAGGGTAGAAGGGGTTGGGGGAGAGATGATGTGGAGGAGAGAGGAGAAATGGGGTAGAAGAACTTCTACCCCATTTCAAGTGGTCCCAACATTTTTTTTTTTATAACTTATATTTTAATTTGTATTTACCATTGATGTATTTTTTACCTTGTACTCTTTGTATTATTTCAATTATATTTTGTCAAAAAATATATTAGCATTATTTTATTTTTATATATAAGTCAAAAAATATACTGTATTTTTTTAAAACTTAAAATTAAGTAAACAAGTTCAAAAATTCATGAAGCATTTACAAAGCTAGTGGTATATTTTGAATGATTGACAAATCAAATAGCAACATGTTTGGTATGAACAATATTTATGTTATATAGAAGTAAATAATTTTGGGGTAAAAAATATAGCTAATATTCATTAACTAAATAAATTTTGCTACAAACAATATTTATGAAAAATATTTGTAATAAATGATTACGGGTAAAATACTCAAAATTAAAGATTTTTTTTTCAAAGTGACACTTACTTTAAAAATAATTAAAAAAATTAAAGTGACATTTATTAAAAAAAATAGAGGGAGTATAAATTATAAAATAAAAATAATGAATGAAAGAATGTGAAGAGAAAAATATATACTCTAATTGGAGAGTGGACCCACTTTTGAGATAGAAGAGTGGTAAAATGCATTGGAGGGGGTATAAGTTTTTTTTGATGAAAATGGTGTGGGCCTCTGTCCTCCTTTTTTAATGGAGTAATGGACCTCCAATTAATTACAGGCAGCTGAAATGGGTCTAAATGAATGGGCATGGAAAGCTGCATGATTTTGCTTTCATTCATTTTAATTCATTTGGTGCTCCGCCGTGACTGCAGCTCGGCCGTGCTCCACGATTTTCTCCATTTTCTGTCTCGGGCACGCCAAGCTCGAGCCTAAGTCTTGGTCGTGCCCCTTCTCAACCCTCTTCTTGTTTTGCTCATATCTTTTGATTTTGATTCGGGTGACCGATCGACTCGATTCTTGTCTCGTTTTGACCCTCACTTCACCTTCTTTCATGTGGTCAACTCATGGACTCGATCCAACGACTGAATTTTTCGTGATTTGATTCAAAACACCTCGTTTTACCTACAAAAATAATAAACTACACCATTTCTCCAAATCAAGTGCAATTAATCAATTTAGTGTAAATAATGCACGAAATCCTATAACATTATGCAAATTAAATACAAGAATTTTGAGCAATTTTCACACTAATCAGTCCAACAGGTTGAATTTGGATCGGATCAATTGAAGAAGAGGAAGAACCTAGAATGGATGTTTTCTAGGAGTTTTAACTTTAATATTACTATCTTTGTTCATCTATAATTTTTTTGTTTTGTCATTTTTGTATGTTATCTTATAAGCTTTTTATATCATTTTTTGTAAATACCTTCTAAATTATATTCATACACTTTACTCTAATTTACATATAATGTCATTTAATTTAGTTTTTATATCTTACCTTTTTTCACATTAATCACTTCATTCATATTTTATGTATTATTTAATCACTTATCTTAATTTTTGTGTCTAAAAAATAACAAAAAGTTTATAGGTAGACGAGGAGTAGTTCTTTTTTTTCATTATATATTAATAACCATTTCTACCATCGTTTGTATACAAAGAGGACATAGTGGTATTAAGATTAACCCTGAATGTGCTATTATTGAGATCTTTGATAATTCATAACTATTGGGAATATAATATATTATATATTGTAAGTTAAAGTCTAGTATGTACTCGAGTGCATGTTGTGCACCCTAGTTCATGTGCATTTTTCAGTTTTACTGACTTACACTTTTTGGTAAATGGTGTTGCACTTTTCAATTATTACTAAAAATATTATTATACAATTTAATAATTGAAAAGTGCAACACCATTTACCAAAAAGTGTAGGTCACTAAACTGAAAAGTGCAACATGGACTAGGGTGCACAACATGCACTCGAGTCCATAGCAGACCAACCCTGTAAGGTAATTATTCACTTTTTATAATTAGATTTAAATCTTATCTAGTTGTTAGATGTAGATTAGATATCCTCTTATATATATATATATATATATATATATATATATATATATACTCCCTTGTACTTTTTTTACAATTAATCAATGAAATCATAATTTCATAATTTATTATTTCTCTATATAGTATCAATGAGTCGTACGGCTAACGCCTCGATCTGACACCCTCTCTCATAGTTGTTGATCGACACTTCCGATCGTTCAAACCTCTCAACTACCTCCCTTATTTCTCAAGCCTTCAAACTGCTCCTAACAAATCCTCCATAACAGCCCTAGAACTCCTCTGTTACTATAATTCCAGCCCAACAACTCCTATGTTACTATAATTCCAGCCTCACATATCCTCCCTTATTTCTTGATTCAACCGCCCACTTCATCGTCTTCACTCAATTCTCTCCATACTGCTCATACTATCCTCTTCGATCAAACTCCGCTCCAAATTAATTCCTTCTCCCTTGCTGCACAGATAGGTCATATGGGCCAGATTCACTACTCCCCTTCTGCATACACCCCTAACTCTGGTAAATACACCCCCAGCATATACGCACTCCCTCCGCTACTAAATACTCGCCTGCTGCCCAGATGGGCTAGATCCCCTATTCCACTATTGCATACACCCCCAATCTGGAAAATACATTCCCCCACACCTACGCACTCACCCTGCTAGTACATACACCCCCTCCGTCCATTCGACTTTTTTACATACCCACTTCACTCCTTGGATCTTGGACTCCGGGGCCTCTCATCACATCAAAACTCACCTCCAAAATTTATCCACTTCCTCTCCATATTCTGGCTCGGATAATGTCATCATTGGTGATGGTAACGGTTTGAAAATTTCTCATATTGGTTCTTTTGTACTCCATGATGCTCATATGTTAAAATTTTCAAACGTCTTTGTTGTACCTCAAATGGCTAGAAATCTCATCTCTGTTTCAACCCTTTGTCGTGATAATAATGTTGATGTCATTTTTGGTCCAACATCCTTTCAGTTGCGAGATGGCAACACCGAGAGCATTCTCCTAGTAGGAAGTCGCGTGGATAATCTCTACATATGGCCGACTCGAGCGACTCTTAAACCCGCTGCCTCCATTACAATCAAACAACCATCCCCCATCTGGCATGCTCGTCTAGGTCACCCATCCTAAAAAAATCTATCTCATACCTTGTCCACGTATAGTTTACCTACCTTGAACTCAAAAATGCATTATTGTGATTCTTGCAAGTGTGTTAAAAGTCATAAACTACCCTTTTACGATCCAAGCATTAGATATAGTTCCCGTCTTGAGGTTCTTTATTTTGATGTGTGGTCGTCTATTGTCCTATCAACTGAAGGCTTCAAATACTATGTCATTTTTGTTGATCACTTTAGCAAATACATATGGCTCTACCCCCTAAAACGTAAGTCCGATGTACTCCCCACATTTATCTCCTTTAAAAACATAGTGGAAAATTTTTATAACACAAAAATCAAAACTCTTTATTCTGACAATGGAGGAGAGTTCATTGCTCTTCGTTCTCTCCTTCAAACTCATGGCATATCTCATCTCACAACTCCTCCCCACACCCCAAAACACAATGGCATGTCTGAACGTCGTCACAGACATGTTGTTGATACTGCCTTAGCCCTTTTACATCATGCCTCCATGCCCCTTACATATTGGCCTCATGCAGTTTGTGCTGCTGCCTATATTATAAACCGTCTACCAAAACCCAATCTTAACATGTTATCCTCATATCAATTCCTCCTAAAACAAACTCTCAACCTAGCCAAACTCAGAGTTTTTGGTTGCTTATGTTATCATTGGCTCCGCCCCTATACTTCCCATAAATTAGACCCTAGATCCACTCCATGTGTCTTCATCGGATATTCTCCTACCCAAGCTGCTTATCTTTGTCTTGACTTAAAAACCAACAAAATATATACATCTCGTCATGTTCAATTTGTTGAAAATGTATTTCCTCTAGCCCCTCCTAAAACTGCTCCTGATACACCCCTTGCCTTAACAGATACACTCTCCAATCTGCCAGACACACCCACTTCTTTAATTTATCCACCCCTGCCCCTCCCACCACTCCAATCCCACCTCCAACTTTCATTAATACACCCACGCCCCATCCATTACAACCTCTCATCGAAAGCCCTCCCCCAATAGATCTAACACCCACACCCACTAACCAGATTACTCCACCCCCCTCACCACAATCCACTACTGCCACACCCACCAACTTATTACATACACCCCACCTTGACCTCGAGTCGTCCAATGCTCCCTCGGTGCCATCATCACCACCAACACAACTAAACACTCGAATGATCACTCGAGCCCAAAACAATATTTTCAAACCAAATCCAAGGTATGGTCTCACTAATGCTTTATCTTCTGACATTGAACCTAGTTGCGTCTCTCAGGCATTAAAAGATGAACGATGGAGGGAGGCCATGTCATCTGAATTTAATGCCCTTCTCAGAAACGGTACTTGGGATTTAGTACCACCTAATAATTCTACCAACATTGTTGGTTTAAAGTGGGTCTTCCGCATTAAACGAAAACCGGACGGATCCTTAGACAAGTTCAAAGCTCGGCTTGTGGCCAAAGACTTTCACCAACACCCCGGAGTTGATTTTTAAGAAACGTTTAGTCCTGTGGTCAAACCAGCAACCGTTAGAGCAGTCCTGAGTATTGCAGTCACTCAAGATTGGCCACTTCGACAGTTTGATGTGAACAATGCTTTCCTCCATGGTTCCTTATCTGAAACCGTATTCATGGCACAACCTCCCAAATTTGTTGAAAAAACTTTCCCCACTTATGTTTGTAAGTTACACAAATCCATCTACGGTCTAAAACAAGCCCCCATACTAGGTATTATGCTCTTCGTACGTTCTTGGAAAGTATTGGCTTCATTCACACTAAATCTGATGAATCTCTATTTGTATTCAATAAATCTGGCATTATTGCATACTTTCTCGTATATGTTGACGATCTAATCCTTACAGGAAATAACACTTCTTTCCTCTCTAGAGTAACCTCAGATCTTAGCATAAAATTTTCGGTCAAAGACTTAGGATCACTTTCCTATTTCTAAGGCGTAGAGGTCCTTCGCTCTACCAAGTCTTGCTTCCTCTCTCAACGTAAGTATATCATTGACCTTCTCACTCGATATAACATGCTCTCCTCCAAACCTGTCCAAACCCCTCTCTCCATCTCTGCCCGTTTATCTCTTTCTGATGGAACCCCTCCCACTGATATCACTCAATATCGTCAAGTTCTTGGAAGTCTCCAATACCTCCAACTCACTAGACCCGATATTGTTTTTTCTATTCACAAACTGTCTAAATTTATGCATGCTCCAACTGTCACTCATTGGGGTACTGTAAAAAGGCTTCTTCGATATCTTGGCACTAGAGATGTTAGAATTACACTCTGTCCCAACTCATCTAACTCACTTCACTGCTTCACGGATGTTGGTTGGGCTGGAAATACTGATGATCATACGTCGACAAGTGCCTACATTGTCTTTCTTGTACCGAATCCCATCTCCTGGTCTTCCAAGAAACAAAAGTCCGTTGCTCGCTCCTCCACTGAAGCAGAATATAGGGTCATTGCATCGGCAGCCTCTGAAGTACAATGGTTAAAGTCTCTTTTTCGAGAACTATGTTTTTCCATCAAAACTCTTCCTGCCATCTACTGCGACAATATTGGTGCAACATATCTTTGCTCCAATCCTGTTTTTCACTCTCGAATGAAACACATTGCCATCGACTATCACTTTGTTCGAGATTTGATCAAAACAACTCAATTACGTGTTTCACACGTGTCTTCTGAAGACCAACTAGCTGATGCTCTCACAAAGCCTCTTTCTCATTCTCGTCTTCAAATGCTTATGATAAAGACTGGACTCTCCTACGGTGCTCTATCTTGAGGAGACGTATTTGGAATATAATATATTTAAGATATATTATATATTGTAATTATTCACTTTTTTTAATTAGATTTAAATCTTATTTAGTTGTTAAGATATATATTAGATATCCTCTTGCATCTATATATACTCCCTTGTACTTCTTTACAATTAATCAATGAAATCATAATTTATTATTTCTCTATAATAACTACATACATACATAGATGTGATGCACAAAAAAGATAGAATGAATGCATTATAGTGCAAGTTACAAATTTTGACTCACTTTTACACCAAAAACTAAAGCAACAAAAGTGAGATCAATCAATTGACTGTAAAGATAACAAACCTTGTTGGACATCAACGCGGATACAAGTCGGAGATCGAAGCCTCATTTTGGGATGAATGATCGGATGAAGGGTTGTTGGAAGAATTTTTTGAATTAATGTATTCCCGTTGAACGCGTGAAACATCTGCGCCATAGTGACTGGGAATATAAAATGCAGGCTCACAAGGTACATCCAATGTAATAGAGAGACTACTCATCATAAGAACAACAGAAGCCATTGTTGGCCTATCTGATGCATTTTCCTAAACACATAGCAGACCAATATGAATGCATCTCATCATCTCACTTATTGAACCCGAACTTGACCTCAACAACGGATCCACCACATTTCCAATTGTCCCGTCACGCCAGTTTTTCCATGCCTGCATCAACATTTAGTTTTTTCAAATCACCAAAACACCATACAAAGAATTTAAAGAATATAAATTGTTCTTACGTAAATCAAGAGGTCTTCCACATTCTCCCCACTTTGATAACTGCTATTTTTTCGCCCACTAATGATTTCCAGCACCAGAACTCCAAAGCTGAACACATCCGACTTAATTGAGAACTGCCCCTGCATTAAGTATTCAGGTGGCATATATCCACTGAAATATAAAACTCTTTTTAGTATTTTATAACTCTAAAGCTCTGCTGGCATTTCCTTGAGTTTCATCTTGCCCAAATATTCTTGCCGTACCAAAGTCTGCGATTTTGGGATTACCCGGTGGTGGCTGATCAATCACGGACACGGACACGGGCACGGGTGCAGGCGTGTGCTCAAACTCTTGAAGCCTAGTATCATTGAAAAACGAATATGCTGAAGGAATATAATATGTTGCCTTTCTCATTAACATTGGTCAAAGATATATACAAGAGGATCCAATAATCTAGGCTACAATTACGTATAAGTCTACGCCTACCATATATAAGAGATATACAAAATATTTACAGATATTCTGCTATTACACCCCCTCAATCGAAGCAGGAGGAAGACGGACGTTGAGATTGGACCGGAAATCTTCAAATAAAATCAATGGTAGTCCCTTCGTAAAAATATCAGCAATTTGGTGACGGGATGGAACATGTAATACCCGAACCTGACCCTTTTCCACCTTTTCCCGGACGAAATGGATATCCATCTCTATATGCTTAGTACGCTGGTGTTGAACTGGATTGGTCGAGAGGTAGATCGAGCTAATGTTGTCGCAATAGACAAGTGTCGCTGTGTTAAGTGGACAGTGTAGCTCGAGAAGCAGATTCCGAAGCCAACACGTTTCTGAGACAACATTTGCAACCCCTCGGTATTCAGCCTCAGCACTGGAACGCGACACTGTGGTTTGTCGCTTAGCAGACAACGAAACCAAATTATCCCCCAAGAAAACACAGTAGCCCGAGGTTGAGCGACGTGTGTCAGGATACCCACCCCAATCAGCATCAGTATAAGCAAGGAGGGACGTCGTAGACAAAGGCGAAAGATGGAGATCGTAATCAAGGGATCCTTGAAGATAACGCAAAATTCGTTTCAGAGCCGCCATGTGAACATCCCGAGGATCATGCATGAAGAGGCATATCTGCTGAACAGCGTAAGCAATATCAGGCCGGGTGAACGTCAGATATTGGAGTGCCCCGCCGAGACTACGGTATAGTGTGGGATCCGAGAATGGAGGGTTGTCCGAGGCAGCAAGTTTTGGTTTAGTATCAACCGGAGTGGAAGACGACTTGCACGATGATAACCTAGCTTTATCAATAATGTCAATTGAATATTTCCGTTGGGAAAGGAATAGACCACATGCATGAGTATTAACTGAAATTCCCAAGAAATAATGAAATCTTCCCAAATCCTTCATCGCAAATTCAGAACTCAGGCGATCAATAATGGAACGACGCAGGGAGTATGAAAAAGCTGTTAACAAAATATCGTCGACATATAGAAGGAGGTAGGCCATATCATCGCCTTGACGGAGAATGAACAAGGAGTGGTCTGATTTTGTTCGAGTAAAGCCAAGTGTAGACACAAAACTAGTAAATCGGTTGTTCCACGCCCGAGGTGCTTGCTTTAAACCATAGAGTGATTTTTGCAATAAGCACACATGATCAGGATACCGCGAATCCCGAAATCCAAATGGTTGATGCATATAGACCGTGTCCCCCAAGGTCCCATGGAGGAATGCATTCTTAACATCGAGTTGGTGAATAGACCACCCATTGGATAGAGCCAAACTAAGTACCGTTCGGATGGTAGTAGGTTTGACAACGGGGCTGAAAGTTTCACCACAATCAATGCCAACCTGCTGAGTTTTGCCATCACCTACAAGACGGGCTTTATGCCTCTCAAAGGAACCATCAGCACGAAATTTATGAGTAAAAATCCACATAGATCGTATAATATTTACACCAACAGGACGGGGTACCAACACCCACGTTTTATTTGCAATAAGAGCATCAAATTCTTCACCCATGGCTAATTTCCAATTATGGTCTTTCAATGCTGATAATGGATTACGAGGTAAGGGTGATTTAGCAAGAGAAGAATTAAGATTGAATTGTTGTTTAGGCTTGAATATGCCTCTTTGACTCCGAGTGACAGGCCAAAATGCAGTGGGGGGTTGGTTCGACGCAGTTGGAAGAGGCATAATAGGAGGCTGACCAGCGGGAGAAGGCTGAACCGGCGGAACAGGGTTTGGGACCACCGACGGTGTTGGTGGTGTAGGTTGAACAGGCTGATTTTGGACAGTAGTTTGAGTAAGGTGATGAACCACATATGGAGATGGTAAATCATCTAAAAACTCATAAGAAGGAGGAGAATGGGTTTGTATCTCGGAGAAAGGAAAACGAGACTCATCAAAAATAACATGTCTACTAATAAAAATCTTATTCGTGGACATATCATAACACTTATACCCCCTATGATTAGAAACAAAACCCAAGAACACACACGGCGTAGAACGTGGTTGGAGTTTATGTATCGTAGTGGAGGGAAAAAGAGGATAACATAAGCACCCAAAAATACGTAAATGAGCATACAATGAATTTTTATGATATAGGCGTTTAAGAGAAGTTAAAAAAGACATGCGTTTTTTAGGGAGGATGTTTAGGAGATACGTTGCCATTTGAAGGGCATGATGCCAAAATGTAGACGACAATGAGGCATGTGTAAGCAAGGTACGAACCATGTTATTAATCGTACGAATTGTTCTCTCAGCTTCGCCATTTTGAGATGAAGTATGGGGACAAGAAAAACGAAACGACATCCCATTAGCTGAACTAAAATCCAAAAACGAACGATTATCAAATTCCCGCCCATTATCACATTGGAAAGATTTAATGTCCCTCTCAAATTGGGTACGAATAAACGTTCTGAACTTTAGAAATGTAGAAAAAACCTGTGATTTATGAGATAAAGAAAACGTCCACAAAAAGTTCAAGTAATCATCCAAAAACAACACGTAATATCGATGACCCATAGTACTTAAAACTGGAGACGTCCACAAATCACTATGAACAATATCAAAAGGCAAAACAGTGTATGTATTGGAAGCCACAAACAGCAATTTAATGTGTTTTCCAAGAGAGCACGACTTGCACATGTGAGAAAGACGTGGGCGAGGGCAGCTAATAAACATATTTTTCCTAAGAGAATAAAAAACAGGAACACCCGGGTGACCCAAGCGGTCATGCCATAGTGAAGAAGAAATAGCAGCAAACGCAGGTTGAATTGTGTCATTGGAAGTGGTGATGGGATACAGAGCACCTTGACTGTCACATCTCATTAGACGTGTCCCCGTCCGAAAATCTTTAACAGAAAACCCAAAAGGATCAAATTCCACAGAAACAGAATTATCTGTCGTAAATTTTCGAACAGAAACCAAATTTTTAACAAGAGCAGGTGCATGGAGGACATTTTTCAAGGATAATACAGGATTAGAATGTGGTAAATGAGTATGAACATAACCAGAAATCGGCATTGACTAACCGTTACCAACAATTATTCCATGGTTTTTGCTCATATTGAAATAAGATGTGAGGGTACCTGGGGAAGCCGTCATATGAGATGTCGCCCCTGTATCCATATACCAATTTGCATCCGGGGGAGTGATGCCCAATGTGTACATAGCTGCCTCAATATCCGTCGGTGTCGGCGAAGCCTGAGCCGAAAAAGCCTGTGGCCGAGAACCAAGGATGCCAGGTTGAGGTGTGGGAGCACGTGGGGCAGAGTTGGGACGAGCCCATGGAGCAGTCGGATACGGGCAAGGAGGAACCGGCCACTGCCATTGCCAGGCCTGCGGGCCACCAGACCATTGAGAAGGCCATTGTGAATGTGGTGAATGCGAGAATCCACCATTCCCAGCGGGTGAGCCCTTTCCACCCCTGTTCCCCTTTTTCTTCTGCTGTTTGAGACTTCCAGACGGCGGACGAGGATCAGACGGAGGAGATACTGGTGCGGTGGTAAGCAAAGCCGCCCCAGACGCAACCCTTTTTGCAAGACCTGCCTCATCAAGAACAAGCATAGATCTGGCCTGATAAAACTTAGGTAAGGGATTACTCTGACGAAGGAGCGTCCCAACTCCACTATAAGCCTCGGTGAGGCCAGCCACCAACTGCAGGACCAAGCGATCATTCGAAACGGTAGCACCAACATTCTTCAATTGATCTGATAATATCTTGAGATGCTAACAATAGGCTGAAGCACTAGGAAAATCCGCCATGTTAGTATGGGAAAATTCATGTTCAAGGGTTACGGCCCGAGAATGTTGGTTATCCTGAAAAATATTACGCAATCGTTTCCACGCCTCCAAGGCCGTGGAGTCGGGTTCCAGGATTGTGTGAAGAAGGTCGGTGGAGATCGTCGCATAAATCCACTGAAGAACTGTGGCATCGAGAGTCAGCCAAAGTTCCTTTTCTTCATCGGTGGTGGGTGCCGGAGTAGGAGTTTTATCAGATGGGCAGATATGATGAAACACCCGATGAGACTGGGCATGGATCTTGAATAGTTCCGCCCATGTCGCATACTGCACATTCTCCATTTCAAGGGTGATGGAGATATGATTTTTGATATTTGACACAGCAAGAGCAGGGTGGAAATTGGACTTGCTGGAGGTCGACATCGTGAGAAAGGGAAGAAGAGATGATGAACAGAAAACAGAGTAAGGGCGCAGCGGAGAGGAAAGATAAACCCTAGACTTGAGATACCATGAAGGAATATAATCTATTGCCTTTCTCATTAACATTGGTCAAAGATATATACAAGAGGATCCAATAATCTAGGCTACAATTACGTATAAGTCTACGCCTACCATATATTAGAGATATACAAAATATTTACAATATTCTGCTATTATATGCCTCAAAACGAAGAGTGCAGCTGGGCCAGAGTACTCTGCACCCTTTCTTCCCGTCACAAATCACTGGTATTTCTGCAGTAGCACCAATTAAGCATCTCCTGCAGACAAATCCGGGGTGCACTGCATCAGAGCAAAAATTTGAGAATCAGGTCCAGTAATATTCCCAGCTGCCACTTTTCTGAGAGGCCCACCGGAGGCAGCCCAGTCACGAAGGTCGTCTAGCAGCGTTCTCGTGTCCTCCTCAAACTTCTGAGGACTCATGGCATTCCCCGGATTCGGCCAGTAACGTGCAGGCCTATTTGCCATGGATCCATATATCGTCTCATTTGAGTATCGTAGAATGCAGGTTTCATCCCAACGAATGGCCTGTTTCTGGTTGGGGCATGAGTTTAAAAGATCAACAGCACCGGTTTGTACACGGTCGAGATATATAATGAGTTGAACATCGCCTCTGCAGAGCACGAAGCTATTAACTCTGTCACTGCCCTGCCCAATAGAAACGTTGTAGAAACCATAGTTATTAACATTGTTATACAACATGGAAACACGTGGTGTTTAGATTAACACTGTATGCGTTATTTCTTGTGTAATTGCCATTATTTAGGCATTCAATTTGGGCCAAGGCTAACAAGTGTGTCTGAATCAAGAAAGTGAAGGCGAGAAACAAGGATGGCTTATAATCAACACTTCCCTCACTCTTGTGAGGACATAATTCATCTCTATTAATTTTCTAACTCTATGCCTCTATCCTCTAAAGAGAAGGCTCGTTGAGTACGATTTAATGCTCTTTTGTTTTTTAATAAATGAAAATTTGTTGAAATTAAGAAAATATATTGAAAAGTATACTCTTAATTAATAAAGAAGGTCTCTAATCACATTCATTTTCTAATTTTAATCTAATATAAAAAAACAAATATTTTTCATATTGTATAGAAATTAGGAAATTTTTTAAAGTTAAATGAAGGACGTAATTGAAACAAACAATGTAAAAATGTTAAAACATTATTTAATTGTGTACAAGAAAAAAAAGACTAAAACTTCACTTATTAAAAAATGGAAGGAATATGAATTAAAATGGTAATTAAATTAACGTAGAAATTACATTATCTAGAAATTTAATTTAATTACCGTAAATTTAATTGTGTAAGTTAGAAAATTTAGGGGGTGTATTGGTTGTAGATTCTATAGGATTTTTTTGAACTTTCAAAGTATGGCGTATTCAATTTGGATTTACAAAAGTCTTTAAAAATTTTGAGGTATTCAATACGGATTTTAAAAAGTCTTTAAAAATCTTTAGGTATTTAATAGTTTATGAATTTTGTTGGATTCTCTTAAAAAAATATAAATAAATTCCACTATCCAAAATCTCTTGTAAAAACTAGATATTTCAACGGATTCTCTCAGAGAACTCTCAAGACGAAAGATTAGAAGTAGGGATGACAATATTGACCCGACCCGCGGGTACCCACCCTACCCTGCGAGCTTTGGATTAGGTCGGATCCGCCCCGTATTGAGTATGGGTCGGGTCTGGGTCTTATGTCCGACCCGCGGGTATTCGATACGACCCGAATCAATATACAAACTTTATATACTCCCTCCGTCCCAGAGGAATTTGCACCTCTGGGATGGCACACATTTTAATAAATGTGTAAGAAAAAGTGTAATAAGTGATATTTTGAGGAGTAGTTTTGTAAACTTTTATGAATAAAGTAAAGTAAAAGGTAGGTTGAGTGTGAAAAAGTAATGACATATGGGTAAATATGTGTATATTTTGAGGGTGAGGGTTATGATAATATTTCCTTTTATGGAGTGTGCAAATTGGTATGGGACATCCATATATGGAAAGTGTGCAAATTCCTATGGGACAGAGGGAGTAGTATATATATATATATTTTTTTTTTGGTAATATTTTTGGTAAAATATATATATATATATAATATTAATTTAAAAAAAATACTTCACATTAAAAAAACTCTTCGCATCAATACCGAAATTTATGAAAATCTATGTAAATCAATAAAAAAAAAGTATATTCCACAATCCTGTCAAGTCTATCAAAATTCATATAAATCAATAAAAATTATGAAAATCTATGTAAATCAATAAAAAAAAAGTATATTCCACAATCCTGTCAAGTCTATCAAAATTCATATAAATCAATAAAAAAAGTCAGACAAACTCTGAATGGACTCCGGAGTTTATGAAAATCTATTGTTGATCCCAAAGTTGAGTTAAGATTGATTAAGTTAGGAAAAGTCTAGAGGAGAGGGGTGAATAGACTTTTCAAAATCTTTCAAAATATCAGAGTTATATGCGAAATAGTGTTCTGAATAGTACTGTTCTTACTGGGTTAGATCAGTACTTCCAGTTTCAGTTTTATACTCAACTTAAATTTAGATCTTGAAAATGTATGTTAAACAAATATTAAACAAAAAGTAAATCAACACACAAGATTTATAGTGGTTCGACAAATGTCTACATCCACTCTCACAACTCCAATCGTGATATTTTATTAACTCTTCTCTTCTTATGTCTCTTGTGGCTTAAAGTCCCAAGACTAAGACTGTGTTCTTATCGATTATACCACCAGGTATATCTTCGATCTACTAGTAATTTCTCAAGTAACTAACACACTTGTTTTTTACAATCAATCACAAACTAAAATAGTAAAGTAAAATTTCTCTAGAATGTAGCCTTTGAATCTTCAATTCAGTACAGTGGCTTCTTCTCTTGATTTGATCTCCTTCAACTCTGTGAGTTCTTGAATACTTCGAATATCTTGAGTAGCAGTAGTCTTTTCAAGTAGAAGATCACACGATATTTATAGAACTTAGTATGGCAGTTAGTAGTTTGTGAAACTAACTCTCAACTAACTTTTAACTGTTTCTTGTTGTAACTCCTTTTTGTAACCGACTTAACTTTATCTTCCAAGTCAGCATATCTTCTAATATCTTCAGTTACGCCTTAAATAAGTTTTCCAAACTTATTCTTCAATTACACTAACTCAACACAGTAAACTACTGTTCTGACTTTTACTATTCTGAGTCAGTCAGTATAGTTCTCAACAACTGTTCTGCGCTTCTTCAGAATACCTCTCTTGTATCTCTGAGCTTCATCTTACTCCTTTTGATTGTTTTCTTATTCTGAAGTAGTCTTCTGAGCTTCTTTAGTCTTCTGATCTGGTTCCAATCTACTGTTCTAAATTTTTACAATACTGAATACAACTTAATACAAACTTACACATATATAAAACCTATATATACATCATCTGAACTATATACAGAAGAGTATATCTAAGTCCTATACTATAAGCTGTCTATAGAATACTTTATCAGCTTTGTTCCTAACAGTTCATATATCAGATCAGTAAAACATAAGATCAGTAAACTCAGTTTTCATAACTCATCTAGATGACTTAGTTAGAATGACTTAGAACCACATATATCATTAACTTCAAGTTGCTTTTGGCCATCAAAACATGTAATCATCAACTAGAACATTGTTTATAGGATTCATATCCCAACATCTATGTAAATCAATAAAAAAAAGTATATTCTCTATGAATTTTATAAACCCACGTACTTTTTAAAGTCCAAATTGGATAAGAGGAATCGAACCATGTATCCCATGGAAACATAGGGTTCACTCTTACCATCTAGGCCACTGCCATACTCATCAAATAATTGATATTATTATCTATATATACATTAAAATTGTACACTCCAGTCCAGCCCATATACATATAGGTTAATAATTATTTAAAAAAAAGGTTAATAATTATTTAAAAAAAAACAATGTAAGAGGAATCGAACCATGCATCACATGAAACACATAGGGTTCACTCTTACCATCTAGGCCGATGTCATACTCGTCAAATAATTGATATTATTATCTATATATACGTTGAAATTATTAAAATTAAATGTGAATTGTATAAGATACACTTTTACCTTATATAACATACACATTTTAGTAATATCGTGTTACACTTTTAAACTATATAACCATGCACTTTTATATTATATTAACAAAAACTTTAATATCTCCATCCCAAAATAAGAAATATACATAAAAAAATACATATAAAATGCCACAAAATAGAACATCAATCCAGCAAAAAATATAAAGTTACCTAGACAATATCATCAATTCACATCGAGTAAAGAGCATAATAACAAATTATGTTTTACAGCAAGACTTCTTCTTTTTGGCATTTATCTTCCGTGCAGCTACACCTTTCTTCCTTTGATGCGACTTACTAGCTAACAACTCAAGCTTATTTTCATAGAATGATCGGACTTTCGCAATGAGGTATGGTCTGCATTGATTTAAATTTTAGAGCATAATAGTTGCACAAAATTCAGCCCTCAACACCCGTCTTATTTTTTTCTACAATAAAAAAGAAAAAACACAAAAACAATTATTTTTAACTTTATTTTTAATGAAAATTGTATGTTACTATATTGAAACGTGCAACATTATTTTTAATGAAAAGTGTATGTTATTATAACTGAAAAATGTATGATATTATAACTGAAAAGTGAGTGATATATTAATGAAAAGTGTAAGTTATATATTAATGAAAAGTGTATGTTATTATAACTGTAAAGTGTATGTTATTATAACTAAAAAGTGTATGTTATATTAATGAAAAGTGTATATTATATTAATGAAAAATCTATGTTATTATAACTGCAAAGTGTATGTTATTATAACTAAAAAGTGTATGTTATTATAACTAAAAAGTATAAGTTATATATTAATGAAAAGTATATGTTATTATAATTGAAAAGTGTATGTTAATGATACACCTCTGTGTTGCACTTTTATGACAATTACTGATACACCTTTTAGTTATTAATTGTTGCACTTTTATAATCTTATATAATAAAAGGAGGATGAGGGCTCTCCTGCTTTCGCCACGTGTGTATTTGAGACACCTCCTCCTTCTACCATGTGTAAGCCATGTCATTTTCCCACATGTCAATCTATGTGTCTTAATACATCATGTTATTTATTTTCAAGGAAAAAAATCGCCGAGTTCTTCATCTTCCACAAAAAAATTAACCATTGATGTGCAACCATTAATTTAATTCATAATACATCATGTTCTTTATCTTCCACCAAAAAAATCTTCTCCCTCCTATAAATAAGTTGTCTTCCACCTACCTCTCATTTGTTCAGTTTTTTACGATTGTGATTCTCTCTCATTAGTCCTCTTTCCAATCCTACGTAGTGTCAAGGTAATTATAGTTTTACTGTTCCATTTTCTTCTATTCAATTAGTCGTCAATTGTTGATTATCCAATTTTTTCTTTGAGAGCTTTTATTTTGTTATTTACATGTACACTTTTCATTTTATTATTTTATATATGATATAAGGATTTTCATGTTTCATCTCATGGTAGATGACATGAGAGGGCATGTATAAGGACAATATTGTTTACAACGATGGTGGCATGGTGCTATATTCTGTAAAATATGGGTGACAATCAAGTACTCATCTCATGTGAAATCTTTGGAAAATGTAATTGAAATTAACTATTAAATTTAATTTAGGGGATTGTATCAAATTTTGGCTAGAGAAAGTATGATAAATGATAATTTCCACTTTTCGATCAATGTAATTGGCTTTTATCTTGAAGTCGAATTTTGTTAAAATTTCATATATAATTTTTTTTAAGCGTTTTCTCCATCTGATAAATAAATTGTCAATAAAATGAAATTTTGAATCAGGTTGTATTGGTAAAATATATTTTATTTCTTAGTTAATTGTCCTTTTCATTACATCAAATAATGAAGAAAAATATGAAAGGGGTTTTGATTCCACTTACCCATTCCAATAAGCAATTCCATGTATATTACAAGGCCACGATAATGCAAAAAAAAAAAAAAAAAAATTGGATGCCCTCGGTCATCCTGCGAGATTGTATTACTTTTTTTTTAATGCTGATTTTTTTTTTATTCTATATTTTCATAGTTTTCTATTTTGTACTCTAAACATGGTACATAGGTATTTTATTTAGGTTTAGACGAATAATATTTTACTAACCACATTTTTTGAACTTCAATGTTGCAAGACAACGTTTTTATGACCCTGAATGTAAATGAAGGGTTTGTTGATCTGAAATTGTGTCAATCATTTCTCTTGCTAGAATTTTGTTAATGATTTTACTATAAAATCATAAGAAAAGTTCTTTTAGCATTCCTGGTTAATTTTATGCTTTGATTTCCTTAATTTGTTGTTGTGTTTCTTGCCTCTCAAAGCGCTTTCTTACCATGGGATTATATTCGACATTTTTTCTAAAATTTATCAGACATTAATTGTTTAGAAATTGAATTGAATTAAATATTTTTAAGTTAATGTTAATTATATTTGGTGATAGCTTCAGCTTATGCTTTTTTATATTAATCATTATAATTTGTAATATTTTAGAAGAATTGAGTGAACATTTTAATTTTTGTAAGGATTAGTGTAGATGTTTCATATTCATCTTATGACTATAGTATAGAACACTTCATGCATCTAACTAGGGGTGGGCAAAAAACAGAAAAATTGAACTGAACCGACGATTTTCGGTTTATTTGGTTCGGTTTATTCGGTTCAGTTCAGTTGAAATTTTTAAAATTTTGGTTTTTTCGGTTCGGTTCGGTTTATATTTTCCAAAAACCGAATAAACCGAACCGACCAAATTATAAATAAAAATAAATATAATTAATAAATAAATAAATATATATATATATATATAAATAAAACCCTAGATCTAATCTAACAGTAAACAATTAAACAATCATTTCCATTTCTGCCGTTTCTTTCCCATTTTTGGGGAGTGGGGAGGAGGCCCATCGAGTGGACAATTTAAATGGGTGGAGTGCTTTCAACAGGAATCGAACCCAGGTCGTTTGCTTGGTTTGCTCTGATACCATGAAAGAATTCCGTCTCATCTAAAAGTCCGAACTTGTAGAGAGGGTGGGAATTAATTCTTGTATATTAATTCCTAACAGTAGCTTTTTCTGTTCTCTCAGACATAAATTGCTCGGGATATTTTTGTTGTTCACATCTTAACGGTAGCTTCATAATCTGCCTCAGCACGGCAGGATGAGTGCTTGATGCATTTAGGAGTTCATTAACTCCTAAAATAGTGCAATGTCTCATTTGTGCTCAAGATTGGCCTCGCAAAAAAAGTCTTTTCCATTTGAGGTTGAAGAAATTCGGTTCGAACCGAACCTAACCGAACCAACCGAATTGTAATTCGGTTCGGTTCGGTTTAGTTCATTTTTTTAAAACTTCGGTTATTTCAGTTCGATTGAAAAAAGGTCAAAACCGAACCGACCGAATGCCCACCCCTACATCTAACCAACATATTTGAAACAAATAACACATTATAAACAAGGGTAGAACTATTCATAATTCTAGATTCGTTACATAATTCACTGTTATATTGATGTAATTTTTTTTACCAATTTTTTATTTGTTTAAAGAGTTATGTCACTATATCTAATCATAGGGAGTATACCTATTGTGTCACATTCTTTCACGTTTGGCCATGTGTTGTTCCACATGTCACATGCTATTGTTGCAATTAAGACAACTCATTTACTTAATTTATAAAAACTTAGTGCTAGCTGTAATGTTGTTCATTTTCTGCAATAAAAGGAGGAAGTGACTCTCCTGATTTCGCCATGTGTCGTTTTATATATGCTAAGGTTTCGCCATGTGTCATTCTACGTGTCACATTCTTCCACGTTTGGCCATGTGTCGTTCCACGTGCGTGTCACATGCTATTGTTGCAATTAAGACAACTCATTTACTTAATTTATAAAAAATTAGTGTTGTAAATGAAATGAAAGGTCACATGAATGTTATTCATTTTCTGTGGTATTAATTCGTCATATTAAGTGCTAAACCAATTGGTTATTATAAACCTTAATTAACGTAACTGAAATAGGGAGATGAAGAGACTTGCCACATGTGCATTAAAAGAATTAGGAGATGGAGAGACTTGCCACATGTGCATTAAGAGTCGGGAGATGGATAGACCAAGTCTCACTCCATTATCAAATACGGCTAATACTTATAATGATCTGTTGGGATATGAATCCTAGAACAAGTCATAAATGTTGATAAAAGATAAAAGATGAAGTTTTGATAAGCCAAAAGAAGACTTGAATATTTTCTAAGTGTTGACTGATCTAGTCTAGTTAAGAGAAGTCATCTTGAACAGATCAGTAGAGTTCACAAGACAAGTACTAGTTAACAAGACAAATACTAGTTCACAAGACAAGTACTAGTTCACAAGACAAGTACTAGTTTTAAAAGACAAGTATTATTGAAAGATAAGTACGAATTATAAGTACTTCATATTTGTGTATATTAACTGATTAGTTTGTTATTGAGCTATGATTTAATTACTGTATAGAAGCTCATGATTGTTTTATGTAAAAATATATTGATGTATAGTTTTCTTAAGTTGACTAAGCTTTATAACAAGAGCTTAATGTAATGTAATAGTCTTGTTAGGATTAGATGATAGGACTAGATTAGTTCTATATTGTAATCTGAAGAAGTCTACTGCACAAGACAAGTAGAAGAAGAAGTCTACTACTACAAGATAAGACAGGTGCGACTCAACAAGACAAGAAGACTGAAGTTAGTTACAGAAACGCGTATTGAAGATAAAGATTGAAGAGTTAGTTAAGGAATAACTAATTAATTGAAGAAACACGTTAAAGGATAAGAAGAATCAGTTACAAGTTAGTTTTCAAGAAAAGTTGGTTACACAACTGAAAGTTCTTGAATTGGAAGTCTATATATACCCCAAGGTATTCATTCATTAGAGACTACTGAGACTACTGAAAAACTACAAAAGCATTAATATTCTACATTCAAGTGAAGAAATTACTCTTAGAGATTGA
This sequence comes from Galeopsis tetrahit, assembly GCA_963675135.1. Taxonomy (NCBI): domain Eukaryota; kingdom Viridiplantae; phylum Streptophyta; class Magnoliopsida; order Lamiales; family Lamiaceae; genus Galeopsis; species Galeopsis tetrahit. The sequence continues at coordinate 84,731,158 of OY776120.1, forward strand.
AGTTCAGAAAGTGAAGCTACACAAGACAAGTGAAGATCAAAGAAGGCTACTACTGAACGAAGAGAAGTTTTATTTTTTGTTTACTGTGTTTCAAGTTGCTAGATACTTGTAAATCGCTAGTAAGATCGAAGAAGCACTTGGTAGTGTTGTCGAGAAGATCTAAGTCTTATTTCTTGGGACTTAAAGCTACAAGAACATATTACTCCATTGGACGAGTTAATAAGAATATCACAACTGGGTTTGTGAGAGTGGATGTAGACAAGTTGTCGAACCACTATAAATCTCGTGTTTGATTTACTTTACTGTTTTGTTTATTGTTTGATTGATTAAATTACTTGTATGAACAAGACTAGTTGAATAAACACTAAAACAGAGTTCTCGAAATAAGTTGAGTATAAACTAGAATTGGGCTCATTGATTAATTTCGTTATTCCGCATATCGTACTTTGATATATCGAAAGATTTTTGAAAAGTCTATTCACCCCCCTCTAGACATTTTCACTAGCTTACTCGTTATTAAACTCAACTTAGGGACCTACATGATCTATTATTGTGGTTCAGTGAAGCTCTTCCTGAATTCGAAAAGAAGACTTCAAGAAAATGAATAAATAGTTTTTTCAAAATTTTAATATATTTGTTAAATTTTTTGGTTCTATTCAATTATCTCTTAATCTATGGTTTTTGTTCTTAATTCTCATCATTCCATTTCAATTAATCTGATTGTACATGTACCAGGAGATTGAAAAGAACAAAAAGATGAAAGAAATTGGGGGAGTTGCACTAAAGACACCCCACTAAGTGTTTAGGCTAATTAATCCATTTGACTTTTAATAAAAAAATTAGAACCAAATTCAAAATTTTATGACACATATACCCTTGAATTGCCTTATATTTTGATAATGCATAATTAGTCAAATGAATTTAAAATTTAAATTCCAAATGCACAAAACTTTCCCCGCATTTCAAGATAGCTATCTTCCTTAATTCCCTACATTCCTAAAAGGTTTTGTGCATTGAATGCAATTAATTTAAAAGAATATTTGAGCAAAATTACACTCATCCTACGAAGAAGGAAGAAGGGGCTTCTCTACATAAACGAGTTCAAGGAAGAAGGGTTTTCTCTGCACGGGAATATAGTTTTCGCGGAGACAGAATAGTCGACGGCTGCAGATAACTGTGAAGGTTATTATTTCGCCTCTTAGTTTTTTATATAACGCGCGTATGAAGTGCATAAGTTTCTTTATTTGTTTGGTGTGTGATCGTTGTCGATGTGTGTGCGATCGGTGTGGGGTGGAGTATTACAGTTGTTTAGACATTTTCACTAGCTTACTCGTTATTAAACTCAACTTAGGGACCTACAAGTGGTATCAGAGCAGTAGTTTACGAACTGCTGTTTCTTGATAACCAACTCAAGACTTGGGTGAAAGTCTTGGTCCAAGATTGTACGTATTCATACGTGTTCATAATCGACATTCTTGTTATATCTGTTTCTTGTTCCCTGTTCTTGACTTATATGCTTCTTGATCATAAAACTGATTAGCACTAATCTACTCGTTTAAACATGTCTCTTGAAATCAGCGCTAAAAAGTTACCTAAGTTCCAGGTTCAAGATTATGACTATTGGAAGCTAAGGATGGAAGCCATCTTCAGCTCCACTCACGACTTAATGATCTCCGTCATCACTAAAGGTCCGATAGTGACCATGATCCCCAATACTGCTGCCCTCGACATAAATCAACCCGTGGGTACTCTCGTCAAGAAACCAAGGTCAGAACTAACCTCTGAAGAAATGAGACATAATAATTTGGATAGCTTGGCTAAGAATTACATCTTACACACTCTTCCTAATGAGTATCTGGGAAAAGTGTTAAAATGTAAAATTGCCAAAGAAATGTGGGATCGCTTAGCTATCATTTGTGAAGGGACATCCCTAATCAAAGAAAGCAAGCTTTCTACAGCAGTCCAAAGATTTGAATCATTTCATATGAAAGCTGGTGAAACAATAGACCAGTTGGATACTCGTTTTACCAAAATTATGAATGACTTGGAAGTCCTTGGTAAATCTTATACTCCACGTGAAATCAATCTTAGGATTCTCAAAAGCCTTGATAGTCGATGGAAAATGGTAAAAATGCTAGTTAAGAATACCCAAGATATAGACGTGTGGACAGCAGAGACCATGTTTCAAACTCTAAAGGCCCATGAGTTTGATTTAGACGAAGATGAACCCATAGCAAGTAGTGACAGAGAACATGTTGTATCTAAGAACGTTGCTTTTAAGGCTAGTTCGTCTAAGGTAGACAGGTCGAAGTCTAAGACTAGGTCTGCTTCTGTGAAAGACGAGTTAGATACTGATCTTAGCCTGAAGGATCAGGTAAGCCTCATGGTTAGAAAGTTTGATAGGCTGAATAAACGTTTTGGAAGATATACGAAGTTCTATAGAGATCATAGAGGGTCCACTTCTAAGAACTCGTCTGAGACCAGACGAGACCGAAACTCATCCGAAAGGAGAGACGAAGTCTCGAAAGGTAACAGACAAGATAGAGAGTCTGACGGTAGGAAGATTACACGTTCTGATAGACGTGATAAACGAAGGAATAACTCTCCTATTAAAAAGACTACTAATGATCTCTTGTGTTATAACTGTGAGAAACCAGGTCACTACATATATGAATGTCCAGACCTAAGCACTGATGATCGAGAAGAACGCAAAGCACGAAGGGAAAGAAGATACAACTGTGGCAAGAAGGCAATGATGGCCAATGATGACTCTGATTCTGACTCAGACGAGTTGCCATCATCCTCATCTAGCTACCCGTCTGAACCAGATCACGATGAAGCTTTCATAGTAGATGATGGTCTATGCTGCATGGCTAAAATCGACCAAGAGGTATCATCTGCTACTTCTTTTCAATCTTGTGATGAATCAGATTCTGATGAAAGTGATACTGCCAGTAGCAAAGTAGGGAGTAGCCTTCAGCACTCTACTAGTGCAGTTGAAGACGACCTCCTACTTGCTAACCAGACATTCATTGAAGTCAGCGATGAAAACATCATTTTAAAACAAGAAATCATTGATCTTAAGGAAGCTCAGTCTAAAGTAGATCCTAATATAACAGTCCTAAATGAACGCTTGCAAGAAGAGTTGAGACAACTCAAAGACAAGTGTGCATTAACAGACAAGTTGTATCAAGACCTACTTAAGACACATGCTACTGAGAAACATGAATTCAATGTTTTAAAAAGCAAGTGCAAAAAGCTTGAAGAACGTAATAAGTTCTTAGAAACTGAGGTTGTCACTCTAGACCTTAAACTTACTGACCTGGTTAATTCTTCTAAGGTTAACCTTGAACTGTCAGATAGGTATAGGGCTCCTACTGACAAGACAGGCATAGGGGCTGAGACACCCAGCTCGTCCACTCAAGTTCCTAAGAACCCTACTATCTTCATCTCAAGCTCTTTGACTAATGATAAAGGAAAAAGACCAATGATATACGATATTGGAACTCCATCCGAAGGCAATGTACCTAAACAGACTCAAGTTAACATTCCAATTACCAAGGGAGGTAAAAAGAAAGTTAACAACAAGCCTGTTCCGTCTAAGACAAGTCAACAAAGGACTAGGAGTCGTGGACGACCAAATCAGGTCAGATACGAGGACTGGTATCCTGAGGAGACAAGTACTAGACAAGTACAAACTAGATGGAAAGAGCCTAGACCTCCTTTTGTAAGGCAGTCTCAGCTCTACTCGTCTAGGCCTAGGAAAGTGACTCCAAAATATCGTACTCAACCCGTCTTATATCCTCCGCCTGAATCATATGATATCGAAGGAGAAGAAAGACCTAAACATGTCTATAAACCGTATGGACCTAATGCATATAAACCCTACTCTGACTATCATAGACAAGTGCCTGCTCAAGTAGAGATTAAGTCGAAAGGCTATCTCCAAAGAGTAGACCCGAACTCGACTGATAGGCCAGATAAGGACAACAAGGTCTTATTCTGCAACAAATATGGTCGAAAGCTTAGAAGATCAAACTTGTTCAGGACTCCAATGTACATTTGGATTCCATTGAACTCGACTAACCCCCCAGGACCCCAATAAACAAGGAGGGTACCTAAATTATGAAATATCATCTCATGCAGGGTCGACTCGATCTATACAAGAAGGGTGGCTCAATAGGAGAAAAACTTGGTACATAGACAGTGGCTGTTCGCACCACATGACTGGTACCAAGGCACTTCTCTCAAGCTACCATGAGCAAGAAGGACCAAAGGTTATATTCGGTGACAGCTCTACAGCCATCACAAAAGGCTTTGGCTATATCCGAAATGGCGACGTAGAGATACAAGATGTATCATACGTAGAAGGTTTGAAATATAATCTATTATCTGTTTCACAGTTTTGTGATCGAGGTTACAAAGTGCAGTTCAAAAGTCAAAAGTGCGAAATCATAGACAAGAGGACTCATACCGTACTACTCGTCGGCATAAGACAAGGTAGTGTGTACATTGTGAATTGAAATAGTTGTCCACGGGACACTTGTCTTCTTACGAAGACACCCAAAGAGGTCAGTTGGCTTTGGCATAGACGCCTTTGCCACATGAACTTTAAGGTGATTAATAAGATTGCAAGAGATTACCTTGTTGAAGGAATACCCAACGAAATCTATTTCAAATCACATGTATGCGATGCCTATCAAAAAGGTAAACAGGTAAAAGGTTCCTTTAAATCTATTCCAACCCTCTCAACAAGTAGAGTTCTTGAACTTCTACATATGGACTTACATGGCCCAATATCTCCTCCAACTTTGAACGGTAGAAGGTACACACTTGTTGTGGTAGATGAGTATTCTAAGTTCACTTGGGTAGTCTTCTTACACAAGAAGAGTGATACACAAACACTCCTACCTGATCTGTTGAAGAAGATTCAAGTTGAGAAGAATCAGTCCATTGTCAAGATCCGTAGTGACAAGGGTACTGAATTCATTAACTGGTATATTAAAGAATTTTGTTCTAAGCGTGGCATCCAACACCTTACTAGTGCAGCAAGGACACCACAACAAAATGGAGTAGCAGAACGAAGGAACAGAACTCTTAAGGAGGCCTGCAGGACCATGCAGACAGAGTATAATACTCCTCAGAAGTTTTGGGCAGAAGCTATCAATACTGCATGCCATTCCCAAAACAGAAGTGCTATCAATAAAGCACTAGGTAAGACGCCCTATGAGGTATGGAAAGGTCGAAAACCTAGAGTTTCATATTTTCATATATTTGGTTGTAAGTGCTTTATCCATAACAATGGGAAAAGCAAGTTGAATGCATTCGATGCTAAGGCAGACGAGGGGATATTCTTAGGATACTCCTCGACTAGCAAAACATTCAGAGTATTCAACTACTCTACCCTATGTGTGGAAGAAACACCACATGTAGTTTTCGATGAATCTCTACAGGACTCGTCTGCCGACCAGATCAGTAAGAAGGTAACTGATCTATCGATCCAAACTGACCAAGAATCAGAAGTTTATGAATCTGTGCAAGCCTATAACCCGTTCATGAAAGCTCTCGAGCCAGATGATCAGGAGAAAGTAAGTGCTCAAGGTAAATCCACTAGACCAGTTGACATGCCTGAACTAGTCGACTCGTCTACTCCTATTAAATCTTCTGATGCAAATGATATTGAAATGCATGATGCTATAATTGATGTAGATGATGATAATATGCATACTAAGACTAGAAAAACATGGAAATCTGCTCATGATACTGAGAACATCATTGGTGACTCTACTATTGGTGTGAAGACTAGACGACAACTCTTTGAGTCGCAAGAACAACCTAGTCCATCTTTGTTTTGCTGGTGTTGTTTCCTCTCATCTATCGAGCCTAAAACCATCAAAGAGGCTTTGACTGATAGTAATTGGATCATCGCTATGCAAGACGAGTTGAATCAGTTTGTTCGAAATGACGTCTGGGAACTTGTCGATAGACCTAAACATCATAATGTAGTTGGCACTCGATGGATTTTCAAGAATAAGAAAGATGAGAATGATGTCGTTGTTCGAAATAAGGCTAGACTAGTAGCCCAAGGTTATTCACAAGCTGAAGGCATAGATTATGATGAAACATATGCTCCTGTTGCTAGACTAGAAGCCATTCGATTATTCCTTGCATATGTTGCTTACATGAAATTTACCGTATATCAAATGGATGTTAAAAGTGCATTTCTTAACGGTATTCTTGCGGAAGAAGTGTATGTTGAACAACCCCCAGGTTTCGAAGTCAAAGGTAACCAGGTATACAGATTAAAGAAGGCCTTATATGGACTAAAACAAGCTCTAAGAGCCTGGTACGATACTCTTTCTCAATTTCTATTGGAAAATGGTTTTACTAAGGGCAAGGTAGATAGAACCTTGTTCAGAAGACAAGAAGGGAAATACATTTTACTCGTCCAAATTTACGTGGATGACATCATTTTTGGTTCACCTAACAAAAGGCTGAGTGAAAGCTTCTCAACACTCATGCAAAGCAAATTTGAGATGTCTATGATGGGTGAAATGAATTACTTTCTTGGACTTCAAGTAAAACAGACCCCAGAAGGGATTTTCATAAATCAAGCAAAGTATACTCGTAATCTACTAGACAAGTATGGTATTAAGACATGTAAATCTTCTGGAGTACCTATGCAACCTACCTACAGGATGGATCCAGACGAGAATGGTAAGTGTGCTGATCAAACTCATTACCGTGGTCTTATCGGATCATTACTGTACTTGACTGCTAGTAGACCTGATATTGCATTTTCTGTTGGTGTATGTGCTCGATTTCAAGCTAATCCAAAAGAGAGTCATATGGAAACCACTAAAAGGATTCTGAAATATTTGAAAGGAACCATCAATCGTGGTATATGGTATCCTTCAAATGATGATTTATCTCTAAGTGGCTACTCTGATTCTGATTTTGGTGGTTGTAGAATAGATAGGAAATCTACATCTGGTTCTTGTCAATTCTTAGGCACAAAACTCATTTCATGGTTTTCGAAAAAGCAGACAAGTGTTGCTACCTCTACTACTGAAGCCGAGTACATGGCTGCTGGTAGTTGCTGTAGTCAATTATTGTGGCTTATTCAACAGCTTAGAGATTATAATATCTGTGAATCAAATGTTCCCATATTCTGTGATAGTAACAGTGCTATTGCCATTACACAAAATCCAGTTCTGCACACACGTTGTAAGCATGTTGATGTGAAACACCATTTTATACGTGATCATGTAGAAAAGAAGGATATTCGTATGGAAAAGATTCACACTGATTTTCAAAGTGCTGATATTTTCACAAAACCATTAAGCTGAGGCTCGTTTTCGTGAATTATGCATTAGTCTAGGACTAATTGATCTTGACCCTACTAGTATGTAGCAATGTACTAACAAGACAGGTACATTTCTAAGAAGAAAGGAGAAATAGACAAGTTACCACAAAAGAGCAGAGCACTCGTCTACTCACTCAACAGACAGGTATACAAGGTCAGACAAGTTGACCAAACAACCCGATGAGGAAGCTGGTAAAGCTGAGGGTAATACTAAGGGAATAAACATTTAAGGGGGAATCTTTGATTTCTTAAAGAACCTTATGTTGACTCTTAAGTTTGTTAATAGTCATCTTGTTTGATCCTTGACCATTAAGCTAAATTGATATTCATCTTATTTATTCTACTCGACTATCTGTCGCACAAGATAAGACAGGTACAAATAATCGTTTGATGTTCAAAGTAGACAAGCACAGTCGAAAGGGGAACTCGTCTGGTGCACATTAGTCTACTCGTCTGTTCTGAATAGACTCGAACAGACAAGATAAGTGTTCTCATTATTTAAATACTCTAAGTGTTTAAACAATACGAATTAAGGATATAAATGTAATTTGTTAAAAAAAAAATTGAAAATCCTAGAATTGGATTTATACACTCCATTTAATGAGGTGTATATAACCAGTTCGCGCCAAAACTCTACTATGCTAGGTCAGATGAGTACACTCCTCAATCCTACCAATAGAAGAGGCGGATTTCAAAACTTTACAATAACAAATCACGTAATATTCTCGATTCCGTAAAACTGAATTTCAAAGGACTTTCATATCTGTCCATTGGATTAAACCTTTCAATCTCAACCATTGATTCCAAACTCAAGGTTTAACAAAACCCATACTACTCGTTCATATCTGCTCACAAGTTCATTATTTCTTGATTCTAATAACTTCTCAAGCATTCAATACTTTCGAAATCTCTCGTTTTTTCATAACCGCTCTAGTATGTCGATTGTTTCGATGTTCGATGCTCGTACTAACATGCAAGCAAGGTTCGATCTCGGAAAGTACACCACCGAAGGAAGAGTGCATGTGGAGGGATCGGTGTTTTTCAAAGGAAATCACACTGATGATAACAAAGAAATTCTGATGAAATGCTTTAGATGCGGTTTAAGACCTTATTTGGAGGCATTTCCTGAAGTAGTGCTGGAAGAAGAGGTGTTAGAATTCTATGCCACCGCCACTCGACAAGGCGACTCGATCGAAGCTTTTGTTGGAAGAAGGCGAGTAGAAATTACTCGTGAGTTTTTGACTAAATCCTTACAGCTACCATCCGGATCAATAGATATTGAGTGATATGCTGAAGGTCGAGAGTTGAGGTATCTAAGTATTTTCTGTGGAAAGCAGTTGAGGTTGAATCGTGATGGCAAAATTCCTGCTGTCAAGAAGAAGGAGCTACTTGACAAATTCAAGACTCTTCTTGACATCGCATCAAAGATGTTGCTAGGAGTCACTGGGAGTTTTGACTCTGTGACGCTTCAGAAAGCAAGAGTAATGGCTGTGATTCATGATGGAATCACTGAAGGAAATTGGTCTAAATTCTTTTTGGATAGGTTGATGTATTACAAGAAGTATGTGCAAGTCGACACCAGTACAGTGAACTGGGTTGTGTCTGCAAATATAAGTTTCAGAAACAAGTTGAGCATCATCCTACCTATCTTGTTGCCGAACAAGACTAGTTGGAGTAAAGGCAAGCCATTTCATCCTCTAAAGCATTATTTGAAGAAGGAGGCTCTGGCGAAGCAAGCTGCTGCTAGATCTGCTGCCCCCAGACAAGTCCAGATCAACCCTGATGATGCTATGTATGATGTTGCCTCGTCTGGTTCTGCAAAAGACGAGTCGAGCAGTGAAAGTTCTGAGGAAGTTAAGGCTGGAACTAGTGGTAGACAAGTTCAGTATGTGGAAGAGGAGGCAATGATTGAGGCTGCAAGAGATTCGGAAGAAACTCAATCGGACAAGGAGCCTGAGAAGAAAGAGGAAGAGTTGCATGTTTATCGACTGGTGCAAGTCGAGTCGAGTCCTTCACCAGACAAGTCGACTGAAGAAAAGGTTGGTACTTCTTCCCGAACTTTGTCAATTCCTCTCTCTCTCCCCGTCAAAACCAAGGCCAGATCACTTCGATCTCGGGCCAAAGCTATTCCCAAAACCTCGTCAGTGTTGGCAGTGCAACCACTTCGAGCCAACATAACCCCACACACTACTATATTCGATACAGTTGATACTTCTACAACTGTCGAACCAAACCAAGCCGCATTAAAGCCCCAAGAAACCACCATCCAAATCCCTCTTACCTCAACAGAACATGTTGCACCCATCAACCAATCTATTTCGGAAACTCTACCAGTTGCCACTGCAACGACTGAGACAAGGACCCCACTTGTTCAGACCCCTTCTGAAATTAGATTCGAATCCCTGGTGTATTATCCGATGTGCTTAAGGGAGAAGAGATTGCGTTTGAAGATGTCACACAATCTAAGGAAGATGCTACCATCAGTAGAGATCGACACATCTTCAGAAGCTTATGAGAAACTTCTAAGGATATGCACATGGTATGCATTGAAGACATCCCCGATAGAAGATCTGTTTGAAGTAATTCAAGGAATGGGCGGAATCTCCAATTTTCAAGATTGGGAGATGGAACAGAAGGAGAATAGTGGAGTCAAGGACCACTCAGAGTTGTTCCCACCTCATGCGTTGACAGCATTGGTGAAGAAAATGTTGAACATATCTGATGATATTTTGTCTTCAGAGGTCAAGTTTGATATTGGTGTTCAAACTGATCTTGTGGAAGAAGAGTTGACAACTGAGTTAGTTGATGTTGCTATTCAGACTGATCCGCCTGAGGAAGCTGCTGTAAGTGTTGAAGAAGATGACAACAACTCGATCGATCTTGGTGAAGAAGATGATGAGTTTGTTGAAGCCATCTTGTTTAATGAAGATGAGTTAACTGAGACTCAATCTACTACTCATGTTTTTCCAGAAGGCCTCATAGAGGAGTTGAAGACGGACTTAAAGGAAGTGGTGAAGTCGTCCATTGAGGTGTTCTTGGAATCAAAGTTGAAAGGAGTCTTGGTGGAACAAAATCAGTCACTAGTTGACAGCTCTAGAGAATTGATAGTTGGAGAAGTGAATAAAATGGATTCTACTTTTCGACAAGAAATGTATACTCAAATTGAAGATTTCTTGAAGAGACAAGTTGACTACTTGGAGAAAAGGTCTGTTAACTTTGCTAGATCATTAGCTGAAGAATCAAGCAAAATGGAAAGGCTCTACAGAGTTAAAATCGAGATAGCCGATGAGCAAAAACGAGAAGCACAAGATCAGTTGGTGCGTTCTCAAGTTGTTCTCACTGAGCTAACAAAGCAGAACACTCTCCTTCGTCAGACAGCTGTTCATTTCAAAGACGAGTTGGCCATTAACTCAAAGAAATTGGAATTCACTGCTGATCGACTAGACAAGATGAGTCGTGATCAGACCCATCAAAGGCAAATCGAACTAGCTGCTGAAGCGATGAAGGAAGCTATGAAAGAAGAAATGACTCGGTTTACTAGTCTATTCACTCTTAAGGCAAGTGATGAAGCCAAAAAGGGGGAAGAGACAAGTAGAGTTATTATTGCCGCTGAAAAGTCAAGTGCAGAACCTGAAGTTAAGGCTGCTGCTTCTGCGATAGAAGAATTAAGATATCCCAAGAGAGGAAGGCTAGTCAAGAAGGCAGATCTTGAACAAGCTAAGGATGAAGAGCAGAAGAGACTGCTGAAAGGCAAAAGTATTGCGTCTGTGGAAGTTGAGACTCAGACCAGACAAGTCAAGAGAAAACTTGTGATTGAAGGAAAGCAAGAAGAAACTGAAATCATGAAGAAGCAGAAGATAGATGATGATGAATCTAAGTATGCTTGCAAGAAGAAGCTGGGTAAGCATATTAGAAGACTGCTGAAGCTGAAAGCAAATCCAGATCTAGTAGAAGACGCATTCATTGACAACATCATTGATGATGAACATCGTAAAGATTGGTTCAAAGTCAAGTTGCAATGGGAGTTAGATCACTGGATTATTCGTAAATATGGAGAAGCTGATAGTTCTGAGGAACTTTATGTTATATTTGACAAATTCATGGAAGTTTAAGATAGGAAGCTGTGGAATCTGATCATGAAGATAGCTGCTGCTGTGAATTGTAATATTCTTGTTCCTATTTTTCCGAAATGGACTACTCCGATGTTAGGTTCTGGAAAGAGGATCGACTTCAATCATATCAAGAAATTTGAAGAAGATCTACTGGATAAAGAGAAGATCGAGACTGAAGAACATATGTCAGTAATTCATAAGAGGCTCCTAGATGCATTCTGTGTTCCAAATCCAGAAGGAGGTACTCTTTCAGATTAGTTTTTTTTGTTTGCTCTGATTTGTAGTTCTTATTTTTTTTTATTTAGTATGTGTAATATCTACTGATCATATTTCGAAATGAATGAAAAGATAAGTACTATTTTGATGTTTAAGACAAGATAACTACTTAACTAGTCTACTATTGTGAAAAGATTCAAGTAGTTTTGGCTTCATCAAAAAGGGGGAAATTGTTGGGATATGAATCCTAGAACAAGTCCTAAATGTTGATAAAAGATAAAAGATGAAGTTTTGATAAGCCAAAAGAAGACTTGAATATTTTCTAAGTGTTGACTGATCTAGTCTAGTTAAGAGAAGTCATCTTGAACAGATCAGTAGAGTTCACAAGACAAGTACTAGTTCACAAGACAAGTACTAGTTCACAAGACAAGTACTAGTTTTAAAAGACAAGTATTATTGAAAGATAAGTACGAATTATAAGTACTTCATATTTGTGTATATTAACTGATTAGTTTGTTATTGAGCTATGATTTAATTACTGTATAGAAGCTCATGATTGTTTTATGAAAAAATATATTGATGTATAGTTTTCTTAAGTTGACTAAGCTTTATAACAAGAGCTTAATGTAATGTAATAGTCTTGTTAGGATTAGATGATAGGACTAGATTAGTTCTATATTGTAATCTGAAGAAGTCTACTGCACAAGACAAGTAGAAGAAGAAGTCTACTACTACTAGACAAGACAGGTGCGACTCAACAAGACAAGACAAGACAAGAAGACTGAAGTTAGTTACAGAAACGCGTATTGAAGATAAAGATTGAAGAGTTAGTTAAGGAATAACTAATTAATTGAAGAAACGCGTTAAAGGATAAGAAGAATCAGTTACAAGTTAGTTTTCAAGAAAAGTTGGTTACACAACTGAAAGTTCTTGAATTGGAAGTCTATATATACCCCAAGGTATTCATTCATTAGAGACTACTGAGACTACTGAAAAACTACAAAAGCATTAATATTCTACATTCAAGTGAAGAAATTACTCTCAGAGATTGAAGTTCAGAAAGTGAAGCTACACAAGACAAGTGAAGATCAAAGAAGGCTACTACTGAACGAAGAGAAGTTTTATTTTTTGTTTACTCTGTTTCAAGTTGCTAGATACTTGTAAATCGCTAGTAAGATCGAAGAAGCACTTGGTAGTGTTGTCGAGAAGATCTAAGTCTTATTTCTTGGGACTTAAAGCTACAAGAACATATTACTCCATTGGACGAGTTAATAAGAATATCACAACTGGGTTTGTGAGAGTGGATGTAGACAAGTTGTCGAACCACTATAAATCTCGTGTTTGATTTACTTTACTGTTTTGTTTATTGTTTGATTGATTAAATTACTTGTATGAACAAGACTAGTTGAGTAAACACTAAAACAGAGTTCTCGAAATAAGTTGAGTATAAACTAGAATTGGGCTCATTGATTAATTTCGTTATTCCGCATATCGTACTTTGATATATCGAAAGATTTTTGAAAAGTCTATTCACCCCCCTCTAGACATTTTCACTAGCTTACTCGTTATTAAACTCAACTTGGGGACCTACATGATCTATTATTGTGGTTTAGTGAAGCTCTTCCTGAATTCGAAAAGAAGACTTCAAGAAAATGAATAAATAGTTTTTTCAAAATTTTAATATATTTGTTAAATTTTTTGGTTCTATTCAATTATCTCTTAATCTATGGTTTTTGTTCTTAATTCTCATCATTCCATTTCAATTAATCTGATTGTACATGTACCAGGAGATTGAAAAGAACAAAAAGATGAAAGAAATTGGGGGAGTTGCACTAAAGACACCCCACTAAGTGTTTAGGCTAATTAATCCATTTGACTTTTAATAAAACAATTAGAACCAAATTCAAAATTTTATGACACATATACCCTTGAATTGCCTTATATTTTGATAATGCATAATTAGTCAAATGAATTTAAAATTTAAATTCCAAATGCACAAAACTTTCCCCGCATTTCAAGATAGCTATCTTCCTTAATTCCCTACATTCCTAAAAGGTTTTGTGCATTGAATGCAATTAATTTAAAAGAATATTTGAGCAAAATTACACTCATCCTACGAAGAAGGAAGAATGGGTTTCTCTACATAAACGAGTTCAAGGAAGAAGGGTTTTCTCTGCACGGGAATATAGTTTTCGCGGAGACAGAATAGTCGACGGCTGCAGATAACTGTGAAGGTTAGTATTTCGCCTCTTAGTTTTTTATATAACGCGCGTATGAAGTGCATAAGTTTCTTGATTTGTTTGGTGTGTGATCGTTGTCGATGTGTGTGCGATCGGTGTGGGGTGGAGTATTACAGTTGTTAACTAATTTTATTTTTATATAATGCCTTTTGATCGTCTTAATGTTTAGATGAGTTGAATATATTTTGCATTTTGGCTGAAATCCGTAATAGTTTAGGGTTATTTACAGATTCGTATGTTTAATAGTTTAGAAATTTTAGGTAATCGTTTTTTGAGTCTGTTATTGTGAACTTTGAATTTACCAGTTGAAGAGATGATCTTGTGTTTTGCATCTTATTGGGTAGATGGCCAGAATTAAATATACTCCGGTTCGTATTGATGGAGAAGAAGGGGGTCGAAAGAGGAAGAGAACCAAAGATGATAGTGAACATGCAAGGAACTACAAAACCAGAGGTACGATGTAATTGGGAAAAACGAATTTAATGTAATAAGTATTGCAAGTTGCGGATGAAGCTGCACATATGTATGCTGGTTTCATTCGGCTGGTGTTTAAGTGCATAGTAGCAAAACATTAATACACATTACATGTACATCAGTGCATTTAAAACATTGTGCAGCAATATGCAAAATAGTTTGAGAAGTGAGTCATTTCATTTAGAGTTTATATGATGTTTCATAGACAATGGGTGCACAGTATATGTACATGTCTACACTTGACATCTAGAGTATGGTGAATTGAATGAATACACTTTTTATATAATGATGTTCGTGTTGTTGCTTTAACTGAAATGTATATTCTAGATGGTTACGACATGTGTTCATCATAGTTGATTATGTTTTTATTGGGGGCTGTTGCATATTACACATTTTTTTGTTTACAATTTCTGTCATATTACTGCTGAAGGGTCTTCAGCCAAGAGTAAGTCAGTTGAAAAGAAAAAAGGAAAGCGAAAAGGTTCGACAAACTGTATAAGCATATTAATTTTACATTACTGTAACTGTGCAATTAGAATACTTTTCATAAATAATTCATTGTAATTAAAATTAAAAATTTGTGTCAAATGCAGTGGATAATGATATTAAGAAAGTCATAATGTCTTCAGACTCCGGTAAAATTGCTCTTAATTACAGTAATTTGTGTAAAAGTATAAATCTGCATTTGCTATGAACTAATGCAGAAGGAATAATTTATGCAGCAAACACACGGTACGCTGGATTGTGGTGTGGTTGTTTGCAGATTAATTGAGATTTTTTTTAGAGGGGCAGAGCCAACGAATGCAGCGTTTGGTCGAGATGATGCAAGCAATATGCGTATCAGAATGGCAAAGACATTCGTTGATCCGATTCGAACCACGTGGGATTGAATATGTAGAGATTGTGTGTCGTGTCGCTTAGTACCAAATATTAAAATTGTTGACGTATGCTTTTGCTTGATTATGTATTTATTGGATTTAATATGGTTCTTTCATTACCTATGAATCAACTCCATGTTGTTATCGTTTGTGTTTTTTAGATTAATTGTGGTTGCTTTGAAAGATATTTGTTTTGAATTCTGGTTTTGAAAAAAATGTTGACTGAGGTTATGCAATTTCATTGTTTTTTATATGAAAAGTTTGTTATATCTATTTGGCGAATCTACAGTTGATAATTTTGAAGTGATATTAGTAGGTTAATGAAATGTATTGGTGTAATGGGTTGCACACATAAAAATTCACATGATGCAATTATATGTCGTATGATGGCAGTTTATAAAATTGACAGATGAGATAACAGATGCAGTTAAGATTGAATAACAATACTAAAAAATGCCCTGGAAATTGCATCAGGCAACACTAATGCAGAAGTGTGATAAAAAATGCAGTTTGTAGAAATCGAAAATGCATTCAGGATGTATAAAATTTAATCACCTTAAATGGAATTTTGAGTGCATGTTGATGTTGATCCCGAAATTTAATGTATAGAAATGGTTGTAAAAATAATAAATAATATAAATACAAAAGTATATTTATGTAAGTATAACATGCAATTTTCGTTGCATATGTAAAAATAATAAATAACATAAATACAGAAGTATATTTATGCAATTACAACATGCAATTTTTGTTGCATATGTAAAAATAACAAATAACATAAATGCAGAAGTATATTTGAATTTTGAAAAAATAATAAATGGATGTTCGATATATATATATTTTTTTTACAGATTTTGACTTTATTTGTATTTAAAAAAACTTATATATTAATAATTTTAATGGAATTCAATATTTAAAATTCAAAATTTATTTAGATAAAAGGTATAGTTGTACATCCAAAAAAAAAAATTGTCCTCAATTTCGAATTCGAATTGGACAGATTTCGAAATGATAAGTTTGTTGAAATGCATTAGGTAGAAACGTTTTCAATTTTGAAAAATTAGGAGTCAACTAAGAGTTCCTATATTTATGTTAGAGGTTAGAGATATTAAATTTTAATTATGAGTGTAATTTAATTTGGAATGTTGCATTTAATTAGGTAGAAAAGGGAAGATTGAGAGAATCGCATTTAATTAGAAATAAAACATCTTTGAGATTTTGGGAATTCTTCCCTTTAGTGGTTCCGCAATTTATGAAGGATTTGAAAATATTAATATGTATTTATGGTTTTAAATGAATTCTTAAGGGCACAATAGGTATATTAAGTAGGAATTTGACTTTAATTGCTTTACTAGAATTTTTTGGTTTTAATTGTTGTACGGGTATGGATTTTAGCTCCTATTGTTAATAAACTCAAAGAAATTTGTTTTTCTTTGACCGGAGATGCGGCTCTTTTTGCTATTGCAGTCAACTTTAATGTCACTAAACTCAAAATCCACTTCAAGAATCGTAAGAGAAAAAAATGCATTATCACAGTTTTCTGTTGTTAATAAATTGAATAAATTGAGTTAGTTGATTTTTAATTTGTTGTTTTTTTATGGGTGAGAGAATCAGTTCTTGTGAAGATCCATGTTCTATCTGGTGCAATGGGTAGTATATATAACTGCTCAATTTTTATTTTCTTGGAATGCAAAAATTAGCTATTGAATGTTTTTCCATCTCAATATTGACTTTGTTGTATGTACATATTTCATTTTTTAGTTTTCTTTGAATCGATGTGTTATATCAACTTCTTTATTATGGGATGACTTTTAAATGTGCAAATATTGTTATTTTGGTAATAAATTTATTAGACGTGATGTGGATGGTGAGAATTCTATTTTTCAGATTTAGTTTGTTGTTTTAAAAAAATTTAGTTCTTGAATAAAGTTTACGGATAAATTTATTCCTAATTGATCACGTCCTATTTTGTTGTCCAAAGAAATGTGTTGCTCCCAAAGTCCAAAGGAATCTGACTGAAAAAATTGTGATGCCAAATCATTTATTTTTGTGCCTGAAAATCGTTACAAGAGCTTGAAAATCGTTTGTACAATGAATCTTATTATATAAAAGGGGAATGAGCCTCTCCTAAAAAACTATTTTGCCAAGTGTAATTTGAAGTCATGTGTCATGTTCGTTAGAAGTAGAGATGGAGAGACTCTCAAACAACTAGTACTCAATCAATTTCACAATAATTGAGAAAACAATTATTCACCTCTCCTTTCACGACCACCACTATAAATATCGATAGAAGGTTGTTCTCCCATCAATATCAGTCTCAAATTACTGATTCATTGCTTTTGTAATTGAATTGTCCAAAGAAGAAGGTTTTGTGGAAGAAATAAGCGGTGAATAACGAGTTTATGAATAAGAAGAGCTTAAAAATGGGTTCCATAAAAAAAGTCTTTTGATGAAGATAAACTTCAAACTCTTTTTGTGTTAATATGTTAATATATAAAAAATAACATTCATATATTTTTTTCACAAACTATTGGGATATGAATCCTAATTGATGTTGAAGTAGTTTTGATAAGCCAAAAAGTGGACTTGAATATTTCTAAATGTTAAATGTTGACTTATCTAGTTATGGAAGTCGTCTTATGATAAGATCAGTAGAGTACAGAGTTAAGAAAGAAAAGACAAGTACGATTTATAAGTATTGTGTTATGTTTGTATAGGTTTTATAATGAGCATTTAATTGATGTATAGAAGCTCATATGCTTTTATATTGATGTATAGATTTAAGGTGACTAAGCTGAATTATAAAGTTTAATGTAATGTAATAGTCTTGTTAGGATTAGATGATAGAACTAGTATAGATTAGTTCTTTATAGAAGTCTACTGAAGGAGATAAGAAGACTCGCGTAAGACAAGACAAGTGAAGAGAAGACTGAAGATTTGTCTAAGTATGGAAGACTAGACAAGTGCGCAGAAAAAGATGGAAGTTTTACTTAAGTCAGAAACGCGTAAGAAACAGTTATGAAGATAAGGATGCATTGAAGAATTGGTTATGGAATAACTAATTAACTGAAACGCGTAGAAGGATAAAGATAAACAGTTACAAGAGGAAGTTATCAAGAAAGTTAGTTGGATAACAAACTATTCTTGATGTTCAGAAGTCTATAAATACTTGAAGATCTACACAATTAAAGACTACTGTTACTACGAGATTTTGAAGCGTTCTAAGAGATATTCGAAGCAAATAGAAACTCGCAGAGTTCAAGTTCAGAAAGTTGAAGCCACAAGTCAAGTCAAAGTTTGAAGAAGGCTACTACTGGTCTAAGAGAAGTTTTTCTTTTATAGTTTTGTAAAAGTCGCTAGTTGCTTGTAAAAATAGTTTGTTGTTAGATCGAAGATATACCTGGTGGTATAATCGAGAAGATCGAAGTCTTATTTCTTGGGACTTAAAGCCACAAGAACACACTACTCGAAGAGAAGAGTAATAAGAATTTCGCAACTGGAGTTGTGAGAGTGGATGTAGACAAGTTGTCGAATCACTATAAATCTCGTGAGAGTGGATGCAGACAAGTTGTTGAACCACTATAAATCTCGTGTTTGATTTACTTTACTGTCAGTGTTCATACAGAAGTTCATATTCGAATAAATAGACAAGTTCAGTCTCGTGAGAGTGGATGTAGACAAGTTGTTGAACCACTATAACTATAAATCTCGTGTTTGATTTACTTTACTGTCAGTGTTCATACAGAAGTTCATATTCGAATAAATAGACAAGTTCAGTGTTCATATAGAAGTTCATATTCGAATAATAGTTGAGTTCATATTCGAATAAATAGACAAGTTCAGTGTTCATATAGAAGTTCATAAATAGACAAGTTCAGTGTTCATACAGAAGTTCATATTCGTATAAATTTTAGGGCTCATTGATAGAAGTTCATATTCGTATAAATTTTAGGGCTCATTGATTAAATAATAGTTGGGTTCATATTCGTATAAATTTTAGGGCTCATTGATTAAATAATAGTTGAGTATAAATTTTAGGGCTTAGATATTCTGAATAAATAGACAAGTTCACTTTGATATTTTGCAAAAACTAGTAAATTAAATTCAAAATGATGTAGGTGGGAATTTGAACACGTGACCTTGTTGTAAATTATTCAAGGGGCAACCACTAGGCTGTAACAACTATTAAGTAAATATGTGTGCAATATCCTACTTATGCACATGTTTGACCCAGTTTACAATTGGCCTCAAGTACACAGCAGTCCTACCCTATTTTTATTAGAAGTATATTAATATTTTTATCATAACTTAAAACATAAATTGACTAAAATACCCTTTGTAGATATCCAGGATGTTAACCCCATTTTTTTTTTTTTTAGAGTGAAAGTTTCTGGGACGACTCCATGGGTCAACTGACTTGGAAATTTGTACCACTTTTGATCTTTACACTAATTTATTGTATGATTGAGACCGGAGTCTATACGGTCAAGGCGCCCCGGCTTGTACGTTGAACAGGTCAATTAATCAAATTACTACCTCACGGCTCGCACTTTGTTTTCCTTCTTCAATTTTCATATAGTCAAACCCTTTAATATAAGTGAAATTGTTTGAAACAGATTCTAATATCATGAAAAAATGGTGAAAATTTAATTAATTATCTAATAATAAAATTTTGCTTTTTGAACTCAAATGTATAGATTAATCCCTAAAAATGCTAAATTATTATTTTCAGGGACGACTCATCAACGGATGGATTTGGAAATTTGTACTCCGCTCATTATTCTTTACACTAATTTATTGTTTTATTTATATGATTGAGACAGGAGTACATAAGGACAAGGCGCCCCGGGTTGGACGTTTCTCCCGTTGAACAATCAATGCCACTCTCAATTAATCAAATTTCAATGGATGACTCTTTTGTGCACTCAAGTACACGGTGTATTTAAGTGGACTTTGACTGGTCAATTGTTGACCGTTGATTTTGACCGGTCAACGTTCAATTTTTTTAACAAAAAATTTATATTTTTTAATAATATTTTCAACTATATTAACATACACTTTTTAGTTATAATATCATACACTTTTCAGTTATAATAACACACATTTTTCATTAATATATAAC
This sequence comes from Galeopsis tetrahit, assembly GCA_963675135.1. NCBI lineage: Eukaryota > Viridiplantae > Streptophyta > Magnoliopsida > Lamiales > Lamiaceae > Galeopsis > Galeopsis tetrahit. The sequence continues at coordinate 84,751,566 of OY776120.1, forward strand.
TTATACTTTTCATTAATAGAAATACATTTTCCAACTATACATTCAATTTGAACGAAAATGCAGAAAGCAGAAGATATATTTTGAAATAGCTAAATTAATTCTACAGCTAGGAGGCAAGAAATTGGAAATTGTACCCTTCACTTGCCTGAGATATCATTCCTTTAATTTTCTCTCCAAAAAATAATATACTGTAATAATTATGAGTTATGAAAAATTATTGTTTGTGGGCTTCACTTTGTTCATCCTGCAGGCGGACTTATTAGTATTCGCCCAAGTTGTTAAATGCGAAAACAAGGGCGGCAATTACACGAGTAATAGCATATATAGTGCTAACCTTAACACGATGTTCTCCTCTATGTACACCAATCTTAATAATTATGGCTTCTACAACGTGTCTGTTGGTGAGGGCATTGACAGAGCTAATGGTATGGTGCTCTGCGGTGGCGATGCTCAATTCATCGAGTGTCGAAACTGTGTACAAGCTGCTGCAGCTCAACTAATAAACTCATGCCCCAACCAGAAGCAAGCGATTCTTTGGAACGGGGCCTGCATAGTACGATACTCAAACGACACCATATATGCAAAAGTGGCGACATCTCCAAATAAGTACTGGTGGAATCCAACGGACGCCTCGAGTCCTGAGCTGTTTACGAATTACTCGAAAACACTGGTTGGAAATCTTAGTGTCCAGGCTGCTTCAGGTGGTCCTCTCAGAAAGGTGGCAGCTACGGAAGGAATGGGACCTGTTCTTCAGAGGATTTTTGCTATGGTTCAGTGCACCCCGGATTTGTCTCCACAGGATTGCACTGCCTGCTTAACTGATGCTACTCAAAAAATAAATGAACAGTGTGACCGGAAGACAGGGTGTCAAATCCTCTGGCCCAGCTGCAGTATTCGTTTTGAGACATATCCCTTTTTCAATGCAACTAGGCTTCGAGAATTCGAGCCCACACAGTCACCGGTGCCTGCGCCTACGCCTGCCGTTATAGATCAGCCATCACCAGGTAATTATACTCTCTTTGATTGATACTGTTGGGCGCAATTGAAAAATTAAGATAAGACGTACCATTTTAATTAAATTAATGAAAAAAGGAACAAAATCCAATTGATCATGTTTTAATTTTGTTTGATTTTGCAGGGAAGGATGATGGTGATAATAAAAGTGGAATTGTGATAGCTGTTGTGGTTCCAATTGTTGTGTGCCTGGTACTACTAGCTGTTTCCGCTATCGTCTTGATGACAAGGAAAAAGAAACAAAATCCAATACAAGATCCTGTGAGTAAGTCTTCATTTCTTGTACATATATATATATATGCCTTCAGCGGATATTAAACTCAATTGAATGTTTTCTTTAACTGTTGAAGCTGTAGACCAGATTAGCGCAGCCGAATGTGAGCAATATGCTTTTAGTACAATTAAATCTGCAACAAATGACTTCTCTGATGACAACAAGTTGGGCCAAGGTGGATTTGGAACCGTTTACAAGGTATGCTATGCAATTCAGTTTTGGAGTATGTTTTATTACAATAAATTAAAGACTTTTAACTAAGTGTACATGTGTGATGATCTAATATAATAAAAATAGGGGAAACTTTTAAATGATCAAGAAATTGCGGTGAAAAGATTGTCCAGAGATTCAGAACAGGGTGATCTGGAATTTAAGAATGAGGTTCTGTTACTGGCCAAGCTTCAACACAGAAATTTGGTTAGACTCTTGGGTTTCGCTCTCGAAGGAATAGAGAAGCTTCTCGTATATGAATTTGTTCCGAATGCAAGCCTAGATCTCTTTATATTTGGTAATGCTTTCTTTTATTTACTTGAATAAAAAAATGTTCCAATGATGACTGCATGTAATTATCTTGACATACAGAATGATTTTATTTGTAGACCCAAACAACAGTTCATATTTAGATTGGGATAGACGTTACAAGATCATCGTCGGTATTGCTAGGGGAATTCTCTACTTGCATGAGGATTCTCGATTGAGAATCATCCATCGTGATTTGAAAGCTAGTAATATACTTTTAGATAGGGAGATGAATCCCAAAATTGCTGACTTTGGTATGGCAAGATTATTTGGGCAAGATGAAACTCGAGGGAGTACCAATCGAATTGTAGGAACATAGTAAGTACTAAACGAGGAATTAGCATATTATCTCTGTTTCTAATTTTATTCAGTGTGATGAGAAACTGCATAATTTCATATACTTTGGTAATAATATTAAGCTGTGCATTTCAGTGGATATATGCCGCCTGAATACATAATGCACGGGCAGTTCTCTATTAAGTCAGATGTCTTCAGCTTCGGAGTGCTGGTCCTTGAAATCATTAGTGGGCAAAAAAATAGTCGTTTGCAAAGTGAGCAGAATGTGGAGGTCCTGTTGAGTTATGTAAGCAAAGTATATATGCTGCTATAAATTCTACTATATTTCTTGAAATTTTGAAATGTCAAATGTTACTTATAGGTGTGGAAGAACTGGCGCGACGGGACAATTGGAAATGTGGTGGATCCGTTGTTGAGGTCAAGTTGTGCAGGTTCAATAAGTGAGATGGTGAGATGTATACATATTGGTCTGCTATGTGTTCAGGAAAATGCAGCAGATAGACCAACAATGGCTTCTGTGATTCTTATGCTGAGCAGCATGTCCATGACCCTGGCTGTACCTTCTGCGCCCGGATTTAATTTTCCCAGTGGCTCCGATTCGTCGTCCTGGAAAGGTCATCGTGAATCTGCAGATCAACCATCTCAAAATGAGGTTTCATTCTCTGGGTTGTATCCTCGCTAGCTGCTGCTTCTGCAAGGTTTTTGGATAAATTTAACGTCTTGAGCCATGCATGAAATGAGTACTTGTTGCTAATATGCTCCTAGGCTGCGGCTGAGCATTACATGATCATTTATTTTTTCTAATAATTATATATTCCATAAGTCCAAATTCATTATGTATGAATTTTAATAAATATTTACTGTATTATTTTATGTATAAAGTGAGTAAATTGAGAATATGATGAAGTACTATTGGGTCATTTATAAATAAAATGATTTTAACTGATGATTCGAAGTAAAATGATTTTAAGTGATGATTCAAATTTTACAAACGTCACATATATCTGTAAAATTCATGTGTTGAATTGGCAACAAAATTTTGATTAATCTTTCAGTTTGACTGTATGATCTTGCATACTGTTTGGCAGATTTTTTACTAATCTTTCAGTTTGAAAATTAATGATACACGTTGTTCATATTTTCTTCGGGGAAAATAGTGTAGTATTACAAACACAAGCCTTCAATTCATTGGTTGTTTTTGAGGAGTTATAGCTGTAATATTACTGTACTTTTCTGTCATTATAGATTAAAAACTATTTCTACATTCGTTTGTATACAAAGAGGACAGAGCGGTATTAAGATAGGCATATTATAAGTCTTGAACTTTTGGGGACAAAGATAGAATGAATACAATGTAGTGCAAGATACAAATTTAGATTAGAACTCACTTTTACACCAAAAACTAAACCAACAAAAGTCATGAGATCAATCAAGTGGCAGTAGAGATTGAAGATCAACGGGGATACAAGTCGGAGATCGAAGCCTCATTCTGGGATGAATGATCGGATGAAGGGTTGTTGGCAGAATTTGTTGAATTAATGTATTCCCGTTGAACGCGTGAAACGTCTGCGCCATAGTGACTGGGAATATAAAATGCAGGCTCACAAGGTACATCCAGCGTAATAGAGAGACTGCTCATCATAAGAACTACAGAAGCTATTGTTGGCCTATCTGATGCATTTTCCTGAACACATAGCAGACCAATATGAATGCATCTCATCATCTCACTTATTGAACCCGAACTTGACCTCAACAACGGATCCACCACATTTTCAATTGTCCCGTCACGCCAGTTTTTCCACGCCTGCATCAATATTTAGTTTTTCAAATCACCAAAACATCATACAAAGAATTTAAAGAATATATATTGTGCTTACGTAAATCAAGAGGTCTTCCACATTCTCCCCACTTTGATAACTGCTATTTTTTCGCCCACTAATGATTTCCAGCACCAGAACTCCAAAGCTGAACACATCCGACTTAATTGAGAACTGCCCCTGCATTACGTATTCAGGTGGCATATATCCACTGAAATATAAAACTCTTTTTAGTATTTTATAACTCTAAAGCCAAGAGTGAAAGTAAAATGATGCAGCTTCACATAACACAACATTAATTAGATAATATGCATATTCCTAGAAAAGTTTGTAGCTTAATTCTTACTATGTTCCAACAATTCTACTGGTATTTCCTTGAGTTTCATCTTGCCCAAATAGTCTTGCCATACCAAAGTCTGCAATTTTGGGATTCATATTCCTATCTAGAAGTATATTACTTGCTTTCAGATCACGATGAATGATTCTCAATCGAGAATCTTCGTGCAAGTAGAGAATTCCCTTGGCAATACCCACTACGATCTTGTAACGTCTCTCCCAATCCAGATATGAATGTCTGGTCGGGTCTGAAAATCAAATCATTGTGAATATGAGATTAAATCTCAAATCAAAGTAATGGAAAACAAGGCAAGCAGGAATCATTAGAATGTGGTATGCAAGTTGATGAAAGAAGATGTTACCAAATATAAAGAGATCGAGGCTTGCATTCTCAACGAATTCATATACGAGAAGCTTCTCCGTTCCTTCTAGAGCAAAACCCAGGAGCCTAACCAAATTCCTGTGTTGAAGCTTGGCTAGTAACAACACCTCATTCTTAAATTCCAGATCACCCTGCCCTGAATTTATGGACAATCTTTTCACGCTATTTCTTCATCATTTGGAAGTTTACCCTAATAATATTATCAGATCACAAAATTATATATACTTTTTTAGTATACAGTTTTTACATGCATATGTATACACCACATACATACCTTATAAACAGTCCCAAATCCACCTTGTCCCAACTTGTTGTCATCAGAGAAATCATTTGTTGCAACTTTGATTGTACTAAAAGAATATTGCACAGATTCAGCACTGCTAATCTCATCAACAGCTTCAAAAGTAAAACAAAACACTCTAGTTGAATATCCTGTGTGGACACAAAAATTAAAAGGCAACGTTTCATGAAATGAAGATCAAACTACTTACTCTCAGGAGTAAGTAATGAGTTTAGTTTCTTTCTCTTTCTCAAGAAGATGATAGAGGAAACAGCTAGTATCAACAACACAACAATCACAATCACAACCACAACAATGATCACAATTCGAGTTTTATCATCACCACCCTTTCCTGCAAAAATTGAACATAAGCCACTCTTCTCACTTTCTTAATTAATTAAATTTTAAGGAAGTCTGGCCTAGCTAGTGTGATTACCCGATGGTGGCTGATCAATCACGGGAACGAACAGAGGTGCAGGCGTGGGGTCGGGCACAGTAGGCTCAAACTCTTGAAGCCTTGTTTCATTGAAAAACGGATATACCTCAAAACGAAGAGTGCAGCTGGGCCAGAGTACTCTGCACCCTCTCTTCTTGTTACAATAAACAGGTATTTCTGCAGTAGCACTAAATAAGCATCTCCTGCAATCCTCTGCAGACAAATCCGGGGTGCACTGAAGCAGAGCAAAAATAGTTTGAAAATCAGGTCCAGTAATATTCCCAGCTGCCACTTTTCTGAGAGGCCCACCAGAGACAGCCCGGTCACGAAGGTCGTCTAGCAGCGTTCTCGTGTCCTCGTCAAACTTCTGAGGACTCGTGGAGTTCCCCGGATTCCACCAGTAATGTGCAGGCTTATTTGCCATGGCTCCATATATCGTCTCATTTGAGTATCGTAGAATGCAGGTTTCGTCCCATCGAATGGCCTGCATCCGGTTGGGGCAAGAGTTTAAAAGAGCAGCAGAACCGGTTTGTACACAGTCACGACATGCACTGAGTTGAGCATCGCCTTTGCAGAGCACGAAGCTATTAACCCTGTCAATGCCCTGCCCAACAGAAACGTTGTAGAAACCATAATTATTAACATTGTTATATAACAAGGAAAACGTGGTGTTGAGATTAACACTGTATGTGCTATTCCTTGTGTAATTGCCATTATTTTCGCATTGAATTTGGGCCAAGGCTAAAAAGTGTGTCTGAATCAAGAAAGTGAAGGCGAGAAACAAGGATGTCTTATAATAATCCATCCGAGATGGAATTAAAAGAGAATGAATGCAGGGTACAAATTCCAGTTTGTTGCTTCAACTTTATACTATATAATCACTCAAGAAACACGTATTCATTTTTAAACAATTCCAAGTCCACCCCTATCACTTTTCTTGATAAAAAGGTTGGCACTTTCTACGTCAGCTTGTTGGGCTTTCAAACCCATGTAATTAGTTGAGAACAAGGACGAGGAATTTTGTGAATATTGCATGATTATTTGACACCATGTATAAAAATTAATCCCTTAAAATGCTAAATCATTACTCCATGGGTCAACGATGGACTTGAAAATTTGTAGCCCTTTAGCCTTTACACTAATTTATTTATTATATGATTGAGACAGGAGTCCGTAAGGACAACGCGCCCCGGGTTGGACGGTTCCCCCGTTGAACTGTTCAACGCCACTCTCAATTAATCAAATTACACTTTCTTTTCATTCTTCACTTTTCATTTCTTTTCACAACATATATTTCAACAAGATCATACCAATTCTTTTTAAAACTTACCCTTGAAAAAAGGCTAGAAATTTCCGGTCTACATTTGAGTGTCGATCGTGTGCTTGAGCTAATAATTATTCTCTTGTTCACGTACAATGCTTTTTTTTTAATAAAGAAATGTTTGTGAGATAATAAAATAGATAAATTGGAGGGGGAGGTCAAGTAAACTCAGGGATATATATTTTTTTTAACACAAAAACTTATATGCAATATTGCAGGTATACAATATTGACCAATTAAGTCAATTGAGCTGAAAATATTGATTTATAAAGTCAATGGGCTGAAAATATATATTATTGAGTCACCATCTATTTGTCAATTGGCCCGCTTGTATATTAATTTTGACCGAAATTTTTAACCCGTTTATTTTACCCGTTTCTGTAATTTTTTTATTTTATTGCCGAACGCGGGATATTAAATGTAGTAATTCAAATTTTAATATGGAGTAACACACATTATTTAATGTAGTAATAACATAAACTATTTTATATAATAATACAAATTCTTTTATTTAGTAATACGTTTTTTAAGTGTTTTTGTTGATGTAGTAACTCACATTATAATATGTAGTAACATATATTATCGCATGTAGTAAACACAATAACCATGTTGTAATACAGATTGTTTTATTGCAGTATGATGCAAAAAATATTAGATCATTTGATAAAGTTACATACAGTAACAAACGTATGTTCAATGTAGTAATTCAAATTGTAGTATGTAGTAACATATAGTAATAACACAAACTATTTTATATAGTAATACCGATTCTTTTATGTAGTAAAACATTATTTTTTTAGTGTTTTTGTTCATATAGTAACTTACATTATAATATGTAGTATTAAATATGTATGTAGTAATCCAAGTCATTTTAAATATTTTATTTATTTTCAGCATCAAGCTTTTATTGAAAGGAATAAAAAATACTATATTTTTTAATTATTCTGTTAAAAAAGTAAAGTATATATATAGATGAAATTAAAGTGTAGGAGGTGTATTTAGTAGATAAGGGGTGGGACAAGTGTGTTTTGTTGTGCATGCATCACTGCAGTATTTATTTTGAAAAACATGTACGCTTGTAAATGAATGGAATAATATATTTGTTTTTTATCCTTAACAATATATATATATATATATTTTTTTTTACAAATAACTCAACTCATAGAGTGCTAGGTGAACTGAGACATAGTTTAGTTAATAAGCCTACTAATGTACTATTGTTGAAAACTTGTTTGCTAAAATTACGCAAGCTGCAATTGTTGCGAAGAAGTGTTAATCTAAAATTTTAGTAAAACATTAATATCAAGAAAAAATAGACATTAATCATTAGATACAGTTATAAACCATTTTATGGCGGTTTTCAAATACCTCATATCTAATATTTAGAGATCGTATTCATGAAAATGTCTCAAATTATATATAGACCATTAAAGTGGTCTAAAAACAGTCCCAAATTGTGATTCAGCCCAATTTTTCATCTGAACCCTAGCTGCTTGTTTGAGATCTGCAACATACATCTAGAGCGAAAACCAAGATCCGCCGCCCCACCCTAGCCACGAAGAGGATGCCGTCGGCCCTAGATATGATTTGAGTAGATGTAATCTGAACCCTCGTCTTCTTTGGTGGACGATGAGCGATTGTTGTCGAAAAAAGGTCCCAAATCGAAATTACCCTAGTTTGAGAAGTTTTGTACGTATTGTGCGTGTGAGTGTTGTATTTTCCATCTGAGAGAATTTGAATTTGAAATCGTCGATTTTGAGAAGAAGAGGTGAAGTACGGTGATTTGACGTGTTTTTGATAGGTGAACAAACTCTATTCTTGTATCGTCCCTCCTATTATAAATGTTAAAACCATGTAATAGGGAATAATGTAAATATAGGAATAAGGGTCACACTTGCGTACACCCGTATGCACCGTACCCTATAATTTTAATTTTAATTTTTTATTTATATTTTACTACGTCTACTAATTTAATGAGTTCACCCCAAAATCATATTTTTACTACAGTTATCTGCACCCGCTCATTTTATGGGTTCACCCCCAAATCATTTCTTTTTTACAACGGTTATCTGCACTCGCTCATTTTATGAGTTCACCCCCAAATTATTTTTTTACCATAGTTATATGCACCTACTCATTTTATGAGTTCACCCCCAAATCATATTAATACTACAGTTATCTGCACCCGCTCATTTTATGAGTTCACCCCCAAATCATTTCTTTTTTACAACAGTTCTCTACATCCGCTAATTTTATAAGTTCACCCCCAATTTTTTTTACCACAATTCTCTGCACCCACTCATTTTATGAGTTCACCCCCAAATATTTTTTTTAAATAATTACATTTAAAATACTATATTATCTTTTTATTAATTTACACAAAATATAATAATAAAATCAACCATAATTTATACATTTACAATATGTAGTCGAGTCATTGTCGAGTTATCGTCGATTCACCACTAAATCACCCATATTTTAGAAAAAAAAAATCGTAAAAACATAATTTAAAAAATCTATCAAAATTAAGCACAAATCTCAATTTTTTTCTTTTTAATTTTTCTTCCTATTTTCAGTTTTTATTCAAAACTTTTTATTTCTTCATTGTTTTTCATGTGTTTTTTTTCATTAGTATTTTTTAAAATTTTAATACAAAATAATATTATATGTATGATTTTATTATACTCAATAATACAATAAGTAATAACCAGTAATACCTAAAGATGTCTATCGGGTTGGCCCTAGCCCTATAGGGCCAACCCTACAGGGCTACGGGCTAAAAGGGCTCGGGCCTTAATCGGTTCATATTTAACGGACCTATAATTGTTGGGACCTAACCCTAACCCTAGCGGGCTATGGGTTAAACGGGCCACTGACGGGCTACAATATTTTTTTTCTTTTAAAATTAAAGGTATCAATTGGCACGTGCAACAAGCAAATAAAATAGAAAAATACATAATTAGTTAATGATCAGTAAATGAGAAAACAAAAGTATGATTTAAACACAATTCTAAAACTCATTGGTCCTTAATATGACCAAATAAAGCTAAACAAATATCATAATCTAATATAAAAAAAGTAATAATGACTAATGGATGGTAATGGGCTTCTTAATGCTTATAGTTGTGATTATTGGTCAAATGACCCAAAATTTGTTCTCAGGTTATTTATTTAAAAAAAAAAAAATAATAACAACTCGAGCTAGCGGGCTGGCCCGGCTTAGCCCGTGGGCTAACCGGTCCAGGTCAAAAAAGCTCGAATTTAAATGGGCCTATGCTTCATGAACCCTAACCCTATATTTTTCAGGGTTAAACGGGTCAGTCCGGCCCGAATAAACATCTCTAGTAATACCATTAAAAATAATTAGTACTCCAATATCTTATACAATAACAAATAATTACACATATCTAATTATATTAAATAATACTAAAACCAATTATTAGTAATACCACGAACAGTAATCGGTAATACCATTAATATTAATCAATAAAATTTTATACAATAACAAATAATTCCACACATCCAATTATATCCAATAATACCAAAAATAATTATCAGTAATACAATGAAAAGTAATTAGTAATATCATGAACATTGATCAGTAATATCTTATACAATAATAAATAATTCCACAAATCTAATTATATTAAGTAATACCATAAACAATAATATGTAATACCATAAATAATAATTTCACACAATCAGTAATACCACAAACAATAACCAGTAATACCACAATTAATAATTAATAATACCGTAATCAATAATCATTAATTTTAATTCAATTGTATATTAATAGTAATACTGCAATCAATAACTAGTAATACTAGTACCAATAACTAATAATACCATAAAAAAAAAGTGGATGAAGTGCAAATCGGGGTGTACTGAAGAAAATAAGGGGTGCACATTACCAAGACCAATTGAAGGGAACCCTAGCCCAATGGGAGGACACTCTAGGTCAGCAGTCGTCGTTTGGGATTTCATCAGCAAGATCACCGACTCTGAGTGTCGGCTGGTTAGAGATCCATTGGCAACATACTCACATTCCTCCGTCGGGCTGCCGTTAGCCGGAGGAAAAGGATGCGCAGTAGCATGATGAAGAAGACGGACAAAGCAATGTAGCTTCGATTTGGGCAGAGATGAACGACGAGAGAGAGGCGGCATCGATCCGAGTGTTGCGGGCGAGAGCCATTGATGCCGAAGAAGCTCCTGGATCGCGAACGCAAGGGAGATTGATTGAAGCAGTCGCGTCGGTGGTCGAAATGAGAAGAGGATTTCGGCCGCCATGGATCGTTGCCGAGATGGAAGATGATGTCGATTGTCATTGAAGTGAAGAATCGCGATTGCGATTCGAAGATGGGTCTTGGGCTTCAGCGGCCGGGACGGAAGCGTCGCCGTCGTCGTCGAGGGGGTGGTCGGGCATGGTGGTGGTTGGGTCACCCGCCGACCGGCATGAATTTTCGGTAGGTCCTTTACTCATCAAATTAAAATTGAAATTCAAGTGCACCGCCGATCGACTATAATAAAATCATGCCTATAATATTATATTGTATTAAAATTTAAAAAATACATATGCAAAAAACGTAAAAGAAATGTAGGAAAAAAAAATGAAGAAATAAAAAATTTGGAAAAAAAAATTAAAAATGAAAAAAGAGTAGGGCGGAGAAAAATTAAAAAGAAAAAAATCGAGATTTATGCTAATTTCGATAGTGTTTTTATTAATTATATTTTTACGATTTTTTTTTAAAATATGGGAGATTTGGTGGTGAATCGATTTTTTAGAGTTTATTTTATTATATTTTGTGTAAATTAATAAAAGGATAATATAGTCTTTTAAATGTGATTATTTTTTAAAAAATATTTTGGGGTGAACTATAAAATGTGCGAGTGCAGATAATCGTGGTAAAATAATAATTTGTGGGTGAACTCATAAAATGAGCGGGTATAGATAATTGTGGTAAAAAATAATTTGGGGGTGAACTCGTAAAATGAGCGGGTGTAGATAACTGTTGTAAAAATATGATTAGGAGGTGAACTCATTAAATTAGTGGGTGGAGATAAAATATAAATAAAAATTGAAATTAGGGGGGTGCAAATCATTATTGGGTGAACTAAAGAATTTTGTGGGTGCGAGTTTATTGAGGGTGAACTGAGTAAACATGTGGGTGTGTGACTAGAATCTGAGGCCCAGTCCCAAGGAAGGCCCAGTAACTAGAAACTCATAGGTAGAGGGCATGGTGCCACCGAGTGCATACAAGTATTTGGCTAGGAATAATATCTTTTGTATTTTGACCATATCTTTGTATATACTACCTCCGTCCGTCTATAAGTTTTCCATTTTACTATTTTTGTCTGTCCGTCTACAAGCTTCCCATACCTTTTTTGGTAAGTACTTTTTCTTACACTTCACTTTATATCTTACCTTTTCTCTCTATCTCTCTCCTCTCTCAATCACATCACTTGTACTATATCTATTATTTAATCACTTTTCTTAATCTTTGTGTAAGAAAGTAACGTGAAACTTATAGGCGGACGGAGGGAGTATATCTTTGATATGGTTTGGTTTATCACCTTTTAAATACTTATAAACAGTGATTCATTCCTATCACCTCATTAACGGTGATCACATACCTATTCTCACACGGTATCAGTCTGACTCATCGAAACCCTAATTTTCTCTCTAAAGCCTCACGCTAAAATTCTTCCCTTCCCTCCTCATGGCGGCGGCGGCTCCCACTCCCCCCACCATCCCTCTCAATGTTTTGGTTCATCTCTTGACAATCAAGTTGTCATCCTCCAACTACCTACTCAGGCGAAATTAGGTAGTCCCGGTTCTATCAAGCCATGATCTCATCTCTCACGTTCATGGCACGACACCCACTCCGGCGAAGTCGATCACCACATCTGGTGAATCGACTCCAAACCCAGCCTACACCGCTTGGTTTGAGAAGGATCAAAAGATCCTCAACCTTCTTCTTTCCTCCCTATCTGAAGAAGCCATGGTTCAGGTCATCGGCTGTGACACATCGCTCTCCATCTGGGTCGCACTCGAGGCAGCCTACAGTCACACCTCGGTCTCCCGCATCACTCAACTGCGGAATCATCTCCTCTCCCTTCGTCGTGGATCCACCTCCGTCGACGACTTCAGTAAGAAGTTTCGTGCTCTCTACGATCAACTCGCCTCCATCCGTAAGCCAGTTGATGATGACGACAAGTGTCATTGGTTTCTTACCGGTCTCGGCTCCCAGTTTGCTGGTTTCTCTAACACTCGCATGGCTATGACGCCCATGCCTGCCTTTCGGGATCTGATCCATCAGGCCTTAAACTATGAGCAGTTTACTCGCTCGATGGACTCCTCATCCTCTCTCGTTCCAGCTTTCTTTGCGTCTGCTCGCTCGGGTAAGCCTGCTCGCCCTGGCACCAAATTCCGTAACTTCTCTCCTCGGAATTCTGGTCGCCAGGTGACCACTAGATACTCGGCTAGTGGCTCGGCCCCTACTCGCCGCCCCCACTTGCCAGATTTGCCGCCAACAGGGTCATTATGCGAATCGATGTCCGGACCGTTATGCTCACCCTGCCCCTTCTGCGGCCAATCTTGCTCATGCCCTTGATTCTCAGTGTCATGTCTCGCTTCCTCCTGCTTCGGATTGGTTCCTCGATAGTGGTGCCTCCGCTCACATGACTCCTTACTCGGCTGACCTGGAAAATCCTCACCCGCATTCTGGTAACGACAATGTTATTGTTGTTAATGGTTCTACTATTCCGATCACTCATGTTGGGTCGTGTTCGGTTAATAAGGATGTTCGTTTGTTAGATGTGCTCGTCGTACCACATCTCACTAAGAAATTGTTATCCATTAGTAAGCTTACTTCGGACTTTCCTATTGATGTTTTGTTTACTAATGACTCATTTGTCATCCAGAATCGGGCGACCAAGCAACCCTTGGCGAGGGGTCGGCATAGTCGAGGACTCTATGCCCTAGAGCAGGGCACTCCAGCCTTGGTCGCTGCTTTACGGAGCTCGTCGCTGAAGGCTTCTTTTGAGTGTTGGCATCGTAGATTAGGCCATGTTCCTATTTCTATAGTTAATTTATTGAATAAATTGGGTTTGTTGTCCCTTACTTCTGTTTTGCCCAAACTGGGCTTATGTACTCCGTGTCAATTGGCTAAGAGTAAATATTTATCTTTTGCATTAAATAAGAAACGAGCATCTCGTGTTTTGGATTTAGTTCATTGTGATCTTTGGGGACCTGCCCCTGTTGCTTCTAATGATGGTTTTCGGTACTATGTCATTTTTGTGGATGATTTCTCCAGATTCACCTGGCTCTACCCGTTGCAAGCCAAGTCTGACTTCTTTGATGTGTTCGTGTGGTTTCACACCTTTGTTTGCAATCAGTTTTCTACCAATATTAAGGCCTTTTAGAGGGATGGTGGTACATAATTTGTTAATGGTCGCGTTTGTAGTTTCCTCGCCGATCATGGCATTCATCATCGAATCTCTTGTCCTTACACTCCTCAACAGAATGGTCGGACTGAGCGCAAGCATCGTCATGTCACTGAAACTGGGCCCTCGTTGTTATTTCAGGCGAGCATGCCTGCTCACTTCTGGGTTGATGCTTTCTCCACTGCTGTCTACATTATTAACCGTTTGCCCACCCCTGTTCTTGGGGATAGGTCATCCTTTCAGCTTCTATTCGGCACTGCTCCGAACTTTGCAAACTTCAGAACATTTGGTTGTCCCGTATTTCCATATTTTCGGGATTATGCTCTCCACAAGCTTGCTCCTCGCAGTGCTCCGTGTGTTTTTATGGGTTACAGTTCCTCTCACAAAGGGTTTCGGTGTTACGATCCGATCGCTTCCCGCTTCTACACTACTCGCCATGCTCTGTTTGATGAGTCTGTGTTCCCGTTCTCGGCCAAGCCTACTTCTTCCTCGCCTGTTGATTCCCTTGAGATCAGCTCTTTTTTGGAACCATCGGCTGCTGCTCCCAAGCTTCCTTGTGTTCTTTGTCCGGATCCTCCAGAACCGGTCTTGCCTCCTGCTCGGCCAGCTCAAGTGCCTGCTGCTCGTCTACCTGATCAGCCCCCACCTGCTCGCCCTGCTACCCAACCACTTGTTACTCGCCCAGTTGCCCAACCACCTGCTGCTCGCCCTACACTTGCCTCGACTCACCCGATGATCACTCAGGCCAAGTCTGGGATTTTCAAGACTCGGCACATTGCCGACATTGCGACCACCGGACTCTTGTCCGCCCTCTCCACCTCTGCCGAGCCTAAGGGTTTCAAATCTGCCCTTAAGCATCCACACTGGTTGGCTGCCATGCAATCTGAGCTTGACGCTCTGCATGCTAACCAAACTTGGGAATTGGTTCCTCGCCCACCTTCTACAAATATTGTTTGTTCGAAATGGGTTTTTCGCACCAAATATCTTGCGGACGGTACTGTTGATCGCTACAAAGCTCGTCTGGTCGCCCAGGGCTTCTCTCAGGTACCTGGCCTTGACGTCTCACATACATTCAGTTGTCAAGGCTGCAACTGTTCGCATCATCCTGTGTCTGGCTGTTCGGAATCAGTGGCACATGCATCAACTTGATGTGAATAATGCCTTTCTTCATGGGAAGTTGACAAACACCGTTTACATGGCTTAGCCCCCTGGCTTTGTTGATCCTCGCTTCCCAAACTATGTTTGTCGCCTCAAGAAAGCTCTGTACGGTCTTCGACAAGCTCCACTCGCCTGGTTTGTTCGCTTCAATAGCTTCCTTAAGACCTTGGGTTTTCTTTGTAGTCGAGCAGATCCCTCTCTCTTCTACTTCCGGCGTTGTACAGTTACCTTGTACCTCTTACTTTATGTCGATGATATTATATTGACAGGGAATGACCATAATGTCATTCGACGTTTCATTCGTCGCGTCGACAAAGAATTTGCGATCAAGGATCTTGGTCGCCTAAGCTACTTCCTCGGCCTTGAGGTCTCGCACATGATTCAGGTGGAATTTGCATATTTTTATGACACATTTTGAGCTCAATTTTCCTAGGATTTCATGCTTTTATTGCTTAATTTTGGCTAATTGCACTTGATAGAGAGAAAGGTGGTGTTTTATGTATTTTGTAGGAAAAATGATTATTTTGGAGGCAAAAACACTCACTTACATTTTAGTGAAGTCAACGAGTGACACGATGAAATGAAAAGATTCATTTGAGGCCGAATGATTAAGTTAAGGCGTTGGGTATATACCCCTCCAGCTCTGTTAAGTATACTCCCCCGATTAATGTACTCCCCTAAATATGGCAAATGTTAAATGTACTCCCCCTAAAATTACCCAAATTACCCTTTTCTTCAAAATGGACATATATTAAATATACTCCCCCATTCAAAACCCTAATATTACTTTTCCCCTATCTTTTCTTCTTCCTCCTTTATAAAAAAACAAAACCCTGATTTTCTCCAACCATCGCCGCCGGCGGCGCCGCCCCAGCCGTCACCCCTGCGCGCGGACCCCTCCCCAGCCGCCTCCCTGCGCGCGGCCCCCCGCCGCAGCCGCCTCCCTACGCGCGGCTCCCCGCCGCAGTCGCCTCCCTGCGCGCGGCCCCCCGCCGCAGCCGCCGCCGTCTGCAACTCAGGTAGGTTTTTTTTTTTCGGTAATAATCAATTCCTCAAACACACTCTCGTCGGTAAACCAGTGTCGACGAGAGTCTTTTTGGTCGATCCATCTTTGTCGAAAATTTCAAATTTTGTTTACTTTTTCTTTTTTATTTTCTTTCGACTAGATCTTACCGACAAAAGTGTGTTTGGTTGGCAAACCAGTGTCGTCGGAATTGTTTTTGGTCGGCAAACTAGTGTGGACGGAAGTGTTTTTGGTCGATCCATCTTTGTCGAAAATTTTAATTTTTTTTTTACTTTTCTTTTCTTTTTAATTTTCTTTCGACTAGATCTTACAAAACGAAAGTGTATTTGGTCGACAAACCAGTGTCGACGGAAGTGTTTTAAGGTTTTTTTTAATTTCTAAATTTATTTGAGTGCGGCGGCTGAAGAGGTGGCTGACGGCGACGGTGGCGGCCGGTGATGGCGACAGAATTGAGGGAAGGAGACTACTTTTTTAGGGTTAGGGTCAGGGGTGTATTTATCTTTATATATTTACTAAAAGAGTAAATTTGGTATTTTACATTAATATTAAATTAATAAATAAAGAGGGGGAGTATACTTAACAGAGCTGGAGGGGTATATAGCCAACGCCTTAAGTTAATTCGGCAATTCAGCCCACAAAGGATTAATTCCTAAAGCCCAAGTTGAGGCCCATTTATGTGACTACAAAGGCTTGACAAATTAAATGAGAAATGGATAAAGTGGCACATGCAGAAGAGAGAGAAGCGTCTGGCATTAAGGCATGAGAGAGAAGATGGGCCATTTTCATTTAATTTTCTGGCCCACTTATTTTATTTAATACTTCAGCCCATCTTATGAAAAACAACAGCCCAAGAAAAGCATCCATGTTGCTGCAATCTTATTTAGCAAGGGCGCGGCTAAAGGCACCCAAGGATCCTATGAGTACACCCACGGGAACTTTTTTTTGACACAAGGGGTATGCAAAATGACGTTTGTACCCCTCCTGCACTTTTTTAAAAAAGGACGGATGAGTACACCCACTATTTAAAAAAAAAAAACATCTCCACCTCCACCAAAACACAAAAAATCAATAGCATTCTTCAACAAAAACACAAAAACTCAACACCATTCTTCAACAAAAACACAAAAACTCAACAAAAAAAAAAAAAAATTCTTAACAAAATATTAACAGAACAAAATTAAGATGTACCCAACAAACTCACTCAATGTGTTCGAAATTTTTTAATGAACAAACGTATTATGTTCGAAAAAAAAAATCCAACAAAATGTTCGAAATTTTATCCAAAACAAAAACAAATTGTTCGAATTTGTTTCCATAGATTGTTCACAAAACATCCAAAAACCCTAATTTTTTCAAACCTAAATTTCCTAATTTTCAGAAACCTTAACTTACCTGAAACGGCGGACGAGGAAGGAGACGATGCGAACGGGCGACGTGGGGGACGGCGTCGCTGCGAACGGGCGGCGTTGATGGTGGAGGCGTCGCTGCGAACGGGCGGCGTCGTCGGTGCGAACAGGCTTGGCGGGCGGCGGCGGCGTGAGTGGGGAGGGAGAAAGGCGGCGTTGCGGCGTGAGTGGGGAGGGAGAAGGGTGGCGGCGTCGCAGCGTGAGTGGGGAGGGAGAAGGGCGGCGGCGTCGCGGCGTGAGTGGGGAGGGAGAAGGGCGGCGGAGACGGCGGCGTGAGTGGGGAGGGAGAAGGGCGGCGGCGGCGTGAGTGGGGAGGGAGAAGGGCGACGACGGCGTGAGTGGGGAGGGAGAAGGGCGACGACGATTGGGAGGGAGGGGGAGGTGGGTGCACCGTTTCTGTGAAAATGTGAGAAATGAAGAATGTAAAGAATTTAATTAGGTTTTGAAACGAGAGGGTTATTTTTGAGATTTCAACGTGGGTGTCCTCATCCGTTTTGTGGGTGTTCTCATCACGGGGGTGTCCTCATAGGATCCTTGGGTGCCTTTAGCCGCGCCCATTTAGCAATTAAGGGCCCATTTCAGAATAATGGAGGCAGGCCCATATCTCTATTTTGGTTGAGGGCAGATTAAAAATTGGTCAGACGGCGGAAGGCAGAGAGGATTGGCGAAAACAGGGGTTATCACTTGAGGGAGCAGCTGCGATTTTTACCCACACTAACACACAGTGAAAGGTGTTCTTCCATTGGAGCTTCAAATATGGTGGATTAGCTTGGGAATTTCACACTCCATCATCTACACTATCTAAGCTTTCTCTTTCTTTCTCTTTTTATTTAGTTATTTAATTTGGTAGTGTTAATTAGATTATGTTAGTTCTTGGCTATAACACTTTTGGTTCTAGGGCTATGTTTATACTTTGAATGATGTTTATATAATAATATCTTGTTTATTTGGTGGTTGTGTTGCTATTTCTATTTGAATGCTTAACTTTCATTGCAAGACATGTTGTCAATGACCATGATAATGTGTTTGATTCATTATTAATTGAAATTGGATTGAGAAATCTCTTTCATTAATCGTATTTAAGCATTCGACCCAATATTATTGTGAGCTCGAGAGAGGATCAATTATTGGGAGGGTATTAGATGATCTTAGGACCTTTTTTGAGGTTTATTATGCATGCTAGGTAGAGATACTAGTTTGTGTGATTTTCCTCTTGGATTAATTGGATCGAGAGAACTTTTAATTCATTATTTCGTGATCAACCCTATAGTAATCAACACATCATCACTTAATTAGATTTTTAATCATAAATTGACTCCTTAGTGTCACATATGCCTTGGAACCTCCCTCTCTTTCTTTGAGTTTTAAATTATATTTCTCTCGTTTCTTTGGTTTGCATGTTATTAAATCGATTCTATATTACTCTTTTCATTGTCTATTTGTGACAACTTGGTAGGCAATCTTAGGGGTAATCACACCATTCACTTAATCGATCACCGTCTATTTAGAATTCCGTCAACAAACTACACTTTTATACTATACCTCCTCGTGAGATCGACCTCGTACTTACTTCTCTACGATAGACGCCGTATACTTGCGGTCGTTTATTCTAGTGTTGTAGAATACGTGAATTAGCACACTCCTGGTGGAATTTTTCTCAGTCGGGCGAAGTACGCTCATGACATCCTCGTCCGTGCCGAGCTTCTTGACTCCAAGCCTATTTCCACTCCCCTTGCCACGGGGGAATCTCTTGTTCGCTCTGGGACACCCTTCACCGACCACACTTTTTATCCTTCGCTTGTTGGTGCCCTTCAATATCTGACTATCACTCGCCCGGATCTGTCTTATGCTGTCAATCATGTTAGTTAGTTCCTTCAGTCGCCTACTGATGATCACTTTCTCGTCGTAAAATGGATTTTACGGTATGTTAAAGGCACGATTAACTTTGGTCTTACTTTTGGTCGGCATAGTGACTACTCGTTGGTCGCCTACTCTGATGCAGACTGGGCTCGATGCACTGATACTCGGCGTTCAACGTATGGGTTGGTCGTTTGCTAACACTGCTCAGGAGGTCGTTTGGGTCAATAACCTTTTTAGGGAGCTTGGCCAACTCCCCGTGTCCGCCCCAACTCTCCTATGC
Source organism: Galeopsis tetrahit (assembly GCA_963675135.1). Lineage (NCBI taxonomy): Eukaryota > Viridiplantae > Streptophyta > Magnoliopsida > Lamiales > Lamiaceae > Galeopsis > Galeopsis tetrahit. The sequence continues at coordinate 84,771,416 of OY776120.1, forward strand.
GACAATAAAAGTGCCTTATTTTGGAGTCAAAATCCGGTCGCCCATAAGCGAGCAAAGCACATCGACATTGACTGCCATTTTATTCGTGAGTTGGTCTCCTCTGGTCGCCTCCTCACCCAGTTCGTCCCGTCCAACCTTCAGCTCGCCGATGTCTTTACTAAGAGTCTTTCTCGGCCGAACTTCGAATTTTTACGATCCAAGCTCTGCGTTCGTCCTCATCCTCAACATCGCTTGACGGGGGGTAATAGGGAATAATGTAAATATAGGAATAATATCTTTTTTATTTTGACCATATCTTTGTATATATCTCTTTGATATGGTTTGTTATATTTACCATGTTTATCTCCTTTTAAATACTTATAAATAGTGATTCATTCCTATCGCCTCATTTGATCACATACCTATTCTCACACCATGTTTATCCATGTCCGGCCATGACCAGGTTATCAAATATAAAATTCATTTCTCACTCCACCTACATATTTTACACCACAACCCAAACTCATCTTTTTCACACTTTATCCACCACAACCACAACCAACATTTAATAAATTATTTCTTTTATAATATAATAATTATATTTATTATTAATTTTTTTATAATATTTACACAATATTTAGAAAATATATACAGTTATTTAATAAAGAAAAATTCAAAATATAAAAAGGATAATTAACACAATTTAGAATAGAAAAAAATTAGGAAAATAGAAAAGTGGAGTGTATGAAATTGCGATCCAAAACATATCAAGATTGGTCTTTATTTATAGAGAATTTAATTTTATGAATTTTAGTATTATTTATTTTTATTTTTTTAAGGTAAATAAGTGAAAATTGAAAATTATCTAAATAAAATATAACCGACGAATAAAAAATTGACACATGGCATATTTATATATTTTATTTGGAATAAAACATTACCCCACAGGCCCACACTTGCTTGGTTGTTCTTAGTTGTCCATCAACCATGGTCACCCAATATTATTAAATTTCCCGCCCCCCCCCCTTTTTTTTGTCCTATGTTGATGCCCTGGTCGTTCCCAGGGCGATAAACATGGTCTAAACAAATCTGCTTTTTGGAGGGGTAAGGGTAAATGAGACATTTTAAAGATAAAATTGTATTGCTAACTAATAAATACTTGATTCTTGTACTAGAGAGTAAATAATCTCTTTGTAATATAATTTAATTTTTTAGATAATTATAAATATATTACTAACTTTAAACATTATTACAAATTAATCTTCTAAATTTCTTTGTGTCTGACCAACATTCTTTTTTAATTAGAACTAATCTCATAACTTCAGATCCGACATAAAATAGTTCTTGGTAAGTCTAAATTGTAACAATATTTAAAGTTGATAATTTATTATCCATTATCTAAAAGTTTATATTAATTTGCAATTTATCCAAGTTAACAAGAAATTGAAATAAATTTGTATACAATCAAAATTAGGGATGACAATTTATACCGAATCAGTGGTGATCCGCCTCGTCCCCGCTCCGATGGATGGGGAGAGGGGGTTGTGTATTTTTTGATTTCGAGAAAAATCGAAAAAAATTAAATTGGGGACGGGGCGGGGACGGTATTTATATGTCCTGCCCCGCGCCCCAACCTGTCCGAAATATATTATGTGCATATATTTTTATACTTATGCATGTATATATCCCTCTCTATATTCATTACGAGTCCTATGCCCGCGTTTTACGCGGGTCGATTTATTAAAATAATAACTTTAAATATTATACGGACTATTAATTTTTATACTTTTTTTCATTGTTATAGTTAGTGGGAGTTAAACTTTTTATATTCTAATATATTTTTAACATATATATTTCTACAAATTTTAATCTATATTATTGTATTTATATGTAATTTTATATATATTGTAATATTTTTTAATATATGAATAACGCATTTTAATTCTAAGATTAAGAAAATATTTTTAATAAATAAGGACGTTATAAAATATATCTATAAATCATAAATTTAATAAAATAAAATAATTTTATTAACAAAAAAGTAAATATATAAAATTACAAATTTCTAAAAACATCTTTGTAGGCAACGTGCTTACATGGTTTTCTATTTTACATGGTTTGGAGACTTGGAAACTGCAACATATAATTGTATGTATGGGAAAGATAGGTTTTGGAAGATAGACACGTGATCGATAGAGATTGGCCTTGACTTTTATTGATCGTCATAGCAAAACACAATAAAATCAAAATTTACCTCCTTCAAACCTTAACCGGAGATGTGTCGTCTAAAACACTCAATGTTATTCTTGAAATGAATACTTTATTTTCAACATCTCTTCCAGAAAGTATATGTCCTTCAATAACGTGATTTTCAAGTTTCGTAACAATTAACCTCGTTTCATTGCACAAACCAGACTTGAAATTAATATTCCTAATAAACATTATAGACACAACTCTTTCAAAACCAAACGATGATTTGGTAAACCAAAGCACTTTATATAATTCAAAACCAAACAATGATTTGATAGATCATAGCACTTTATAGAATTCAGAAAGTCAAGTGAATAATACAACTCTCCCATATTCTCTTCAGAAAGTCAACTGAATACAACTCTCCCCTATTTTCTCCTGTCTAAACTCCAATCTCATTGACAACACACTCTCATTAATACCAGAAAATGTAATTTGAAATCTAATTTTTTCGAAAAAGTGTACTTGTCATTCAATTAGCCTTTTTATTTTGACACAAAATTTAATATGAAAGTTATTTATTAGTAATATAAGAAATAAGTTTATTTTTTTGTTGGGGGTATATTAATAAATTAGAATAAGAAAAAAAAAATTTGTGTGAAAAAAAAAAAGATTGCAGAAGTTGGTAATTGGTACCATAGCATTTTCAGCTGTCTATAGACGCAGTCTAATTAATTATATATTTTTTTAAATTTTTATTTATTTATTTATTATTACAAACATTGGGTTAATTAAAAATTTAGAACTGGCCCAATGATATATGGGCCTAAATATCCAGAATATTATGGATTATTGGACTAATTTAAGCCGGGTTATTTGCCCCTCCAACAATGTTAGATATACTCCCCGATACATGTACCCCTCAAAATAGACGTAAGATAGATGCACTTCTCCCAAATTACCTTTTGTACCATTTTCTTTTAAAATTTTCTATAATAAATGCACCCACGAAAACCCTAAGCTTCACACTTAAACCCTAATTTTCCCATTTCCTTCTTCCCCAACTCATTCTTTCTCCATACTTCATCTTCCTCAACTAACTCCAGCTCCTGACTCGGCGTCGTTGTTTCCCTTTGCGCAGCGCCGCCTGCCACAGCAGCCCTTCGCCCAGCATCGCCTGCCATCGTCGCCCCCGCCTTCTACAGTCGCCGCCCATTTTTTTCTTTTTTTTGTTGTTTTGCAACGGCTCTGCCGCCCTCCCTTTGCACAACACCGCCTCCGCCCAACCTCCAGTGCTGCCTCCTCCATTCGCTCAACCTTTATCGCCGATGTTGCCATCGCCGCTCGCCTTTTTCTATTTTTTTTTCTTCAACGACGGCGCCGCCGCCCTCTCTCTTCCCAGTGTCGCCTCCGCCCTTCGCCAAGCCTCCAGCGCCGCCCTTCACCCCACCATGCCTTTCGCCACCGCAGGTATGTTTTCTTTTCCTTTTTTTAAAAAAATTTCGACAATAAAGGCTCGACCATAAACACTCTCATCGACAACAATTGAGAGTATTTATGGTCGAGCCTTTATTGTCGAATTTTTCAAAATTAAAAAAAAATTAACAATTTTTTTTCAACGAGGTTTTTTTGGTCGACTCTGGTTTGTCGAATATATATATATTTCTTTTTTTAATTTTTTTTTAATATCTAAATTTATTTGGGTGTCGGAGGTGGGTGCGGCGACGGCTGCCGGAGGCAGGGCGACAGCGACTGCCTCCGTAGTTAGGGTTAGGGTTAGATTAAATTTTAGGGGAATGTATTTATCCGTTTATATTTTACTAAAAGGGCAAAACATGTATTTTACATGAATATTTAATTAATAAAAGTGGAGATGAGTGTATCAAACATAACTGGAGGGGAAAATAACCCACGCCCTAATTTAATATAATGCCCAAAATAGATGATCTAATTCCTATTTTCAAAGGGTTTGACTATATGCACCCCTATTTCGAAGAGATGCACTCCCACTTTCAGTTTATTAATAAAATAATAGGGTAAAAAATAAAAAATACCCTTCATTAAAATACAGCATACTAGATGCACCCCCCTACTGAACGCACACCCCCTACTATCATTTATTTCACCTTATTCCTAAACCAAACTTCCGGCCGCCGTCACCATTTTTTCCGGTAGCAAGAAATAAAAAAAATTCAAGAATTTCAACAAATTGATCATATTCATCCATAAACACCATTATCAAACCCATTAACAAGCAAGTTGGAATGTTTAGTTATCAAACCTATTTTCTGTGGCCTAAAAAAAACTTAGAAAAACTAACAATTTTTTAAAAAAATTTGGTCAAACCAGTGCCGGCCATATATCCTCATGTCGACAAATTATTGCCGACGAGAGTGTATATGGTCGACCAACAAAGGTCGATCGACACTGTAATGTCGACCATATACACTCTCGTCGAAAACATTTTATCGACAAAATTGTACATGGCCGACATTACAGTGTCGAAATAAAATTTAAAAAAAAAAAAAAAAACCCTAGGGCTAACGCCGTGGACGGCGAATCGGGGTGGGCTTACGCCGTGGATGGAGCGGCGTGGGCCAACGCCGGTGAAGAGAGGGAGAGAAGAGAGAGGTAGGGGGCGGCCGCTGAATGCATATATATATATTTTTTTTTACAAAAGCGGCGGGTCGGCCGCGCCGGTGAAGCGAGGGACAAAAGAGAGAGGGAGGGGGCGGCCGCGGCAGCCGATGGACGGGGGCGGCCGTTGGAAGCATAATTTTTTTTACAGTAACGACAGGGCGGGGGACATGGCAGAGGGTGGGGGAAAAATGGGGAAGGAAGGGGGCGCAGCCGCAGTAGTTGGGGCGAGGGCGGGTGCCGGCAGCGGCGGCGACAACGGGGCTGGTGGAGTGGTTTGGGGGTGGGGGGAGGTGCGGGTATTAATAGAAATTTTATGGAGACAAGGGCATTTAAGACAATTGAGGGGGTGCATCTATCTTATGCCGATTTTAGAGGAGTGAATCAATGGGGGAGTGCATCTCTCCGAAATGGAGGTGCATATAGTCAAACCCATTTCCAAATGCATTCTGCAATCTTATCAGCATTAACCGACTATCAATACGCATCCCCAAAATCCAATTCTCCTCCTTTCTCCTTATGCGCAGCAGTATCTCTTCCTTCCTCATGCGTGATAGTCTCGAACTTGGCTACGACGATCAACGGGCGTCGGTGCGAGTGGGGTGACTGACGAGGTGGCGAGAAGAATGAAGATTGAATGAGCGGTCTGTTTTGGATTTCTGTTTTTTTTAATAGGCATAATCGTGGCGACCGGCGACTTCTAGGACGATTTTTGCAAAATGTGAAGAAATAATGATATTTGATGTAATTTTTATATATTTAAAATTTATAATTGAAATAATAAAATTATTTTTTTGCACAGTATAATAAGAATAAGGGACAGACCAGCAATCTAATTAGAGACCGAGGAGAAACAAAAATTTCAGAAGTCACTGCCATTTATCGGTAAGAATTCCACATTGTGGCCGTGGAGACCTGGGCTACGGCCGTTGATTTTTTTTGTGATTATTGACTTTTTGATACAAAATCCAACTTCCCCCACAATCTAATACAATCACTTTTAAATGTGAAATGTTTGTTGTAAATGTGAAATGTGAATGTGAAATATTGGGGGTGAAATGTGAATGTGAAATATTGGGGGTGAAATGTTTATTTGTAAATGTGAAATGTACTAGAAAGTGATTGTACTAAATTGTAGTAAGGGATTCCCAAATGTATTAGAAAGTTTTTTCCCCTTTTTTTTCCCCTAAAATTTTGGGTACGATTATTTGCACCTCTAAGTTTGTTATATACACCAAAAACGTCTTTTTGTAAATTAATTGATTGAAAGGAGTAGAACTGTTCAACTAACCTACTTGTCCTTATGTCTCATTTGATATAATTTTGAAATATTTAAAGTTGATAATTGAAATAATAAAATTAATTTTTGCCATAATAGGAAGATATTGTGCCCGGGAGTGTTTTTAATCGACTCAACATTGTCGAAAATAAAATAAAAATTAAAAAAAAAAAGCTGGAGGAGACGCAACAGAAAAAAAATGGAGGAGTCGACCAAAAAATGCTTACCTGGGCGGCGGACGAGCGGCGGAGGCTGGACGAAAGGGAGGACGAAGCGGCGCTTCTTGGGGTAGGGCGGCGGCAGCGACACTAGGCAGCGGGAGATCGACCGCCGCCGCCTTGTGCAACCTAGAAAAAAAATCTTACCTGAAGCGGGAGATCGGACGAAGGGCGGTGAACAAATATTGAAGCGGACGAGGACGGGGAGGGGAAGGGGGCTGGACGGCAAGCTAGAAAAAGAAAAAAAAAAGGGCTGGGGCTGGACGACGGGCGGCTGGGCAGTTGGCTTCGCAGGCGGCGGTGGGAGAAGGTGGGAGAGAAGAATGATTTTAGGGTTTTTTAAGAAGTGGAGAAGATAAAGATAATGAGGTTTTTAGGGGTGTGTATTTATCCTACAAAATTTTAAAAGAAAGGGTATAATAGACAATTTAGGGGAGAGTGCATCTATCTTATGTGTATTTTGTGGAGTGCGTGTATCGGGGAGTGTTGGTCCTGAAAGGAGTATATAACAAGTGTATGGGGGGGGGGATACACTTGTATGCAATTTCTTTTTCAATTTTAACCAAGTATGACTCCAGCAATGTTGTCCTGGACAACTCTGCTGATGGGTATAACTACTTGAAGATAACCAAGCTACTAAGTACTATTGAGTACTTAGTTGAATGACTATCTAAGTTAGTTAGAAGTGCGGAATTAGTGGTTGGCCCTTTAGTTTAAACTCCTTTAAAGTTCTGAAATCACTTAGTCAAACAGTCCAATTTTCAGAGAACTTGTCCAAATATGTTTTGCACAGTCTTTGAATATATGTCCTTTGAAAGATCAGTTTTGTGTGCAGTGTTGAATGTATGAAAGTACTTGAAAGTAAATCAACACAAGAGTTTATAGTGGTTTAGAGACTCAAGCTCCTACATCCACTTTCCCTGATTTAACAGGATAATTCCTTCACTCTTGGAATTAACTTGTTTTATAGTGCCAAGGTGCACTTGATCAACCACACCACTCCTTGGTGCCTTGATCCCTAGGATGTCTAGAGTCCTAGTACCCTTTCTCAACTCAGAACTGAACTGTTCTTCTCTCAACAATTAGTTCCTTCCACTTCTACTACTACAACCTTCTCACTTTCTCACTTGAAAGGTATAAGGTTTGAAGTAAGGTTCCAACTAATGAGATATCCTTTACAATGAAGGTCAGTGTATGAGGATAGGATATCTCTCTAAGCTTTGTATGTTTTATACAATGGGGTTCAACTTAGATGAAGTGTTTGAAGACTAAGAATGTCTTTTGAGGACTTTGAAGCTTCAGAGTAGTTGTAATTGGATTCAGTAGATTGGATGCTTCAAATGGTCTTCACACTTCTGTATTTATAGACAAATTTGAGGATTTGCCCGTTGGAGAGGCAGCCTCAAATGTCTATAAGTGTCTTCCTTGAAATCTTCAAACTGGAAGACAGATTCTGATAGTGACATGTCCTCATTTGGGAAATAAACGGCTGTAACAACTTTGTCTTCATTCTTCAGCACTTTTCCCAATGTTTGACTTCAAGATTCACTTGATCAATCATGGACATGGCTTATGATGATTAGTCCTAAGATAAGGACAACATTCCTTATCATTTGGACAACCCTGCTTATCACTATCAGTAGACTTTGCTTATCAGCATAGTTGGCTTGCTCTTTTCAGATGACTTGGCTCTTTCCCTTTGCATCTTTGTCTTTGTGTATGTTTGATGAAACTTATGCATCCATGTCATAGAATTAGTATCCTTGATCATATCAGCAAGGTTGGGATCTCCTTGACATTGTTCTGGTACAAGTGTGCTGAGACAACTCTCCTGGACAAACCTCCTGAGCAAGAATGCCTTAGTAGGTTGTGTCTAGGTGATGCATGCTGGATCTTCAGATGTGTTGATTCACAATCCATTTACCCTTGATCAGCATACTTGTCCATTGAAGCAGACTTGGGATACTTATGACTTGAGCTTGTGAGGGGACGTATTCTTGATAGACTTTAAGGTATGTGTTCCCCCTAAGCTAGTGCATATGTATATCTAAGTGCTGCCTAACACATCAACTTCTCAACTGGCCTTATGCTATATGTTCTAATATTCTTAGAACATGATCATCCTTGACTTATGGCATGTCTAAGGGGGTTCTGGTATTAAATCAAAACACTTCTCATTTTATTCCCAACAATTTCCCCCTTTTTGATGATGCCAAAACCTATACATTCTATGCAAAAGTGACTTGATTATACCTATTACATTTATCTTCAGAGGACATGACTAGAGTCAATTTTCCTGAAAAAGAAATGTGTTAGTGTACTCACTGTTCATACTGCAAATAGGTTTTAAGGATAGGCATAGAGAGATTATATCATGCTGTTTCTTGATTCATAAAAAGGATTCAACTATCATTAAAATAATTTTGACATTACAAGCATGTTGATAGTTGACTTAACTTATCAGAGCATGAATCATAGAAACATTACATCAGTGCATAATTCACAATACATCAGAACATAAACTAAAGATTAAGGCACTTTTTCAGATATTGATCTTGAATATCAGAGCAAAGCATATCAGCATTCTTGAGCAACTTCAGCATAGATGACCAATTTCAAACAGACCAGCAACCAAGATAAGTTTTCATCCATTTCAGCACAAAAGGTCAGAAAAACTTAGCCATTTAGAGACCATCCTCCTTTGGTGGCACCACCCCATATTGTGCCCACACTCTCCTTTTTAGCTCCATGGCCTATTGGTTGGTTCCTTTAGGTCCAAGCACTATTCTATTCAGCTTGAGGATCTCTAGGAACTCATGACGGATCTTGGTTTGGTCAATCCATTCATTCACCTTTGGAGGCATGTAGATGATTGGCTTAGGGGCAGTGAATTCAATTCTTACAAGATCAGCAGTTGCAAGTAGTTGCTGATATAGCTCCCTGTAATACTCAATCATGAAATCAGTAAAAGAGGAGTTCATATCCTTTCCATTCCACATGTCAATGACATAATAGTCATAGACAAACTCCCTTTTAGCCTCTTCCCAAGTGTCATTCAGCTGAATTGGCACCCATTTATCCAAGTGTGGATATTTGGTGTCCATGGGAATCAGTAGTTGTGGCTTCAACTTGCTGTATGTGGCTCTTCTTCTTCTTGGTTTCTGAAAATCAGTCCTTCTCTTTTCTCTAGCTCTGTTTGCTTCTTGCATCAAGTCCATCTTCTCTTGAGCCCTCATCATGGCTAGCTTTTGCTGAGTTTCAGGATCCTTGCCATATCCTTCTTCAAACAGCTTCGATGGATTATGAGCTAAGACAGTTGTCTTCTTCTTAGGTTCAGGTCCAAAACCTTCTTCAAATAGAGCTTCCACATCTTCAACAGTTTTGGGACCTTCAGCAACCTTGACAGTTTCAGAAGTCTTGTCAACTTCAGCAGTTCTGGTCAATTCAGCAGATTTGGCCTTTTCAACACTCTTGGCCTTCTTGGAAGTAGGCTCATCTTCTTCAATTCTGAACTCAGGGGGGAGATCAAGGCTGTTGGGAAAATCAGTGAATGTCTCAGCCTTTCTCTTATTTCCCTTGGCTTTCTCGATCTTTCCTCTTGTTTGGATACCTTCAGCACCTTTGTCCAAACCAGAAACTTCTCCTCCTGGTCTTTGTTGTAGCCTCACTCTTTCTTCATGTGCTGATGCCATTGAATTCTTCAATGCTATGGCTAACTGCTCTTCTTCATCCAATTCATCCAAATTCAGTACTGCTGATTCTTTTCATTTGCTTTCAGCAGCTTTGTCTTTGCCCTTATCTGAGCCACCAATGATCAAGGCACCTTTTGCCCTTGCTCTTTCCCTTTCCCCCTTTTTGGCAGCATCAAAACCCTGAGGTTTGAGCTCACTCATGGTAGATGCCATCAAGGACTGGGCTTGGTTCAGGGACTTCATCTCCTCAAGCAAGTACACATTCTCATCATGAATGTTTTGCATCCTGTCACTGCTGAGGCTTAAGAAAGTCAAGACATGTTTCATCTTTTGCTCCACAACCTCTTCCATGGTTGTCTTGAGGGATACATCAAGTTGTGCCTTTAGGAGCTCAGTAAGGTTGGCCACTGCACTCTCAGCAATGTTGGCCATGACTTCTTGTGAAAACTTTTCAGAGGCAGTCTTCACCATTGCTAGTCTCATTTGCTCAGCTCTCTTCTTTTGTAAGGCAGTTTTCTTTCCTAGAGCTTGCTTGACAGTCAATCTCAGAGCTTGAACATTGGAGTTGTGATTGTCTCTGAACAGCTTCTGTTCTTTCTTGACCTCTTTTGATATGGATTCCATGCTGGATTTGGCTTTCATCACTTCAGTGGAGATGGTTTGCAAACCAGTTTCAACTCCACTGATTCTAGCTTCAATGGTGGGAAGAACAATTTCCTCAGATCCAGTAAGCCTCATTTCAACAGCTGCTAAGGTTCTACCTTGCTCATCCAAAGCTCCTGAAGTTTCATTATGAGCAGATTGGACTTGATGAGCAATAGAATCCAACTTAGCTGATTGCTCTCCAAGAATGGCTTGAGCAGAGTTTGAATCCACATGGATTGGTGCATCTGTGAGAAGATCATCTGCAAATATTTGATCAAATGAGAAACCTGCAATGTCAGAAAGATTAAAAGGGTTAGAAAACAAACACTCATCACCCTCAGTTTCTTTTGCATAAGACTGTGATACATCAACAGTCTTCTCCTCATTTTCAACTATTTCTTTTCTCCCTTCAATATTAGTTTCCTCACATAAAGGAACAAGTCTCCTCTCATCAAGGGTTTCTTGAAGTTCAGATTGGTGGTACACTCACTATCTTAGTAATTACCACCTCTCTTTCATCCATAACTCCCTCTGATTTTTCAACTAAACTCTCCTTTTCAACTCCTTCTCCTAAACCTGCAATACCTTCACCTTCAACAAGGTTCAAAGGTGGCAGTTGTGGGGAGATCACAGTGCTTATATCAGCAGCCACTGAGTCATCCTGAATGATTAAGGGCTGATCAGTGTCCAACTCTCCTGACACTGAATAGGCCTTAATCAAACCAGCCTCTAGATTAGGAACCTCAACATCTTTAGGCTGTGCCTTGGGTTCAGAAGAACCTTCATTGGCAGATGTGTCTTTGGTTGTGTCACCAGCTTTGGTCAACACTTCTGAAGATACAGATCCTTTCCTATGATAGGTTACAAGAGGGTTTGAAAATTTGCTTGATTCAGAAGGCTTGGGTTGAGGAAGTTTAGGGAGGTTGGCTTGGGAGGTTTCAGGAGGGTTGGGATTTGAGGGGTTTGAGGGATCATCAGGAGAATCATCACCAGTTGAGCTACTACCAGGATGTCTAATCCCTTTAACTAGTCTCTCTTTCTCTTCAGCAATTTTGACATCTACTAACTTTGCAAAAACATCCTCATCAATGAGGAATCTTGTCTTTAAAACTCCAGCAAAGTGTAGTAGTCTACTTTCCTCCACTTGCCACCAGTTAGCACCCTTATCTTGAATGACTTGAGCAAGTTCCATGATAGACTTGTCTTTCACATCAACTAACATCCTCAAATCATGGAACATCTTCTGAATTCTTGGAAATTCAGCAAGTTGTGGATACAAACTATCCACAGTAGCTCTGGCTCCACCTCTGAGCATACTCTCATAAGTATACTCCTCCTCATCTCCACTTGAGTGGGGACTTTGGGTTATAGGGGAGTTGGCTCTGGCTTCAAGAATTGCAGCTTCAGGTAGGTTTAGTTCAGGAGGGTTGGCTTTAGAAGGGTTGAGCTCTATAGAAGGTACTTCAGTTGCTTTTGAGAGCAATGGATCTGAAGGGGCTTTACTAAGAGGGGTTGGCTCATGAAATGCTGTTTCTAACAGCTTTGAATAATTAAGCATAGATGAGTCAAGGGGAGACAGGAGTCTTGTCTCATCTACTGCTAAATCTGCTAGCACATCAATCCCACTTCTTTGCACACTCCCTTCTGGAGAATATCTCTTTGTAAGATTAAGAGGGATAATGGGTTGGTTTGTGGGGGTGATATGGGTTTCAGGGGAGTTGGGTTCAGGATTTTGGGTTTTAGGAAGGTTGGCTTCTAAGGGTAAGCCTTTAGGGACTTTGGACTCTGGGGTTCCAGGACCAGAAGAGTTGGTCCTAGACTTGGATTTGGTCATGCTTTCTGCCCTGCTCACCCTTAGAGCTATTTGGAGAGTCCTTTCCTCCTGAAGTTCCAGCACCTTCTCAGTGGGCTTAGCTCTCCTTTTGCTTGCTCTACTACTTCCACTTCCTTCATTTTCCTTCTCAGGGACAACTTCCCTGGCCCTCTTATCACCCTTCTTCTTTTGCCTTGTCTCATTATACTTCTGTCTTAACTCTTCTGAGTGATCAGAAGGCACTTGCACTCCTTCTTTGGCAACTTCATCAACCTCTGTTGATGCTCTTGAAGTGTCTTCTACTGGGATTTGAGACACTTTTCTTGTTTTGACCACCCTTGCCTTAGTCCTCTTTTTCATTTTAGGTTTCTCCTCAACCTTCACTTCAGCAGGGTTGGCCATCAACATCCTCCTTTGCCCAGTTTTCTTACTCAGCTTCCTGAACATCACTTTCTGGGCAGGGAGGGGCTTTGCAAAGGTTTGCATTTGAGAATAGTGGGAAAACTTTTCAATCAACAAGCTTGCCCTTGTGCAGTACTTCAATTTCCCTTCCAACACAACTTTGTTGTGAGCTTTCACTTTGAACTTGCCTTTTTCCTTCATCATCTCAGACAAGATGAAGGTCCTCCAATCAAACTTGATGCCCTTATCACTGGCATCAATCACTACAGCCATGATTCTGATCCTTGGAAAGCTTACTTGCTCAAGACTTCCAGTGTTGCTTAACAAACTCTTTGTAATTACCTCAAAGAGGTTGAGAAATTTTGGCTTAAGTGTTCTTTTATGTTGGGTTGAAGAGATGGGACCTGGAACCAATAGTCATTCTTGAGCTATTTCTTCCTCATGGTCAGCTCCATAGAATTCTGGATTCCTTCCCTCAGAAGGTAATCCAAAAGCTCCTTCAAGGTCTTCTTCAGAGAATTTCACCCTGTGAAATCTCTCTTCCTCATCACCTTCAGCTACATATGATAGTCTTGTAGCAACCTCACCATCCTCAGGCTTGCCTTTCCACTTGAGGAAAGCAAAGAACTCAGCCATATAACTTTCAAGACAGGAGCTTGGTCTTTCCTCCATAAACTTCTTGAGACCAGCTTTTCTCAGCCATCTAAGAGTTGGAGTGATTTCAGGATCTTCACTCTCAAAAGAAACTATAGGCTCGAACAAAAGGTTGTTCTTATGGCTAAGATATCCAAAATCAAGGTCAAGTGCCTTGTTGGAGAAATCAATGATCATTTCAGGTCTAACTTTAGGAGCCATTGATGGTGCAGAGAGAACTTTGAGAGAGTTTGAGAAGGATGAAGGCTAGGGTTTCAAAATGTTTGAATGCGTGGGGGAGAAGTGAGTATGTGGAGTTCTTAAGACTTGTGAATATTCCAAAAGGAATGTATGTCAATGAGTAGGTGAGTCTTAAGAGTAATTCAACGGTTTACAAATGAGGAAATCAAGTTTGGACGGCTAAGATCAATTTCAGGGGAGTTGGCCAGTTTTGATCCAATGGTCAAAAATCAATGAAACAGTGAAAAACTGTTTTATTCAAAACGTGGGAGGAGTTTTAATGTTTGTTTAAAGCTGGGGGGTTATCAAGGTAGATCATGTCTCAAATTTTTTAATGCAAACAAGAGTTAAATCTTGGCATTTAATGCATTGAAAGCGACTTTTTGGGTAAGGGACAAATTGAATCTTTGAAAATGTGATATCTTTAAAAGGAATGGGACAGTTATTGAAATAGGCAATGATTACCCAAAATAGGTGCTTATCAAACCAAGATTTGGTTTGATAGCCGAGACAACTTATCTGACCCTACATGGACAAATGTCCTGAAGAGATGTGGACAACTGTCCTGAATTTCAATGGACAAGTGTCCTGAACAATTGAGGTCATCTCTTCTGAATTTCAGTAGACTTAACCAAGTCTACCGAACTTTTGATTTTAGTTCCCCATTGATCAATAAACTCCTTTGGGCTCATTTGTCCAACTTTCCTGGATCAAGAAGACCCAACTCTGCTGATAGTTCCAAGAATCTTGCCTCTGCAAGTGGTTTTGTCAAAATATCAACCTTTTGATGATCTGTATGGATTTTTACTAGCTTGATATCCTTCTTCTCCACATGGTCTCTAATGAAGTGATGCTTGATGTCCACATGCTTGCATTTAGTGTGTAGAACTGGATTCTGAGATATTGCAATAGCACTGTTGTTGTCACAGAAGATTGGCACTTCAGTAGAGTTGACATTGTAGTCTCTTAATTGTTGTCTCAACCAAAGGATTTGAGCACAACAACTTCCAGCTGCTACATATTCAGCTTCAGTGGTGGAGGTTGCCACTGTGTTCTGTTTCTTAGAGAACCAAGAGATGAGCTTGTTCCCTAAGAATTGACATGTCCCTGAAGTGGATTTTCTGTCAATTCTACATCCTCCATAATCAGCATCTGAATAGCCAGTGAGCTCTATTGGGATATGATTCCTTGAAACAATGTTCTAGTTGATGAAAGTATGTTTTGATGGCCAAAAGCAACATAAAGTTAGTAATATATGTGGTTCTAAGTCATCTTAACTAAGTCATCTGATGAGAAACTGAAAATGAGATTACTGATCTTAATGATATCTGAAATAAGTTTACTGATCTTATTTAGTAATATTGAGAGTAAGATTACTGATCTTAATATGGAAACTGAGAATAAGTTTACTGATCTTATATGAGATATTTGAATCTGAGTTACTGATCTTATATATATGCTTACTGATCTTATATGTAAGTTTACTGATCTTATGAGTTACTGATCTTATTGTGTTTACTGATCTGATATATGAAGTGTTATGAACTAAGCTGATGTTTTGTATTGTATAGACAGCTTATAGTATAGGACTTAGATATACTCATCTGTATATAGTTCAGTTGATGTATAGATAGGTTTATGTATGTAAAGTTGTTTTCTATTGTATTCAGCATTGTAAAGTCAGAACAGTAGAATAGAACACTAGATTAGAAGAAGATCAGAAGACTTAAGAAGACCCAGAGGACTACTTCAGAATAAGAAGACTTCAAGAAGAGTTGAAGAAGAGCTTAGAAGAAATCTGGAGAAGTTTTGAACAGTTTTAAGTTACTGTGCTGACTGGCTCAGCAGAGTAAAATCTGAAGAGTAAAAATCAGAACAGTAAGTTACTGTGCTAATTTGGTGAATTTGAAGAATAAGTTTGGAAAACTTATTTAAAGAGTAACTGAAGATATATTGAAGATATGCTGACTTGGAAGGAAGTTACAAAGTCGGTTACAAGAAGAAGTTACAACAAAAACAGTTTTAGAGTTAGTTGAGAGTTAGTTTACAAACTGCTAACTGTCATACTAAGTTCTATAAATACTGTGTGATCTCCTACTGCTAAGACTACTGATCATAAAGCGTTCACAAGCAATCTAAGTCTACAGAGCACAAGAAGAACTCACAGAGTTGAAGGAGATTAAAGAAGAGAAGAGCCACTGAATTGAAGAGAAGAATCAAAGGCTATTCAAAGAGAAGTTTTACTTTTCAAGTTTAAGTTTGTGTTTTGTAAAACAAGTGTGCTAGTTACTTGTAGAATTACTAGTCGATCGAAGATATACCTGGAGGTATAATCGATAAGATCACAGTCTTAATCTTGGGACTTTAAGCCACAAGAAACTCAAGAAGGCGTTAATAAAACATCACAACTGGGATTGTGAGAGTGGATGTAGACTTATTAGTCGAACCACTATAAAATTCTGTGTTCTTTATATTTTCTGTTTGATATTTGTTTAATATCTGTTTAACCAAGAACAGTAGAATTTATTAAGTAAAGATCTGATTAAAAGTTGAGTATAAAACTAAGACTGGAAGTACTGATCTGATTCAGTAAGAACAGTACTATTCAGAACACTATTCCGCATTATAAACTCTGATATTTTGAAAGATTTTTGAAAGTCTATTCACCCCTCCCCTCTAGACTTTCTTAGCTTACTCAATCTTAACTCAACTTGGGACCAACAAGTGGTATCAGAGCAGTAGTTCTTTGGACTGCTGTTTCTTGATAACCTTGCAGATCTTGAGGGAAATCTCACTGATCTTAATACTATTTCTTGATATTTGTCATTATCTGACTACTTGAAAATTATCTGCTATACTAATGATCTTATATGTCTGATCAAACATGGATACTAATGCTACAAAACTGCCTAAGTTCTCTATTTCAGATTATGATCGTGATGACGACTTGGCACTCATGGCCAAACAAGAGATTGAGGTATCATCTACTATTTCTTTTCGTTCTTGTGATAGTTCTGAAACTGATGAAAGTGATACAGCTGACAGTTGTGTAAGAAGTAGTCTTCATCACTTTAATGAAGTGACTGAAGAAGACCTCATACTCACTAACAAAGCTTTCATGGAAGTCAGCGACGAGAACATTGCTTTAAAACAAGAAATCATTAGTCTTAGAGAAGCACCGTCAAGAGCAGACCGTAAATTAATTACCTTAAAAGAACGCTTAATAGAAGAGTTGTCACAACTCAAAGATAAGTATGCTTTAATAGACAATTTATATAATGGTATGCTCAAGACTCAAGCTCTCAAAACCAATGATTTCAATGATTTAAAGTCTAAGTATGAAAATCTTGAAGAACGTAATCGTTTCTTGGAAACAGAAGTACTAAGCTTAAATCTGAAATTGACTGATATGATTAAATCTTCCAAGATTAATCAACAATTATCAAATCAATACAGATCCCCAGCTGATAAAAGTGGATTAGGTGCTGATGTACCTAGCTCATATACTTCTGTAATCAAGAACACGAATACAGTTAAGAACAGTTCTATAATTCTTGATAAGGGTAAGAAACCCATGGAACCCGTAAAATTCATAACCTCCAAGACTAATGGACTAGTTCAAACTAATCTTGTTCATCCTAATATCAGAAATGGTAATAAGATGAAAATGGTGAGAACAGAACAGTCTAAGTCATATAAGAAGAATACTAATCAGCAGAGTAAAACTCAGTGTTGGGATATGAATCCTAGAACAAGTCCTAAATGATGATAAAAGATAAAAGATAAAGTTTTGATAAGCCAAAAGAAGACTTGAATATTTTCTAAGTATTGACTGATCTAGTCTAGTTAAGAGAAGTCATCTTGTACAAGACCAGTAGAGTTCACAAGACAAGTACTAGTTCACAAGACAAGTACTAGTTCACAAAACAAGTAATAGTTTCAAAAGATAAGTATGAAAGAAAAAAGACAAGTACTTATAATTGTTATCGTATTATTACTTCATATGTGTTTATATTAATTGTTTAGATTGTTATTGAGCTATGAATAATTGTTGTATAGAGCTCATGATTTTAATTGTAATAGATAGATTCTTTGTATAGTTTTCTAAGTTGACTAAGCTTTGTAACGAGAGCTTAATGTAATGTAATAGTCTTGTTAGGATTAGATGATAGGACTAGATTAGTTCTATGTTGTAATCTGAAGAAGTCTACTGCACAAGACAAGTAGAAGACGCAGTCTACTACTACTGGACAAGACAGGTGTGCGACTCAAACAAGACAGGTCAACTTGAAGTTAGTTACAAAAGCGTGTTGAAGATAAAAATTGAAGAGTTAGTTAAGGAATAACTAATTAACTGAAGAAACGCGTGAAAAGGATAAGAAGAATCAGTTACAAGTTAGGTTTCAAGAAAGGTTGTTACACAACTGAAAGTTCTTGGAATTAGAAGTGTATAAATACCCCAAGGTATTCATTGGTTAAAGACTACTGAAATATTGAGAACTACTACTTACGAAAGCTTATTGAAGAAATACTCTCAGAGATTGAAGTTCAGAAAAGTGAAGCTACACAAGTCAAGTGAAGATCGAAGAAGGCTACTACTGAACGAAGAGAAGTTTTATTTTTGTTTCTTGTTTCAAGTTGCTAGTTACTTGTAAAATAGCTAGTAAGATCGAAGATATATCTGGAGATATAATCGAGAAGATCTAAGTCTTATTTCTTGGGACTTAAAGCTACAAGAACATATTACTCCATTGGACGAGTTAATAAGAATTTCACAACTGGTTTGTGAGAGTGGATGTAGACAAGTTGTCGAACCACTATAAATCTCGTGTTTGATTTACTTTACTGTTTTGTTTGTTGTTTAATTGCTTAATCGTTTACTTGTTAAACATACATACCTGAACAAGACTAGTTGAGTAAACACTGAAACATAGTTCTCGAAATAAGTTGAGTATAAACTTTAGTTGGGCTCATTGTTAATTTCATATTCCGCACATTGTAATTCTGATATATCGAAAGATTTTAGAAAAGTCTATTCACCCCCCCTCTAGACATTTTCTTTAGCTTCCCTCGATATTAACTCAACTTAGGGACCTACAAGTGGTATCAGAGCAGTAGTTTACGAACTGCTGTTTCTTGATAACCAACTCAAGACTTGGGTGAAAGTCTTGGTCCAAGATCATATTTGCTTACGTGTTCTTGATCAATATTCTTGATATATCTTTTTTTTGTTCCCTGTTCTTGACTCATATACTTCTTGATCATAAAACTGATTAGCACTAATCTACTCGTTTAAACATGTCTCTTGAAATCAGCGCTAACAAGTTACCTAAGTTCCAGGTCCAAGATTATGACTATTGGAAGCTAAGGATGGAAGCCATCTTCAGCTCCACTCACGACTTAATGATCTCAGTCATCACTGAAGTTCCAATTGTGACCATGATCCCCAATACTGCTGCCCTTGACACAAATCAACCCGTGGGTACACTCGTCAAGAAACCAAGGTCAGAACTAACCTCAGAAGAAATGAGACAGAATAATTTGGATAGCTTGGCCAAGAATTACATCTTACACACTCTTCCTAACGAGTATCTAGGAAAAGTGTTAAAATGTAAAACTGCCAAAGAAATGTGGGATCGCTTAGCTATCATTTGTGAAGGGACATCCCTAATCAAAGAAAGCAAGCTTTCTACAACAGTCCAAAGATTTGAATCATTTCATATGAAAGCTGGTGAAACAATAGATCAGTTGGATACTCGTTTTACCAAAATTATGAATGACTTGGAAGTCCTTGGTAAATCTTATACTCCACATGAAATCAATCTTAGGATTCTCAAAAGTCTGGATAGTCGATGGAAAATGGTAAAAATGCTTGTTAAGAATACCCAAGATATAGACGTGTGGACAGCAGAGACCATGTTTCAAACTATAAAGGCCCATGAGTTTGATTTAGACGAAGATGAACCCATAGCAAGTAGTGACAGAGAACATGTTGTATCTAAGAACGTTGCTTTTAAGGCTAGTTCGTCTAAGGTAGACAGGTCGAAGTCTATGACTAGGACTACTTCTGTGAAAGACGAGTTAGATACTGATCTTAGACTGAAGGATCAGGTAAGCCTCATGGTTAGAAAGTTTGATAGGCTGAATAAACGTTTCGGAAGATATAAGAAGTTCTATAGAGAGCATAGAGGGTCTGCTTCTAAGAACTCGTATGAGACCAGACGAGACCGAAACTCGTCCGAAAGGAGAGACGAAGTCTCGAAAGGTAACAGACAAGATAGAGAGTCTGACGGTAGGAAGATTACTCGTTCTGATAGACGTGATAAACGAAGGAATAACTCTCCTATTAAAAAGGCTACTAATGATCTTATGCTATAATTGTGAGAAACCAGGTCACTACATATATGAATGTCCAGACCTGAGTACTGATGATCGAGAAGAGCGCAAAGCACGAAGGGAAAGAAGATTCAACCGAGGCAAGAAGGCAATGATGGCCAATGATGACTCTGATTCTGACTTAGACGAGTTGCCATCATCCTCATCTAGCTACCCATCTGATTCAGATCACGATGAAGCCTTCATAGTAGATGATGGTCTATGCTGCATGGCTAAAATCGACCAAGAGGTATCATCTGCTACATCTTTTCAATCTTGTGATGAATCAGAATCTGATGAAAGTGATACTGCCAGTAGCAAAGTAGGGAGTAGCCTTCAGCACTCTACTAGTGCAGTTGAAGACGACCTCCTACTTGCCAACAAGGCAATCATTGAAGTCAGTGACGAAAACATCATTTTAAGACAAGAAATCATTGATCTTAAGGAAGCCCAGTCTAAAGTAGATCCTAATATAACAGTCCTAAATGAACGCTTGCAAGAAGAGTTGAGACAACTTAAAGACAAGTGTGCATTGACAGACAAGTTGTATCAAGACCTACTTAAGACACATGCTACTAAGAAACATGAATTCAATGTTTTAAAAAGCAAGTGCAAAAAGCTTGAAGAACGTAATAAGTTCTTAGAAACCGAGGTTGTCACTCTAGACCTTAAACTTACTGACCTGGTTAACTCTTCCAAGGTTAACCTTGAATTGTCAGATAGGTATAGGGCTCCTGCTGACAAGACAGGCATAGGTGCTGAGACATCAAGCTCGTCTACTCAAGTTCCTAAGAACCCTACTATTTTCATCTCAAGCTCTTTGACTAATGATAAAGGAAAAGGACCAATGATATACAATATTGATACCCCATCTAAAGGTATTGTACCAAAACAAGCTCGAGTTAACATTCCAATTACCAAAGGAGGTAAAAAGAATGGTAACAACAAGCCTGTTCAACCTAGAACTAATCTTCTAAGGACCACTAATCGTAGACGACCCAACCAGGTCAGATACGAGGATTGGTATCCCGAGGAGACGAGTACTAGACAAGTACAGACTAGACGACAAGAGTCTAGACCTCCTTTCATAAGGCAGTCTCAACTCTACTCGTCTAGACCTAGACAGGAAGGCTCAAAATATCGTACACAAGCAGTCTTATATCCTCCACCTTTGTCATATGATATCGAAGGAGGAGAAAGACCTAAACATGTCTATAAACCGTATGGACCTAATGCATATAAACCCTACTCTGACTATCATAGACAGGTGCCTGCTCAAGTAGAGATTAAGTCGAAAGGCTATCTCCAAAGAGTAGACCCAAACTCGACTGATAGGCCAGATAAGGACAACAAGGTCTTATTCTGCAACAAATATGGTCGAAAGCTTAGAAGATCAAACTTGTTCAGGACTCCAATGTACATTTGGATTCCATTGAACTCGACTAACCCCCCAGGACCCCAATAAACAAGGAGGGTACCTAAATTATGAAATATCATCTAATGCAGGGTCGACTCGATCTATACAAGAAGGGTGGCTCAATAGGAGAAACTTGGTACATAGACAGTGGCTGTTCGCACCACATGACTGGTACCAAGGCACTTCTATCAAGCTACCATGAGCAAGAAGGACCGAAGGTTATATTCGGTGACAGCTCTACAACAATCACAAAAGGCTTTGGCTATATCCGAAATGGCGACGTAGAGATACAAGATGTATCATACGTAGAAGGTTTGAAATATAATCTATTATCTGTTTCACAGTTTTGTGATCGAGGCTATAAAGTGCAGTTCAAAAGTCAAAAGTGCGAAATCATAGATAAGAGGACTCACACCATACTACTCGTCGGCATAAGACAAGGTAGTGTGTACATTGTGAATTGGAATAGTTGTCCGCGGGACACTTGTCTTCTTACTAAGACACCCAAAGAGGTCAGTTGGCTTTGGCATAGACGCCTTTGTCACATGAACTTTAAGGTGATTAATAAGATAGCAAGAGATTACCTTGTTGAAGGTATACCCAACGAAATCTATTTCAAATCACATGTATGCGATGCCTGTCAAAAAGGTAAATAGGTAAAAGGTTCCTTTAAATCTATTCCAACCCTCTCAACAAGTAGAGTTCTTGAACTTCTACATATGGACTTACATGGCCCAATTACTCCTCCAACTTTGAACGGTAGAAGGTACACACTTGTTGTGGTAGACGACTATTCTAAGTTCACTTGGGTAGTCTTCTTACACAAGAAGAGTGATACACAAACACTCCTACCTGATCTGTTGAAGAAGATACAAGTTGAGAAGAATCAGTCCATTGTCAAGATCCGTAGTGACAAGGGTACTGAATTCATTAACTGTTATATTAAAGAATTTTGTTCTAAGCGTAGCATCCAGCACCTTACTAGTGCAGCAAGGACACCACAACAAAATGGAGTAGCAGAGCGAAGGAACAGAACTCTTAAGGAGGCCTGCAGGACCATGCTGACAGAGTATGATACTCCTCAGAAGTTTTGGGCAGAAGCTATCAATACTGCATACCATTCCCAAAACAGAAGTGCCATCAATAAAGCACTAGAGGTATATGAATCCGTTCAAGCATACAATCCATTCATGAAAGCCCTCGAATCTGATGACAAGGAAAAGGTAAGTGCTCAAGGTAAGTCTACTAGACCAGTAGACATGCCTGCTCTAGTTGACTCATCTACTCCTGGAAAATCTGTCGATGATACAAATGATGTTGACATGCATGATGCTGTACATGATATAGATGATAGTGCTACTGTTAATAATAGAAATACATGGAAATCTGCGCATAATACTGAAAATATCATTGGTGACTCTACTGTTGGTGTGAAGACTAGACGACAACTCTTTGAGTCGCAAGAACAACCTAGTCCATCTCTATTTTGCTGGTGTTGTTTCCTCTCATCTATCGAGCCTAAAACCATCAAAGAGGCTTTAGCTGATAGTAATTGGATCATCGCTATGCAAGATGAGTTGAATCAGTTTGTTCGAAATGACGTCTGGGAACTTGTCGATAGACCTAAACATCATAATGTAGTTGGCACTCGATGGATTTTCAAGAATAAGAAAGATGAGAATGATGTAGTTGTTCGTAATAAGGCTAGACTAGTAGCTCAAGGCTATTCACAAGCTGAAGGCATAGATTATGATGAAACATATGCACCTGTTGCTAGACTAGAAGCCATTCGTTTGTTCCTTGCATATGCTGCTTCCATGAAATTTATCGTATATCAAATGGATGTTAAAAGTGCATTTCTTAATGGTATTCTTGCGGAAGAAGTGTATGTTGAACAACCCCCAGGTTTCGAAGTCAAAGGTAACCAGGTATACAGATTAAAGAAGGCCTTATATGGACTAAAACAAGCTCCAAGAGCCTGGTACAATACTCTTTCTCAATTTCTATTAGAAAATGATTTCACTAAGGGCAAGGTCGATAGAACCTTGTTTAGAAGACAAGAAGGGAAAGACATTTTACTCGCCCAAATTTACGTAGATGACATCATCTTTGGTTCACCTAACAAAAGACTGAGTGAAGGTTTTTCAACACTCATGCAAAGTAAATTTGAGATGTCTATGATGGGTGAAATGAATTACTTTCTTGGACTTCAAGTAAAACAGACCCCAGAAGGGATTTTCATAAATCAAGCAAAGTATACTCGTAATCTACTAGACAAGTATGGTATTAAGACATGTAAATCTTCTGGAGTACCTATGCAACCTACTTACAAGATGGATCCAGACGAGAATGGTAAGTGTGCTGATCAAACTCATTACCGTGGTCTTATTGGTTCATTACTGTACTTGACTGCTAGTAGACCTGATATTGCATTTTCTGTTGGTGTATGTGCTCGTTTTCAAGCTAATCCAAAAGAGAGTCATATGGAAACCACTAAAAGGATATTGAAATATTTGAAAGGGACCATCAATCGTGGTATATGGTATCCTTCAAATGATGATCTATTTCTAAGTGGCTACTCTGATTCTGATTTTGGTGGTTGTAGAATAGATAGGAAATCTACATCTGGTTCTTGTCAATTCTTAGGCACAAAACTTATTTCATGGTTTTCGAAAAAGCAGACAAGTGTTGCTACCTCTACTACTGAAGCCGAGTACATGGCTGCTGGTAGTTGTTGTAGTCAATTATTATGGCTTATTCAACAGCTTAGAGATTATAATATCTGTGAATCAAATGTTCCTATTTTTTGTGATAGTAACAGTGCTATTGCCATTACACAAAATCCTGTTCTGCACACACGTTGTAAGCATGTTGATGTGAAACACCATTTCATACGTGATCATGTAGAAAAGAAGGATATTCGCATGGAAAAGATTCACACTGATTTTCAAAGAGCTAATATTTTCACAAAACCATTAGCTGAGGCCCGATTTCGTGAATTATGCATTAGTCTAGGACTAATTGATCTTGATCCTACTAGTATGTAGCAATGTACTAACCAGACAGGTACAGTCCTAAGAAGAAAGGAGAAATAGACAAGTTACCACAAAAGCACAGAGCACTCGTCTACTCACTCAACAGACAGGTATACAAGGTCAGACAAGTTGACCAAACAACCCGATGAGGAAGCTGGTAAAGCTGAGGGTAATACTAAGGGAATAAACATTCAAGGGGGAATCTTTGATTTCTTAAAGAACCTTATGTTGACTCTTAAGTTTGTAAATAGTCATCTTGTTTGATCCTTGACCATTAAGCTAAATTGATATTCGTCTTATTTATTCTACTCGACTATCTGTCGCACAAGATAAGGCAGGTACAAATAATCATTTGATGCTCAAAGTAGACAAGCACAGTCGAAGGGGGAACTCGTCTTGTGCACATCAGTCTACTCGTCTGTTCTGGATAGACACGAACAGACAAGATAAGTGGTTTCATGATTTAAATACTCTAAGTGTTTAAACAATACACATTAAGGACATAAATGTAATTTGTAAATGAAAATTTTGAAAAACCTAGAATTGGATTTATACACTCCATTTAATGAGGTGTATATAACCAGTTCGCGCCAAAACTCTACTATGCTAGGTCAGATGAGTACACTCCTCTATCCTACCAATAGAAGAGGCGGATTTCAAAATTTTACTATATTAAATCACGTAATATTCTCGATTCCGTCAAACTGAATTTCAAAAGACTTTCATATGTGTCCATTAGATCAAACTTGTTTAATCTCAACCATTGATTCCAAACTCAAGGTTTAACAAAACCCATACTACTCGTTCATAACTACTCACAAGTTCAGAATTTCTTGATTTTCATAACATCTCAAGCATTCAAACTCTTTCGAAATCTCTTGAGTTTGATAATCATTCTACTATGTCGATTGTTTCGATATTTGATGCTCGTACTAACATGCAAGCTAGGTTTGATCTCGGTAAGTACATCACCGAAGGAAGAGTGCATGTGGAGGGATCAGTGTTTTTCAAAGGAAATCACACTGATGACAACAAAGAAATTCTTATAAAATGCTTCAGATGTGGTTTGAGACCCTATTTGGAGGCATTTCCTGAAGTTGTGCTGGAAGAAGAAGTGTTAGAGTTTTTTGCTACTGCCACTCGACAAGGCGACTCGATTGAAGCCTTTGTTGGAAGAAGGAGAGTGGAAATCACTCGTGAATTTCTAACAGAATCGTTGAAATTGCCATCTGGTTCGATAGATATCGAGAGATATGCTGAAGGTAGAGAGTTGAAATATCTAAGTATTTTCTGTGGAAAGCAGTTGAAATTGAATCGTGATGGAAAAATTCCTGCGGTCAAGAAGAAGGAATTACTCGACAAATTCAAGACTCTTCTTGACATCGCATCAAAGATGTTGCTAGGAGTCACTGGGAGTTTTGACTCTGTGACGCTTCAGAAAGCTAGGATAATGGCCATAATTCATGATGGAATCACTGAAGGAAATTGGTCGAAATTCTTCTTGGATAGGTTGATGTATTACAAGAAGTATGTTCAAGTCGACACCAGTTCAGTTAACTGGGTTGTGTCTGCGAATGTCAGCTTTGGAAACAAGCTAAGTGTCATTCTACCCATCTTATTGCCCAACAAGACTAGTTGGAGTAAGGGCAAGCCATTTCATCCTCTTAAGCATTATTTGAAGAATGAGGCCCTGGCAAAGCAAGCTGCTAGAAGAGCTGCTGCTCCTAGACAAGTCCAGATCAATCCTGATGACGCCATGATTGAAGCCGCCTCGTCTAGTTCTGGTGAAGACGAGTCGGGTAGTGAAGGTTCTAAAGAAGCTAAGGCTGGAACTAGTGGAAGACTAGTTCAGTATGTAGAAGAGGAGACGATGATTGAGGCTGCAGGAGACTCGGAAGAAACTCACTCAGACAAGGAGCCTGAGACGGAAGAGGAAGAATTGCAAGTGTATCGACTGGTGAGAGTCGAGTCGAGTCCTTCACTAGACAAGTCGACTGAAGAAAAGGTTGGTACTTCTTCTAGAGCTTTGTCAATTCCTCTCTCTCTCCCCGTTAAAACCAAGGCCAGATCACTTCGATCTTGTGCCAAACCTGTACCCAAAACCTCTTCAGTGTTGGCAGTGCAACCACTTCGAGCCAACATAACCCCACACACTACTATATACGATACAGTTGATACTTCTACAACTGTCGAACTAAACCAAGCCACGTTAAAGCCCCAAGAAACCACCATCCAAATTCCTCTTACCTCAACAGAATATGTTGAACCCCCCAACCCATCTACTTCAGACAAGACACCAGTTGCCACTGCGACAACTGAGACAGGGACCCCACCTGCTCAGATCCAGTCTGATGTTAGATTTGAATCCCTTGTCTATTATCCGATGTGCTTAAGGGAGAAGAGGGTTCGTGCTAAAGTAAGCAACAATCTGAAGAAGAGGCTCTCGTCTATTGAGATAGACACCTCGTCAGAACAGTTTGAGAAACTCATTAGAATATGCACGTGGGTTACATTGAAGAAATCTTCCACTGATGATCTTTTTGAAGTCATACAAGGCATGGGTGGTATCTCAAATTTTATGGATTGGGAGATGGAGCAAAGGGAGAATAGTGGAGTTCAAGATTATTCAGAACTTCTCCCACCTCATGTTCTTACAGCCCTGGTAAAGCGAATGCTAAATGTATCAGATGATGTATTGCCTGCATCGCACATGTTTGATATTGGTATTCAGACTGATCTACCGGAAGAAGAGTTGAGAGCTGTAATTGTTGAAGTTGGTATACAGACTTCAAATCAGTCAGAAGATGAGTCTGAAAAATCTACTGATGATGATTCTTTCAACTTTGGAGTAGAAGATGATGAGTTTATGGATGCTGTGATGTTTAAAGAAGATGAACTTGTTGAGAAAGTTCAAGAAGGAGTTGCTCCTGAAGCTCAGTCGTCTACTAAAGGTTTCCCTGAAGGATATCTTACAGAGTTAAAGTCAGACTTGAGAGATGTTGTTCATTCTGCTATTGAAGAGTTCTTGAATTCTAAAGTCAAGGACGTGCTAGTTGAGCAGAACCAATCGCTTGTTGACTCCTCAAGAGAATTGATTGTTGGTGAGGTCAACAAAATGGACTCAACTTTCCGAGCAGAGTTGTATGCGGAAGTTGAACGTTTTCTTCAGAAGCAAGTTGAATTTTCTGAGACAAGATCTATTTCATTTGCTAGGTCGTTAGCTGAAGAGTCTAGTAAGATGGAAAGACTATACAGGGTGAAAATTGAGATAGCTGATGAGCAAAGACGAGAAGCACAAGATCAGTTGGTGCGTTCTCAAGCTATTCTCACTGAGCTGACTAAGCAAAATACCCTACTGCGTCAGACAGCTGTTCATTTCAAAGATGAGTTGGCAATTAACTCAAAGAAATTGGAATTCACTGTTGATCGACTAGACAAGATGAGTCAAGTCAAAACGCATCAAAGACAGATAGAGCTCGCGGCTGAAGCAATGAAGGAGGCATTAAAAGAAGAAATGACTCGGTTTACTAGTCTATTGACTCTTAAGGCAAGTGATGAAGCCAAAAAGGGGGAAGAGACAAGTAGAGTTGAAGAGAAGTCAAGTGCTGAACCAGAAATGAAGGAAGCTGCAACTGCTATACAAGATCTTAAAATTCCCAAGAGAGGAAGGCTAGTCAAGAAGGCTGATCTTGAACAAGCTGAAGAACAGAAAAGACTGCTGAAAGGAAAAAGTATTACTTCTCCTGAAGTTGAAGTTCAGACAAGACAAGTCAAGAGAAAACTTGTTCTAGAGAAAAAGAAAGAAGAATTAGGAGATATTCTAGCTGAAATTGGTGATGAAGAGATTGAAGCTCTTCATAAGAAGCAAAAGCTGGAAGAAGATCGTTATGCTAACAAGAAATTGTTAGGAAAGCATATCAAGATATTGCTGAAATTAAAAGCTGATCCAGATCAAGTAGAAGATGCCTACATTGATAATTTCATTGACGATGAACATAAATATGCATGGTTCAAGGTCAAGATGAAATGGGAATTGGATCATTGGATTATTCGCAAGTTTGGAGATCCAGAGAGCAAAGAAGAGTTGTACGCAATTTTTGATAAGTTCATGGAAACTCAAGATCGGAATCTATGGAACTTGATCATGAGGATTGCAACTGCGGTATGTTTTAATATTCTTGTTCCTATCTTTCCTAAATGGATTACTCCGATGTTAGGTTCTGGAAAGAGGATCGATTACAATCATATCAAGAAGTTTGAAGAAGACTTGCTGGATAAAGAGAAGATAGAAACTGAAGAACACATGACTATCATTCACAAAAGGCTACTAGATGCTTTTGGTGTTTCAAGTTCTTAAGAAGGTACTTTATCAGATTAGTTTTTGTTTGCTCTGGTACTTAATTTTTTTTATTTGGTATTTGTAATATCTACTGATCTTGTTTCGAAATGAATGAAAAGATAAGTAATATTTGATGTTTAAAGACAAGATAACTACTTAACTAGTCTACTATTATGAAAAGATTCAAGTAGTTTTGGCTTCATCAAAAAGGGGGAAATTGTTGGGATATAAATCCTAGAACAAGTCCTAAATGATGATAAAAGATAAAAGATAAAGTTTTGATAAGCCAAAAGAAGACTTGAATATTTTCTAAGTATTGACTGATCTAGTCTAGTTAAGAGAAGTCATCTTGTACAAGACCAGTAGAGTTCACAAGACAAGTACTAGTTCACAAGACAAGTACTAGTTCACAAAACAAGTAATAGTTTCAAAAGATAAGTATGAAAGAAAAAAGACAAGTACTTATAATTGTTATCGTATTATTACTTCATATGTGTTTATATTAATTGTTTAGATTGTTATTGAGCTATGAATAATTGTTGTATAGAGCTCATGATTTTAATTGTAATAGATAGATTCTTTGTATAGTTTTCTAAGTTGACTAAGCTTTGTAACGAGAGCTTAATGTAATGTAATAGTCTTGTTAGGATTAGATGATAGGACTAGATTAGTTCTATGTTGTAATCTGAAGAAGTCTACTGCACAAGACAAGTAGAAGACGCAGTCTACTACTACTGGACAAGACAGGTGTGCGACTCAAACAAGACAGGTCAACTTGAAGTTAGTTACAAAAGCGTGTTGAAGATAAAAATTGAAGAGTTAGTTAAGGAATAACTAATTAACTGAAGAAACGCGTGAAAAGGATAAGAAGAATTAGTTACAAGTTAGGTTTCAAGAAAGGTTGTTACACAACTGAAAGTTCTTGGAATTAGAAGTGTATAAATACCCCAAGGTATTCATTGGTTAAAGACTACTGAAATATTGAGAACTACTACTTACGAAAGCTTATTGAAGAAATACTCTCAGAGATTGAAGTTCAGAAAGTGAAGCTACACAAGTCAAGTGAAGATTGAAGAAGGCTACTACTGAACGAAGAGAAGTTTTATTTTTGTTTCTTGTTTCAAGTTGCTAGTTACTTGTAAAATAGCTAGTAAGATCGAAGATATATCTGGAGATATAATCGAGAAGATCTAAGTCTTATTTCTTGGGACTTAAAGCTACAAGAACATATTACTCCATTGGACGAGTTAATAAGAATTTCACAACTGGTTTGTGAGAGTGGATGTAGACAAGTTGTCGAACCACTATAAATCTCGTGTTTGATTTACTTTACTGTTTTGTTTGTTGTTTAATTGCTTAATCGTTTACTTGTTAAACATACATACCTGAACAAGACTAGTTGAGTAAACACTGAAACAGAGTTCTCGAAATAAGTTGAGTATAAACTTTAGTTGGGCTCATTGTTAATTTCGTATTCCGTACATTATAATTCTGATATATCGAAAGATTTTAGAAAAGTCTATTCACCCCCCCTCTAGACATTTTCTTTAGCTTCCCTCGATATTAACTCAACTTAGGGACCTGCACTCAGAAGAGTAAAACTCAGCAGAGTAGAACTCATCTATATACGACTAGACCAGTCCAACCTAGATGGACACAGCCTAGACCAGCATATCTAAGGCAGTCTCAGCTGTATTCATCCAAGCCTAGGAGATACAATCAACCAAATCGTGAAAAATCTATTCTCTATGCTCCTCCATTATCATATGACATCATAAGAGAGGATAGACCACAGCGTAAGTACAGACCTTATAGCACACAAGCTTATAAACCTTATTCTAATTATCAGAAGCCTCACATTCCTGCTCTCAAAGAGGTTAAACGAGTTGGTGGTTACCTTAGAAGAGTAAATGTGAACTCTACTGATAGTCAAGAAAAGGTGAACAAAGTTTGGTTTTGTGACCATAAGGGCAGAAGACTTAAGAGGTCTCAGTTGTTTAAAACTTCTATGTATATCTGGATTCCTCTTACTACCACTAACACATCTTGCATATAGAATTGTACTGACATTTCAGGTACTGTGCTGATACTAAGAACAGTACATCAAAAGGGTAAACCAGAAGAATAAGACTATGTAAAGACCACTACATTTATCAAAAACAGGCACAGAAGAAGAGTTCTTTACTGAAGGGGGAACTGATCTTAGTCATAGTACTGATCTGATAGTACTGTGCTAACTCCAAAAAGTGATCTGATCTTCAAAAGGATGGTACTCAGCTGATCACAGTACTCAGCTGATCCAGATAAGTGAAATTTTCTTTATATATAAGTAAGAAAATGGAGTGAAATAGTTTTGGAAACTACTGTGCTGATTTGCATCAGAACAGTCTTTTGGTTTAGAACACTCTAAGTCAAAAATTGTTCAATTTTAGATTACTAATAGAGAAGATTAATACACTCCTCTATTTCTAACCTAAAAACTGTGGTGTATTTATCAAACACAAATTGGCTCCAAAATTAAGGATGGTACTGGAATATGAACAGTTTATTTTTAAACACGGATTTCGAGACTTAATCTCAACCATTCCTTGTGATAATCAAATTCAATCCTAGCCCTAGATTGGTTTTGAATTTGACAAAAACGATCACTCTTCATCTTCTTTCTTACGAGTGCATTTCTGGAAAACTCATAAACTCAAATTTACTGGAAAAATCTGGTTTCTACAAAATTCTACAAATGGCAACTATCAATATTATCAGTGAAACTAACGAAGTTGCAGGAACATTTGATTCGAATTTCTGGGTTCGTGAAAAGGGCATTTTTGTAGAAAATGCTGTATATTTCAATGGCCGACACAATGCTGAAAATCAAGCGATTCTGACGATGTGCGAGGAGTGTGGGCTGAGGAAATTTCTTGAATCATCTCCTATGAATGTATACGAACCGGAGGCTATGGAATTTTATCTACAGCTCAAAGGAGATAGCAATGGTGTCCACTCCATGCTTTCTGGGCACAAGGTCACGATTACAAGGGAAATCCTAGAAGTCATGTTGGATTTGCCTCAAGGCCCAGTGGATATTATGAACTACAAAGCAGGAGAAGAGAAGGAATTTGTAGGAAGATGGCCAGGTGTTGAAACAGAGTTCTTAAGTAATCTGAAGAAGGACGTTCTTCCTACTGGTCTTCAATTTTTGATGGACATAGCCGGAAAATGTTTGTTAGGGCAACATCATAGTCAGGATTCTCTATCAAGTTCAAAGATCCGAATTATGGCTGCAATCATTGACAGAGTTCAAGGTGATTGGCAAGGATTTTTCTTGGAAAGGTTATTAAATGAGAAAGAAAAAGTTTTGTTCGATGAGGATACACTGGAATTTTCGATTAAATCGAAATTAGGGTTCGGAAACAAGTTGAGTTTCTTGTTGCCTCAGTTGGTTAAAAAGCCGTACTGGAGTAATCCCAAGAAATTCCATCATGGAAAATTCTTGATGAAGAAGGAGTCTGTTTGTTTTGAACAAGAGAATCCTTTGGAGCAACCCCAAGAGTTTGAAGCACAAGAATCTGGAGCTTCAATGTACCGATCTGATGATAATCAACCAGAGATTAGATCGAAGGCGAGGCATGATCCGAGCAGTATTAGACCAAGGAGAGGAAGGTCTGCTACAGCTGCCTCAGAGCCAACAGTCAGATTTGTTGAGACTGTGGTGCAAGCAAGCTCAGAAGAGCAAGAGGTTAGTGTTCCTAGTCCTATTGCTTTGCATAAGAGAACTAAGAGGAGAAGTGCTAGGAGAAAGTTTGTTGATGTTTCTTCTACCCCTTCAAACTCTGAACCAAGCCCAGCTGAAGCCCAAAACCCTCAACCTTCATGTTCTGGACAATCAGCTCACTATTTTTCTGTGTCTCAGAACACTCCCCATTCTTCCCCTCAGAACACTAATTTTGATCCTACTCCTATTTCAAGTCCTCAACATCAACCTTCACCACATCATTCCCCAACACAGGTTCATGGTCACTCTACTGAACATGAATTTGAACCTTCTACTGTACCAATTGACATTTCATCATCCCCTGAACCTGAATTTATAGCCCCTAAACCTGCTGATTTAATGGATTATACTATCTGTGATAAAGAGGATAGAATCAGGATAGATTTGAGATTGGCTTTGTTGAAGCAATTTCCTGGATTGGATGAAAGCTCAGTTGAGTTTGAGAAACTCCTTAGGATTGGCACATGGGTGTATCTTAAGAGGAGTACTCTTAAAGAAAATTTGGCTATTATGGAAGGTATGGGAGGTGCTTCAATCTTTGATGATTGGGAAGCAGAGCAGATGCAAGCAGCTGGTGTTAACTCATTTCTTGAGCTAGTTACCCCAGAGTCTGTAGTTCACCTTGTTGAAAGGCTGACAGGAATTAAGTATTCTGTGGAAAAGGTTGCAACTCCTTCTGCAGATGATGATTTGTTTATGGAAAGTGCAGAAAGGGAAGTTGATAAGGCTGATCATGTTGTTGAAGATTTTATGGAAATTGATGAAGATATTGACAATGCAACAGAAGTGTTTGAGAACACTGTTGTGATTGAAGAAACAGAAGCTTTGGATACTGAAGAGATGGAAAGCATTCCATTTCAGTCTACTGATCCTATCATTCCTGAAGATGTGCATGAACAGGTCAGAACAGTTCCTGTTGATCAGGAAACTGATAAATCAAGCTTTGAAATGTTGAAAAAGCAGAATGCAGAGCTTCAAGCTAAACTGGAAGATGCTGTGAAGATGTTTCATGAAGCTACTGACAGAATGAATAAGATGAATTCTGAAAATTCTTATGAAAGAGTTATGGAGCATACGATGTCTAAAATTTATGATCTTCATAGATTGCAAGAGAAGAACCTATCTCAGGTGTTGCATAAGAAGTTGGAGCAACACATATCTTCCTTGAAAGAGTGGCATGGTGAAGCCAAAAAGGGGGAAGATAAGATAAGGAGAGTGATGGAGCAAACTCAGTCACAACAAGCTCAACTAGTTGTGAGTCAAGATGAATTGAAAGAAGAGATTGCAATTCTGAATGAGAAATTGAAACTAAGGAAGCAACAGAAACAACAAGCTGAAGAAGTTGTTGAGAAAAAGAAAACTGATGCTGCTGGAAGTTCTAGTCAGAAAAATAGGAAATTAATACTGTCTGATGAAGAAGAACAAGAAGAAGAAACTGGTAGACTTACCAGATCTAGAAGCAAGTTGAAAGTTGGTGCTTCAAGTGAAGAAGCAGAGTTGAAAAAGAAGAAAGAAAAGGATGTCAAGTTCTTGAAAACAAGATTTGATAATCGAGTTACAGCTTTGAAAAAGAAATTGAATACTCAAAGGAAAGTTGAAGGAAAAGAGTTTGATAAAAAATTTCAAGATGAGAACTTTGTGGATTTTATAGTTCTAACAGAAAATATGGAATATTGGAAAAATTTGAAGAAGAAGTGGCAGATTGCAAACTTCATTGTGAGGAAGTTTGGTGATCATTCGAGCAAGGAAGCTGAATTTGATGATTTTGAAGAGTTCATGCTGAACATTGATAAAGATTTTTGGGAAGACATAACACAAGTTGCTGCTCGTGCTGGAACAAAGATCTTATGTCCTGAAGAATCGAATTGGGAACCTCCAAGACTGGAGAATGGAGAACCTGATTACAAGGAGATTAACAACATAATTGCTGAGATTATCAAAGAAGAAGATAATCACTGATCATCAACATATGATGGATATCAAAGCAAGGCTTTATGTTGCATTCAGAATCTGAAGATACAGAAAGAAGATTGAAGGATCAAGCTCACAAGATAACATTTCTTAACCTTGATCTTTATTTCTATATTTTGTGCATATTTTGTTAGTATGTGTAATATGTGAAATATCTGATCTGATTATGAATATGAATCTGGAATTCTGAATTGATGAACTGTTATGATTGACTACATACTTAACTACTGATTTATTAACATTTAAGTAGTTTTGACTTCATCAAAAAGGGGGAAATTGTTGGGATATGAATCCTTGAAACAATGTTCTAGTTGATGAAAGTATGTTTTGATGGCCAAAAGCAACTTAAAGTTAGTAATATATGTGGTTCTAAGTCATCTGATGAGAAACTGAAAATGAGATTACTGATCTTAATGATATCTGAAATAAGTTTACTGATCTTATTTAGTAATATTGAGAGTAAGATTACTGATCTTAATATGGAAACTGAGAATAAGTTTACTGATCTTATATGAGATATTTGAATCTGAGTTACTGATCTTATATATATGCTTACTGATCTTATATGTAAGTTTACTGATCTTATGAGTTACTGATCTTATTGTGTTTACTGATCTGATATATGAAGTGTTAGGAACTAAGTTGATGTTTTGTATTGTATAGACAGCTTATAGTATAGGACTTAGATATACTCATCTGTATATAGTTCAGTTGATGTATAGATAGGTTTTATGTATGTAAAGTTGTATTCTATTGTATTCAGCATTGTAAAGTTCAGAACAGTAGAATAGAACACTAGATTAGAAGAAGATCAGAAGACTTAAGAAGACTCAGAGGACTACTTCAGAATAAGAAGACTTCAAGAAGAGTTGAAGAAGAGCTTAGAAGAAATCTGGAGAAGTTTTGAACAGTTTTAAGTTACTGTGCTGACTGGCTCAGCAGAGTAAAAATCCGAAGAGTAAAAATCAGAACAGTAAGTTACTGTGCTGATTTGAGGAATTTGAAGAATAAGTTTGGAAAACTTATTTAAAGAGTAACTGAAGATATATTGAAGATATGCTGACTTGGAAGGAAGTTACAAAGTCGGTTACAAGAAGAAGTTACAACAAAAACAGTTTTAGAGTTAGTTGAGAGTTAGTTTACAAACTGCTAACTGTCATACTAAGTTCTATAAATACTGTGTGATCTCCTACTGCTAAGACTACTGATCATAAAGCGTTCACAAGCAATCTAAGTCTACAGAGCACAAGAAGAACTCACAGAGTTGAAGGAGATTAAAGAAGAGAAGAGCCACTGAATTGAAGAGAAGAATCAAAGGCTATTCAAAGAGAAGTTTTACTTTTCAAGTTTAAGTTTGTGTTTTGTAAAACAAGTGTGCTAGTTACTTGTAGAATTACTAGTCGATCGAAGATATACCTGGAGGTATAATCGATAAGATCACAGTCTTAATCTTGGGACTTTAAGCCACAAGAAACTCAAGAAGGAGTTAATAAAACATCACAACTGGGATTGTGAGAGTGGATGTAGACTTATTGGTCGAACCACTATAAAATTCTGTGTTCTTTATATTTTCTGTTTGATATTTGTTTAATATCTGTTTAACCAAGAACAGTAGAATTTATTAAGTAAAGATCTGATTAAAAGTTGAGTATAAAACTAAGACTGGAAGTACTGATCTGATTCAGTAAGAACAGTACTATTCAGAACACTATTCCGCATTATAAACTCTGATATTTTGAAAGTGTTGGTCCCTGAACGAGTAGTGAATGGGATTAAAGTCTAGAGGGGAGGGGTGAATAGACTTTAAAACTTTTTCAAACAGAGTTGGGAACCTCTTCTGATTGCTATGTCAACTGGACTGCAAGTCTGCTGGTCCAGATGACTATAGTGATCTGACTGAAGAAGTTATATGCGGAAATATGGTGGCCTTGGTTTAGACTCGTTCTTGTAACTTGTTTTACTTTGTGAAATTACTCAGCTGGTGCTGGTTTGAATGTTATGGCCCTTTTTGAAGAGTGTTGAAATCACAGTATGCACTATATAATAATGAATGTAAAAGCAGAAATGTAAAGTGCAGAAAGTAAATAACACCGGATTTATAGTGGTTCGGATATACGATCCTACGTCCACTCTCACGTCCTAACGTGATGTTTAATCCCTTTAATTTCCACAAATTACAAGGGTCTTGTCCTTTATAGTCCCAAGGTTAGGACTTTGAGATCTGAGCCGTCCTAACAGCTGCGGTCTCCACAAGTGATTGTAAGCACTTGCACTTTGGGGGGTTTCAAAAACTTAAACCTTTCGGTGAGGGTTTGGGTTTTTGAGATGTATCCAACTAATGGTTCAAGCTTATAATTTGCTTAACCACTATGCCTAAAACAATTGATATACAGTATGAACAAGTTTCAGGTTCTTAAGGGTTGGATAAGAAGTATTTAAGAGCTATGGATAATCTAATGGATTTCAGGCTCTTTGAGAATTCTTAGAACAATGTGGCTTTTTGCTTGATGGCTTGCTTAGCTTGTGAATTCTCTCTTGTGTGTTTCTTCTGTGTTCCAACCTCTTGTATTTATAATGGAGATTGGGTGCAACTAGCCGTTGGAGTTGACTAGCCGTTTGAACAATCTTCCCATAATAGCTTGATTCCTTGATTCCAGTCGCTTGATTGCTTCAATCCTGGGATCATGTCAATCTTCTAAATAAGGTAGGTCTTCGTTTGAATTGTAAGATGACTTGGGAATCAGCCGAGTCCTGAAAGAGCACATAGTCTTCTGATCTGTACTACTAGTCTTCTGACTGCTCTTCTGGCCTTAGGTCTTCTGTCTTCTGGTATCAGACGAGTACTACTCTTCTGATTTGGAAATTCTTTGTAATACTTTAGGCCATCTTTAATCTGGGACTCCATCAGATAAGTAGGTATACAAGCACCTTAACATATCTGGTCTTCAAGGATCTTCTAGTCTTCATGTCTTCTACTCTTCTTATCTTGAGGATAGGCATGTAAGCCATGACTGTGCTGATCAGCTGCTATCAATACAGTTGATCACACAAGACTAGTCTAAGCTGTTCTATACAAGTCAGCTGATCCTATTACATTTATAAACTCTAAGTGTTTTGGCCATCAAAACTATTCTAACATCAAATGGGGCTTAGGGTGAATTTATATCCCAACAATTTCCCCCTTTTTGATGAAGCCAAAACTATATCTATGATAAATGCTCTTACTAAGGTAAGATAGGAGTTTATAAACTTCATAAAAACTGAAGTATCTGATGAAGACAATGAGAGTTTGTCTTGAAAGCAAAGAGAACTAAACTTGAATATATATAACTTTTACAGATTACAAGTAATAGTTTCTTAAGACTTTGAAAGTGGTCTTCATCAGGTCTTCTGTCTTCAGATGCGGAAGGCAAGGTACAGACGAGATCGAACTTCTTCCATGTGCTGCAGGTCTGTAACATTCTCCTCTTCATAGATCTTCTCTAGGATCTTTTTGACTTCAATGGAGTCAGTTCTTCCAGAATCCAGTTTGGGTGGATCCCATTTGGGTTCTTCAGGAGTTAAGATTCTGCAGTTATCAAGTTCTTTGGCTGTCTTGACTACTTCTTTCCAGAACTCTGGATCTTCAATGTTCATGAATTGATTGAACTGGAAGAATTCATCTTCATAGGTTGGGAGAGGGCCAAATCTTCTTACAATGTGGTGTTGAATTTGCCATTTCTTCTTCAGAGGGTACCACCTTGGCAGCTCATCTTGAAGGGCTAGATAGTCCACATAGTTGCTATCAAACACCAGAACTTTATCTTTCTGTGCCAGAGCATTTTCTTTCAGTGCTTTCTCCTTGAGAGCTTTCCTGAGTTTGGCTATCTTCCTGTCAAATTTGGCTTTGACTGCCTTCGCATCTTTTAGCTTCTTTTGTTTAAGCTCTTGAGCTTCAAGCTCTTTTCTTTTCTTCAACTCTAAAGCCTCTTTCTCTTCTGCAGTGGGCTCTGCTGGAGTTGACTTCTGAGCTTGCTCTTCTGCTAGCTCATCTGCTTTCCTTTTCCTAGACATTCTTTTCTCGGAAACTTGTTCTGTAGAGGCAGTGATCTGCAGGCTTTTGGCAGTTGCTTGAGTGGGAGCTTGGTTGTCTTCTTGAGCAATTTCTTTGCCTTTGCCTTTCTTGCTCTTGACTTTGCTTGATAAATCACCCAAGGTTTCATTCAACTCATCTTGAGATACTACCATTACAGCTTGCTGTGCAGTAGTCTTCTCTAGAGCTTTTATCAATACATCTTCCCCCTTTTTGGCTTCAGCAAGTGCAGCCGCAAAAGGCTTCATGGCATTCAGAATCTCCACCCTAAGAGTTTGTTGAAGAGCCATGGCGTTGACTCTGCCAATATGAGTCAGATGTGTGATGCTATGTTCTAGAATCTGAGCATGAGAGTTGGAGGAGGAGGCAGCTTCTAGTTTAGCTGTAATTGCCTCCAGTTTTGTTGCTGTCTCCTGCAGCTGAGTCTGAAGTTTTTCATTCTCTGCTGTAGCTGATTGGAGAAGAGCTCGACCTTCAGTAGCTCTTGCTTCAGCATCTTCAATTCTTTGCTTGTAGGTGTTTTCCATGCGGTTGACCTCATTGGTGTAGAGATCAGCAAACCTGGTGGAATGTTCACCTGCCATCTTCAGAATGCTGGTCAGATACTCACTTATCTGATCGTGAAGAGATTCTCCAAACTTGTCCTCAATGTCAATGATCTGGTTTTGAAGACGAGTTCTCTGCTCTTTGACTGCCTTTTCAACATATCTTCCAAGCTGTAGGCCTAAACCCTTTTCAAAGTGTAGGTCTATAGCAGTCTTGACCTGTGAGCATATGTCTGCCGTATAGTCAGCTGTTGGGGTAGAAGTTGAGGCTGTACCTTGAGGCTTTGGATGGACTGTTAGGGCTTTGCCTCTTTCTTCAGCTGAAAGGTACTCTTCATTGAGAAATGTGGTAGTGGCCTTAACCAGGTGAGACATGATGGTGTCTCCTTTGTCAATGAAGTGAGGTAGAGTATCCTTAGGCATGAAGTGATCAGGAATAGTGATTACTTCTCTTTCAATCTCGGTTCTCTCAGCTGGTTCAGCTGAGTCTTCTGCAGGAACTGATGCAGCTGAGTCAATCACTCTTGCTGTGCCAGCTGCCTGATGATCTGATATGTCTTCTGGGATAGGTTGAGTACCTAGAATTCTGTGGCATACTACTATAAAGGCTTCCTCAGGTAGCAGTTGAGTAAAAGATGTGACTTGAGCAACTTCTTTTTGCTCCATTTCCCAGTCGAGGAAATTAGCTTTTCCTCCCATTCCTTCCATGACTTCAATAAGGTCATCCACATCATCTCTCCTGAGTTCAATCCAGGTGCAGATTCTGAGAATTTGTTCGAACTGAACTGATTCCTCATCAATACCAGGAATAGTAGACTTGAGCAGATTTGCTATCTTCATCCTCATTATCTTCTCCCTTGTGCACATAGGATAGTGTACCATTCTGGATTGAGGTTGAGAGGTACCAGCTTGAGCAAGGTCTGCTGGTGCCATGTCTTCTGGAACAGAAGCAATAATGATGGTAGGAGTTTGAGTATGTGGGGTAGTTTCCTCTGCTGTGTGAGTATCAGCAGGGATATGGGAAGTGATATGTTCTTGATCTTTAGTCGTCTGTACATCAGCAGAGGTTTGGGTCTGCTGGTCTGGAATGGTGCCTTCATGAAGATCAGTAGAAGTTTGAATACGTGGATCTTGAACATCAGCAGGGTTAGGCAATAGGGTTTCTGGGGTTGAGGTAGGTGGAGCTTGTTCCTCTGCTGTGTGAGTATCAGCAGGGATTTGGATATCAGTGTTTGAGTGGTCAGATGAGGTGGAATCATCAGAAGGGTTGAAGGATGCAATCGGGGCTATTAACATGGGAGTAGGAAGCCTCGATTTCTTGGACTTTTTGTTTGAAGAAGAATTATTCTTCTTTCTCTTCTGACCCTTTGACAATTTAGAAGGAGTAAAAGAGGGAGAGGGTTTAGAGGTACCTGCCTTCTTCAAGGGAGAGGCAGTGGGAGTAGCATCTGAATCAGATGGGGAGATGAGCCCAGATCTGATTAGATATCGTCTTTGTGCTAAGGTCTGATTATCATCATCATCATCCTCAGCAACTTTCTTCTGAGCCTCTTCTTTGGTTGGCTCCTCTTCTTCAGTAGAGTCATGATCAGACTCTTGTGCTGCCTTCTCAGCTAACAGCTTCCTCTTCTCTTCTTTTAACCTTTCTGCCTCAGCAAGAGCTTCCTTTCTCAAATAATATTTGGAGATGTGAAAGGTCTTATGAGGTCCCATCTTGTACTTCTTTGGGAGAATATCTGGAAGGATGATGCTCAGCTTGTTGACAAAGCTGACTGTGGCTGCTACCTTCCATACCTTTGATTGTAAGTCCAGAGTGACTTTCTTTGCCTCAAGAGCAATTCTCTCTAAGAATAGTCCTTGCCAGTCTCCATCGATCTGATCCCAGATTGCAGCCATTACTCGAACCTTTAAAGTAGTAACAGCATCATGGCTGAATGTGTTACCAAGTAACATCTTCCCTGCAATATCCAACAAGGTTTGGAATTTTGGTTCAAGTTGGGATTTCTTTAGTCCAGTTGCATCAGTAGCCTTGATTCGTCCACCAGTAAACATCTCCATATACTCTTTTTCTTTATTCATGATGTAGTTGGAGATATTTATTTTCCCCCTTGAAAGGCCAAACAATTCCTGAAGAATTTCCCTTGTAACTTTGACTTTGTGTCCGTTCATGACACTTTCAACATGAGAACCCTTCATCACGGCGTTTGCATAGAATGTCAGAACGTCTTGTTCATAGACATTAGTCGGAGCTGCTTCCAAAAAGTCCCTGAGTTTAAGATTGACGCACCGAAGCAGTATCTCCTTGTTCTCATCTGTGTGTTTGCCTTTGAAAAACAGAGCATTCTCCGTAAAAACCTTCCCTTCCTTGGACCACTTTGCAGCATCCAAGGTGCCAGTATTCTTGGTCTTCTCGTCGTAAATTTCAATGATTGCCATAGTAGAGTCTGAGTGTTAGGGTTTGAAGGCTTGAAAGAGATTTGCAGAACGAGAGAGAGTAATGTGAGTAATTGAGTAATAAGAGTGGCAGGGATTAGGGATGTAAATATATATATACTCCACAGAATTTGATCTAACGGTCAGATTTGCATTTGAATTTGGAGTAGAGCCCAAGATTTCTTTCTTTGATTTCTTAAATTTGCCGGCTGGTTATGCCGTTTGGCAATTGTTGATTTGCTGGCGATATGATACTTGAGTATTAATGACATCATTACCAAAAATAGCCGTTGAGACTAATTTATGGTAAGAATTGATCATCAAGGCCGTTTTCTATAAGAAAATTGCATTCCTTATATAAGCCAATTTGTTTAATTACATTCAGGAATAAATCTAGAATGAATTACATGATCAAGACTAGTCATTATACTCTAAATTTGTGTGATTTGATCAGCAGAGTGAGGTCTTCTGAGTTCTGCAAGATGTCTGCTGATTGTCTTTGAAAAGTCTTCTGGTCAGCTGAGTTGGTCTTCTGATCAGCTGAGTAGAGGAAACTGTGTTTGCTCTCATGATCCAACCTGGATAGATCCTTCCAGCTTTATTGTGAGTGATGATCCAACCTGGTTTGATGGATCTTTCAGCTCCTTCTTCAAATCAAGTGGAGCTAGTCTTGACGTAGTCCCACTGATTTAAATGTTCCTCACCATCGGATGTTCCTCATCATCAGATGGGATGTAGCATCTAATGTGCTCTTGTTGAATTTCTTCGCTTCTCTAGAAGAGGAAGGAAGGTTGAGGGGTGCTTCAATGGAGTGGAAGAGAGGACCATGGACTCAGCCTTCATGTTCTGTTTAGACACAGTAGCTTTTGATAACAAGCTCTCCATGTAGAACTTCCTTCTGGAGAAGAAGCTCTGCTTGTTTGCTACTTTGTCCTCTGCATCTCTTCCTCCTTTAGCTTTCAACAAGAACGTCTCTTCTTCCTTTAGCTTTCATGAACATACTCATGTTGAGTAAGCCATGGATCTGCATCATCTTCATCTTCTGGACAAATCTTCATCTCCTTTACCCAAGATTTTGGTTGAAGAATGATCTCCATTCCATCTCTTCTTTCAACTGTCTCCATACCTGAAATAAGAAAAGTGTTAGGTGTTTTGTGTTCTTAGGTGTTCTCATAACTTCTCCTTTTATAGAGGTAGAAATGAAGTAGTGGAGAGAAAGATGACAAAACTATAGGGATGATAGGTCTGAATTTCTGAAAAGTGATTCTTTAAGATCAGCAGTGAGTTTCTTGATCCAAGGGTTCACATTTAAGGATATTCAGACTTTATCTAATGGAATGCAGAAATTATGAATTTTGACCATGAGTTATTTGAAATCCGTACTGTGCATGCATACTGTTGAGTCGGTGAGGATGGTGTATTAATCCAGCCAAGTATGACTCACTTAGTATACTGTATTTATGTATATGAATAAAGTATTTTATGAAGAATAGTTTATTAATATACATAGTTATACATTGCTTAGAGTAGGAAGATCAAATAGCTTTGTTCAAGTCTGCTATATATATGTATATGTATATTATGCAATGCAGATTTTAGAGTATTTCATCAAGGATTCTTAAGGTATCATTGATTCCCCCTTGATTAGATAACTCTAAGTTTTCCCTCAGCTCTATTTGTCTTCATTGGGATAGAACTTACCTGAAGATGAGGGTGTCTATTCACCTCATCTGATTCTCCTAGTCTGCTGCACTTGGGTCAGCTGAGGTTTTCAGCTGTTTTCTCCTTCTTCATGTGCTTGAGTCCAGGAGTCCTAAGCTGTAACATAAGGTCTTGAACCTGTCTTCAGCTAGGGGCTTAGTCAAGATGTCTGCTCTTTGGATATCTGTGTGAATTTTCTTCATCTTGATGTCCTTCTTTTCAAGGTGATCTCTTATGAAGTGGTGTCTAATGTCGACATGCTTGCACCTTGTGTGGAGGACTGGATTTTGAGTGATGGCAATGGCGCTGCTGCTATCACAATAAATAGGGACTTCTCTTGCCTCTACATTGTAATCCTTGAGTTGTTGAACTAGCCAGAGCAGTTGACTACAACAACTACCAGCTGCCATGTATTCTGCTTCAGTGGTGGAGGTTGCAACTGAGGTTTGCTTCTTAGAGAACCATGATATCAGCTTGTTTCCTAGAAATTGACAGGTTCCTGATGTGGACTTCCTATCAATTCTGCATCCTCCAAAGTCTGAGTCAGAGTAGCCACTCAATTCTAGATTGTCATCAGCAGAGTACCATAGACCTAGGTTGACTGATCCTTTTAGGTACTTGAGAATCTTCCTTGCTGCTTCTAGATGACTTTGCTTTGGGTTTGCTTGAAACCTAGCACATACTCCTACAGCAAATGTTATGTCTGGTCTGCTGGCTGTAAGATATAGTAAAGATCCAATCAGTGCTCTATATTCAGCTTGATCAACTGCCTGTCCAGACTCATCTGGTTCCATTTTGAAAGATGTCATCATTGGAATCCTTGCAGTCTTGCTTTGTAGAGCTTTGAATCTTTCTAGTAGACTCTTGGTATACTTGGACTGGTTGATGAAGATCCCTTCTGGACTCTGCTTGACTTGAAGTCCTAGGAAATAATTCATCTCACCCATCATGCTCATTTCGAATTTTCCTTGCATAAGTTCAGAGAACTTTTTGCACATTTCTTGATTGGGTGATCCAAATATGATGTCATCTACATATATTTGTACCATTAAAATGTCTTCTCCTTCTTGTATTCTGAAGAGAGTTCTATCAACTTTGCCTTTTGTATATCCATTGTCAAGTAGGAATTGTGACAATGTGTCATACCAAGCTCTAGGGGCTTGTTTTAGACCATAG
Organism: Galeopsis tetrahit; assembly: GCA_963675135.1. Lineage (NCBI taxonomy): Eukaryota > Viridiplantae > Streptophyta > Magnoliopsida > Lamiales > Lamiaceae > Galeopsis > Galeopsis tetrahit. The sequence continues at coordinate 84,815,977 of OY776120.1, forward strand.
AGAGCCTTCTTCAGTCGATATACTTGATCACCTTTTTCAAATCCTGGAGGCTGCTCTACATATACTTCTTCTATCAGAATACCATTTAGAAAAGCACTCTTGACATCCATTTGATATACCTTGAAGCCCATATATGATGCATAAGCTAGAAATAGTCGAATGGCTTCTAATCTGGCTACTGGTGCAAAAGTTTCATCATAGTCAATCCCTTCAGATTGTGAGTATCCTTTTGCAACTAGTCTTGCCTTATTTCTAGTTATCACATCATTTTCGTCCTTCTTGTTCTTGAATACCCACTTTGTTCCTACTACATTGTGGTTTTCAGGACGATCTACCAATTCCCAGACTTCATTTCTTTCGAATTGGTTTAGTTCTTCTTGCATCGCAGTGATCCAATTGCTATCTGTCATTGCTTCTTCTATGTCAGCTGGTTCAATGTTGGACAGGAAAGCACACCAGCAGAACATAGATGATTGAGAATTCTGATTCAGTTGTCTTCTGGTCTTGACACCTGATTCTGCTCCTCCTAAGATGAGGTTTGATGGATGGTTGTTCCTCCATGTATGCCTCACTGGAGTATCTGTATTGGATGAGTTTGGATCCTCATTTGATCTAGTGTCATCAGGAGGGTTGACTTGATTAGTTCGATCATCTTCTGTATCTTGAGTGTCAAAGAGATCATTCCCCCTGGCATTTGGAATTGATGCATCTTGATTCTGGTCAGCTTGCCTTGCTTGAGTTTGAGATCTAGTGACAGGTCTATGAGGCTTATCTTCCTCTGGTTCTTCAGGGAATGGTTCATTGACTTCAATAAATTCATCAGATCTCTTCTTGATCACTAGTTTCTTCATCTGTTCTGTAGCTGAGGTTGTTTCTACTGCATTCTTTTCACAAGATTCATCAAAAACAACATGAGGTGTTTCTTCCACAAGAAGGGTTCGTTTGTTGAGTACTCTAAATGCTTTGCTAGTTGAGGAGTATCCTAAGAATATCCCTTCATCTGCTTTGGCATCAAAAGCATTCAACTTACTCTTCCCATTGTTGTGAATGAAACACTTACAACCAAATATATGAAAGTAAGATACTCTAGGTTTTCTTCCTTTCCACAGTTCATATGGGGTTTTCTCATGTATTTTATGAATACCTGACCTGTTTTGAGTGTGACAAGCTGTGTTGATGGCTTCTGCCCATAGCTTCTTGGGAGTAGAGAATTCAGCAAGGAGTGTTCTGGCAGCTTCTTTGAGTGTTCTGACTCTTCTTTCAGCTACACCATTCTGTTGTGGTGTTCTTGCTGCACTTGTCTCGTGCTGAATACCATTAGAAGTACAATAGGCAATTATATAAGAGTTAATGAATTCAGTGCCTTTGTCACTTCTAATTTTCACGATTGGTTCTCCTTTCTCTACTTGGATCCTCTTCAATAATTCAGGTAGCTTCTGCTGTGTTTCACTCTTCTTGTATAGGAAGATAACCCAAGTAAACTTGGAATAATCATCTACAACAATAAGAGTGTACTTCCTTCCTGTTAGAGTGGTTGTAGTGATTGGTCCAAAGAGATCCATGTGAAGCAATTTAAGAGCTCTGCTTGTTGATACTGTCTTCTTGGTCTTGAAGGAGACCTTTGTTTGCTTTCCTTGTTGACATGCATCACAAACCTGATCTTTACAGTAGAGTTCATTAGGCAGACCATCAACTAAGGATTCCCTTGCTAACTTGTTCATAGTCTTAAAGTTCAGATGGCTAAGACGTTTGTGCCATAGCCAGCTGACATCTTTAGGGCTCGTCAAATGGTTTCCCTTTATAGGAGTGTACATACATGATCTTTTGACTAGTTACATTCGGCCTGGGTGCATTAGCTGGTCTATGCACACGATTATATGGACCATACTCTTCTGTTCTCACAATATCATAAGAGATAGGGGGTGCAAAGAGAACAGATTTGTTTGAAGAAGATTTCTTCTTCTTGGCTGGAGCAGCATACAGCTGAGACTGTCTCAGACGAGATGGTCTAGGCTGTTTGCTGTTCCTCTGTACAGGCTTGGGGTTAGCTTGTCCTCTACCATTCTTGGTTTTGGGATAGTTAGCCTTAGCTGGTACAGATGCCTTTTGGTTCATATTGTGTTCATTGTGTTTAGAACACTCACCCTGTTCATGTGTCTGAGTAGTGCACTGGTTAGGTGTACTACCCCCAGCTGGAGAGGATGTTGATGGATTAAGTTCATAACCTAAACCCATCTTATTGCCACTTGATCTATAATACTCAGAGATACTTTCAATAGTAGTCGAAGCTTTATTGAATTCTGATATTTTTCGATCTAGGCATTCCTTCTCCTTTTCTAAGAGCTTATGTGTTTGGAAGAGATCATCGAACTTAGACTGAAGTATACGAAATTCTTTGGTTTCTAAGGCTTGAGTTTCTAACATCCCCTCATACAACTGAGTTGTTGTGGTATTTTCTTCTTTAAGAAGTTCCACTTCTTTGGTCAACCTTTCATTCATGGTGACTAGCTCAGGGGTGTTATCAAACTTTACCTTTTTCAACCTAGCAATTTCTTTCCTTAAGTCCTTATTCTCCTCTTCCACTTCTATAAAGGCTCTAGTGGCAATATCCAGATCACCTTTTACCTTTCTTAAAGATTGATAATAGGTGTCTTCTGATTCGCCTTCAGATGAGTTTATGTCATCTGTTTGTGAGAAAATAGGTGAATGGAAAGTAGTAGTATAAGAGTTTACCTCATTTTCTCCTATGGCCATCATAGCTAGATCGTCTGAATCATCTGAAAAGATTTGATCGTCTGGTGATGTAGGAAGTTCATCACTTTGATATTCAGATTCTTCAGTCACCATTGCCTTTTTGTCTGAGGTTCTTCTTGGCCTTCTTTCTTTCTTGTCATCCAAATCCAGCTCAGGACATTCATAGACATAGTGTCCTGGTTTGCCACAGTTGAAGCAAGATCCAGGTTTCTGATTTGAGTTGCCTCTCCTTGAAGGAGTGACATCTCTTCTTCTAGATCCTCGGCTGTCAGATGACTCCACATCCTTTCTAGGATGCCTTTCTGGTGTTCTTTCTCTGGAACCTCTGAAGGGTGAACTTGCTCTTCTATCTTTGTAGTTTCTATAGAATTTTCTATATTTACTGTTGAGGGTGTTCATCCTTTCAAATCTCTTGATCATAAGTGCCATTTGCTCTTTTAGGCTCATGTCTGATCCTTCACAGTCTTCTGTTTTCAGAGAGGTCTTGCCAGATGAGGTGTTTGCAACTTTTGTATTGGCTGCCTTGAAGGCTACAGTCTTGGAGGTAGATGGGGTTGCAGTTGACTCATCACTTCCTGAGTTCTCTTCTCTTTCAAGATCATATTCATGGGCTTTCAGGTTCTGAAATAGAGTTTGGGCAGACCATTTCTTGATATCTTGAGTATCTTTGATGATGGTCTTCTTGAGTCTCCATTTCTTGGTTAGAGAATCTAAGATCTTTAGATTTTTCTCTCTATTTGTGTATTTCTTGCCCAGAGATTCTATCTCATTGATGATCTTGGTAAATCTGTTGTCTAACTGATCAATAGACTCTTCTGGTTGCATCTTGAAGTGTTCGAACTTCTTGACTGCTGTAGACAACTTGGACTCTTTGATCAGCTCAGTTCCTTCACAGAGAAGTGCCAATGCCTCCCACATCTCTCTGGCTGACTCACAATGGATTACCTTTGCAATGTACTCATTTGGAAGAGTTTGCATTATGTAATCTTGAGCAATGCTATCAAGGTTTGATTGCTTCATCTCTTCTGGTGTGAGATCCTTCATGGGCTTGGGAACCAGTTCTCCAACTGGAACTTCTGGATCACCATTTGAAGTGTTGACTGTCATGATGGTGATCGGGCCTTCTGTGATTACAGACCACATCTTGTAGTGGACTGATGTGAGATTCTTCCTCATCCTGATCTTCCATTTGAAGAGTTAGCACTCATGCTGTATGAGTTTTCAAAAACAAGTTTTCAAAAAGATCTGTTCAAGAGGACTACAGAAAGACTCCCTCAAGTCTTCTGATAATCTAGAGACAGTAGTCCGTTAGAACCACTGCTCTGATACCACTTGTTGGTCCCTGAACGAGTAGTGAATGGGATTAAAGTCTAGAGGGGAGGGGTGAATAGACTTTAAAACTTTTTCAAACAGAGTTGGGAACCTCTTCTGATTGCTATGTCAACTGGACTGCAAGTCTGCTGGTCCAGATGACTATAGTGATCTGACTGAAGAAGTTATATGCGGAAATATGGTGGCCCTGGTTTAGACTCGTTCTTGTAACTTGTTTTACTTTGTGAAATTACTCAGCTGATGCTGGTTTGAATGTTATGGCCCTTTTTGAAGAGTGTTGAAATCACAGTATGCACTATATAATAATGAATGTAAAAGCAGAAATGTAAAGTGCAAAAAGTAAATAACACCGGATTTATAGTGGTTCGGATATACGATCCTACGTCCACTCTCACGTCCTAACGTGATGTTTAATCCCTTTAATTTCCACAAATTACAAGGGTCTTGTCCTTTATAGTCCCAAGGTTAGGACTTTGAGATCTGAGCCGTCCTAACAGCTGCGGTCTCCACAAGTGATTGTAAGCACTTGCACTTTGGGGGGTTTCAAAAACTTAAACCTTTCGGTGAGGGTTTGGGTTTTTGAGATGTATCCAACTAATGGTTCAAGCTTATAATTTGCTTAACCACTATGCCTAAAACAATTGATATACAGTATGAACAAGTTTCAGGTTCTTAAGGGTTGGATAAGAAGTACTTAAGAGCTATGGATAATCTAATGGATTTCAGGCTCTTTGAGAATTCTTAGAACAATGTGGCTTTTTGCTTGATGGCTTGCTTAGCTTGTGAATTCTCTCTTGTGTGTTTCTTCTGTGTTCCAACCTCTTGTATTTATAATGGAGATTGGGTGCAACTAGCCGTTGGAGTTGACTAGCCGTTTGAACAATCTTCCCATAATAGCTTGATTCCTTGATTCCAGTCGCTTGATTGCTTCAATCCTGGGATCATGTCAATCTTCTAAATAAGGTAGGTCTTCGTTTGAATTGTAAGATGACTTGGGAATCAGCCGAGTCCTGAAAGAGCACATAGTCTTCTGATATGTACTACTAGTCTTCTGACTGCTCTTCTGGCCTTAGGTCTTCTGTCTTCTGGTATCAGACGAGTACTACTCTTCTGATTTGGAAATTCTTTGTAATACTTTAGGCCATCTTTAATCTGGGACTCCATCAGATAAGTAGGTATACAAGCACCTTAACATATCTGGTCTTCAAGGATCTTCTAGTCTTCATGTCTTCTACTCTTCTTATCTTGAGGATAGGCATGTAAGCCATGACTGTGCTGATCAGCTGCTATCAATACAGTTGATCACACAAGACTAGTCTAAGCTGTTCTATACAAGTCAGCTGATCCTATTACATTTATAATCTCTAAGTGTTTTGGCCATCAAAACTATTCTAACATCAAATGGGGCTTAGGGTGAATTTATATCCCAACAGAAAGATTTTTGAAAGTCTATTCACCCCTCCCCTCTAGACTTTCTTAGCTTACTCAATCTTAACTCAACTTGGGACCAACAAGCTCAATGTTGTCATCAGCAGGGTACCAAAGGCCTATGTTTTCAGTGCCTTTGAGGTACCTCAAGATCCTTTTAGCAGCCTCTAGATGGCTTTTCTTTGGATTGGCTTGAAACCTTGCACACACACCTACTGCAAAGGTGATGTCAGGGCTGCTGGCAGTGAGATAGAGGAGTGAGCCAATGATTCCTCTATATTCAGTGGAGTTGGTTGGAACACCATTCTCACCTGGATCCATTTTCCAATTTGTGTTCATGGGGATCCTTACTGGCTTGCTGGTTGTACACCCAAATTTCTTGATCATTTCTCTGGTGTACTTGGCTTGGTTGATGAAAATTCCTTCCTTTGATTGCTTGACTTGTAAGCCCAAGAAAAAGTTCATCATTCCCATCATTGACATCTCAAACTTGCTTTGCATGAGCTTTGAGAACTTCCTACACAGCTTCTCATTTGGGGATCCAAATATGATGTCATCAACATATATTTGAACTAGCAAGATGTCCTCTCCTTCAGTGATTCTGAAGAGAGTTATGTCCACAGTTCCCTTGATAAATCCATGATCTAAGAGGAATTGTGACAGTGTGTCATACCAAGCTCTAGGAGCTTGCTTGAGTCCATATAGAGCTTGCTTCAGTCTATAAACTTGGTTTCCAACTTCAAAATCAGGTGGTTGCTCCACATAGACTTCTTCTTTCAAAACTCCATTCAGGAAGGCACTCTTGACATCCATTTGGTACACTTTAAACCTCTTATGAGCTGCATAGGCTAAGAAAAGCCTTATTGCTTCTAGCCTTGCCACAGGTGCAAAGGTCTCATCATAATCAATGCCTTCTGATTGACAATAGCCTTTTGCCACTAGTCTGGCTTTGTTTCTGACAATCACATCATTCTCATTTTTCTTGTTCTTGAACACCCACTTGGTTCCAATAACATCTTGATGTGAAGGTCTATCCACCAGCTCCCATACATCATTTCTGGTGAATTGGTTCAGTTCTTCCTGCATAGCTGTGATCCAGTTTGCATCTTGAAGTGCTTCCTCAATGTCACTTGGTTCATGTTTTGATAGGAAACAACAAAACAAAGCACTTTCACCATGAAACCTTCTGGTTTTGACTCTTGTACTTGGATCACCAAGTATCAGATCAGTAGGATGGTCAGACAACCATGTCCTTCTTTTTCTGATTCCTTCAGTAGAGTTGTCCTCTACTGAAGTTGAGTCACCATTTTCATAGAATTCAGGATAATTGAATGCAGGATCTAATTCTGGATCATATTCAGGGATGTTGTCCTCAATGTCAGGGACATTGACATTTTCAACATTTATGGTTCCCCCTTGAATATTGGATCCATTAACTACCTCAGCAGAGCATGCTTCTTCATTGGTAGTTGTTACCTGAGTGTGAACTGGGATTGGGTCATTCAGTTCACCATTTCCTTCAGTGGGGTTTGTTTCAGGGATGTTGTCCAGTATTATGTTTTCAGGAAGATTGGCTTGGACAACATCTATGAATACAGTGTCCTTGTCTTTTAGGCTCAATCTGGTTGTTCTTTGCGTGATTTCTTCAGTGTCCAGGTTTTTGTTCCTGACTTCAAAGATAGATTCATCAAACACAACATGAGGTGTTTCCTCCACAAATTAATTAGGTTTTTGCAGTTATACACTCTGAAAGCTCTACTGATTTGGGAATATCCAAGAAATATCCCCTCATCAACTTTGCTGTCAAAAGCTTTCAACTGCTCTTTCCCATTACTGTGAATGAAACACTTACAACCAAATATGTGGAAATATGACACTTTAGACATTCTTCCTTTCCAGAGTTCATATGGGGTTTTGCCTTGACCCTTAGACCATCCTCATCAATGACACTCCCCCAACCCAACCCTTCAATATTATATTAATTTCTCTCTCATCCACCTATACAATTTACAATCCAACCCAAATTTCATTTTATCATACTTCATCAATGACACTGACCCAACCCAACCCAACCCAAAAATAATAATAATTTTTTTAAATACATATTATATTATTAATTTTTACTAAATTGGTATATAAAAATTACTTGATATTCTAAATTTGTAATTATAATATGAATTTTTTTATCACACACTTAAAATAAATAATGAACTCAATAACAAAATTAAAATTACAAGATTTGAAAATACGAAATTGAAAAGCAATAATAAACAAGCTACAAATGGATGCATGAAATATTAAATTACACATAGAGAAAAGAAAAATTACTTATTTAATTATGAGGGCCAAATTTTTACAAATAGAGAAAATATAAATTACAAGCTACAAATAGAGAATTTTAGTTTGTGTTTCAAAATAGCTCGATATTGGACTCTATTTATAGAGAAATTTTTTTTACGAATTTTGATATATATATATATATTTTATTTAATACATATTATCTTCAATATCTACAAATCTAATTATATCACACAAAAAATTACAACAACCAATAGAATAGTGACACGTGTCACATGATTAAACTTATATTATTAAGTAACACTAGGTTGGATGACCAACCCAATGTCATGAAATCTTGACATCCAACCAATATTTTAATATTAATTTTGTGACATTTTGCTATGACATTAGACAAAATGTCACCAATAAACATGGTCTTAGTGATCAAACATCTGTTTTGAGTATAGCATGCAATGTTTATAGCTTCAGCCCAAAACCTCTTAGGTAGATTAGAATCAGCAATTAAGGTTCTAGCAGCTTCTTTTAGAGTTCTATTCCTTCTTTCTGCAACTCCATTCTGCTGAGGAGTTCTGGCTGCTGAGGTTTCATGAGCTATACCATTTATGGTGCAATACTCATTGATGTATGAATTAATGAACTCAGTGCCTTTATCAGATCTTATCTTGATTATATTAAGGCTCTTTTCATTTGACAATCTCTTTAATAGTTCAGGAAGTTTGACTTGAGTTTCCTTCTTATTAAGGAGGAATACTACCCATGTGAACCTAGAGAAGTCATCTACTACAACCAATGTGTATTTCCTTCCATTTATGCTTGAAGGGGTAATTGGTCTAAATAAGTCCATGTGTAAAAGTTCAAGTACCCTTTTAGTAGATATAATTGGTTTTCCTTTGAATGAGGCTTTAATCTGTTTTCCTTCTTGACATGGTTTACACACATGTTCTTTAATGAAAACCTCATTAGGTAGTCCTTTTACTAATGCATTTATAACAAGTTTGTTCATTGATTTAAAATTCAGGTGGTTTAGCCTTTTATGCCATAACCAACTCTGTTCACTAGTGCTCTTAGCAATGAAACATGCAGCATCAGTAGACTTGTCCCAGTCAGCAAAATACACATTTCCCTTCCTAGTCCCAGTCAGTAGAGTTTGTTGAGTTTTATCTTTAATTAAGCATTTTCCACTTGAGAACTCAACATTAAAACCTTTATCACAAAACTGACTTATGCTTAACAAATTGTATTTAAGACCAGCCACATAAGATACATTGGATACCTTGATATTACCAATTATCAAGGTACCATAACCTTTTGTTGTTGCTTGTGAGCTGTCTCCAAATGTGATATTTGGGCCTTCTTTTTCAGTAAAGTCAGTGAGGAGTTCTTTGTTTCCAGTCATGTGCCTTGAGCATCCACTGTCAAGGTACCATGCTGACTTTTTGCTCATACTCCTCATCTTCTTGTGGCCCTTAAGTACCTGCATTTATCAAGCTTTAGGTACCCTTTGAATTTTGGGTCCTGAGAGGTTAGCTGTACCTTTAGGAACCCAAACTTGCCTAATTACCCTAATTGATTCAAGGTGGCTAAGTTGTTTTCCTTGTGCATCAACATACACTGTCTTTCCCTTAAATGCCTTTGGGAAAGTATGTGTGAAAGTGTTGACTCTGTAAGTTTCAGGAGAGTTGTCAAATCTCCTGAACTTATGAGTTCTTTGTGCAGCTTGAGGAAATCTTTGAGGGAAGGCATATTTATGACCATTACCCTTTGGCATGAAGGGTTTTGGTTGTCTCATTTTATTTTGCCTTTGAGGATAGTTGTCCTTAGGTCTGTTCAGCTGAGGCTTCCTCAGAAGAGTTGGCCTAGGCTGATCATACCTTGGATATCTCCTCTGAACATTGTTCAGGAGAGTTGCCCTTCCATTGGGTCTACTCTGCTGACCAACTTTCCTCTTGTGTTCAGGGACTTTGGCCTTTTCCTTAGGTTTGGGCCTAGTCTCCTGAAGCACTTGAGTTGGCATTTCATTTATTTTGCCCTTCCCTTTGTTCAGTGGCTGAATCATTTCATTTTTAGCTTGTTGTGCCACTGATTTAACAAAGATTTTCTTAGTGTTACTTGTAGAAGCAACACTAAGACAAGGTGAAGATTCAAATGGATCAAAACCTAATCCACTTCTTTGAGCCATAGGTCTTTGATAAGTTTGAATTTCCTCTATTGCTCTAGAGGATTTGTTCAAAGCAGACATCTTCAATTGCAGGCTCTCTTCACTTGATTTAAGAATGTCATACTCATGTGAGAGGTTTTCAAACTTTGCTTGAAGAATTTTTAGTTCAAAATCTTTTCTCTTCTGAGAGAGCAGTTGATCATCAATCTGTCTTTGTTGGTCAACTATCCTGAGATTTGCTTCCTCAATCTCTCTCAGGACTTGTTGATACAACTCAGTAGATTTAATATCAACTACTGTCTCAGTAGGTTTTAAAAGCTCAATTGAAAGCCTTTCATTTTCTCTCACACAGTTGTCATGAAATTCTTGTAATCTAGTGAAATCTTCCATTAACTTTCCAAAGGAAAGTTTCAGGTTGACTTCACTAGTGTTTTGTGATAGAAATGATGGTGAGCTAGAAGTAGAGGATACCACATCATCCTCAATTGCCATGTTGCACACATCATCATCATCTTCATTGTTTGAGAACAGTCCATCAGAAGAGTTGAAGCTTTCAGTACTATCAGATTCTTCACCAGCCATCATGGCTTTTCTGTTGGTGAACTTTCTATCTCTTTTGGCTTGCCTCTCTCTTCTCTCCTTGGAGCTGAGTTCAGGGCAGTCATACTGGAAGTGCCCTTTCTTCTTGCAGTTGTAGCACAGATCCTCATCATCATCTTTCTTAGCATCATCTCTTCTTCTAGATGAGGAAGGTTCAACTCTGTTGGACTTTCTCCTATCTGATCTTTTCTCTTCAGGCTTCTTGTCCTCAGCCTGTGCTTCAGGAGAGTTGTACCTTCTCCTGAATTTGTTGTCTTGGTAGAACTTCTTGTATCTACCAAACCTCGAGTTGAGTTTGGCAAACCTCCTTGCCATAAGAGGCATTTCTTCCTTCATTTCAGCCTTAGAGACTGACTTTGATGATCTTGGAGTGGGCTGCATTTCAGGTTCAGCAACTTTAGCTTTGAATGCCACTCCTTTGACTGGTAAGGAAGACTCTTTTGCTGGCTTCCTTCTGTTGAGGTCAAACTCATAAGCTTTGAGTTCAGAGAAGATTTGTTGCATGGGCATGTTGGAGAGATCCTTGGTGTTTTGCATCATTACAGTATAAACATCCCACTTTTGAGTGAGACTTCTCAAGATTTTTAGTCCAACTTCTCTCTAGGAGTACACCTTGCCCAAGGAGTAGATTTCATTCATCACATCAGTGAATCTACCAACAAACTTGTCAATGGACTCATCTGACTCCATTGTGAATTGTTCAAACTTCTGCAGAGCCACTTGGAGCTTGTTTTCCTTTATCTTTTCTGTACCCTCACACATTTCAGCAAGAGTATCCCAAATTTCTTTGGCTGTTGTGTAGTGGTAAACTCTTCCCATGATTGCATCTGGAATTGTTTGATAGAGGGTATTCATGGCTAGATAATTCAGATTATCTTTCCTTTTCTCCTCTGAGGTGAAGTCATCTTCATCCTTAGGAATTACATCCCTTGTGTCTGCTCTTTGCTGACCAGTCAATCTGGGGTTGAGCTGAGTGAATACATAGGGTCCTCTTGTAATCACCCTCAACATGTCAGTATGAAGAGATGCAAGATGAGCTCTCATTCTGATTTTCCAGAAATCATAATTGTCAATTGAGAACATGGGCAATTTGTGATGTGATATATGGTTGACTGGATTGGTTGCCATATTGTTCAGTCCTTGAATAGCAGGAGGTGGAACAACAGCATTGTAGTTGTCCATATCTCAAAAACAAGATGGGTTAGATACAAATAGATTTCAGATAAGGAACAGTTCAGTGACCACACCAAATATGTGAATTTGAGAATCAAAATGGATTTTCAGAAGCAGTGGTCTTTGAACCCCTGCTCTGATACCATTTGTTGGTCCTGAAAGGAGTATATAACAAGTGTATGGGGGGGATACACTTGTATTCAATTTCTTTTTCAATTTTAACCAAGTATGACTCCAGCAATGTTGTCCTGGACAACTCTGCTGATGGGTATAACTACTTGAAGATAACCAAGCTACTAAGTACTATTGAGTACTTAGTTGAATGACTATCTAAGTTAGTTATAAGTGCGGAATTAGTGGTTGGCCCTTTAGTTTAAACTCCTTTAAAGTTCTGAAATCACTTAGTCAAACAGTCCAGTTTTCAGAGAACTTGTCCAAATATGTTTTGCACAGTCTTTGAATATATGTCCTTTGAAAGATCAGTTTTGTGTGCAGTGTTGAATGTATGAAAGTACTTGAAAGTAAATCAACACAAGAGTTTATAGTGGTTCAGAGACTCAAGCTCCTACATCCACTTTCCCTGATTTAACAGGATAATTCCTTCACTCTTGGAATTAACTTGTTTTATAGTGCCAATGTGCACTTGATCAACCACACCACTCCTTGGTGCCTTGATCCCTAGGATGTCTAGAGTCCTAGTACCCTTTCTCAACTCAGAACTGAACTGTTCTTCTCTCAACAGTTAGTTCCTTCCACTTCTACTACTACAACCTTCTCACTTTCTCACTTGAAAGGTATAAGGGTTGAAGTAAGGTTCCAACTAATGAGATATCCTTTACAATGAAGGTCAGTGTATAAGGATATGATATCTCTCTAAGCTTTGTATGTTTTATACAATGGGGTTCAGCTTAGATGAAGTGTTTGAAGACTAAGAATGTCTTTTGAGGACTTTGAAGCTTAAGAGTAGTTGTAGTTGGATTCAGTAGATTGGATGCTTCAAATGGTCTTCACACTTCTGTATTTATAGACAAATTTGAGGATTTGCCCGTTGGAGAGGCAGCCTCAAATGTCTATAAGTGTCTTCCTTGAAATCTTCAAACTGGAAGACAGATTCTGATAGTGACATGTCCTCATTTGGGAAATAAACGGCTGTAACAACTTTGTCTTCATTCTTCAGCACTTTTCCCAATGTTTGACTTCAAGATTCACTTGATCAATCATGGACATGGCTTATGATGATTAGTCCTAAGATAAGGACAACATTCCTTATCATTTGGACAACTCTGCTTATCACTATCAGTAGACTTTGCTTATCAGCATAGTTGGCTTGCTCTTTTCAGATGACTTGGCTCTTTCCCTTTGCATGTTTGTCTTTGTGTATGTTTGATGAAACTTATGCATCCATGTCATAGAATTAGTATCCTTGATCATATCAGCAAGGTTGGGATCTCCTTGACATTGTTCTGGTACAAGTGTGCTGAGACAACTCTCCTGGACAAACCTCCTGAGCAAGAATGCCTTAGTAGGTTGTGTCTAGGTGATGCATGCTGGATCTTCAGATGTGTTGATTCACAATCCATTTACCCTTGATCAGCATACTTGTCCATTGAAGCAGACTTGGGATACTTATGACTTGAGCCTGTGAGGGGACTTATTCTTGATAGACTTTAAGGTATGTGTTCCCCCTAAGCTAGTGCATCTGTATATCTAAGAGCTGCCTAACACATCAGCTTCTCAACTGGCCTTATGCTATATGTTCTAATATTCTTAGAACATGATCATCCTTGACTTATGGCATGTCTAAGGGGGTTTTGGTATTAAATCAAAACACTTCTCATTTTATTCCCAACAGGGAGTGTATTAAACAAAGCTGGAGGGGTATATACCCCAACTTTTTTTTTTTTTTTAAAGATTTGAGTACGATTATTTGCACCTCTAAGGGCATGTTTGCTTCATGGGTTGGGATAAGATGGGTTAAGATGTGGGGGGAGGCTAGATAAACCTAGGGGGAGAGGCTAGATAAACCCAAGGGGAGACTAGGTTGTCTAAACCCATGGAATCTAGTTTATAAAACCGGGTCAAATTATAAACCCGGGTCAAGATGTTTAAAGTTATGAGAAACCAAACATGGGAGAAGATGAGTCTACATATCAAACCCATCACTAAACCCCCCTAAACCCATTAATCAAACATGCCCCAACTTTGTTATATACACAAAAAAACAATGATTTTCGTAATTAATTGATTGAAAAGAGTAGAACTGTTCAACGAGAAACTTGGGCACCTTGTCCTTATGTCTCATTCACTATAATACAAAATAATCAGTGTAAAGACGTAAAGATTTGCAAGTCCATTTTTAGGGATACATCCATATTGCTATATATTTTATAAGGGTGTCATATCATTAAGCAATATTAACAAGAAATCATACTTCTTTTCAACCAATTACAAGAGGTATGAAAGCTAAACAAGCTGGCGTAGAAAGTGAGCTCCCAACTTTTTTAATTAAAAAAAAAAAATGATATGGTGGACTAAGCCAGGGTAGTGCCAAAATGAAGCGTTTCTTCATTGAACTGTTCAACGAGCTACAGAAACTTCCATGTCCAATTGTGTACTCCTGTCTCTTTCTCTACAATAAATTAAATGTTGGTTTATAGAATAGGCTTACAAAAAAACAGAGGAAATAAAAGCATGCATGGATTCTACACATCGCGAACATGTGTGACAATTTTTGATACGGCACAACAATTATAGGGTAGTGTTTGACCTTATCGGTGTTCGTGTCGGCCCGTTAATCAAGATAAAATTATCTGATAATCCATTAACCCGTTAACAATCTATTACTTGTTATTTACATGATACACGATAATGATACATATACAATAATAACATAATTATTTTTTATATTTAAATAAATATTTTTATTTTATATATTTAAATGCAATTTTTAATTTATTTATTTTCTTATCGTGTTTTTATCGTATTGCGTGTCGTGTCTCGTTGACATGAAAAATATTGTGTCGCTATCGTGTTGACTCATATTCTTATCCTTATTTATTTGGTCTTGTCGTGTCGACACGAAACACAGACAGTAACACTATTTACCAGGTACGACCACAGCAGGAGGTCCAGCCAATGCGACAGACATTCCTTTTTTTATACGAGTATAGATTGCTAGCTCTAGATAATTGTAATGGTAAATATCCAACACTGTGTGCCACATATTTTACATTATTTTCAATTAATTAACTTGGAATCATAAACATAATGATACAATTGTGTACATTTATAATAATACAACAGTATTTTTTTTTTAATTATTTCACAAAAGTCCAGCTAATTTACATCATGCATTTACCCTTGATCAATTTATTCTTTAAAATAACGTGTAGTATTAATGCTTTATGATAGCACGCCTTATAAAGTTAGTCCCAGGTCTCCCAACTTATTACAAGGAAATAAACGAAGGGTGGATTTTGAATTGTTATGAATTATAAGAGTAAGAGATGCTTGTTTTTTGGCTTCACTTTGATTCAGGTGGCAGAGTTGTTAGCCTTGGCCCAAATTGGATGCCAAAATAGCACATTTGGTGCTAATCTGAATAGCGCACTTTCCTTGTTGTATACAAATGTTGATAAAAATGGTTTCTACAACGCGTCTGTAGGGCAGGGCATAGACAGAGCCAATGGGATGCTGCTCTGCCGCGGGGATGCTCAACTAAGCGCATGTCGCGAGTGTATACAAACTGCTGCTGCTGCTATGTTAAACTCATCCTGCCCGATTGAGAAGCAGGCTACTCGTTATGACGATGTCTCAGGCGCCTGCACACTACGATACTCAAACGACACTATATATGGAGTCAGGGAAGATACGCCTCCATTTTACATGTGGAGTATAGGCAATGTCACGAGTCGTGAGCAGTTTAAAAAGGTCACGAAAACGCTGATAGATGATCTTACGAACCAGGCTGCCTCCGGTGGGTCACTCAGAAAGGTAGCAGCTGGGCATGTAAGTGGACCTGATTTTGAAACTATTTTTGCTATGCTTCAGTGCAGCCCGGATTTGTCACCAGATGATTGCACTGGCTGCTTAATTAGTGCTACTCTAGCAATACCAGTGTATTGTGACGGAAGTATAGGGTGCAGAGTCTCCTTTCCCAGCTGCAATCTTCGTTACGAGATAACTAACTTTTTCAACGAAACTAGGCTTCAAGAGTTAGAGAACGCTCCCCCACCCGTGCCTCTGATACAACCACCATCGCAGTCATCACCCCCACCGGTTAACAATGTTTTAGGTGCGTAATTGGATTATGACGTTGCTGCATATATATATATATATATATATGTTGGAATTTCTTAAAAGAAAGTTTTGCAGGAAAGGATGATGGTAACAACACTCGAATTGTCATCGCTGTTGTGGTTCCAATTGTTATGTCCCATTACAAAGTAATTAGTTTTTGATCCATCTTTCTTGAAATGCATGCCTACTTTGTTAAATTGTATGAAAATTCAACCTGAATGTTGTCTGTTAGTTGAAGCTGCAGTAGACGAGATTGGCGCACCTGCAGAATCTGTGCAATATTCCTTTAGTACAATCAAAGCTGCAACAAATGATTTCTCTGATGATAACAAGTTGGGCCAAGGTGGATTTGGGACTGTTTACAAGGTATGCTATGTTGTGGTGTATACATGTAAAAAGAAACAGACAATTAATTAAAGAAAAAATGTTTTTGATTTGACAATATTAGGGGAAACTTCCAAGTGATGAAGAAATTGCTGTGAAAAGATTGTCCAAAAATTCAGGGCAGGGTGACAGAGAATTTAAGAATGAGGTTCTGTTACTGGCCAAGCTTCAACACAGGAATTTGGTCAGACTCATGGGTTTTGCTCTACAAGGAATGGAGAAGCTTCTCGTATATGAATTTGTTGAGAATGCAAGCCTCGATCACTTTATATTTGGTAACGTTATGTTTTATTTCTTTTATTTACTTGCATGTACTCCCTCCGTTTTTTATTAAATGTCACTTTGCCTTTTTTAATATTTTCAAAATAAGTGTCATTCTACACTTTTTTCTTTAATTTTGACAATTTTACCCTTATACATTAAACTCCCTCCATTTTCTTTACCTTGATTTAAGTTTTTTCCCTTTTGAATATACTACTATAACATAAATTATGGATGAACTTTAATTATTGTATACATGAATATCACCTACATTATTGACCACATTCATTACTAAACATAAATTTAATATTAAAATTAGTTATCATTAATGAAGGGTAAAATGGTCCATGGTTATATATCTTAATTTGTTGAAAATTGTTAAAATGACACTTAATTAAAAGTGAAGGGAGTAACAATTTAATGATGATTGGCTGCGTGTTTTGTTTTCAAATTAACTTTGATTTGAGATTTAATCTTGGAATTCACAATGAATCAAATTGTAGACACCATCAACAATACATATTTGGATTGGAAGAGACGTTACAAGATCATAGTTGGTACTGCTAAGGGAATTCTTTACTTGCATGAAGATTCCCGATTAAGAATTATTCATCGGGATCTGAAAGTCAGCAATATACTTTTAGACAGTGAAATGAATCCCAAAATTGCAGACTTTAGTATGGCAAGATTATTTGGACAAAATGAAACTCGAGGAAGTACCAATCGAATTGTTGGAACATAGTAAGTATATATTAAAGAGCAAACGTATAGTACTCGAAATTAGCATATTATCTTTGTCTAATGCTGCTTTGATGTAAATGTGCAGCATTTTACTTTTTATTCCTTGATTTTAAGTTATGGAATGCTAAAACGTTAGTACTTTTCAGTGGATATATGTCACCTGAATACTTAATGCACGGAAAATTCTCTATCAAGTCTGATGTGTTCAGCTTTGGAGTTATGGTGCTTGAAATAATTAGTGGGCAAAAAAATAATAGTTTTCGAAGTGGGGAGAATGTGGAGGACCTCTTTAGTCATGTAAGCACAATATTTAGACTTCGATATCTTTATTCTTGGAATATTTGAGAAAATTCCTTATCTAATTTTTTTGTGATTGGAATGTTACAGGCGTGGAAGAACTGGCGCGACGGGACAATTGGAAACGTGGTGGATCCGTTGTTGAGGTCAAGTTGTGCAGGTTCAATAAGTGAGATGGTGAGATGCATTCATATTGGTCTACTATGTGTTCAGGAAAATGCACGAGATAGGCCAACCATGGCTTCTGTGGTTCTTATACTTAGTAGCTCTATGACTCTAGTTCTACCTTCTGAGCCTGCATTTTATTATTCCAATGACTATGGAATGGTTCACACGTTTCGGGCCTTCACGAACCACGAGAACAATGCAAGAAATGAGAATGAATCAGATCATTCATCCCAAAATGAGGTTTCAATCTCATGATTTGTATCCAACGCTTGTTGATTGTTTTTTTTTTTTTTTTTTGGAGTAATATGGCTTTTTTTTTTCCCTTATCCATACTTTAAGAAACTCTAATTTGTAAATTTAAAATCATTTTCCACTTTTTTATGGTTGGATATTTGAGAAATTGTATATTACTACTTAATTGACAAAGTATCACCTGCACTCAAGTACATGGTGTACTTGAGTGGATCTTGACTGGTCAAGTGAATCCGTGTACTTGAGTGGATCTTGACTGGTCAATGTTGACCGTTGACCGATCAACGATCAAACTTTGATTTTTTTTTCGATTTTTCACTACTACATATTTGGCCTTGGAGAGCTTTTAAAAGAGCTCTCCAAGGCCAAATATGTAGTGGTGTTTTTTTTTTTGAAAATGTGTAGGTTAGTATATTGAAAAGTGTATTTTTGTTTTTTTAATGAAAAATATATGATATTATATTGAAAAGTGCAACATTGTTTTTAATTAAAAATGTATGTTATTATAATTGAAAAGTGTATGTTATTATAACTGAAAAGTGTATGTTATATTAATAAAAAAATGTATGATATTACACTACAAAATAATGGAGAAATGGCATCGGGGAAGGCATCGGATCTGCCGTCCCCAAAGATGAAGGCAACGGCAAAGGCATCGGCAGTGTGCCGATGCCAATATGCTCGATGCCATTTAAATGGCATCGGATTTGGGGAAAACCGATGCGAAATGGCATCGGCAGGTCGCCGTTACCAAATGGCATCGGGGCCCACTGCCGATGCCATTTCGCATCGGGGCCCACTACCGATGCCTTTTTATTAAAATTTAAAAAAGTCGAAACTGGGTTTCGAACCCAGGTCGATAGGCCACCAACACCCACCCCCACCGCTGGGCCACCCCATTTTTCGGAAATCTGGCCATTTTCGCGATTTGTGGGGTTCGAACTCGGGACCTCGCGGTCTCGAAGGCCTTTGAGCGCCCCCTGTGTGTCGTTTAGGCTAGGAGCTTTTAGTCGACATGTTGTGAATGCAATTAATATATATTCAATTTAATTTGAGTTTTTAATTCTTTAATTAATTCAATCCATTCTAACTTTAATTGTTGGTTATTAAATTATTTATCAAAGCATATCATAATTATTTCTAAATTATATTTTTCAAATTAAATAATTTATTTACGGTATCAATTCACACTATTTAAATTTATTCTAATCCTCAATTTACAACATTTAAATTCATTCTATTTTTTTATTTCACAACATTATAATTACATACAACATTGAATATAATTATTTTCACTTATACATTTAAATTTATTATAATCACATCATTTAAATTCATTCTAATTTTCAATTCACAACATTAAATATATATAATTATTTTCACTTATCCATTTGAAAATATGAATTCACTTATCCATTTAATTAAAAATATTTTCATCTATTATAAAATTATTCTCTAGTTCATTTTCAATTAAAATACACTTATCTAATACGGAGTACTAGTGAATACTTTTTTTTTTTTAATTGTAGAGAATAAGCTTGATTAATTTCATAATTGTTGTAGTATATTATATATAATGTTCGTTTCACTCTGATCAGGAGTAATGCTAAATTCATAAGTCATACTCACGTAACTATCAAAATCCACGCAAATATGCATGACATATATATATATATATATATATATATATATATATATATATATATATATATATATGATATTGAGCCCATATAATGGGCTCCTCAGGCCATCTCCAACCACAAACTCTCAAATGAAAATCTCTAAACTCTAAAATACACTTTTTCATACTCTATTTTAAAAACCTTCTCCAACCATGAAACTCTATATCTTACTCTATTTATTATTTTAATCATTTTCAATATATTACAATCATTAAATAATATATTTATCTTCATATTTAAATTAATTTATACAATTAAATATTCAATTAGTAAATTAAATATTGTTGATTTTATCAAAATCATAAAATGTAAATAAACTTGTAGTTTTTAAATATTACTTTTATTTAAATATAAAATTACAAAACACATAATGACGTAAAACGAAACATGTGAGTATAATGTATGTTTTATTGTATTTTAAGTTATTTTTTTTGTTGGTAATAATAATACACAAAAAAAAAAAAGTTACACAATTAAAATTATATTATAAATTAGTATAACAATAGAATTGTAATTATATTTAACAAATTATTAATATAGAATTGTAATACAGAATAGTAAATATTAATAAAATAATAGATATAAAATATAGAGTTTTGAATAGTGAACTTCATATATAGAGTTTACTATTCAAAACTCTATTTCAAAACTTCAAAATAGAGTACGGTTGGAGGGAGCAAAACTATTTATAGCCTACGGTTGGAGATGGTCTTATGGAGTCAAATGATGATGTGTCATTATCTACATCATTATATTTACTTACATAATTAACACTATTTTATGAAAATTTAAAAAATTAAAGGATATTCCTATAAAATTAGGAAACGTAGGACAAAGATACCATAATCAAGATTACCAATGCTAATTATTTTGATTTTTTAATTAATCAAGATTAATTGTTTTGATTTTTTAATTAATCAAGGTTAATTATTTTAAGATTTTTTAAAATTATTTATTAACGTGCTTATTATCAGTATATAATTATTAAATTAAAAAAAAACCATACATTTATATATATAATTTTTTTAATAACAACAAAATTAAAATTAAAGTTATAAAAATAATTAATTGAAAAATAATGACTACATTAATTAAACTAAATCATAAACTCTAAACTTTAAACCCTAAAAAAAATCATAATTTTCAATTTTAGGTTTAGGTTTAAGAGGTTTAGGGTTTTAGAGGTTTAGGGTTTAGGGTTTAGGGCGACGGGGAAGGCATCGGGCCCACTGCCGATGCCATTTTGCATCGGGGGGGCCGTTACCAAATGGCATCGGGGCCCACTGCCGATGCCATTTTGCATCGGCCATTAAATGCCGATGCCATTTCGCATCGGCCCGCCTGCCGTTGCCAATTGCCGATGCCTTTTGGGCAATATTTTGTAGTGTTATAACTGAAAAGTGTATTATATTATAACTGAAAAATGTATGATCTATTAATGAAAAGTGTATGTTCTATTAATGAAAAGTGTAAGTTATATATTAATTAAAAGTGTATGTTATTATAATTGAAAAATGTATGTTATTATAACTGAAAAATGTATGTTAATATAGCTGAAAATATTATTGAAAAATGTAAATTTTTTGTAAAAAAAATATAAAAAAATTTGACAGTTGTTCGATCAACGTCAACGGTCAACAGTTGATCGGTTAAAGTCCACTTAAGTACACCGTGTACTTGAGTGCACAAGAGACTCACCCTACTTAATTAAGCTAAGTTTGATTTGGGATTTAGAAGTGGAGGAGAATTCACGAGTCACAGCTTTGAAATTTTATGAATTTTAAAATTTTGGTGAAAAGTATGAATATGTATTTGTTTTGAGATTTCATTTACATTAAATCAATATTTAATAGTTGCTGATGTTGTATTATCATATTGCATTGAATGAAAGGGAAATATGAGAAATGTGAGTAAGTGAGAAAAAAATAGTGTGAAAATAAGTGTATAAGTATATTTTATACGAATTGACGTGGAAACTAGATGTGAAAATCTCAAATTAGAGTGAGATTCGAATCGCTAAGTTTTAAATCTATTCAGATGAATTCCAAAATAAACATAACCTCGCTTATTATATGGTGCATGTACATTACTAGCCTTGGTGCATAAACGGAGAATACTCGTTCACGTACGGGTGAAAATGTTCTCATTGATGCAGAATGAATATCAATGTTATGGTATTATATGTAAGAATGTAATTCCCTGTCTTTCTCATTTCATCAAGGTAACGTATATACACAGCATAATTCCTCAATCACCCTAATCTAGGCTACAATTAAGGGCTAAATATATGCCTACCAAATATTCAAGATACAAAAGATATTTACATATTTCCTATCTATTACTCCCCCTCAATCGAAGCAGGAGAACAAAGAACGCTAAGATTGGAACGAAATTCTTCAAACAAAACCTGTGGCAGGCCTTTTGTGATATATCTGCAACTTGGTATCGAGACGGAACATGGGACACCCGAATGTGACCCCGAGCCACCTTTTCCCGAACAAAATGAATGTCCATCTCAATATGCTTTGTCCGTTGGTGTTGAACTGGATTACCCGAGAGATAAATCGTGCTAAATTGTCACAATACACAAGGGTCGCTGTTGGGATAGGGCAATGTAGCTCAAGTAGGAGATTACGGAGCCAACAGGATTCAGACACCACATTAGCAACTCCACGATATTCTGCCTCAGCACTAGAACGGGATAGTGTGGCCTGACGTTTCGCCGACTAAGAAATGAGGTTATCTCCCAAGAACACGCAATACCCAGATGTTGAACGACGTGTATCCGGACACCCACCCCAATCAGCATCGGTAAATGCCACCAGCGACGTGAAAGACGATGGATAAAGATGAAGGCCGAAATCAAGGGTCCCTTGAATGTACCGTAAAATCCTCTTTACCGCAGCCATATGCACTTCACGGGGATCATGCATGAAGAGGCAAACTTGTTGAACAACATACACGATATCCGGCCTAGTAAATGTCAGGTACTGAAGCGCACCAACCAGGCTCCTATAAAATGTAGGATTTGAAAGTGGAGGACTCTCAGAGGCCCAAAGTTTGGGTTTAGTGTCAACAGGTGTAGCTGAAGGTCGGCACGTCAAGAGGCCGGCACACTCAATAACTTCAGTAGCATATTTCCGCTGGGAGAAGAACAAGCCCCCAGCATGAGACGTGACCGCGATACCCAAAAAATAATGCAAAGCCCCCATGTCCTTCATAGAAAATTCAGAACTTAATTGTGAAATAATTGAGCGCCGAAGAGAGTCATCTGAAGCCGTAAGGATTATGTCATCAACGTAGAGAAGCAAGTAAGCTATCTTATTATCATGCTTATACACAAATAGTGAGTGATCCGATGTACTTTGTAAGAAACCAAGTGTTGAAACAAAAGTGGTAAATCTGTTGTTCCAAGCCCGGGGAGCCTGCTTTAAGCCATATAATGATCTCCTCAATAGACACACATAATCTGGATATACCTTGTCCCGAAACCCGAGAGGCTGATGCATGTAGACAGTGTCATCCAAAGTGCCATGGAGAAACGCATTCTTGACGTCTAGTTGGTGGATAGACCACTTCTTGGAAAGCGCTAATCTTAAGACCGTGCGAATAGTCGCCGTCTTAACAACCGGGCTAAACATCTCACCACAGTCAATGCCAACCTGTTGAGTTTTTCCATCCCCTACAAGACGGGCTTTATGCCTCTCAAATGAACCATCAACACGTTCTTTATGATTAAAAATCCACATAGAACAAATAACATTAACACCACTAGGACGGGGAACCAACTCCCACGTCTTATTTGAAATTAGAGCATTGAATTCATCAAGCATGGCCAATTTCCAGTTTGGGTCTTTTAGCGCAGCCACTGGATTCTTAGGTAAAGGATATTTAGATGTGGTAGACACAAGATTGAAATGACACTTAGGCCGAACAATACCCCGCTGACTTCGAGTAATAGGGCGTAGGGAATTTGTTGGTAATACCTCCAGAATAGAGGGTGCTGGAGCCGACACGGAAGGGCCAGACGGAGGTGAAGGTATGGGTAGGGTAGGAGGTGGTGGGAGATGTGTGTCTTGATGGGAAATGTAGTGGGTAACGTATGGAGAAGGGGAATCATCCAGAAACTCATAAGAAGATGGGGTTGCTGCAAGTATTTCTGGAAAAGGGAATCTTGACTCATCAAATAACACATGTCGGCAAACAATGATCTTCTTTTCCACCATATTATAACACTTGTAACCCCTATGATTTGATGGAAACCCCAAAAACACACATGGAGTCGAGCGGGGTTGAAATTTATGGATTGTAGTTGAGGGAAACAACGGGTAACAGAGGCACCCAAACACACGTAAGTGAACATACGATGGATGTCTAAGATACAGGCGTTTGAGAGGTGTATCAAAGGACATATGTCTCTTAGGAAGTATATTTAAAAGGTACGTGGCCATTTGGAGTGCATGATGCCAAAAAGAAGAGGGTAGTTTCGCATGTGAGAGCAAGGTACGAATTATGTTATTAATGGTACGAAATTGTCTCTCGACCTTGCCATTTTGAGAAGAGGTATGAGGACACGAAAACCGAAATACCATCCCATTTACCGAACATAAATCCCAAAGAGATTTATTATCAAACTCCCGCCCATTGTCACATTGAAAAGATTTTATGTCCCGTTCAAATTGAGTACGAATCATAGCACGAAACGATAAAAATGCTGAGAACATTTGCGATTTATGTGATAAGGGATATGTCCACAAGAAATTTGAATAATCATCCAAAAATAAGACATAATATATATGACCCATATAGTACTCAAAACTGGAGACGTCCATAAATCACTATGGATAATATCAAAAGGCAACATAGATTTAGGGGGTGTTTTCAAACTCTATAAAGTGCTTCCAGAATCACTTTTTTTAAAGTTGTCCTCTCACAGCTTTTACTTTTGAGAAGTGCTTTTAAATTGTTTATAGAGTTTGCAAACACCCCCTTAGTAGTAGAAGCAACAAAAGGCAAACAAATATATTTTCCAATAGGGCAAGAGGGACACACACGACTCTCGTGTGTTTTATTACAAGATATAAGATTATTATGTTTAAGTGACTGTAAAATAGACACTCCCGGATGACCCAAACGATCGTGCCACAACGACTGAGAAATTGCAGCAAAAGCAGATGAAGAGGCAGCCCGAGAAGTGGTGACAGGATATAGCTCCCCCCGACTCTCACACCTCATTAGGCGTGTCCCCATCCTAAAATCCTTAACAGAAAATCCAAACAGATCAAATTCAATTGAAACAGAATTATCGGTAGTAAATTTTCGAAAGGACACCAAATTTTTAACAATACCAGGGGCATGAAGAACATTACGCAAGGAAAGGGGAGGGTTCGAATGAGATAATGTAGCATGCCCAGTACCCATAACAGGAATTTATTGACCATTACCGACAAGTATATTATGAGTATTGCTCGAATTTAAATAAGACGAGAGAGTACCGTAGGTCAATGTCATATGCGATGTAGCCCCCATATCCATGTACCAGTTGGGATCAGGTTGTGAAATTCCAAGGGTGTACATGGCAGCCTCAATATCTGTTTGCGTTGGAGTTGATTGGGCGGAGTAGGCCTGAGGGCGTGGACCAAGAAGACCTGGGTTAGCCGAAGGCGGACACGGCCCAGAAGAAGGCCGAGACCAAGGGGCAGTAGGATATGGGCACGGTGGAGACGGCCATTGCCACGGCCACTGCCAGGATTGCGGACCACCAGCCCACTGTGGATGCCAAGGAGGCCGTGTGAACTGATTATGAATCGGAGTCGATGAAGGACCCGAACCCCTTCCGCCCTTAGCACCCTTCTTTTTCTGCGATTTCCTTGGCCCAGTTTGTCGCAGGGGCACAGAACTATCAGACGCCGGAGAGAGGGAATCAGCTGTTACGAACCCCGTCCCAGACACCACTTTCTTTGAGAGACTAGCCTCCTCTAGAACAAGCATTGAACGGGCCTAGTAAAATTGTGGCAATGGATCACTCTGACGGAGCAATGTACCCACACCATTGTAGGCCTCTATAAGACCTGCCACCAATTGTAAAACCAGTCGATCGTTAGTAACCGGAGCCCCAACATTTTTGAGTTGATCCGCCAAAAGCTTGAGACGCTGGCAGTACGCCGAAGCATTCGGCAAATCCTCCATAAGAATGCGAGAAAATTCCTGCTCAAGAGTGACAACCCGAGAATTTTTGTTATCTTGAAAAATATCTCTCAATCGCTGCCATGCCTTTATTGAGGGTCAGCCACAATTCCTTATCCTCAGGCGTGGTCGGCGCCGGAGCGGGGGGATCAGAAGGGATGATGTGATGTAGAACTCGATGAGATCTGGCGTGAATCTTAAAGAATTCAGCCCACGTCGCATACTGAACATTTTCCATTTCGAGAGTGATGGAGATATTATTCTTGATATTGGAAAAGGCAAGAGTCGGGTGGAAATTGGACTTGGGTGTCGCCATCACTGGTTGAAGAGGAGAAGAATATAGAAGAAAAGGAGAAAAAAAACTAGGGTGCAGCGGAGAAGAAATCCCTAGACTCGTATCCCTAGACTCGTGATACCATGTAAGAATGTAATTCCCTATCTTTCTCATTTCACCAAGGTAACGTATATACATGGCATAATTCCTCAATCACCCTAATCTAGGCTACAATCAGGGCTAAATATATGTTGTTGGGAAATAAAATGATTTTGATTAAGATACCAAAACCCCTGATTGATGATGATCAGATTAGTTGAGATACAGTCATGAAAAGCATTAGTCTAGTTATCTAAGGATAGTTGAGACAATAAAAATGCTTAAGTCTAAATTTCAGTAGTGAGATTTATAGTTCAAGATAGTTGTCCAAAGCTGGAATGTTAGGCAGCTTGTTAAGTGTAAGTACTTTAGGACAAGTCTGCTGAAGGATACAACATTGTCAAGTAAGCTGAAGAGGACAACATGGCTGAGTGATCAAAGGTAAGAAGTAAAAGTTGCACTGTACTGATAAGAGCTACATCAGATCAGCTTGTAAATGATTGAAGATCACAACATTGAATGCTGCTTACTCAGAAGACATATTAATTGAAGCATTTATTATCAACAAGCCTGAACAAGCATTAAAGACATAGAAGCATTAAAGACTGAAGGAGTGAATGAATGTTGGAACATTCCAAATTGCAGCAGGAATGTTCAGGGAACTTGTCCCATCTGACCGTTGGTGGAGTACAATTCTGCCACAATCAACCTTGGGAAATGTGCAAATATGGAAGCTGACACAAGTCTTTATAGCCGCATTTTTCAGAAGTCAACACATTCATTCAAGCAACCAACAAAGAGCTTTTTACTCACTGGATAACAAAAGGTTACCCTCCATAGCCGTTTCAAGGAAGCTGCAAATAGACAATTTGAAATGCTATCTCTCCAACAGATAGTTGCTCAAATTGCTCTATAAATTCAGAAGTGATCCAAGGATTCAAGCATCCAACTATCTGCTATCAAACTATCATTAAGCAATCAAAGGAAACCAAAGCTATTCTCAAGAATCCCAAGTTTCCTGATCACTTCAAAAGCTAAGTCATTTCTTGTAAAATCACAAGCTTAGCATTGAGATATCCTAAGCATTTACACTGTTCTTATTGTAAAAGATATCTCTATTAGTTGGAACCAAACCTCAAACCCTTACCTCATTTAGTGAAGGAGTGTTTGTTGTAGAAGTGAGAAGTTAAAGGACTGTTATTGAGAAACACAGTCTTAACTCAGAGAGATTGAGCACTAGGACTCAGATTATCCTAGGGATCAAAGCACTAAGGAAGTGTTGTTGATCAGTGCACCTTGGCACTATAAAACAAGATAATTCCATTGTCAAGGAATTATCATGTTCAATCAGGGAAAGTGGATGTAGGAGTATTAAGACTCTGAACCACTATAAATTGCTTTGTCATTTACTTACTGCACTCATTCTACTGCTTTCATTACTTACAATCATTCATTTTCAAAGGAGTTAATTAAGTAAGTTAAGAAAAAATGTTTTGGACAAAGTCCCTGATCAACTATATTTTCAGAAATTAACTTGGAGTATTCTTTCAAAGAAAAGGCCAACCACATTCCGCACTTAGAAATTCATTTAGATATTTATCCAACTGATCACTTTCTAGTTTTCAGTAGGACATGTATCTATAGAAGTTCACTCAGGCTAGTTGTCAGACAACCTTCCTGATCAAATCAAACTGTTGTTTTCAAAAAGAAAGAAAGAATTTGCATACACAAGTGCATTCCCCCCCCCCCCCCATACACTTGTGTCATACTCCACTAAGGACCAACAAGTGGTATCAGAGCAGGGGTTCAAAGACCAATGCCTCTGAAAATCCATCTGGTTTTTCAAATCACATTTTTCTGTGGTCACTGAACTAATCCAAATTTCTGAAAAATTAATCTGTGCTTACCTAACCAATCTTTCTAGTCATGGCAAACAATGCAGTTCCAAGAGATGATGTCAACACCATTAACAACATGGGTCCAAATCAAGTGAATCCCATTTCCCACCATAAATTGCCAATGTTCTCAATAGAGAACTATGATTTCTGTAAGATCAGGATGAGAGCACATCTTGCCTGCCAGCATGATGAGATGCTCAAAGTCATCACCAGAGGACCTTTCACCTTCACCAAGCTAAATCCCAAGGTCACTGATGCTCAGAAAGCAGACCCAAGGGAACTACTGCCAAAGGATGAGGATGAACTGACATCTGAAGAAAGAAAAAGGCACAATCTGAACTACATTACCATGAACACCTTGTACCAGACTATTCCAGATGCAGTGATGGGAAGAGTGTATCAATGCACCACAACAAAAGAGATCTGGGACACCCTACCACTTATGTGTGAAGGTACCCAAAAGATCAAAGAAAACAAGCTTCAAGTGGCCATCCAAAAGTATGAACAATTCACTATGGAGCCCAATGAAACTACTGATCATCTTGATGGCAGATTTACTGACATCATGAATGAGATAAACTCTCTTGGCAAGTTCTATTCCAAAAGAGAAGTTGGACTGAAAATTCTAAGAAGTCTCACATCCAAATGGGACATATATTCAGTTATGATGCAGAACACCAACAATCTTGACAACATGCCCATGCAGCAAGTGTTCTCTGAACTCAAAGCATATGAGTTTGATCTAAACAGGAAGAAGGTACATGATGAGCCATCTTCCTCAAGCAAGGGTGTTGCATTCAAGGCTGCTGAGTCAAAAAAGAAGAATGCTCAGAAATTATCTCAAATTGTCTCCAAAACTGAGTTGAAGGAGGAGTTGGCACTTATGGCCAGAAGATTTGAAAAGCTCAACTCCAGATTTGGTAGATACAAAAAGTTCTACCAAGACAACAGGACAAGGAGAAGATTCAGTTCTCCTAACAACAAATCAGAGGACAAACTCTCTGATGAAAAGAAGATAGACAAATATGCTGACAAAAAGAAGTACATCAAAGGTGAACCATCGTCATCCAGAAGGAAGGAGTCCTCAAGCAAGAAAAATGATGATGAAGATGTGTGTTACAACTGCTAGAAAAAGGGTCACTTTCAGTATGATTGTCCTGACCTAAGCTCAAAAGAAAGGAAAGAAAGGCAGAACAAAAGAGACAAGAGGCTTAACAACAGGAAGGCTATGGTAGCAGGAGAATCAGCAAGTGAAGAAAGTGTGTACTCATCTGATGATGGGTTGTTCTCCAACAGTGACAATGAAGAAGAATGTCAAATGGCCTTTGAAAATGAAGAGGTATGTTCATCTTCCAACTCTTCTAATAACACACATGAATATAGTGAAATCCACTTTTAACTTTGGAAAGCTATTGGAAGATTTCACCAGAATGCAAGAAGTATGCAATATGGCATTGAGAGAAAATGAATAGTTGAGATCTAAAGTCAAAGTCTCCAACCTTCCTGAATCTAAGGTTGATATTAGATCAACTGAGTTGTATCAGCAGATTGTGAGAGAACATAGTGAAATGTCTCTCAAAGTCTCTGAACAACAAAAGTTGATTGATGAACAAAATCTGGTTCTGAAGAAAAAGGATTTTGACCTTAGAACTCTTCAGGCTAAATTTGATAATCTCTCAAATGAATTTGATACTCTTAAATTAAGTGAGGGGAGCCTAAAACTTAAAATGTCTGCCTTGAACAAATCTTCTAAGGCAATAGAGGAAATTCAAGGGTTTCAAAGACCAATGGCTCAAAGAAGTGGATTAGGCTACAATCCATTAGAACCCTCACCTGGTCTTAGCATTGCTTCAACAAGCAATACTAAGATGACCTTTGTAAGGTCAGTGGCTCAGCAAAAAGAAAATGAAATGGAAGTGAACCAGCCACTGATCAAGGGTAAGGGTAAAGAAACTCTTATACCTACTTAAGTAAACAATGCTTCTAAACCCAAACCTAAGGAAAAGGTTAAGAACATTGAATACAAGAGGAATGAGGTTCAGAAGGGGAGAACCAATGGAAGGCCAACCCAACTGAACACTCATCAGTGGAATTGTCCAAGAACTGTTCAGAAGAGGCCAACTCAAATGAGGCAACCTCAACTGGACAGATTAAGGCCCAATCCCACTGATAGGTATAACAGCTTCAGGAAGCCTAGACCCTTCATGCCAAAGGGAAAAGGCCATCATATCTCTTATTCTCAAAGGTCTTACCAAGCTGCACCTAAGTCTAGTAATTTCAGGAGACATGCCCCAAAGAAATTCACCAACACTCCTGAACCCTACAAGACTAACACTGATGCATAGAGACAACCCAAGGCATTTAAGGGTAGAACTGTGTATGTAGATGTAAATGGAAACCAAGTCAGTCACTTTGAGTCAATCAGAGTAATTAGGCAGATTTGGGTTCCTAAAGGTACAGCTAACCCCCTAGGACCCAACATTCAAAGGGTACCTAAAGTTTGACTTTGCAGGGCTACAAGGACCACAAGAAGAAGAGAAGCATAAACAAGAGAACAACATGGTACTTGGACAGTGGATGTTCAAGGCATATGACTGGAAACAAAGAGCGTCTCTCAGAATTCATTGAAAAAGATGGTCCTTCAGTAACCTTTGGAGATAGCTCTCAAGGAATCACAAGAGGTTATGGTACATTAAATATTGGTAGTGTAAAAATTACTGATGTTTCATATGTCCTAGGCCTAAAATATAACTTGCTATCAATAAGTCAAATTTGTGATAGAGGATACAATGTTGAATTTGCACCTAATGAATGCATTATAAAAAACAAATCAACACAACAGGTGCTACTAACAGGGGTGAGAAAGGGAAATGTCTATTTTGCAGATTGGAACAAAACCCCTGAAGCAGTGTGTCTTGTTGCCAAAAGCACAAATGAGCAGAGCTGGCTGTGGCACAAAAGACTGAATCACCTGAACTTCAAAACCATCAACAAACTGGCAAGGAACTCTCTAGTGAAAGGGCTGCCAAATCAAGTGTTCACTAAGGAACATGTATGTCAGCCATGTCAGGAAGGAAAGCAAATCAAAGCTTCATTCAAAGGAAAGCTTGTCATTTCTACTGAGAGAGTTCTCCAACTACTGCATATGGACTTGTTTGGTCCAATCATCCCAGTAAGCTTAAATGGAAGGAAATATGCTTTAGTTGTTGTTGATGATTTTTCCAGGTACACTTGGGTGGTATTTCTTCTAAATAAAAAGGAAACCCAAGTCAAGTTACCTGAACTGCTGATGAAACTGAGCAATGAAAAGGGCCTAAGTATTGTCAAGATCAGATCAGACAAAGGCACTGAATTCATAATCTCATACATCAATGAGTATTGCAGTAAAAATGGCATCTCTCATGAGACTTCTGCAGCAAGAACCCCTCAGCAAAATGGTGTTGCTGAAAGAAGGAACAGAACCTTGAAAGAAGCAGCAAGAACACTAATTGCTGAATCCAAATTGCCTAAAAGGTTCTGGGCTGAAGCCATCAACACTGCATGCCACACTCAAAACAGGTCCTTAATCACTAAAGGACAAGGTAAAACTCCATATGAACTATGGAAAGGTAGATTGTCCACTGTTGCTTATTTTCATATATTTGGTTGTAAGTGTTTCATTCACAATAATGGGAAAGAGCAATTGAAAGCTTTTGACAGCAAAGCTGATGAGGGAATATTTGTTGGATATTCACAAGTCAGTAAAGCTTACAGGGTCTACAATTGCAAAACTCTTATTGTGGAAGAAACACCTCATGTTGTGTTTGATGAATCTATTAATAAGTTCAGGGATAGAAACCTGAATATTGATGAGATAACACAAAGAACAACCAGATTGAGGCTTCAAAGCAAGGAAACAGTGTTTGTAGATGTTGCCCAACCTGAACTCCATGAAAATCTGAAACTAGACAACCTACATGATGGCAATCAACCAGAGGACAACCAACCTGAAAGAGAAATTGAACTGACTGACCCCATCCCAGTTCAAAACCAGGTAACAACTACCAATGAAGAAGCAGGCTCTGCTGAGGTAGTCAATGGATCCAATATTCAAGGGGGAACCAATGAAAATGTCAATCTATCTGACAATGAGGACAACACCCCTGAATATGATCCTGAACTTGATCCTTCAATTAACTTTCTTGAATTTAATGAATCTAGTGATCCAACCTCAGAAGAGGAAAATCCTTCTGAAGGGATCAGGTCTAGAAGGACTTGGTTGCATGACCACCCAACTAGCCTGATACTTGGTAATCCAAGTGAAGGGATCAAAACTAGAAGATTTCATGGATAAAGTGCTTTGTTTTGCTGTTTTCTTTCAGAACAGGAACCAAAGGACATTGTGGAAGCACTTCAAGACACCAACTGGATTATTGCCATGCAAGAAGAGCTGAACCAGTTCACCAGGAATGAAGTATGGGAACTGGTGGATAGGCCAACTCATCAAGATGTCATTGGAACCAAATGGGTATTCAAAAATAAGAAGAATGAAAATGACATCATTGTGAGAAACAAAGCAAGACTGGTGGCCAAAGGATACTATCAATCTGAAGGGATTGATTATGATGAAACATTTGCACCAGTGGCCAGACTTGAGGCAATCAGACTCTTCCTAGCATATGCAGCTCACATGAGATTCAAGGTGTATCAAATGGATGTGAATAGTGCATTTCTCAATGGGGTACTCAAGGAAGAGGTGTATGTTGAACAGCCCCCAGGCTTTGAAGAAGGAGATAAGGTGTACAGATTGAAGAAAGCCCTCTATGGCTTAAAGCAAGCTCCAAGAGCTTGGTATGACACCTTATCACAGTTCCTTCTAGATCATGGTTTTGTCAAAGGCACTGTTGACAGAACCTTGTTCAGAATCTGTGAAGGAGATGATATTTTGTTAGTCCAAATCTATGTGGATGACATTATATTTGGATCTCCAACTGAGAAACTGTGTGAGAAATTCTCTAAACTCATGCAAAGCAAATTTGAGATGTGCATGATGGGATTGATGAACTTCTTTCTGGGACTTCAAGTTACTCAATCAAAGAAAGGAATATTCATCAATCAGGCCAAATACACCAGAGATATGATCAAAAAGTTTGGATGTGCTTCAAGCAAACCAGTTAGAATTCCCATGAATACAAACTGGAAGATGGATCCTGATGAAAGTGGAGTATCCACCAACTCCACTTAATATAGAGGCATCATTAGATCTCTACTTTATCTCACTGCAAGCAGGCCTGACATCACATTTGCAGTTGGAGTATGTGCCAGATTTCAAGCAAATCCAAAGAAGAGTCACCTTGAAGCTGCCAAGAGGATTCTGAGATATCTCAAGGGAACTGAGAATCTTGGGCTATATTATCCAGCTGATGACAACATTGAGCTCACTGGATACTCAGATGCAGATTATGGAGGATGTAGAATTGACAGAAAATCCACCTCAGGAACATGTCAATTTTTGGGCAGCAAGCTGATCTCATGGTTTTCAAAGAAACAGAATACAATTGAAACATCAACAACTGAAGCAGAATATGTAGCAGCTAGAAGTTGCTGTGCTCAGATACTTTGGCTCAGACAGCAACTCAGAGATTACAAAGTCATCACAAATGAAGTTTCCATATTTTGTGACAACAATAGTGCAATTGCCATTTCACAGAATCCAGTGCTCCACACCAGATGCAAACATGTTGATATCAAGCACCATTTCATAAGGGATCATGTGGAAAAGAAAGATATCAAGCTTGTCAAAATTCACACTGATAAGCAAAAGGCTGATATCTTGACAAAGCCTTTAGCTGAAGCAAGATTTCTGGAACTTTCAGCTGAATTGGGTTTACTTGATCCATGGAAGGTGGAGAAATGAAGAAGGATGCTCAAATGAAGGGGGAAGTTCATCAAGTTGAACTTCAGCAAGGTTGACCAACCTCACTGAAACTGTCAGCCAATAAGGGAAACTCAGTGGAACTGTCCATATAGCCTTCAGCAATGGTGGTCAGGAAGATTGACCTTGTGGGACCCATTCAGCAACATTGGGACCCACTCAGGCATGTTGGTCAGTCATTTTGACCAAAACAGAGGTCAAAACACCTTTCAGGATGTTTGTCTAAGTTAATAGGGTAATAATTGTTATTTTTAGCATTGATTAGACATTTAAAAGATTTATTGGGCTAAGAGTAGGCTATTTTTAGGATGGTGTGTGATATTAAGATTTTAGCCCCCAAATGGCAAATCTGCATTTAATGCAAAATCTCTTTTAAGATTGCATTAATTAATGTGCTATCATCAAAGCCATTGATTAACCTTAAAACTTCATCTAACCGTTCCACAGCCCACGACCCCACTTTATCCATATGGTCTTATGATTTGTCCACCCTCAATAGCTTTTGTCCAACGGTTAACAAAAGTCAAGCATATAAAAACATTCAGTTTTTGCCCTCATTTCTCACGCACACATATTTTCAAATCCTTAAGCAAAATTCTGAAAAAAAAAAACCTTCCAACTCTCCATGGCTCCTAAACTCAAAAGAGAGGAATTGGTTAACTTCAATGATCCATCTTTGGACATTGATTTTAATTATCTAAGCAACATAAACTCTCTATGGTTCGAAAAGCTTGTTGCTTTTGACAGCCCAGATGAGGAAGTACATCCAGTCCTTCAATGGCTTAGGGATGCTGGGCTCGAAAAATTCTTAGGCACCAAACCTGACTCGTGTCTCAACCCATTCATGGCTGAATTCTTTGCTTACCTAAGGTGGAAGGGTAAGAAAGGAGATGTGTGCACCAAGCTCACATATGCACAAGAAGATGAAGAGGAGGAGACTCAACACACCATCATCTTCACTTCTGAAGATCTAGATGCCAGCTTTGATCTACCCTCTGAAGGCCTGAATCCAGAACTCTACAGAGAAGGAGAGGAACAAGAGTTCTCTGATCCATGGATGAAAGTCCCCAAAAAGCTGGTAGGTGCTCAAAACAAGAAAACATTGAAGCCATTATATGAGCACTTGTTTGATATTGTTGTAAATAGTTTATTAAGTCATTCTGGAAGTGTTGAGAAAATTAGTTTGCCAAAGTTAAGAGTGATGGCTGCTGTAATTGACTCTGCTGAGAAGAGAGTCAAGTTTGATTGGAAGAACTTCATTCTAGGAAAGATGATGAATGAGAAGTTCAAGTTCAAAGAGGTGAAGCACCACAAGGTGGTAATAGATGGGAAACTTTTGTTTTGTACAAGAGCAAGCTTGCTCTTGGAAAGATTTGCCCATTATACACACCTTCAAGCCAAGCCAAAGCCCTTCCCAGCCCAGAAGGTGATGTTCAGAAAGATGTCCTCCAAAACAGAAAAGAGAAAGCAAGGGGCAGCAACCAAGCAAGACCTGACTGTTGCACGTGTGACCAGATCTTCTCCAAGAAAAAGAAAGGCTCAGACAGTGAAATCTCAGCCTAAAGTGAAGAAAATGAAGGAGATTCTCAGTGAATCCTCACCAGAAAGCCAGTCTAGAAGTGGAGGTGCCACTTCTGAGGAGATTGAAAGAGTTGTGGAAGAAGGAGTCAACCCTCCTGAAGAGGGAGAAGAGATCAGGCAAGTTGTCCCTCTTCAACCTGAGTCTGTAACTGAGTTTAGGGACCATGATAAGCCAACAAGGTCTGAAAGGAGAAGAAGGATAATCAAGACTTCTGAGAAGCAGAAGTTAATGGAGGAGGAGAAACAAAGAAAAGAGTTCTTCAAGGAGATTAGACAAGCCAGTAGGTCTAACTCCAAGACTAAGTCCAAGTCCAAGAGTCCTAAAGCCAACTCTCCTGATATTCAATCCCAAAGAATATCACCATCACATGAGGAGCAAAAGCCTGAAGAAGAGGAGTGCAAGACTCCTGAAGATGCTCCCATTATGGCCAAAAAGACTTATTCTCCTGAAGGTGCTCCTGACAGGACATGTATTGATGTTTTGGCTGATTTGGCTGATATTGAAGATAGGCCATTCTCCCCCCTTGATCCCAGTCTTCTTTCCTATACCAAACTTCTTGAATCTGCTCTTCAAGAAGGTGATCAATTTACTCTCCCACCCATTCAAGCCATTCCACTAACCTCCTCAGGAACATTTCTCTCTACAGCACCTGAGTCCCAAATAATTCTCAGTTTTTCTGAACCCAACCCTTCTGAACCCCAGCCCAACCTTCCTGAATCTCAATCCAGCCCTCCTGACTCACATGCCAACTCTTCTGATGAAGATGAAAGTGGAGAAGAGTACACTTATGAGGGGATGCTAAGGCAGGTTGCCAAAGCCAATGTAGATCAGCTCTACCCAGGATTGAAGGATTATCCTAGGCTGCAACAACAGTTCTATGATCTCAGGGCTCTTGTTGAGATCAAAGATAGAACAATGGTGGAAATAGCTCAGGCTATCAAGGATAAGGGTGCAAGCTGGTGGCAGGTTGAAGTGAACAGGCTATTGCACTTTGCAAATGTGAAGAAGTCCAGTGTGTTAACCACTGAAGCCCTGTTCTGTACAATTGTTCATGAGAAGGTGCTTGTTGAGAGAGAAAGAATTGCACAAGGAGTCAAACATCCTGACAGCACCTCAAATGATGATGATGATGATAACACCAATCCCAACCCTCCTGGACTAAAATCTGCTCAGGTACATTACTTGACTTATCCTTCAATTAAGGACTCTGATAAATCAGAGGAGTTGACCAAGAGTGGTGACTCAGTCCAAGATACATTGGCCAAGGATGGCTCTTCTGAGCCTGAGGCAAAGCTTGACAATGTTGAGACTTCCATAGGAGAAGCTGGTTTGACTATAGCCTCATCAATGTCAGAGAAGTTGGACATTGACCAGCCTTTAGTCATTCAGGATGACTCAGTGGACTTGGGATGCCCAAGCACTGTGATCTCCCATCAACTACCCTCTGTGGATCCTGTTGAGGATATGGAGATGTCAGGTTTAGGAAATGAAGGAGTTGAAAAGGAAAGTAGTGATAAAGAATCAGAGGGTGATGAGGGAGATTGTGTGATAACTGGTAGTCTGAGTGCACCACAAAAAGAGGGTGAGGAAGTTGAAATGTTGGGTGAAGCCCAACATGAGAGTCAGGTTATTCTTCAAGTCAAATATGAACTTGATGAATCCCTTGGTGAAAGGAGGCCTGATTCTCCAGTGTATGTGAGTCCATCAATTATGAATGAAGAGAAAAATGAAGTTGAAAATGAGAGTAAAGATGCTGATGTATCAGATCTTTTGGGAGATAAAAAGAAAGAGGGTGCTGAGGGAGATTTTTCTAACCCTTTGAGTCTTGCAGATTCTGTAGCTGTTACCATTGAACAAATCTTTGCAGATGTTTCTCTAACTGACATTCCAGTTGATGCTGATATTGATCTTGAGGCCATCTCAGCAAATGTGTCCACTTTGAACAAAATCTATTTTGAACAAGCAAATGCTACTGAAGCTGGATTGCAGATTGCTACACAGACTGCAACCTCCATTGAAGAGCAATCAGAGAAGTTGGACATACTGGTCAGAGAAGTTGGAAAAGCCTATGCTGAAACTGCTGACACCCTTGATGGCCAAGGAAAGACTTTAGCCTCTGTGGAAATGAGGCTCACAGGCTCTGAAGAAGTGGTCTTGCCAACCTTAGATGCAAGAATAAGTGGTGTTGAAACTGGTCTGCAAACAGTTTCAACTGAAGTTACAAAAGCCAAAGATGCCATGACCAAGTTCACACAAACTGTGAAGAAGGAGCAGAAAGGCCTCAGAGATAGCTACAAGTTCAATGTCTTAGCTCTAAAAAGAACAATCAAAGATGCCCTGAGGCAAAGGACAGCAGCTCAGAGAAGGAAAGCTGGGGAGTTAAAAGCTGCAATGGTGAAGGAGGCTGCTGAAAAGTTCACAGTGGAACTTATGGCCAAGGTCTCTGATCAAGTTGTGACCAACCTCACTGAGCAACTACAAGCCAAACTTGATCAATCCTTGAAGGCCACACTTGATGAAATTGTTGCACATAAGATGAAGCCAGTCCATGCCTTTCTTAGTATGGCAGATGATAGGATGCAAAACATCCATGATGAGAATGTCTATCTACTGCAAGAGCTGAAGTCCCTCACCCATTCTCATTCCCATCTCTCTGTCACAATGAGTGAGTTAAAGCCCCAGTGTTTTGATAATGCCAAAAAGGGGGAAATAGAGAGAGTTAGGGCAAATGGAACCTTGAAGATAGGAGAGTCCAAGGGAAAGGACAAGGCCAAATGAATATTGAAGATCTTACTGAAGAGGAACAAATTCAGATTGCAGTGAAGGAGTCCATGGCCTCTGTGATGGATGATCAGGCCAGATGGCAACAAAGACCTGGAGGTGAATCTGCAGGCCTTGACCCCAAAGAGAAGATTGTTGAAGTAAGGGGGAAGGACACCAGAGCCTTTGAGAGGAAAAGAAAGGAGCAGACCTTTACAGATTTCCCAACCAGCCTGACTCTACCATCTGAATTTCAAGCTGTTGAGACAACCCCACTAAGAAAGTCACCTCTCAAGTGTAAGAGGTTTCTCGTAGTAAAAGTAAGTGCCCGGTTAAATTATTGAACCACGGGACTAGTTTGCTAGCGTAGCCTTAGTGTTATACGCGTCACGTAATTATAGTGAAAGAGCATGGGGTGAGCTATTAAAACTAAATGCAAAAATCAACAAGATAAAAACTAACTAGAAAAAGCAAGTAAACGATGATCAAATATCAAATGTGAGAAGTGGTGTTCGGGTGTTCTTCATTATGTGGAAATCGATTAAAGCTTAACTTGGACGTTTAATTCATTGTTGGTGTATGATAAGAGCAATCACTAAAAATGTATCTAATAAAGCACCTAAGATCGGGAGGAAAGATAAAGTCGTTCTTACTCGGGTAATCACACAATTAGGGGGTTCTACTCTATCTAAATTAATCTAATCTTAGCCCTAATCATGTTTTTCCACCTGAATACTAGAAACCAAGCTCCTATGGTCTACTCACCAATTATCCAAACTCACATTCAAATAATTAGTGTAAATTAATGGGATTCTAATGAAAATTATCCAACTCTCGTTGCGATAATCCAATATAAACTCAATTCACTCGACTCCCAACCCTCAATTATACTATCATCAAGACTAACCAACTTTCGTTGCACTAATCATGCGTCAAAATATAATCTACTAATTGAATTCAAGCAAATGATCTATCAAAACCCATTAATTTAATCAATACACCACCAATATAATTAAACAACTTAAATCAAGCTAAAAATCTAATTCCATCATAAATTCAAACACCCAAACACCAACAAACCTAGCTAATAATTAAATTAACAATTGAAAGCAAACTTATGAGACATAAATAACAAAATATTAAATTAAGAAAGGTATCACCTCATAAGGTCTTCAAAATTCTCCAATGTAATAAAAATACTAAATTTAAAACTAGCTAAGAAACTGAAATTAAACTAATCTATGGAGTTGAGTGGGAAAGGGAGTCCTCCCCAGTAGAATTCGCTGCTGTGCGTCTGCCCTTCCTCTGCGTGCGTATTCTGTATTGCCCCCCAAATTAGCTAGCTGCCTGCTCACGACTTCTGAAATCAATCCAGCTAAGGAATTGGGCTTTCTCCCAATTGAAGAAATGGGCGTAGGCCCATGTGTTGTTAAGAATTCCAGGCAAGTAGGTAATGAATGGGCCTCCAGAATCTAAATTGGGCCCATTTTCTCTTCATTTTAATTCACACGCTGGGTAACTATTACACAAATGGGCTGCTATGGGTCATTTATTTAATTAAATGCCCACCAATTCATTAAATGGGCCACGATTTCTCAGCCCAAATACCCTTTAGCTTCCACCTTTTCTTCTTTCGGCCCTATTCACTTTTCCTCCAATTCTCGATTTATTCCTTCGATTGACTCCACAAAATAATTGAGACGTATTTTGCTTCAAAAATCCTCAATTCCTATAAAAATAGCAAACTACACAATTTCTCCAAATCAAGTGCAATTAGTCAATTTAGTGTAAATAATGCACGAAATTCTATAAAATTATGCAATTTAAACACAAGAATTTCGAGCAATTTTCACACTAATCAAAAGTCAAAGAGGCTGAGGAAAACAACCAACTTGCCTGAAATCCAGGAAGAAGAAAAAACTGAAGAAGCTGAACAGGTCAAGGGACCTGAAGTTAGAATGCCCAAACTTGTTGATGATCCCTCAAAGCTGTTTGAGGAGGGATTTGGAAAGGATCCTGAAACTCAGGAAATGCTGGCCCTTCAGAGAGCTAAGGAGAAGATGGATCAGTTGGTTGAGGCCAACAAAGCAAGGGATGAAAGGAGGGCTAACTTCAAAGCTCCAAGAAGAAAAGAGCTTCTTACACAAGGCTGAAGCCTCAAATGCTTCAAAGATGGGACACCCAATACCCTCACCATGACAAGTGGGTACCAATTCAACTGAATGATGCATGGGAGGAGGCCAAGAGGAGTTTTGTTTATGACTTCTATGTCATAGGCAAATGGCTTGGAGAGAATGTTGAAGAAGTTTTTGTTCAGTTCATGTTTGAAAACCACATGGACTAGTATCAGAAGTTGTTTGCAGCAGCTGACATGGCAAGGATAGAGTTCAAAGCCCATGGTCCCATTCTGTATATGCCTCCCAAGTTCAATGGGAACTTGATTGATGAAGGGAAGATTCTAGAGGAGTTTATCTCCATTATGAAGATGGAGAAGATGAAGCCTGGCCCCAAAGGAACCAATCAGGACATTTGGGTGCTGAAGAAGAGGGTCTGGGCTCAGTATGGAATTGCTCTTCAAGATGATGGCACACTCTGAAGCATAAGTCCACTCTTTCCCTTTTTATCTATGATTTC
This sequence comes from Galeopsis tetrahit, assembly GCA_963675135.1. Classification (NCBI taxonomy): domain Eukaryota; kingdom Viridiplantae; phylum Streptophyta; class Magnoliopsida; order Lamiales; family Lamiaceae; genus Galeopsis; species Galeopsis tetrahit. The sequence continues at coordinate 84,857,154 of OY776120.1, forward strand.
CTTGTTTGTTGTTCTCTGAATTCATCTTGTATCTGCTTAGTGAGTCCTTTTTGATTTTCTGCATTGTAATGCCCTTGATATATATGAAAGGATCACTATTTTCTATCAAAGATAACAACTCATTATCTCAACTAACCTGACATAACCTATACTTGATTTATTATTGTGCTAACAGTTTGTTTCAGGAAAGCTGACCAGATCATACATCCTGAAGACAAAGTTTAGTATAAGTCAAGTTCCCTTTGTAATAGGTTTTGGCATCATCAAAAAGGGGGAAATTGTTGGGAAATAAAATGATTTTGATTAAGATACCAAAACCCCTGATTGATGATGATCAGATTAGTTGAGATACAGTCATGAAAAGCATCAGTCTAGTTATCTCAGGATAGTTGAGACAATAAAAATGCTTAAGTCTAAATTTCAGTGGTGAGATTTATAGTTCAGGATAGTTGTCCAAAGCTGGAATGTTAGGCAGCTTGTTAAGTGTAAGTACTTTAGGACAAGTCTGCTGAAGGATACAACATTGTCAAGTAAGCTGAAGAGGACAACATGGCTGAGTGATCAAAGGCAAGAAGTAAAAGCTGCACTGTACTGATAAGAGCTACATCAGATCAGCTTGTAAATGATTGAAGATCACAACATTGAATGCTGCTTACTCAGAAGACATATTAATTGAAGCATTTATTATCAACAAGCCTGAACAAGCATTAAAGACATAGAAGCATTAAGGACTGAAGGAGTGAATGAATGTTGGAACATTCCAAATTGCAGCAATAATGTTCAAGGAACTTGTCCCATCTGACCGTTGGTGGAGTACAAGTCTGCCACAATCAACCTTGGGAAATGTGCAAATATGGAAGCTGACACAAGTCTTTATATCCACATTTTTCAGAAGTCAACACATTCATTCAAGCAACGAACAAAGAACTTTTTACTCACTGGATAACAGAAGGTTACCCTCCATAGCCGTTTCAAGGAAGCTGCAAATAGACAATTTGAAATGCTATCTCTCCAACGGATAGTTGCTCAAATTGCTCTATAAATTCAGAAGTGATCCAAGGATTCAAGCATCCAACTATCTGCTATCAAACTATCATCAAGCAATCAAAGGAAACCAAAGCTATTCTCAAGAATCCCAAGTTTCTTGATCACTTCAAAAGTTAAGCCATTTCTTGTAAAATCCCAAGCTTAGCATTGAGATATCATAAGCCTTTACACTGTTCTTATTGTAAAGGATATCTCTATTAGTTGGAACCAAACCTCAAACCCTTACCTCATTTAGTGAAAGAGTGTTTGTTGTAGAAGTGAGAAGTTAAGGACTATTATTGAGAAACACAGTCTTAACTCAGAGAGATTGAGCACTAGGACTCAGATTATCCTAGGGATCAAAGCACTAAGGAAGTGTTGTTGATCAGTGCACCTTGGCACTATAAAACAAGCTAATTCCATTGTCAAGGAATTATCCTGTTTAATCAGGGAAAGTGGATGTAGGAGTATTAAGACTCTGGACCACTATAAATTGCTTTGTCATTTACTTACTGCACTCATTCTACTGCTTGCATTACTTACAATCATTCATTTTCAAAGGAGTTAATTAAGTAAGTTAAGAAAAACTGTTTTGGACAAAGTCCCTGATCAACTATATTTTCAAAAATTAACTTGGAGTATTCTTTCAAAGAAAATGCCAACCACATTCCGCACTTAGTAATTCATTTAGATATTTATCCAACTGATCACTTTCTAGTTTTCAGTAGGACATGTATCTATAGAAGTTCACTCAGGCTAGTTTTCAGACAACCTTCCTGATCAAATCAAACTGCTGTTTTCAAAAAGAAAGAAAGAATTTGCATACACAAGTGCATTCCCCCCCCCCCCTCATACACTTGTGTCATACTCCACTAAGGACCAACATATGCCTACCAAATATTCAAGATACAAAAGATATTTACATATTTCCTATCTATTATTATATGAACGAGTGAAGAGCGCGTGCTTCGATCGTCTATATCAAATGTATCCTCGTGTTTTCAGGTGCGTAATGCGTATATGCAGAATCACAACATGTGTATTCATGTTATTTTGTGTCAAATGGCGTTGAATGATACATAAATATGCATACCTTGAAATTAGAGGGAAAATTGTCTTCCCCATATCTCTCCATAACAATTAGATTCTCGCGAGGCTTTAGACCCAAGATTAGATGACTTGGTCAAACTTCTTATCTTATTTGTCCCACAGTGATAAACATGGAAAATCATGGGCACACTCATTGCTCCACAATTCTTTTGTATCACCCTCTTTCCAATGGGCCTTGGCCATATCTTCAATAAACCTTTGTAATCATGGGCTTGGGCCTCCAAATACCTTCATGGGATTTAATTAGGCCCATGAGGGCCCGATCAAACATTCATATCTAGGAGAGACGTTACAAGATTATAGTCGGTATTGCCAAATGAATTCCCTACTTGGATGAAAATCATCGATTGAGAATCATTCATCGTGATTTGAAAGCCGATAATGTACCTCTGGATAGGGAAATGAATCCCAAAATTGAAGACTTTGATGGTACGACATATAGAGAGAATGAGAGATATACAAACAAATATATTGTATTTTCATGAGTAATGAGAGGTTATATGGGTGATTTATATAGATACATAAAGAGATATATTTCCATATATAAAAAAATATCTACAATATATATTTGTATCCTATTACGCCCCCTCAAGATAGAGCACCAATCTTGTTCATAAGACGAAGACGGGAGAACATCAACTAGTTGATCGACAGGCGCACATGAGCTATTGTGATGATCGAGACAAAGGAGTAGGACGTCCAACAAACATATATAGTGGTTATTGTGAGCGGTTTTGTGCGTATGAAACAAGAGGATCTACGCCTTATAGGCGAGGTGGGCGGTTTTCTTGCTATTCGTGGTGAGCGAAACAGTAGAGAGGAAGAATGTTGTCTCGTTCTTGATGGGTATACAATGAAAGAAGAACAAAAAAGTGGTTGTTCTTGGGCGACATTTTCACAGAAGAACAAAAAACGTGTTCTTGATGGGCACGTCACCAATCTCACGCGCACGAAACATGTTCATAGGTCTGCAGGAACTCATACACTTGTCTTTCCACTTTTTTGCGACTAGAGGAGGCAACGACAATGCTTGATCCGTCTTCAAACCTGGTTTGAAGGTCTTGAGTTTTGATTTGTAATGTTACTTTGTTATGAACTTATAGACCCTAAAAAAAATTAGATTAAACTTCTCAATCAACAATTGCTAACTTATGTAATTTTAGCAAACAAGTTTACAACAATAGTAGGCTGATTAGCTAAACTAAGTCTCAGTTCATCTAGACTCTATCAGATGAGTTATTTGTGAAAAAATCTATATCTTGTTATGGATCAAAAACAAATCATATACTCCCTCCGTCCCAGAATTTTGTGCATGGTTTGACCGGCACGGAAATTAAGAAAATTGAATATAGTGATATGTATGGTAGAATAAAGGAGGGGTATTATTGGTAATTCATTGACTAAATTGTGTGGAGATTTGACTAAAGTTATATATTGAGTTAAGTTGTGGGCCCAAGTAAAATAAAGGAGGGGTAATATTGGTAAAAATTATGTGAGTTATTTCCTTTTTTAGAGTGTGCAAATAATGTTGGGACGCCCGTTAAGGAAAGTGTGCAAATAATCACGGGACGGAGGGAGTATTACTCAACCCATTCACAAGTGTGCATGTTTTTCTTTTTTAATTGTTCACATTAAATGTGCATTTTTTTAAAAAATATACATCACCCGACTTATTTTATTTTCCTGTACGTGAATTGTAGACTGAAATTTTCTACTCTTTTTTCTTCTACGGTAAGTTTTATAAGAATTGATATGATCTTGTTGAAATATATATTTTGAAAAGTGAAGAAGGAAAATAAATTGTAATCTATATATATAAAAGGAGAATGTGGCTCTCCTGCATTTGATATGTGTCATTTTAGACTCCTTCTACTTTTGACACGTGTCAATATGCTTCTGCCTTGTGTCAACACTGTGCCAAAATTATTTACATGTGTTCAGCCATGTGTCTTTCTTCTTCTTTTAACATATCTAAAAAAATCAAACTCTTCATCTTCTCCTTTTGTGAAAAAAAAAAAAACTCATTCTTTCTTGTTAACGTTTCTAAAATATCAATGCCGCTTTATAGATGTGTCTTATTACTTTTTCATTGCCGCTTAACTTCCACTGAAAATATGTGATTTAGTGAGATTAAAATGGAAATGAATGTAGTTTCTCAAGAACTATCAGTTTAGCTTTGTTCAGTATGTCGTACTTTCTATGTTGGCAACGTTAGCATTACTCTCTTTGTGGAGTGCATATCTATACCCAAGAATATGTTTTTCAGCTTTTGTTTGTTCATTTATGAATGAGATTCACTTGATCTATATGATAACTCTGTGGCTAATTTATATTGCAGACTTTAAATTTAGAAGTTTGGTTTCAACGCCCAAAAGATGTCATAAAGAAATTGGTATATAGAGATTTGGACCTTGGTTGGACACTACAATGGAATTTAGACAGGGAAGGGAATACACCCACTGATCTTTATTAATCGAGTTGATTCACATAATTAGCATAGGCCATTGAAATAAAGTGTCTTGAAAGTTCTTATTTCTTTCACGGTTGGATATTGCTCTTATTCCATTTTGTGTAATTTATTATTTGGGGTCAGAAACTAGCACTACTTTCATTTGATTATCAAGATTTACATTCTTCTTGTAGGGAGATGAAGATCTCATTATTGTTCACGACTCTCTTGACTATGGAGATTGTCGTTTATCTCTTGTAGTGAGTAGTTTTCTTATGATTGTAACAAAAATCTGTGAATTTCTTCTGTAATTTGAGCTCTTAAATTGGAAAATATAATATTCTTCTTTACTTCTTAGATCCCCAAGTATGGCATATTGCTTGCACTGGGTCCTAAATTCATGAAAGAGAATGGTCGGAATCACATGACATTCTCATCTCCTAATGGAGCTTTGGAAGCAGCTCCTGCGGTAACCAAAGAACATTTATATATTTATATATATAGAGAATAATGTGAACTCTGCTACAATAATTAATTTTGATTTATTTTTTCACTGGTTCATTTTCCATCCCTGCATTTACCTTTATTTTTTCCTGTTGGGCGAGGGGCCTAGTGAATGGGGAGCTATTATATAGTGAATGTTAGTATATCTATATCTTTCCTAATCCTATTATGGCTGGCTGGATCAATCTCCTTTGACATAGGTTTATCATTTTAGGCTATACTCATTGCTAGCAGAATGCCATTGATCCAACGGAAAGGTGTACTAGATGTCCACTTCTGAATTCTGAATCTGTATGTATATTGTGTTATTGCGGTTGTCTTATTTGTATCCTTTTATATAAAAGCTTTTTCTTAATTAAGTTGTTTTAATGGAAGTTCGCTACCACTTTCTTCGCCTTTGAAACCAGCAACTAATGAGATGATTGAAAAGGTTTCTCAATGGATTGAGATGAAGAGTTTGATTTGTACGTGATGCAAGGAGAAGTCACCTCATGAAGGGAGATTTGACAATATTTGGTATAGGTAAGTTGTTGTAATCTGTTAACCCCTCACTTTCTCTATGATATGTGTTCATTTCATTCGAAGTTTCTAGAAGTTTTCTACAAAATGTTGTAGTGTTGACATCATCAATGTGCCTTGTGTTATCAAGTTCATTTTGCAACTATTACTTTCTGCAAATGATTGCTCAGATTGGAAGGGATTACTATGATGGAGTTTTTAATTTAGGTTCGTCAAAGATTTCAAGGTTTAGATTATTACATATCAGTAAATGCAAGGTTTAGTAATCCCTTTAAAATAAGATGACTAAAGTGCAAATTAAGAAGTGGTGGACACGCTTTCTGAATATTTCCATAAACTGGTCAATTTGAGTTGTTACTTTTTTTCTGATGGCTCTTAGGAATTCTTCATCTCATCAAAATTTTGATTTCATTCGACCCACAAATTCAGGTATTACATGTTTCATGAATTTAGTTTTGTTTTCCCGAAAGTTTGTTAATTAGTGTCGAACGCGTGATGAGCTTAGAAATTATAATTAGTAAATTGCTAAAAGGGTTGTGATATGGTTTTGTATATTTGCTTTGTTTTATATCGTTCTGCTTTTGGGGTTTAGTCGTTTTATGCGTGGTTAATTAAAGGGCTTCCAGGAATGGTAGTTATGATTCAAAAATTGTGAGTGAATTTGTGGTTTTTGGACTTTTCTTCAAGGCATGGCAAATAAAGTAGAAAGGAAAAATGCAAATGTTTTTATGGACTATTTTGATGGAGCTTCATTATCGGTGGGAGTTTATCTAAAAGTTTAACTCGAAAATTTTGTTGATGTTCACAATCAATCTCTAATTAATCTAAAGGGATGGAACTGTGATGCTTGTGCTTAGGGTAAATGTTATAACTGAATGTATTTTATGAATAATTCAAGATTGGCAAACTATTTTTTTTTTTATGCAGGCTGCTGATCCTCCCCATTCGAGCAAATGTGTTACATTTAAGTACACAATCCCCTGTTCCACTATTGTAAGTTGGTATACTTAAATTTTACATATTTTTAGAAATTGTGTTTAGAATACAAGAAATCTTTAATGCAATTTAAAATGAATGGACCTGGTTTTCTTGGTGCATTTTTATGTGAAAAGAATAAGGCATAAACAAATATAAATGCTTAGATGGATGCAAAATTAATTTTGTTGTAGTATGGGGTGTGGATAAAATGGAATATTAGCTCACAAAGGCATTGGTACAAAAGACATGTTATACTTGACCAGTCGGAAAAAATATATTAGATTTTACTAAATACAGTAATTGTTGTCGTATAGTGATTATCCTTCCGGGCTCTTCAATACGATGTTTGAGTTTTCAAGTTGTTGGCTGAAAGATGCAGCATACACCAAAACATACTCTTTCTTTTGATGGGATGTTTATAAGACTGTATACAGTTGCATTAGAAAAGTCTCAAATGGTGCTTAAGGATCATGTGAAGAAGGAAGTTCCATCTGCAGCATTGGCAAGGTATGTCATGGGGTTGCTTGTCTAGATGTTTGTAGTAACATGATTACTGCTGATACAATCCTTTCTTATCTTTTGAAGTATTTGGTGTCTTCCTATACAAGGATGCTTGCATTCCTACGCTTTTACGCCTTGAAATTTTCACTAATATATTGTGAATTATCACACAATTACTCAAAAGAGTTATCACTAGCTAATTCATATATTGATTTATTAATTTTGCAAAAATAGTGTGAATAAGCTGAATTTTGGGGCACCAGCATGGATGGTGAGCTGATAAAACAATATGCATTTATAGAGACAGGATTGTTGCTTGACGACAACCTTTCTGTAGCTAAAACAATATTGTATGTGTTTATAAATACTTAACACTTGCCAATATTAGAGTTGTGTGAAAACAAATCAATGTTGTCTGCTATAGTTATCTCTTAGATCTGGTTATTACTTCTAATGCATTAAACAGTACTACTGACGTGCTATTTCTTAAAGGGTTGGTCTGCTATGGACTCGAGTGCATGTTGTGCACCCTAGTGCATGTTGCACTTTTTAGTTTACTGACTTACACTTTTTGGTAAATGGTGTTGCACTTTTAAATTATTAAACTGTATAATAATATATTTAGTAATAATTGAAAAGTGCAACACCATTTACCAAAAAGTGTAAGTTAGTAAAACTGAAAAGTACACATGGACTAGGGTGCACAGCATGCACTCGAGTGCATACTAGACTTTACCTTTCTTAAATCATAATAGTACTGTAGCTGAAGTGAACAACTTTTTTTCAGGTTTATTGATAAGTTTGGGACTCATGTAATTATTGGTGTAAAGATGGGTGGGAGTTAGAATGTCATATTGGATATATAATATATTTCATATATATTATATATTGTGTTTATGTTAACTTTCCTTATTAACCTAGATTTGAGATATATATTAGATATGTTTTAATGTAAATATTTAATGTAAATATTTATCCATATCTTGTAAATATAGATACACTTTGTATCTATAAATACATCTCTTGTAAACATATGGTATCAGAGCCTCTCGGCTCACGCCTCGATCCCACCCAAACCCTCGTAATCGTTGTTCGATATTCTTTGTCGTACAAAACCCACGATTATCCCAACCTCATATATACAAGTTTCTTCTTCCCCGTAATTGTTGTTCGACGTCGTACAAAACTCACGATTACCCCAACCTCAAGAAGACAAGTTTCTTCTTCCCCGTAATCGTTGTTCGACGTTCTTGTCGTACAAAACTCACGATTACCCCAACCTCAAGAAGACAAGTTTCTTCCTCCCCGTAATCGTTGTTCGACGTTCTTATCATACAAACCTCACGATTACCCCAACCTCAAGGAGACAAGTTTCTTCCTCCCCGTAATCGTTGTTCGACGTTCTTGTCGTACAAAACTCACGATTACCCCAACCTCAAGAAGACACGTTTCTTCTTCCCCGTAATTGTTGTTCAATATTCTTGTCGTACTAAACCCACAATTACCCCAACATCAACGAATCATACGGCTAACGCCTCGATCCGAAACCCTCCCCTATAGTCGTTGCTCGACGTCCAGCGCCGTCCAAACTCCCGACTACCACCCTTAACCGTTGCTCGGAACCCAACACCGATCAAAACTCCCAGTTACAACCCTCTCACAGTAACTAATTTTGGTTGAACTCCAACCAACCGCCGGTATACAATCCCTCCTCCATGGCAGCGCTGCAACTCCACCATCCAGCAGTCTTGATGGTCGTCTGTCCTCCTCGGCCTGAACAACCGCTCGCGACGCCATCTTCTTTGGCACACGCATCTCAATCCCTCACAGCCTGACCTGCTTTGCTTCCCCTCTCGTCTTCAATTGCTTATGATCAAGATTGGACTCTCGTACGGTGCTCCATCTTGAGGGGCGTATTGGATATATAATATATTTGATATATATTATATATTGTATTTATGTTAACTTTCCTTATTAACCTAGATTTGAGATATATATTAGATATGTTTTGTATCTATAAATACTCTCTCTTGTAAACACTTTACAATCACTCAATAAAATTATAATTTTCGTAATTCATTGTTTCTCTATATGTCATTCTTCATCTGTTCAACCAGCTGATGTGCAGAAAAGATTGAAGGTGATGGCAGATAAGAGGTTTTGGATGCAGTTGGACAAAATGAATTGGGTTCCAGAGTGATAATCGTTTTAGTCGTTCTACTTTTTGTCAATGAAAATCTTCAACTCTAATTCTTGCGGCTGAATCGTTTTAGTCTTCAATGTGTTGGATTGTTTTTCTAATTCATTTAATTTCAGTTTAAGGAATGATTATGATTCTCATTTGTTATTTTGCAATTCGATTTTTTGTTTGTATCATACACTACATAATTATTTCCTATTTATTTTGTAATTCTTATGGATTTGTGTTATTTTTCGATTCATTCTTTGCAAAAAAATTACACATCTCATGTAATTAGATAATTATTTCAATTATAAATTGATTTGTTTAATTGATAGGAATGGTGAAACAAGATTTACTTTTTCACATTGTCTACTTGCCAACTTTAGATATTCTAATGTTGCTTCAATATATATTGCAAGGTTTTGACACTTTTATATTAGGATTTGAAGTGCGTTCGTATTTTGATATTTGCTGAAAGTGTGGTGTGGTGTATGTATGAAAGTGTTTAAGTATAAGTAGATAAATGTTGCACAGAATGTTGAGACAAATAGTGCAACACTGACTCTAACAGAATATCAGAAATTGAGATACACAGCGGAAGACTTGAAACACTAAAAACAAATGAGACACAATGGAAATACTTTTAACATAGATTTTATAAATAAAAATCTATGTCTGCCTTATGGCGTAAAATCAATACTTATCTTCAAGTACAAATGTTGTGTGAAATGTTACAACAATAACTTTCACAACGAAACTATAAACGAGGCAGGTGCCAAGTCTAGAAAACGAACTAAGTGTATAAATTATACACTGTCGAAATGCCTAGTCTATCTAATGATTACACTCTCAATAGATAAGAAGACACACAGTCATACGGGTGGTATACAACGTATGAACTAAAATGTAGAACTATTGGCCACAATTTCCTAACAGGGATGAACGCTCGGTCTAGGATATTGATCGAATAGAGCACACTGAATTATGAAGCCTTCAATGGGTATTTATAGTGTGGGATACGAAATTCTAGAGGCTTCCACATTGAGGTCCTATTTTTTAGAAAACTCAACTTCCACAACTTCCATGATCTTTCTAGATCCTTCTAGGCTGCTCCAGGTCGTTCCAAATGCATCTAGGCTGTTCTAGCATGTTCTCCAATGTTCTGGAATCTTCCAGGTTCCAGATCCTTGTAGAAGCTTCTAGATCCTGCCAGAAATGCGACAACATTTAGATCAACATTTAATGTAGCATTTCAGAAAAGACTTAGAAAAAATCTCGGAAGGTCAAATTTAGACGTTGTTGATAATGTTAAGACATTTAAGAATTAACAACATCTACAATCTCCCCCAATTTGACCTTTCGACTACAACACACTTGATGCACATATATTTCTATACATACTCAGTTTTATGTACTTAGTTGAGGTTGACATCATTGCTAAGCACTAGTCAAGACAATACCTGTTGTAATCGTTGGATCAAATCAAATGAAGATCAAGGATAATTTCATAATGATCCATGCCAAAGGATCAAAACTATTTTATCAAAAATAGAATAAGTATAAACTATACACTTACTCACAACATAAGTAACTATACTAAGACAATAAGTTGAACTGGAAGAAATTCACTTAGAATCTAAGTATGACACTAACAAAAACAAAAACAGAGCAAAACATAATGTAAAAAGAATATAAACAAAAACAGACACTAATACTATACACAACCTGCAATATTAGACACATGATAATCTGCAAACAAATTAAGCAAGGCAGTAAACAAATATCAAGTGGAACCATTAAGCAAGTTGCAGTAAAAACATCCTATCATCTAAGAAAATAAATAACAAGTGTATCAGAATTTCAGAATTCAAACTTAAACATTAATACAAAGGTAGAACTGAATAAATGGCTTATATTGCTGTGGTAACAGCTGCAGCATCATCTTCCTGCACCATAGCCATTGTGGGTTTCAGATCTCCCCCTGTCTTGTAGCTTGTCCCTGTTCATCAATGTTCCTGTTCATCAACTTCATCCACAAAGTAAATAGATGCAAGATGTGCAACTACATCAGTAACAGCAGCATCTCTTCCAGCATCAGGTACAGCACCATCATCAGCAGCAGCTGGAACTCCATCTTCATTTATCTCCTCAATGACCACATTGGAGTTGGATGGTGGTGGTACTCCCCCTGTTGTAGGTGAAAGGAGGTTGGTCCACCTGTCCTTCAGGAACTGGAGTTCATCTATTGTTTCCTGCAAGTGCTTGAGCTGCAATTTGATGAATGCCTGTGAAAGATACACATTACCAGAAATGTTGATATGGATGTTCTCAACATTTGGGGGTGCATTTCTCTGTCTTGATCTGGATGATTCTGGATGATCAGAAGTTGAGGGTCTTTGCTGATGTTCAGTAGTTGAAGGCCTGTGCTGATGATCAGTACCAGGAGCAGTCAAAGGCAGATCAATTACTCTATCCCCAGTGAGTAAGGCAGGAGCTATGGCCAGTAATGGTACTCTCTGTAGGTCCCTAAGTTGAGTTAATATCGAGGGAAGCTAAAGAAAATGTCTAGAGAGGGGTGAATAGACTTTTCTAAAATCTTTCGATATATCAGAATTACAATGTGCGGAATACGAAATTAACAATGAGCCCAATTAAAGATTATACTCAACTTATTTCGAGAACTCTGTTTCAGTGTTTACTCAACTAATCTTGTTCAGTTATGTATGTTTAACAAGTAAACAATTAATCAATTCAAACAAACAAAACAGTAAAGTAAATCAAAGACGAGATTTATAGTGGTTCGACAACTTGTCTACATCCACTCTCACAAACCCAGTTGTGAAATTCTTATTAACTCTTCCAATCGAGTAATATGTTCTTGTAGCTTTAAGTCCCAAGAAATAAGACTTAGATCTTCTCGATTATATCTCCAGATATATCTTCGATCTTACTAGCTATTTTACAAGTAACTAGCAACTTGAAACAGTAAACGAAAATAAAACTTCTCTTCGTTCAGTAGTAGCCTTCTGATTTCTTCACTTGTCTTGTGTAGCTTCACTTTCTGAACTTCAATCTCTGAGATAAACTTCGAACAATTCTTCAGTATGTAGCTTCAGTATATGTATTTCAGTAGTAGCTTCAGTATGTATTTTTCAGTTGTCTTTGAATGATAAACACCTTGAGGTATTTATAGATTCTAGAAATCAAGAACTCAGTTAGTTGTAACCAACTTTTCTTGAAAACTAACTTCTAACTGAAACTTCTTATCCTTTCACGCGTTTCTTCAGTTAATTAGTTATTCCTTAACTAACTCCTTCAATTTTATCTTCAACACGCGTTTCTGTAACTAACTTTAATCTTCTTGTCTTGTCTTGTTGAGTCGTACCTGTCTTGTGTAGTAGTAGTAGACCGTGTCTTCTACTTTATCTTGTGCAGTAGACTTATTCCGATTACAACATAGAACTAGTCTAGTCCTATCAACTAATCCTAACAAGACTATTACATTACTTTAAGCTCTTGTTATAAAGCTTAGTCAACTTATAAAACTATACATATAATCTATCTATTACATTTAAAATCATGAGCTCTATACAAAAATTATTCATAGCTCAATAACAATCTTAACATATACAAATAACAAATATGAAGTACTTATAAATCGTACTTATCTTTCAATAATACTTGTCTTTTAAAAACTAGTACTTGTTTTGTGAATTCTACTGATCTGTACAAGACGACTTCAACTTAACTAGACTAGATCAGTCAACACTTAGAAAATATTCAAGTCTTCTTTTGGCTTATCAAAACTTCATCTTTTATCTTTTATCATCATTTAGGACTTGTTCTAGGATTCATATCCCAACAATTTCCCCCTTTTTGATGAAGCCAAAACTACTTGAATCTTTTCCACAATAATAGACTAGTTAAGTAGTTATCTTGTCTTAAACATCAAATAGTACTTATCTTTTCATTCATTCAGAAATATGATCAGTAGATATTACAAATACTTAATCAAAATAAAACTAAGTAATCAGAGCAAAAAAAATCTAGTCTTGAAGAGTACCTTCTTCTGGATTTGAAACACAGAATGCATCTAGGAGTCTCTTATGAATTACTCTGATATGGTCTTCAGTCTCGATCTTCTCCTTGTCAAGTAGCTCTTCTTCAAATTTCTTGATCTGGTTAAGATCAACTCTTTTACCTGAGCTGGTCATGGGAGTCTTCCATCTTGGAAAGATCGGTACTAAAATGTTGAAATTCGCAGCAGCAGATATCCTCAATATCAGATTCCAAAGCATTTGATTCTGACCTTCCATGAACTTATCAAACATAGAATACAGTTCATCTGAACTTTCAGAGTCACCATACTTTCTGATTATCCAGTGATCAAGTTCCCATTGTCTCTTCACTTTGAGCCATTCTTGACGATGCTCTTTGTCAATGAAGTAGTCAATGAACTGATCTTCCATTTTCTCTTCATCAGCCTTCAGCTTCTGCAAATTCTCAATATGTTTTTCAATCTTCTTTTTGCTTGCATAATGAGATTCATCACTTGGATCAACAACCTTCTGCTTTTTCACTTTTGTTGTTGTCTCCACTTCTTTCGGCTCTTCTATCTGAATAGATTTCCTTTTAGATATCAATCGAGTCTGAACTTCACCTTCAGGAGATGCAACTGCTTTGCCCTTCTCCTTCTTCTTCAACTCTTGTGCTTCAGCCTTAGCTTGCTCAACTTCTGCAGTTTTAACCAACCTGCCTCTGCCTCTTTTAGGCTTTCTGAGATCTTGCATAGCTTCAGCAGCTTCCTTCGCTTCTGGTTCAGCACTGGATTTAGCTTTTTCTCCTTCAGTACTAATATCCACTCGATTTGTCTTTGTCTCTTCCCCCTTTTTAGCTTCATCAGTAGCCTGGAGAGAGAAAAGAGAAGTAAAACGAGTCATCTCTTTATACATGGCTTGCTTCATTAGGCTTGTAGCTCTTTCAATCTGCCTTTCATGAGAACTATTTTGACTCAACTTGTCCAGCTTGGTTGCCACCAACTCCAGCTTTTGAGTAGACAAGTTCAACTCATTCTTAAAATGTGTTGCAGTCAAACGTAACTTCTTATTCTCATCAGTCATAGCACAAATAAGTTGTTTAGCTTGGACTAACTGATCATAAGCTTCCTTCCTCTGAACATCAGCAACCTCGATTCTTGCTCTATAGACTCTTTCCAACTTCCTGGATTCAGTAGCTAGAACACGAGCAAAATCGACTGAACTTTTCTCCGAGTATTCAACCTGATCTTGGAGAAATCCTTCAAGTTGCTCAAACATATGTTGTCTGAATTCATCATCTATCTGATTGACTTCATTCAAGATCATCTCTTTTGAACTTGTCACAAGGACATTGTTTTGTTCAACAAGAGTCTTCTTTAAATCAGATTTGAGAAAATCATCAATGGACGATTTTATAACACCTTTCAAGTCTGCTTTCAACTCATCTATGGAAGCAGTTGAGAATGCTTGAGATGAATGACCAACTTCAACATGAGTGGCTTCTTCCATGATCACATCATCAGCAACAGATATTACTTCAAGTAATTGGCCTTCTGTAGCAGTAGTTAAGACCTCGTCTTCCACTACTTCTGATTCTAGTAGCACACTTCCAGCTATGGCTTTCAGACTTAGAAACGGATAATACGGCACTATAGCTAACTTAGCTTCCTTAGCCTTCCTTATAGCATCAGCCAAGTCCTTTCTCAACAAGGCGTGCAACTTCTCCATATATCCACAAAGTTCAATGGGAAGTAAATCATCAGAATATCGATTAATGAAAGCAAAATCTGACCTTGGGCTGTTAGCATGATCTACTTGAAATCTGAACACAATGCCTCTCAACTGATTTGAGACATTGTCTAACTCCAATATAGGATCAGTAGACTGGAGTTCTTCAGCTTGGGTGACTTCAGACATAACCACATCACCGTCAAAATCTGAATCCGAAACTTGAACACCCACATCAAATTTCGAATCTGAGCACATCAAATCATCAGAAATGTTTAGCAATCTCTTTGCAAGAGCAGTGATGGCATGAGCTGGGAATAACTCTGAATGGTCTTGAACACCACTGTTCTCCTTCTGTTCCATTTCCCAGTCCATAAAGTTTGAGATGCCTCATTTTCCTAGGATGACTTCGAAAAGATCATCCGTGCCAGACTTCTTCAATGCCACCCAAGTGCATATTCTTAGAAGTTTTTCAAACTGTTCTGATGCATAGTCGACTTCAATAGCCGAGAGCTTCTTCTTCAAGTTTCTGCTCATCTTCGAACGGATTCTCTTCTCTCTTAGGCTCATAGGATAATATACCAAGGATTCGAATCTAACTTCAGACGGGGTCTGAGTAGGTGGGGTCCCTATCTCAGTTGTTGCAGTGGCAACTGGCGTCTTATCTGAAGTAGATGAGTTAAAAGGTTCAACATATTCTGTTGAGGGTAGGGAGAGAGTTTGGACTGTGGTTTCTGGGGGCTCCAATGTATCTTGGTTTGGTGTGACAACTGTCGGAGTATCAGTTGTATCAATTATGGGAGTGTTTAAGGGATGACTGGCTCTCAGCGGTCGTGCTGCCAGTACTTGTGAGGTTGGGGGTACAGAGCGAGGCCTAGATCGATGTGACCTAGCCTTGGTTCGAATAGAAGTAGACGGGAGAGAGAGAGGAATTGAAACAGATTGAGTAGAAGTACCAACCTGTATACTCGACTCGACTGGATGAGTAGGCGATTCAACTCGTACGAGAGTATACATTTCAGGAATTTGTTCACTCAACTCCTTCTCTTGTTTCGACTCTTCATCTGACTGAGTCTTCTCTGAGTCGTCTGCACTAGACTCTGCTTCTTCAGACTCATCTTGTGAAGAACTGGATGAATTTGCATACGGCAACACCTCTGAATCATCAACTTGAACTTGCCTTGGGGCAGCTGGCCTTGCAGCAGCCTGCTTCCTCATTGCTTCTATTTTTAAGTAGAACTTAAGAGGATGAAAGGGCTTTCCTTTGCTCCAATCACTCTTGTTGGGCATCAATAGTGGGAGTAATATACTCAGCTTGTTACCATATCCAACCGCCTGTGATACTACCCAATTGCGAGTATCAACATCCACTCTAACACTTCTTTCGAAGTACATCATCCTGTCAGCTATCAGTTTAAACCAATTACCCTCAGTGATTCCATCATATATAGCCGCCATTACCCTTGTTTTGGATTGGGTAACTGAGTCATGAGACCCAGTGGCACATAGAAGCATCTTTCTTGCTATGTCCAGTAGAGTGCAATATTTTTCCAAGAGTTCGCCCTTCTTGGCTGTAGGAGCTTTACCATCTGGTTTCAGCTTCATTTTCTTCCCACAGAAAATGCTTAAATACCTCATCTCCTGACCTTCAGCATATTTCTCCACATCAATCGTTCTGATGGGTAGCTTCAATCTTTCGAACATAACTTCCCGAGTGATTTCCACTCGATTTCCACCAATAAATGATTCAATAACATCTCCTTGTCTGTTGGCGTTGGCATAGAATTCCAGAACTTCTTCCTCCAAAACAACTTGAGGAAACGCCTCCAAGTAGGGTTTTAGACCGCATCTGATGCATTTGGTCAAGATTTCTACATTTCCTTCCTTGTGATTTCCTTTGAAGAACAGAGATGGTTCAACATGCACTTTGTTGTCATTTATGTATCTGCCTAGATCAAATGGTGCCTGAATGTTGGAGCTTACATCGAAAATAGAACGAATCGACATGATGAATTATTTGTAATGAACAATAGAATTGAATAAGTAAGAAATCAATTGTTTAGCAAGTAGTAGAGTTATGAGAACGTGGGTTAAAATGTGTGCAAGTGTTGGGTTTTGTTTAAAAACTGAATTTTTGATCCAACGGTCAAGATTGAAGGATTAGATCCAACGGTCATGCCTTTTGGTATTCGGTTACGGAACCGAGAATACACTGTGATTTGATTTTGTAAAAGTTGAAATCCGCCTTTTCTATTGGCAGAATTGAGGAGTGTACTCATCTGACCTAACATATTCGTATTTTGGCGCGAATTGAATGTGTACACCTCATTAAATGGGGGGGGTGTATAAATCCAATTCTAGGATATTCAAATTTTAACACAATCAAATTACTTTAATATCCTTAATTAGTTTCGAATAAACACTTAACACATTTTAATCAAAAAAAACTTAGCTTGTCTGTTCGAGTCCATCCAGAACAGATGAGTAGGCCTAATCTTCGTAAGGCGAGTAGACTTAATTGCACAAGACGAGTAGTCTTATGACCACCAGTCGAGTTCCCCCTTCGACTGTGCTTATCTATTCCGAATGTCGAACACCTTTATGTTAGTGCACAAGACGAGTTCCCCTTCGACTGTGCTTATCTACTTTGAACATCAAACTATTATTTTTACCTGTCTTATCTTGTGTTACAGATTAGATGCAATACAGGTAGTCGAGTAAAATAAATAAGTAAGGTGAGTATCAATCTAGCATAATGGTCAAGATTCAAACAAGATGACTGTTAACAAACTTAAGAGTCAACATAAGGATTTTTAAGAAATCAAAGATTCCCCCTTAATGTGTATTCCCTTAGTATTACCCTCAGCTTTACCAGCTTCCTCATCGGGTTGTTTGGTCAACTTGTCTGACCTTGTATACCTGTATGTTGAATGAGTAGATGAGTGCTCTGCTCCTTTTGTGGTAACTTGTCTGTTTTGTCTTTCTTCTTAGGACTGTACCTGTCTGGTTAGTACATTTCTACATACTAGTAGGATCAAGATCAATTAGTCCTAGACTAATGCATAAATCACGAAATCGGGCCTCAGCTAATGGTTTTGTGAAAATATCAGCTCTTTGAAAATCAGTATGAATCTTTTCCATGCGAATATCCTTCTTTTCTACATGATCACGTATAAAATGATGTTTCACGTCAACATGCTTACATCGTGTGTGTAGAACAGGATTTTGTGTAATGGCAATAGCACTATTACTATCACAGAAAATAGGAACATTTGATTCACAGATATTATAATCTCTAAGCTGTTGAATAAGCCATAATAATTGACTACAACAACTACCAGCAGCCATGTACTCGGCTTCAGTAGTAGAGGTAGCAACACTTGTCTGCTTTTTCGAAAACCATGAAATGAGTTTTGTGCCTAAGAATTGACAAGAACCAGATGTAGATTTCCTATCTATTCTACAGCCTCCAAAATCAGAATCAGAGTAGCCACTTAGAGATAGATCATCATTTGAGGGATACCATATACCACGATTGATGGTTCCTTTCAAATATTTCAGAATCCTTTTAGTGGTTTCCATATGACTCTCTTTTGGATTAGCTTGAAAACGAGCACATACACCAACAGAAAATGCAATATCAGGTCTACTAGCAGTCAAGTAGAGTAATGAACCAATAAGACCACGGTAATGAGTTTGATCAGTACATTTACCATTCTCGTCTGGATCCATCCTGTAAGTAGGTTGCATAGGTACTCCAGAAGATTTACATGTCTTAATACCATACCTGTCTAGTAGATTACGAGTATACTTTGCTTGATTTATGAAAATCCCTTCTGGGGTCTGTTTTACTTGAAGTCCAAGAAAGTAATTCATTTCACCCATCATAGACATCTCAAATTTACTTTGCATGAGTGTTGAGAAACTTTCACTCAGATTTTTGTTAGGTGATCCAAAAATGATGTCATCTACGTAAATTTGGACGAGTAAAATATCTTTCCCTTCTTGTCTTCTGAACAAGGTTCTATCTACCTTGCCCTTAGTAAAACCATTTTCTAATAGAAATTGAGAAAGAGTATCGTACCAGGCTCTTGGAGCTTGCTTTAGTCCATATAAGGCCTTCTTTAATTTGTATACCTGGTTACCTTTGACTTCGAAACCTGTGGGTTGTTCAACATACACTTCTTCCACAAGAATACCGTTAAGAAATGCACTTTTAACATCCATTTGATATACAGTAAATTTCATGTAAGGAGCATATGCAAGGAACAATCGAATGGCTTCTAGTCTAGCAACAGGAGCATATGTTTCATCATAATCTATGCCTTCAGCTTGTGAATAGCCTTGGGCGACTAGTCTAGCCTTATTACGAACAACTACATCATTCTCATCTTTCTTATTCTTGAAAATCCATCGAGTGCCAACTACATTATGATGTTTAGGTCTATCAACAAGTTCCCAAACGTCATTTCGAACAAACTGATTCAACTCGTCTTGCATAGCGATGATCCAATTGCTATCAGTTAAAGCCTCTTTAATGGTTTTAGGCTCGATAGATGAGAGGAAACAACACCAGCAAAACAGAGATAGACTAGGTTGTTCTTGTGACTCAAAGAGTTGTCGTCTAGTCTTTACACCAATAGTAGAGTCACCAATGATATTTTCAGTATTATGTGCAGATTTCCATGTTTTTCTAGTCTTCGTAAGCATAGTATCATTATCTATATCAGTTATAGCATCATGCATGTCAACATCATTTATATCATCAACAGATTTACCTGGAGTAGATGAGTCAACTAGAGCAGGCATGTCTACTGGATTAGTAGACTTACCTTGAGCACTTACCCTTTCCTTGTCATCAGTTTCGAGGGCTTTCATGAATGGATTGTATGCTTGAACGGATTCATATACCTCTGAGTCTTTGTCAGATTCGATAGTTAGCTCAGTAACTTTCTCACTGATCTTGTTGGCAGACGAGTCCTGTTGAGATTCATCGAAAACCACATGTGGTGTTTCTTCCACACAAAGGGTTGAGTAGTTGAATACTCTAAATGCTTTGCTAGTCGAGGAGTATCCTAAGAATATCCCCTCGTCTGCTTTAGCATCAAATGCATTCAACTTGCTTTTCCCATTGTTATGGATAAAACACTTACAACCAAATATATGAAAATATGTGACTCTGGGTTTTCGACCTTTCCATACCTCATAGGGCGTCTTACCTAGTGCTTTATTGATAGCACTTCTGTTTTGTGAGTGGCATGCAGTATTGATAGCTTCTGCCCAAAACTTCTGAGGCGTATTATACTCTGTCAGCATGGTCCTGCAGGCCTCCTTAAGAGTTATGTTCCTTCGTTCTGCTACTCCATTTTGTTGTGGTGTTCTTGCTGCACTAGTAAGGTGCTGGATGCCATGCTTAGAACAAAATTCTTTAATATAGCAGTTAATGAATTCAGTACCCTTGTCACTACGGATCTTGACAATTGACTGATTCTTCTCAACCTGTAACTTCTTCAACAGATCAGGCAAAAGTGTTTGTGTATCACTCTTCTTGTGTAAGAAGACTACCCAAGTGAACTTAGAATAGTCATCTACCACAACAAGTGTGTACCTTATACCGTTCAAAGTTGGAGGAGTTATTGGGCCATGTAAGTCCATATGTAGAAGTTCAAGAACTCTACTTGTTGAGAGGGATGGAATAGATTTAAAGGAACCTTTTACCTGTTTACCTTTCTGACAGGACGTGCATACATGTGACTTGTAGTAGACTTCATTGGGAATACCTTCCACAAGGTAGTCTCTGGCTATCTTATTAAGAACTTTAAAGTTTAGATGACAGAGGCGTCTATGCCATAGCCAGCCAAGTTCTTTAGGATTCTTAGTAAGTAGACAGGTGTCCCTCGGACAACTGTTCCAGTTCACTATGTACACACTTCCTTGTCTTATGCCGGTCAGTAAGACTGTGTATGTTCTCTTGTCAATGATTTCACATTTGCGACTCTTGAACTACACCTTGTATCCACGATCACAAAATTGTGAAACAGAGAGTAAATTGTATTTCAAGCCTTCAACATAAGAGACATATTGGATCTCTATGTCTCCATTCCGAATGTAACCGAATCCTTTAGTAACAGCAGTGGAGCTATCACCAAATATTACTTTTGGTCCTTCTTGCTCATGGTAGCTTGATAAGAGAGTCTTGGTACCAGTCATGTGGTGCGAACAGCCACTGTCTATGTACCAAGTTTCTCCTATTGAGCCACCCTTCTTGTATAGATCGAGTCGACCCTGCATTAGATGATATTACATAATTTAGGTACCCTCCTTGTTTATTGGGGTCCTGGGGGGTTAGTCGAGTTCAATGGAATCCAAATGTACATTGGAGTCCTGAACAAGTTTTATCTTCTGAGCTTTCGACCATATTAGTTGCAAAATAAGACCTTGTTGTCCTTATCTGGCCTATCAGTTGAGTTCGGGTCTACTCTTTGGAGATAGCCTTTCGACTTGATCTCTACTTGAGCAGGCACTTGTCTATGATAGTCAGAGTAGGGTTTGTATGCATTAGGTCCATACGGTTTATAGACATGTTTAGGTCTTTCTTCTCCTTCGATATCATATGACAAAGGTGGAGGATATAGAACAGCTTGTGTACGATATTTTGTACTTTCCTGTCTAGGTCTAGACGAGTAGAGTTGAGACTGCCTTATGAAAGGAGGTCTAGACTCTTGTCTTCTAGTCTGTACTTGTCTAGTACTCGTCTCCTCAGGATACCAATCCTCGTATCTGACCTGGTTGGATCGTCTACGATTAGTGGTCCTTAGAAGATTAGTTCTAGGTTGAATAGGCTTGTTGTTACCATTCTTTTTACTTCCTTTGGTAGTTGGAATGTTAACTCGAGCTTGTTTTGGTACAGTACCTTTAGTTGGAGTATCAATATCGTATATCATTGGTTCTTTTCCTTTATCATTAGTCAAAGAGCTTGAGATGAAAATAGTAGGGTTCTTAGGAACTAGAGTAGACGAGCTTGATGTCTCAGCACCTAAGCCTGTCTTGTCAGCAGGAGCCCTATACCTATCTGACAGTTCAAGGTTAACCTTTGAAGAGTTAACCAGGTCAGTAAGTTTAAGGTCTAGAGTGACAACCTCGGTTTCTAAGAACTTATTACGTTCTTCAAGCTTTTTGCACTTGCTTTTTAAAACATTGAAATCATGTTTCTCAGTAGCATGTGTCTTAAGTAGGTCTTGATACAACTTGTCTGTCAATGCACACTTGTCTTTAAGTTGCCTCAACTCTTCTTGCAAGCGTTCATTTAGGACTGTTATATTAGGATCTACTTTAGACTGAGCTTCCTTAAGATCAATGATTTCTTGTCTTAAGATGATGTTTTCGTCACTGACTTCAATGATTGCCTTGTTGGTAAGTAGGAGGTCGTCTTCAACTGCACTAGTAGAGTGCTGAAGGCTACTCCCTACTTTGCTACTGGCAGTGTCACTTTCATCAGATTCTGATTCATCACAAGATTGAAAAGATGTTGCAGATGATACCTCTTGGTCGATTTTAGCCATGCAGCATAGACCATCATCTACTATAAAAGCTTCATCGTGATCTGGTTCAGACGGGTAGCTAGATGGGGATGATGGCAACTCGTCTGAGTCAGACTCATAGTCATCATTGGCCATCATTGGCCATCATTGCCTTCTTACCACGGTTGTATCTTCTTTCCCTTCGTGCTTTGCGTTCTTCTCGATCATCAGTACTCAGGTCTAGACATTCATATATGTAGTGACCTGGCTTTTCACAGTTATAGCACAAGAGATCATTAGTAGCCTTTTTAATAGGAGAGTTATTCCTTCGTTTATCACGTCTATTAGAACGTGTAATCTTCCTACCATCAGACTCTCTATCTTGTCTGTTACCTTTCGAGACTTCGTCTCTCCTTTCGGACGAGTTTCGGTCTCGTCTGGTCTCAGACGAGTTCTTAGAAGCAGACCCTCTATGCTCTCTATAGAACTTCTTATATCTTCCGAAACGTTTATTCAGCCTATCAAACTTTCTAACCATGAGGCTTACCTGATCCTTCAGACTAAGATCAGTATCTAACTCGTCTTTCACAGAAGTAGACCTAGTCTTAGACTTCGACCTGTCTACCTTAGACGAACTAGCCTTAAAAGCAACGTTCTTAGATACATCATGTTCTCTGTCACTACTTACTATAGGTTCATCTTCGTCTAAATCAAACTCATGGGCCTTTAGAGTTTGAAACATGGTTTCTGCTGTCCATACATCTATATCTTGGGTATTCTTAACAAGAATTTTTACCATTTTCCATCGACTATCAAGGCTTTTGAGAATCCTAAGATTGATTTCACGTGGAGAATAAGATTTACCAAGGACTTCCAAGTCATTCATGATTTTGGTAAAACGAGTATCCAACTGGTCTATAGTTTCGCCAGCTTTCATATGAAATGATTCAAATCTTTGGACTGCAGTGGAAAGCTTGCTTTCTTTGATTAGGGATGTTCCTTCACAAATGATAGCTAAGTGATCCCACATTTCTTTGGCAGTTTTACATTTTAACACTTTTCCCAGATACTCGTTAGGAAGAGTGTGTAAGATGTAATTCTTGGCCAAGCTATCCAAATTATTTTGTCTCATTTCTTCTGAGGTTAGTTCTGACCTTGGTTTCTTGACGAGTGTACCCACGGGTTGATTTGTGTCAAGGGCAGCAGTATTGGGGATCATGGTCACTATCGGACCTTCAGTGATGACGGAGATCATTAAGTCGTGAGTGGAACTGAAGATGGCTTCCATCCTTAGTTTCCAATAGTCATAATCTTGAACCTGAAACTTAGGCAACTTGTTAGCGCTTATTTCAAGAGACATGTTTAAACAAGTAGTCTAGTGCTAATCAGTTTTATGATCAAGAAGTATATGAGTCAAGAACAGGGAACAAGAAAACAATATATCAAGAATATTGATCAAGAACACGTAAGCAAGTATGATCTTGGACTGAGATTTTCACCCAAGTCTTAAGTTGGTTATCAAGAAACAGCAGTTCGTAAACCACTGCTCTGATACCACTTGTAGGTCCCTAAGTTGAGTTAATATCGAGGGAAGCTAAAGAAAATGTCTAGAGGGGGGTGAATAGACTTTTCTAAAATCTTTCGATATATCAGAATTACAATGTGCGGAATACGAAATTAACAATGAGCCCAATTAAAGATTATACTCAACTTATTTCGAGAACTCTGTTTCAGTGTTTACTTAACTAATCTTGTTCAGTTATGTATGTTTAACAAGTAAACAATTAATCAATTCAAACAAACAAAACAGTAAAGTAAATCAAACACGAGATTTATAGTGGTTCGACAACTTGTCTACATCCACTCTCACAAACCCAGTTGTGAAATTCTTATTAACTCTTCCAATCGAGTAATATGTTCTTGTAGCTTTAAGTCCCAAGAAATAAGACTTAGATCTTCTCGATTATATCTCCAGATATATCTTCGATCTTACTAGCTATTTTACAAGTAACTAGCAACTTGAAACAGTAAACGAAAATAAAACTTCTCTTCGTTCAGTAGTAGCCTTCTGATTTCTTCACTTGTCTTGTGTAGCTTCACTTTCTGAACTTCAATCTTGAGATAAACTTCGAACAATTCTTCAGTATGTAGCTTCAGTATATGTATTTCAGTAGTAGCTTCAGTATGTATTTTTCAGTTGTCTTTGAATGATAAACACCTTGAGGTATTTATAGATTCTAGAAATCAAGAACTTAGTTAGTTGTAACCAACTTTTCTTGAAAACTAACTTCTAACTGAAACTTCTTATCCTTTCACGCGTTTCTTCAGTTAATTAGTTATTCCTTAACTAACTCCTTCAATTTTATCTTCAACACGCGTTTCTGTAACTAACTTTAATCTTCTTGTCTTGTCTTGTTGAGTCGTACCTGTCTTGTGTAGTAGTAGTAGACCGTGTCTTCTACTTTATCTTGTGCAGTAGACTTATTCCGATTACAACATAGAACTAGTCTAGTCCTATCAACTAATCCTAACAAGACTATTACATTACTTTAAGCTCTTGTTATAAAGCTTAGTCAACTTATAAAACTATACATAGAATCTATCTATTACATTTAAAATCATGAGCTCTATAAAACAATTATTCATAGCTCAATAACAATCTTAACATATACAAATAACAAATATGAAGTACTTATAAATCGTACTTATCTTTCAATAATACTTGTCTTTTAAAAACTAGTACTTGTTTTGTGAATTCTACTGATCTGTACAAGACGACTTCAACTTAACTAGACTAGATCAGTCAACACTTAGAAAATATTCAAGTCTTCTTTTGGCTTATCAAAACTTCATCTTTTATCTTTTATCATCATTTAGGACTTGTTCTAGGATTCATATCCCAACACTCTCCCCCTCAACACATCAGTGTTCTTGGCAACAAAGTCATGATGCCTCAAGTAATTTGAAATCAGAACAGGATAGGGTAGGTTGCCTTTTTTAGAAACTTTTCCAGTAAATCTCATCATATGGTGAAAAATTGTGAGGCGTAAATTGAACTTCTTAAGCACAGAGATCCTATACATAAGAACAGCTTGGTCTTTTGTGATCTTAGTGGTATTTGTAGTGGGAATCCAGTTGTAGATAATGAGTTTGTACAACACAGAATGTAGGGAAGTGGGGTCTTTGGCTAGCATCTGTCTAGTCCACTTAACTACCCTACCACCAGTTATAGCAGCAATAACCACATCCATGTCAGGTTCTTCATCCACCTCAACATTGGGAATATGCAGAAACTCATTTATCAACTCAGGAGTAAAAGGTACATCCCTCCCCCTAAAGTTTACAGTCCCATACCACTTAGATGATCTCCTACCAGTACTCTTTTTCATGCAAGCATAAAATTCATAAGCCCAATTTGTCAAGAAAGATTCACCAAAATTCACAGCATGCATCAAATTCCTTTCCTCTAAGAAACTAACCATGCCTTTACTTTCAAAATCAGGGATATTAATCCTCTTCTCTATCAGTAGTTTCCTCTTAGAATAAATAGCCAACCTATTCTCTAGAGTCTCAAGAGAATCAGAATTACCTTCCTCTTCAGAAGCAAGGTCATTGGAGCTTGATGTGGAGTCTTTAGCAGAGCTTTCCTTCGAGCTGCTTTCTGCACTGGAAGAGCTATCACCACTGCCATCATCTTCAGGTTCTGGTGCAGTTTCCTTTGCAGCAGCAAAATGCTCAACATTTTTCTTAAGAGAGTTCAGAATATCTCTTAAACACACATCAGAATCAGAATTGGAATCTGATTTTGCAGGTTCATCTTCAGCAATCATCTTGGCCTTCCCTTTGCCTTTGGGATCAGCAGCAGCTTTCTTCCTTCTTTCAACAACAGCCTTCTTGGGTTTCTCAGCAACAGTCTTTTTAACTTTCTCAACAACAACAGCAGCTTCCTCTTCAGAGTCTGTGAACACTTGGATGGGTTCAGCAGCTTCAGCTCCAGCTTTCTTCTTCTTCCTCATGGATTCAGAATAATCCACACGAGTGAACACACGGTATGATCTTCTTCTTTGAACTTGACTCCTCTGTCTTTTTCCTTTCTGCGCATTCTTCTTGAAAGGAATGGGAGCAGATTCATCAGAAACAGAGAGTGAAGAGTTTGTACCGTCTTCAGAGATGTTTGCATCCTCCATTTCAACATCTTCAGGGTCGAAAGTAGCAGTAGCTTCTTCTTCAGCAGTAACTTCCTCATTTTCAGCTTGCGAGGTGTGAACAGTAGGTGATTTAGGGCTTTTTGAAGCAGCAGCCATTTGGGCGGTTTGATCAGCCAAATAGCTTGAGATATCCACTGTGATATCTCCAAATGTCATCACGGGCAGATGACCAGTTGTTCGAAGAGAGTCAGACACTTCTTCGATAGCCTTATTGAACTGTTCGACAGTTGCATCTTGAGGAATGTTGGTTGTTGGTGGAACGGTTTGAGGAGCAGTTTGAGGAGTGGGAGTGGTTGTTGATGGTGTTGCAGAGACATTTGAGTCAGCATTTGACGAGGTTGATTTCTGAGACGCCATGGAAGCAAGGATTTCGAGAGGGTTTGTGTGAGAAGGGGATGAGTTCTTCGAATCAGAGTGAGATTGTGAGTGGGATTGAGGTCGGTTTCCAGCCATTTAAGGGACGGTTGGAATTTCAAGATGGTTTTGAGGAGTGTATTCACAAAATTTGAGAGATACACGGCCAGTAATCAATTCTGCAGAAGCTTAGTACTTAACAAACTCAAAAATCACGATTAGCAACGTAAGTCACAATTAATTGAGTTTTATAGAGAGAATGTATGTGTAGTTGGAGGTTAACATGAATAATTCCAGAAATAATGTGATAGTGCTCCACATTTTTAGCCACAACCTTGATCATGGTTTAATTAGTGGGAAAAATCCATTTTATTAATTAATTAAATAATTAAGAAATTTCTAGAATAAAGACTAATTCCAAGCATAATCTGAAAAATAAAAAACGTGGGTTAGTTATATAATTGAATAAATAAAATAAATCTCAATAAATAATTAAATAATTACTACTTATAAAAATAAATTCGAATCAGGCAATGTTGTGCTCAAAACTGTTACAAACACCTCAACACGGTTTTTACATGAATTTGCTTCATTTGTGTTGCACCAGAATTTTTTTTCTTTTTGTGTTATAGCATCTAATTTGTATTGATCCATTGTTCCTGTAGAGTACATCGTAGTAGCGAACTCCGTGCCCCATACTTACTTAATTGATTACAAATATATTTATGTTTTTACCAAAGAATCACCTTTTGAAAAGAAGGCATCGTAGTAGTGAACTCCGTGCTCCATAGTTACTCAGTGATTTGGTACATCTTTTAGTATGCTAATAACATTCTCATTTTTATGCATTTGAGAGGTGTAAGACATGTTTATTTTTGCACTACAAGGTTCTTAGATTCGTAGATATTTTACAAAGGAATTATTTAACTAAGTAAGAAATAAATTCAACTTATAAAATTTTACAACCCATGATGTTGTCCCAAATGCTGACGCATTTGTGACAACATCCATCCGAATTTTTCAGATAGTGCTCATCCCAAGAGATTTCCTCAAGATTGAGAATCTCTCATGGTCTAATGTCTTAGTAAAAATGTCAGCATTTTGTTTTTCAGTAGGTATATACTCCAACTTCACAATGTTCTTCTCTACTAAATCTCTCATAAAGTGATGTCTTATGCTAATGTGCTTTGTGAGTGAGTGTTGTACAGGATTCTTAGAAATGTTAATAGCACTAGTATTATCACAAAAGATTGTAAGTATACCATTCTCAATACCATAGTCATGGAACATCTTGCTCAGCCACAAGAGTTGTGTACAGCAGCTTCCAGCAGCTATATACTCAGATTCTGCAGTAGATTGTGAAACACAATTCTGCTTCTTGTTGTGCCATGAAACAAGATTGTTTCCCATGTAGAAACATCCTCCACTCGTACTCTTTCTATCATCTATATCTCCAGCCCAA
Source organism: Galeopsis tetrahit (assembly GCA_963675135.1). NCBI lineage: Eukaryota > Viridiplantae > Streptophyta > Magnoliopsida > Lamiales > Lamiaceae > Galeopsis > Galeopsis tetrahit. The sequence continues at coordinate 84,885,732 of OY776120.1, forward strand.
TCAGCATCACTGTAGCCAATCAAAATGTTGTTGGTGTCCTTAGTATACCAGATTCCAAGGTCACTTGTACCTGCAACATACTTGATAATCCTTTTCACAGCATTCAGGTGAGATTCCTTTGGATTAGCTTGGTACCTAGCACAAACACACACACTGTACATAATATCTGGTCTACAAGAGGTTAAATACAGTAAACTACCTATCATGGATCTGTAAAGTGTTGGATCAACATCTGTTCCAGCACTGTCTTTGCAAAGTTTCAAAGAAGATCCCATAGGAGTTTTCATTGGTTTTGAATTCTCAAGACCAAATCTTTTAACCAAGTTCTTAGCATACTTACTCTGGGAGAAGAAAATACCATTGCTGCATTGTTTGATTTGAAGACCTAGAAAATAATTCAAGTCTCCAACCATACTCATTTCAAATGTTGCAGTCATTGCCTCAACAAATTTACTCAACATTTTATCACAAGTAGAACCAAACACAATGTCATCAACATATATTTGAGCAATTAGTATATCATTTTCAGTGTGCTTAATGAACAAAGTTCTATCTGCCTCTCCTCTAATAAATCCATATTCCAAAAGAAAGTCAGTAAGCCTACCATACCATGCTCTAGGAGCTTGTTTAAGACCATACAATGCTTTCTTAAGTTTATATACATGATCAGGATATAGTGGATCTTCAAATCCTATAGGTTGTTCAACATATGCTTCTTCATTTAATATGCCATTTAGAAATGCAGCCCTTACATCCATTTGATGAAGTTTAATATCAATAAAACATGCAATAGCTAGCAGTAATCTAATAGATTCTATCCTAGCAACAGGTGCAAAAGTTTCATCAAAATCAACTCCTTCAACTTGGGTGTAACCTTGTGCTACTAACCTAGCCTTGTTCCTAACAATATTACCAGATTCATCAGTTTTATTCTTGAATATCCACTTTGTTCCAATGACATTAGTATGACTAGGTCTAGGAACAAGTGTCCACACTTCATTTCTTTCAAACTGACCAAGTTCTTCATGCATAGCATTAATCCAGTTTTCATCAGTTAAGGCTTCTTTAGCACTCTTAGGTTCAATTTCAGATAAATAGCATTCAGCATTTACAACATTACACATAGAAGACATGCATATTGTTCTTACCACATCTACCTTGTTTGATCTTACTCTTCCTCTTGTTTGCACTCCAACTGTAGCATCGCCTATGATCTGGTCAGAAGGATGACTTTTGCCTATTCTTGAAGAAGGATTTGTTTTGGGGATGTACTGATCATTCTGTGAATTTACAGCTGACTGTTCTGTAGATGTTGACCCAGATGTGTTAACATTTGGTGCAACATTTTCAGACTTCAGTGTATTCTCAGAAGTGTCAGTAACCTGTGATACATCTTCTTCATCTTTGTCATCTGTAAGACCTTTATCATCATCAAACACAACGTTAACAGATTCTTGAACAGTGTTAGTTCTAAGGTTATAAACTCTATAAGCTTTACTATTTCTAGAATAGCCTAAAAAGAAACCTTTATCACTTTTAGAATCAAACTTATGAAGTTGATCCCTATCATTCAAAATATAACACACACAACCAAATACATGAAAATATTTCACATTAGGTTTTCTGTTGTTCAAAATCTCATAAGGTGTTTGATTAGTACCAGAACGAATAAAAACCCTATTAATAATATGGCATGCAGTATTCAATGCTTCTCCCCAGAATTTCTTAGCAAGACATTTGGATGTAAGCATAACTCTAGCCATTTCTTGTAAAGTTCTATTCTTTCTTTCAACAATTCCATTTTGTTGTGGAGTTTTAGGAGATGAATATTCTTGCAAGATACCCTTTTTATCACAGAAATCATTAAACATGCTGTTTTCAAATTCCCTACCATGATCAGTTCTAATACGGCCAACTTTCAAGTTAAACACATTTTTGAACCTCTTATAAAGAATTTTAAATGCAGCAAATGCTTCAGATTTGTCTCTCAAAGACTCTACCCAGGTATATCTAGAAAAATCATCTACCACAACTAAGGAATACCTCTTTCCTCCAATGCTTTCAGTTTCCATAGGACCCATCAAATCCATGTGCAGTAATTCAAAGCATCGATGTTGTGACATTCTTACCTGTTTACCTTTTTGGCATGGTCCACATACAGTGGTGTTGTGAAACTTCAGTTCTGGAATTCCTTTTACTGCATCTGCTTTGATTAGCTTTTTCATTGCTCTGTAATTTGCATGACCCAATCTTTGATGCCATAGAACATTTTCATCATGTTTTGACAAGTTACACATATTTGTTCCAATAAGATAGCAATTATCAGCTCACCTAGTACCAGTCATGACACAAACTTCATCTTTATTAAGAACATAACATGAATCTTTATCAAATTTCACATGCAAATTATCATCACAAAGTTGACTAATGTTAATCAGATTTGCAAGTAAGCCATCAACATGTAATACATTTTTAAGCTTAGGAAAACCTTCAACATTCAAAGTTCCTTTACCAACAATCTTTCCTTTAGAACCTCCACCATATGTAACACTACCACTATTCAAGGTCACATAATCAGATAAGAAATCAATACGTCATATGTCTAGAACAACCACTATCAAAGTACTGTTGACCAAGTAAACATGCTTTCAAGGAAGTGTGAACAACATTACAAGTAACATCAGATTTTCATGCAGTAAGGAAAAATATGATTAATTATCGAACAATAATGACAGACAAACTTCTTTTCAATATTTTTGACTTTATGAGAATCTGTTTGTGCAGATGTTACAACAAATGTTTTAACATTTGCCTTCACAAATTTCACAGTAATTTCAAAATTCTTAGAAATAGAAGTTGTTTCACCATCATAACATATACCACAATTATCAGATTTACCAAATAGCTATAACATATATATCAGAAGCAATCATATAAAATTTTATGAAACTTAAAGTAGAGGTGATAAATTTCTCCTTCAGTTTACCAACTTCAAAAATCTCTTCTGAAATGTATGACATCTAGCTTGGTAATTGTTCCTTTCAGATTCTCATTCTCTTTGTTCAAAGAATTAAAAGTGAGTTTCTGAGAGTTACAATCATCTAACAACTTTTGGTATTTAGAATCATCAATGCTTATACCTGCATCATCAACAAACCCATTAAAATAGTTCAAATCTGGGTGACTCTGTTTTGATGTTACCATAAATGTTATGACATCAGGTGCAACATCAGAATTTGTATCATCCAGATTATCATCTAAAGAATCATCATAATCAATCTTGGTATTGAAAAGCGAATTAAATATCTTTTGATTCATCATTTAAGGTAGCACTAAAATTCAGTTTTTTGCTTAAGTCTAATATTGGCACATTAATTTTCATAAAGACCATATTCAGAACATGCATTGAACTGATTTTATATATTAAAGAGAATACCTTGGCTTACCTTCACTTTTTGATAACCTTGGTTGAAATTTGACTTTTCCTTCTTTCTGGTGGGGTGTTGATGTGTTGGTTTTGATTTATGGTACATCATAACCTGTAAGTACAGTCCTCCAAACACGTTCATCTATCTACTTGCACAACTTAGGCTTTAAAATATGGATAATATGTTCGGGTGCCTAAGTGCAGTGGATATGTGATGTGTTTCCATTGCTAACCTACACTAAAAACACACTTCACCAAAGATCTAACCTAGTGTCGTCAGGTATCAGCTCTGATACCAACTGAAAGTGTGGTGTGGTGTATGTATGAAAGTGTTTAAGTATAAGTAGATAAATGTTGCACAGAATGTTGAGACAAATAGTGCAACACTGACTCTAACAGAATATCAGAAATTGAGATACACAGCGGAAGACTTGAAACACTAAAAACAAACGAGACACAATGGAAATACTTTTAACATAGATTTTATAAATAAAAATCTATGTCTGCCTTATGGCGTAAAATCAATACTTATCTTCAAGTACAAATGTTGTGTGAAATGTTACAACAATAACTTTCACAACGAAACTATAAACGAGGCAGGTGCCAAGTCTAGAAAACGAACTAAGTGTATAAATTATACACTGTCGAAATGCCTAGTCTATCTAATGATTACACTCTCAATAGATAAGAAGACACACAGTCATACGGGTGGTATACAACGTATGAACTAAAATGTAGAACTATTGGCCACAATTTCCTAACAGGGATGAACGCTCGGTCTAGGATATTGATCGAATAGAGCACACTGAATTATGAAGCCTTCAATGGGTATTTATAGTGTGGGATACGAAATTCTAGAGGCTTCCACATTGAGGTCCTATTTTTTAGGAAACTCAACTTCCACAACTTCCATGATCTTTCTAGATCCTTCTAGGCTGCTCCAGGTCGTTCCAAATGCATCTAGGCTGTTCTAGCATGTTCTCCAATGTTCTGGAATCTTCCAGGTTCCAGATCCTTGTAGAAGCTTCTAGATCCTGCCAGAAATGCGACAACATTTAGATCAACATTTAATGTAGCATTTCAGAAAAGACTTAGAAAAAATCTCGGAAGGTCAAATTTAGATGTTGTTGATAATGTTAAGACATTTAAGAATTAACAACATCTACATTTGCTATGTTGTGTGCTCATCCTTTAGCTTCATTAAGCCATAATTTATCGAAGGATGATGGTCAAAGAAAATTGCAGTAGTACTCGACAATATTGGATAATATTTTATCTTGATATTATATTTATTATATTGTGGCGTAATACATGGAGTTAGTTTAGATATTGGGATAGTTAGTATATATGCTTTCCTTTGTAATCACACGAGAAGTTACTGGAATGCAGAATTATCAATGAGATTTTTCACATTCATTTAGTTTTAATATGGTACCAGAGCAATCCTGGTAGGTTAATCAATAAGTTCGATCAAATTAGCCATTGTCGTTTTCATGGTGTGAGCGACATGTCAGGAAGTAAATCGGGAGATGGTGATTCCGAGAAAGGGTGCAATAATTCCGGCAGCGGTTTGAAGGTGCCGTCCGCCGTGAATGATACGATGTTACCGTGTTATCTTCATCCATCGAATAAGTCGGGTGATGTGTTTGTGAGATCAACTCCACTCAAGGATGGAAACTATGGTGATTGGATTGACGACCATTTTTCTCCAAATCCAATGGAAAATATGGCAGGTATGAATTTTATTTCTTCGAGGTCTTGGATCATTGACTCGGGTGCCACCGAGCACATCGCATGTGATAAGAATTTGTTAAGAAATATTATACTTAACCATTCTGAACCCTTTGTGAGAATTCCGAATGGTGACATGGTACCCGTCCACAGCGTTGGGACGACAAATTTGAAAACCGGGATACAACTTGAACGTGTGTTGTTCATACCAAGTTTTCATTGCAATTTATTGTCTGTTAGTCGCTTGTGTGCAAATCTAAATTGCGTTTTCTTATTTTTTTTCGGACTTTTGTGTAATTCAAGACTCACTCTCAAAGAAGCCGACTGCGGTGGGTAAACATTTGAATGGTCTCTATCATATAGAGGTTTTGAAGAGTAAAGGGGCAGTTTTGGCTGCGATTGGCACATCGGACGTTTGGCACAAGCGCTTGGGTCACGCATCTGATGATAAAATAAAGATGATTAATTTGTTGAGGAATTTCAAATCTAGTCCTTTTTGTGATTCTTGTATACGAGCAAAGCAAACTCGTTTACCTTTCCCGCATAGTACTAGCCGCACTACTTGTTGTTTCGATTTTATACATTGTGATATATGGGGGTCTTATAAATGTGATACGTTTAATGGTGCACGTTATTTTCTCTCTATTGTTGATGATTACAGTGGAGGGGTTTGGGTTTTCCTTCTCGCACGGAAGTCTGAAGTTGCAAGCTCATTGATTCGTTTTTTCAACATGGTTCGTAATCAGTTTGCTCACAGTGTGGGCAGAATCCGAGCTGACAATGGAGTTGAGTTTCAGTCCTCGTCGTCGCTTCAGTTTTATGACGACAACGACATCTTATTTGAGAGCTCTTGTACCGACACTCCACAACAAAATGGGGTTGTGGAGCGGAAGCATAGACATATCTTAGATGTCGCTCGTGCTTTGCGTTTTGAAGCAGGCCTTCCCATTGAATTTTGGGGTGAATGCATCCTCACCGCCGTTTACATAATCAACCGCTTACCCTCACCAATTATCTCACATAAAACACCTTTTGAAATGCTATTTGGGAAACCGGCTACATATGCACATCTGAGAGTATTTGGTTGCTTAGTCTACGCCCATAATAATCGACGCAAAGATAAGTTTGGAGAACGGGGGAGCGCTTGTGTATTCATTGGATACCCTTCCGGGCAAAAGGCATATCGGGTTTTTGATCTACAATCTCACACAATCTACACCTCTCGGGATGTTACCTTCGTGGAAGACATATACCCATTCAAAGGTACAACTGAAATGGACTTCGCCGTCGCTGTTTCGACTGCAAGTGCTCGTGTACAGGGACACAACACGACAACCCCTGTTGATTTTACACCACACATTCGAAAGCCCTTGCAAGGGCAGGCCCCCATTGCATCTACTTCAAGTGATCAGATTAATTCTGGATTTAATGCATTGGATAATATTTTATCTTCTCATTCCCAAGTTGAAATTGACGTGAATGATATTTTATCTACCCATCCCCAGGTTGAAATTGATGTGAATGATATTTCATCTACTAATCACCAAGTCAAGGTTGACGGTGTCAAAGGTGAAAACAATTCAGTTGAACACGTTATTGATAATGTCCCAGTTGAAACTACCGGTCGAAGCCAAAGAGTGAAATCTCGTCCGAAACATTTGGATTCGTACATCACAGACTTGCCGCCCTCAATAGACCACTCACAGTCCGCTGCAAACTCAGTAGGGTCGATCATGTACCCGTTGTCGAACTTCGTTGCCTATGAAAAGTTCTCCCAACCACACAAAATGTTCCTGGCGGCAATCACATCTCGCGACGAACCTAAGTATTTTTCTCAAGCAGTGAAAGATCCGTTGTGGCGCGAAGCAATGCAGAAAGAAATTACTGCTTTAGAAGAAAATGATACATGGGTCTTGGCTCCACTCCCACCTGGAAAGAAGGCAATTGGATCAAAATGGGTCTACAAAATAAAATATAAACCCAATGGCACAATTGAGAGACACAAAGCCCGATTAGTGGCAAAGGGCTTCACTCAAATTGAGGGCATTGATTTTCATGAGACGTTTGCCCCGGTGGCTAAGCTCGTCACCGTCCGTTGTTTGTTAATTATTGCGGCAAAACGGAATTGGGAAGTGCATCAATTGGATGTGAATAATGCGTTTCTACATGGCAATCTACATGAAAATGTGTACATGCATATACCCCAGGGTTTCGCAAAGGATGGAGACACGCGGGTATGTAAACTAAAGCGATCTTTATACGGTCTTAAACAAGCCTCCTGAAATTGGTATGAGAAGTTCACCCAAGCCTTACTCTCGATCGGCTTTCGGCAATCTAGAGCCGATCATTCCCTTTTCATCTTCCGAAAAGGCTCCACCCACGTTTCCGCACTTATTTATGTTGACGACGTCATCTTAGCAGGCAACAATCCTACTCACATTGCCACCATCAAACACTATCTAGATGAAAGATTCAGCATCAAGGATTTAGGTAAACTCAAGTACTTTCTGGGAATTGAGGTTGCAAGATCACCTGAGGGTTTTATTCTAAGTCAACGGAAATACGCATTGGATATCTTAGAAGAAAGCGGTCTAATGGGCAGCAGACCAAGTGCTTTTCCCATGGAACAAAATTTAAAGTTGAGCCCCGATGATGAAAGTGCCACCGTCGACGCGTCTCAGTATCGGCGTCTAATTGGTCGCCTGTTGTACCTAACGGTCACTCGTCCCGACATCGTTTTTGCTGTGAACCAATTGAGCCAGTTTCTCAGTTGTCCATGTCAAACACACTTAACAGCAGCTCACAGGGTCCTTCGCTACTTGAAGCAATCACCAGGACAAGGGGTTTTTATCCCAGCAACAGGAGACTTTAATCTACAAGCGTACTGCAACTCGGATTGGGCAGGGTGCCCATACACTCGACGGTCGTCTACGGGCTACATAATCACACTTGGTGGTGCCCCGGTATCTTGGCGAACCAAGAAGCAATCTGTTGTATCGAGGTCATCGGCGGAGGCGGAATATCGGGCTATGGCCACCACAGTTTGCGAAGTTGTTTGGCTCAGATGGCTACTTCGTGACTTTGATATAAATTTGGCAAGTCCCACTGATTTGTATTGCGACAATCAAGCTGCCAGAAGCATTGCCATGAACCCTGTTTTTCATGAGTGTACCAAGCACGTCGAAATGGATTGTTATTTCGTAAGAGAACGAGTCACGAGTGGGGACATCCGGCCGTGCATGATTTCAACCACCAATCAGGTCGCAGATATGTTCACCAAGGCACTTGGAGCGGATCGATTCAAATTTCTTCGAGACAAGTTGGGTGTTCGAGACCTTCACGCGCCAACTTGAGGGGGAGTATTGGATAATATTTTATCTTGATATTATATTTATTATATTGTGGCCTAATACATGGAGTTAGTTTAGATATTGGGATAGTTACCACAATTAGTTTAGATACTTATTATATTGTGGCGTAATACATGGAGTTAGTTTAGATATTGGGATAGTTAGTATATATGCTCTCCTTTGTAATCACACGAGAAGTAACTGGAATGCAGAATTATCAATGAGATTTTTCACATTCATTCCGTTTTAATAGACAAAGAGGTACAATAGATTTTTATATATTTTGAACACAAGATTTTATAATAAATGTAATACTGTTATAATTAAATTTTTTAAAAAAATCCAGGTTCTACAACTCTTACAAGACAATAAAAAATTGAACTCAATTTAATATTTAAAAAAAGTCAAATACTTGTATGCACTCGCATGCATGGTGCATACCTCAATTTCAAATTATTTGCACCCATTCATTTAATTAGTTCACCTATCAAATTATTTTTTACTATAATTATCTGCACTTGCATATTTAATGAGTTCACCCCCAAATCTTTTTTTACCACGTTATTTGTACTCGCTCATTTTATGAGTTTACCCCCAAATCATTTTTTACCACAGTTATCTGCACCCACCATTTTATGAGTTCACTTCCAAATTATTGTTTTATCACGATTATCTGCACCCGCTCATTTTATGAGTTCACCCCAAAATATTTTTTAAAAAATAATCACATTTAAAAAAATTATATTATCTTTTTATTAATTTACACAGAATATAATAAAATAAACTCTAATTTATATATTTACAATATGCAGACGAGTTATTGTTGAGTTACCGTCGATTCACCACCAAGTCATCTCAATTTTTTTCTTTTTAAATTTTTTCCCATCATCTTTTCCTTTTTTCTTCCCATTTTCATTTTTTTTTCCAAATTTTTTATTTCTTCGTTTTTTTATTTTTATTTTTTTTCCTGTCTTTCTTTTTCATTTTTTTCATGTATATTTTTTTAATCTTAATACAAAATAATATTATAGGTATGATTTTATTATAGTCGATCGGCGAGGCACCTGAATTTTAATTTTAATTTGATGAGTAAAGGACCTGTCGAAAATCCATGTCGGTCGGTGGGTGACCCAACCACCACCATATCCGACCACCCCTTCCACGGCGACGACGACGCTTCCGTCTCGGACGCTGAAGCCCAAGACCCCTTCTCAAATCGCAATCGCGATTCTTCAATTCCATGACAATCGACATCATCTTCCATCTCGGCCACGATCCATGGCGGCCGAAAACCTCTACTCATTTCGACCACCGACGCGACTGCTTCGATCAATCTCTTTTGTGTTTGCGATCCAGGAGCGTCTCCGACATCAATGGCGCTTGCCTACAACACTCAGGTCGATGCCGCTTCGCTCTCGTTGTTCATCTCTGTCCAAATCGAAGCTACATTGCTTCGTCTTCTTCACCATGCTCCTGCGCAGCTTCTTCCTCCGGTTGACGACGGTCCGACGGAGGACTGTGAGTATGTTGTCGATGGATCTCTGATTGGCCGACACTCGGAGTCGGTGACCTTGTCGATGAAATCTCATGCGTCGACTGCCGACCTAGGGTGCCCTTCTATTTGGCCAGAGTTCTCTTCAATTGGGCTTGGTAATGTGCACCTCCTATTTTCTTCAGTACACCCCGATCTGCACTCCCTCCACTTTTTATGATATTATTGTTATTGGTATTATTATTTATTGATTGTGGTATTACTATTAATACACTATTGAATTAATATTAATGATTATTGATTACGGTATTATTGATTATTAATTGTGGTATTACTGGTTATTGTTTGTGGTATTACTGATTGTGTGGAATTATTTTTTATTGCTTAAGGCATTACTGATTATTATTATTATTTATGGTATTATATATTATTGTTTATGGTATTACTGATAATTGTTTTTGGTATTACTGAATATAATTTGATTTGTGAAATTATTTGTTATTGTATAAGATATTAATGATCAATGTTCATGGTATTACTTACTAATTACTGTTCATGCCTTCATGATATTACTGATAATTATTTTTTTGTATTACTTTATATAATTAGATGTGTGAAATTATTTGTTGTTGTATAAAATTTTACTGATTAATATTAATGGTATTACCGATTACTGTTCGTGGTATTACTAATAATTGGTTTTGGTATTATTGAATATAATTAGATGTGTGCAATTATTTGTTATTGTATAAGATAATATTAATTATTGTTAATGGTATTACTGATTATTGTTTATAGTATTACTGGTTATTACTTATTGTATTAGCGACTATAATAAAATCATACATATAATATTATTTTATATTAAAAATTTGAAAAATACTAAAGAAAAAAAAAGTTGGAAAAAAATGAAGAAATAAAAAGTTTAGAATAAAAACTGAAAAATAGAAAAAAAATTAAAAAGAAAAAAAAATTGAGATTTGAGACTAATTTCGATAGTTTTTTTAATTATGTTTTTAGGATTTTATTTTTAAAAACATGGGTGATTTAGTGGTGAATAGACGGTAACTCGACTGCAAATTGTAAATGTATAAATTAGGGTTGATTTTATTATATTTTGTGTAAATTAATAAAAAGTTAATATAATTTTTTAAATGTAATTATTTTTTAAAAAAATATTTGGGGGTGAACTCATAAAATGAGTGGGTGCAGATAATTTGGGGTGGACTCATAAAGTGAGTGGGTAAAGTGAGTGGGTGCAGATAATTTGGGGTGGACTCATAAAGTGAGTGAGTAAAGTGAGTGGGTGCAGATAATTTGGGGTGGACTCATAAAGTGAGTGGGTGCAGATAACTGTAGTATAAATATAATATAGGGGTGAACTCATAAAATGAGCGGGTGTAGATAATTGTGGTAAAAAAATAATTTGGTGGTGAACTCATAAAATGAGCTGGTGTAGTGGTAAAAAAATGATTTGATGGGTGAATTCATAAAATGAGTGAGTGTAGATAACTGTAATAAAAATATGATTTAAGGGTGAACTTATTAAATTAGTGGATATAGGTAAAATATAAATAAAAAATTAAAATTATGGGGTAACAATTGTTACCCTTAAAAAAATGGTACTAATAGTTTGTATAATTTAGTCATATTTATTCAATTGATATTCATATTTATTTGAAGAAAAAAATCAGTTACCAAAGGCACAAGTCAATACTTTTTTCAAAGCTTGCATAAAAATTTAAAAATTGAAATAATTTGTTGTTATTTTAATCAAAATAGAAACAATAAAATGAATCACAAATATTAGTAAATAGTTTGTTTAGGAGGAATCTATTTTAAAGATGAATCTTAGTTTACCTAAAAATAAATCGAATCAACAATCAAGCTATATAAAGAAAAGAAAACTTTTATTGCTGAAACTAAAAAATTGACGATCTATAATCTGTATAAAACAACGAAAAATTTAATTACAGAAATAGTAAAATTCAATTTTGTTGATTTTCATTTGAAAAATGATTTTAGATTAACTAAATAAAATATGAAACAAGCATATAACCTATATAAAAAAAAAAAATTATTGTAAAAAGACAAAATTGATAATACTTTAATAAATTATACTTCCTCCATCCAATTTCATTATTTCCACTTTCCTTTTTTGGTTGTCCAATTTTATTATGTCCATACCCTTTTTGGAAACAATACTATTCATACTATTTTATCTCCACCCTTCTACCATCACTTATTTACCCACTTTGCCATTCACTTTATTCATAAACAATCATTTATTTATAAATGGATCCCACAATACCCTATCACACCCTCAACTTATCTACTTTATGAATAAACTAATCAATATTCATTAAAACCCGTGCCTGAAGAAGTACGCATAATAAAATTGGAAGGAGGAGTACTATATAAAATTAAAACAGCAGGGATAAAAAACTAGTTTGATTAATTGAGAGTGGCGTTGAACAGTTCAATGGGGGAAACGTCCAACCCGGGGCGCGTTGTCCTTATGGACTCCTGTCTCAACCATATAATAAAAAACTAAATTAGTGTAAAGAATAAAGAGCGGAGTACAAATTTCCAAATCCATCCGCTGACCCTGAAAATAATAATTTAGTATTTTTAGGGATTAATCTATACATTTGAGTTCAAAAAAAGCAAAATTTTATTATTAGATAATTAATTAAAATTTCACCATTCTTTCATGATATTGGAATCTGATTCAAACAATTTTACATACAGTATATTAAATTGTCTCCTAGATAACTCTCATCTCCACAATAACCTAGTCCACTGAGTATTAGGGGTATGAGTTTAGACTTTTAGATAAAACGAAATTACCTAATATAAATAAATTAGGTTTCCTTTGAATAAGGAAAGTTTTAAAAATTAATATAAAATTTAGACTTTTAGAGCATGAAATTCTTTTGGTGCATGAGTTCCAACTTTTTTTTATCAAGAAAAGTAATAGGGGTGGACTCGGAATTGTATAAAAATGAATACGTGTTGTTATGCCTAGTCAAAGAGGTCAATCTTTGACAAGTCAATCCTAGTCACCATCTTACGTGGCGAGGACCAGTCAACAAAGTCGTGCGACGACTAGTCAACAAGACCAAGAAAATGTAATAGATTTAATGTATTTAATATATTTAAGTGCTCGTCCAAAGATGTTGGCGAGCACTCTCTTAGTTAGCTGCTCGCCCAAATGTGTGGCGAGCACGTGCTTATTCTTAGTTAAGATGTTTTAAGTATTGAAGTCTTGGGAGACAACATGGAGCGTGGCGACCACTCTCCTCGACGGCCCTCCGGCGACCACCATGGCCCAGCTCCTCGGCATCTCGGCGAGGACGAGCACCGAAGGCGGTTTAGCATTAAATGCGCCATCAAATCACCTTTTCGGGCAGAATGAAGGTCCAATCTGGAGGCTCCACGTGTAAAGGGCGGGCAGCCCTTGAAAAGCAGTATATAATGCCCATTTGGGCTCATTTGTAACATAAGTTGGAAATTCATACAATCACCCCATCCCAAAGCAATAAACACTCCCAAAGCTCTCAAGCTTTTAGCTTCTCCAAGAAGCTATTCCTTGTTCTTGATCTTTCTTGTTTAGTTCTTCATCAAGATCATCAAGATCATCATATTAATCCACATAAACGCGTAATAACCCCCGCATAAATTACATGTTTGTATCGTGCTAAGCACAGTCTACATCCAAGTCAACCCGAATTTAGTGCATACAACATTTGGCGCTAGAAGGAGGGGACCTTTTACGTGTTTAATCATCAAAGTTTCGTCCGATCAACGAGCGATCGGTTAGCAAACTCCCTGTTTCAAGCTTTAATCGGTATATCTACCGTTTAGAGCATCATTCTACGATCTTTAGTGTTCTTCGTGTTCTTGAACATTTTCAGTTTTTCGTAGCATATTTTGGAGTTTGATCTCCTTGTATTTGTGTTTTCAAGCTTCTTTTGTTGTTGCTTTACTAAGACTAGTAGTTGTAATAGCACGTTCTTCTGCGTAAGAACTTTAATCTTTCGTTTTTTAGATCTTTACTTTGTAATCTAAAAAGACACTCTTTAAACGATGTCTCAGCATACTCCACCGCCCGGAGGGAACGAGCACCCTCCGCCGCCGGCAAATCCTTTTGCAAACCTAAACATGGGGGATATTATGAATGACCCCCAACACTTGAAAGACTTTTCAGACTTCCTCCTGGAGAAGAGGAGGCTGAACGAAAAGGAAGAGCTCGAGAAGGCCAAAGATAGGGCTTTCGTCGAGGCTCGCAAAAACAGGGGGAACGAGGATAACCATTCCTATCACTCACATCCCTCTCACCCCCAAGATAAGGGCAAGAACAAAGTCGGCGAGCACTCCCACAATAGCCATACGGGAGACTCACAAAGAAATTCGGTGTTCAACCGAATGAAAGACAATGATGGAAGGGCTCCTCGCCGAGTACCTTTCAACGTGGATGGCCGACCACATAAGGACGACCACCACCATCGCGCTGATAGAAGAGATCGGGGCGACAGAGTCTCAGCTCTAGATCGAGTGGGACCAGGGAAGGGTTCGCGAGCTCCAGCCAAGAGTTATCGCAGCCACCATTCGAACAGGCACTCGCCCAGGCGATCACATCATGACGATCGCCCGGTCATTTCCCATGGGAGTCGACGTGACGAGAACGTCGTCCCACGAGCTCAAACTGCCGAGGAGGGGCAAATCGCCCAGTTCCTCGAAACCCAAAAATTAATGAAACAAGAAATGGACGCTCTGCGAGCAGAGGTGGTCGCCTCGAAGCAAGGGACCACACCGCCGATCAGTTTGCCCGCACCTCCACTAAGTGTTGCAATCCTTACTGCCCCCATTCAGAGAAAGATCCAAATGCCTTCCATGACGGCATATGACGGGATGTCCGACCCCAGAGTACACTTGTCTAAGTACTCCAACTACATGGCCTCAATCGGGGCAACGGACGCAACACAATGCAGAAACTTCTCCCTAACATTGGGAGACCGGGCTCATCGATGGTACACAACTTTGAGTCCCGGATCTATCACCTCTTTCCTTGAGTTGGGACACCACTTTCTGACCTACTATGGGTCTATTGCTGCTCGCCCAGCCTCAAAGCAACGTTTGGCGAACGTCCGCCAATCCCTGACTGAATCAGGCAAAGATTTCATCGAGCGCTTCGATAGGCTGGTGATCGATGGGGAGGCCGTGAACGATGAGACAAAGCTGATCTCAGCGGTTTCCGGTCTCAGGATAGGTACCAAGCTGTGGGAATCTATCCATCTTACTTTCCCCAATTCTTATGCGGACTTCCGCACGAGGGCTGGAAATTTTATCCAAATGGAGGAAATAATGGACGCTGCCAAGGCTAACGAGCAGCCTGACACGTCCAAGAGAGTGTGGCCCAAGAAAAACACAAACACTGGGGAATCTTCCCAGCCCAAGAAGGCGACCACTCAAGCTGGCAGTGCTCGCCCAGCGAACTTCAGGCCATTCGAGGAGGCACCTGAGATCATCCAGTTCAGGGAGGCCCTCACCGTGGATCCAAGGGGCATCTACGACGCAATCAGGGGGAAAAATCTGCTCCCCCAAGCAAAGCCCATGCATACGAGCGATGCAAATCTTGATGGTAGTAAATTTTGTAACTACCACAACTCTGTCGGCCACCACACCAATGGGTGCCGAGACTTGGTGAAAAATCTCTTCAAACTTTACAATGAGGGTAAGCTCACCCAATTCATCAAGTCCGGAGATGGAAACGGCGACAACAGGGGCAAGAAGCGTCGCGACGATAGCGGCGGCGACCTGCGCCAACAATTGAACCGTCCCAAGCTAACTCCTCCCATGCCAAAGAATGCTCTTGGCGACATCGACAATCTGGGCCAAGACTGCCTTGTGATAGAGGGACCTTTGGGGGGGACTCAATCCGGAGTCGCTCTGTCTGTTCGCCGGGCTCAGGGCGAACAGCGAGCACTCAACAATGTGCACCAGGTGTGCGTCACTCCTACTGCCGAGAAGCCTCCTTCTCATCAAATCCGTTTCACGGACGACGACCTGAACGACGTGGTGCAGCCAAACAATGATGCGCTGGTCATCACGGGAAAAATAATGGGAACCATCGTCCATCGAATGATGGTCGACACTGGGTCATACACCAACATCCTTTTCAAGCATACTTTGGATGCTCTTGGTGGATATGCAGATTACATCGAGCCTTGCGATGATATAATCGTAGGGTTCGGGGACACGCGCAACCTTCCCATTGGGAAAATCAGATTGTCCTTGGAGTTGGCATCGTCAAAAGAGCCTGAATTGCACCATGCTAGGCAGCTCGACTTCTTGATCATCGACATGCCATCATCCTACAATGCGTTCCTAGGCCGACCTTTCTTCAGCGAGTTCAAGGCGGCCGTTTCAACTTATTATTACTGTGTAAATTTTCCAACCCCGACGGGAGCTATAACCGTTAAGGGCGATCAGACGCGGGCGAGGGAGTGTCTCGTCCGTTTTGCAAAACGTCATTCTAAAGAAAGCGCCATGGTTGGAAAGTATATTATGTGTCAAACTCAAACAGAACAAATGAACTACTTGGAGGGTCTTCCTAGCAAGTACAGAAAAATTGAAGTTGGGGAGTGCAGTCATCGTTCCGACGACCACCAAGTGGAGGCGAACGAGCACGCCTCCATGGAAGTGGACGACCACACCCCAATGGAAATCGACGAGCAGACAGATCCGGGCGACCAGATCCCCGGCGACCAGTCTCCAGAAAACTTCCCAGATTTGGAGCCTAGGTTAGGCTTTGAGCCAAAATTCGGAATTGAGGACCCTCGTTGGAAGGAGCCTAAAGAGCGGGCGACTTCAGCGGAGGACCTTGAAACCATCCAATTGAATGAAGCTCGTCCCGAACTCGAAGTATTCATAGGTTCGAATTTACCAGAACATCTGCGATCGGACATGATCGCATTTTTGAAGGAAAACATCGGTGCGTTCGCCTGGTCGCACGAAGATATGGTGGGTATTCCCACGAATCATGCCTGCCACAGACTAAATATTGATCCAACAAAAAGACCCATCACCCAAAAGCGAAGAAAATTTGGGCCTGATAAAAGTGCGGCTTTGGCAGTCGAAATCAAGAAATTGATCGACAACAAGTTAATAGAGAAAACTGGAACTGATCCTGAGTGGTTGGCAAATCCAGTGCTCGTCAAGAAAACGACCGGGTCGTGGAGATTGTGCATAGACTTCACAGATTTAAACGACGCCTGTCCAAAAGATCATTTTCCGATGCCCCACATTGATCACCTAGTGGATAATACAGCGGGGCACGAGATTTTAACCTTCATGGATGCCTTCGCAGGGTACCATCAGATTGCAATGCATCCCGACGACCAGCGACATACGGCCTTCATGACGGCGCGTGATATGTATAGCTGGAAAAGAATGCCTTTCGGTTTGAAAAACGCGGGGGCAACGTACCAAAGATTGGTAAATAAGATGTTTGAAAAGCACATCGGTGAGATGGTAGAGGTCTATATCGACGACATCGTTGTCAAAAGCTTACGAAAAGAAGATCACCTACACCACCTTGCCATGACATTCGATATCCTAAGAGAGTACAACATGAAGTTAAATCCAAAGAAATGCAGTTTTGGAGTTAGCTCAGGAAAATTTCTGGGGCACTTGGTTAGCCAGCGGGGCATCGAGGCGAATCCAAGTAAAATTCAAGCAGTAATCAATATGCAAAGCCCAAGGAACGTGAAAGAAGTTCAGAGGTTGACAGGATGCCTTGCATCGCTGAATAGATTTATTGCACGAACGGGCGATCGGTGCAAACCTTTTTTCGACGCTCTGAAGAAAGGAAAGTTCGAGTGGACCGACGAGTGCGAGAAAGCTTTCGAGAAATTGAAGGAGTATTTATCGGATCTGAAGGTCCTATCTAAGCCAGTCCCCGGTGAAATTTTATATCTGTACTTGGCGGCCACTGACTGTGCGATCAGTTCAGTGCTCGTCCGAGCTGAGGGGAGCACACATCTGCCTATCTACTACGTAAGTCAAACACTGCGAGATGCGGAGTTGAGATACACTCCAATGGAAAAATTGGCGTACGCACTAGTGATGAGTGTTAGAAAATTAAGGCAATACCTGTTCGACCACGAGGTGGTCGTCCTCACCACCTTTCCTCTCCGACGAGCACTGCATCATCCGGATACCGCTGGAAGACTTCTAAAATGGTCAGTAGAGATCGGACAATTTGGTCTCACCTACGCACCCAGAACGGCAATCAAGGGACAAGTGTTGGCAGAATTCATCGTAGAGCTCACTTTCCCGGAGAAATTGGCCGAGGGAATCGAGCTTCCTTGGTCACTGTTCGTCGATGGCTCGTCGACGAGCACCAAAGCAGGGGCAGGAGTTGTCCTCATCAGCCCAACCGGACAGACGTTTGCCTCGGCGATCGAGTTCGAGTATCGGGCGACCAACAACGAAGCAGGGTACGAGGCTCTGGTTGCAGGAATCAAGATGGCTATGGCCGTGGGCGCTAGAAAACTGAAATTTTTTTCTGACTCTCAGCTGGTTGTATGTCAAATCACGGGCGAATACGAGGCTCGCGGCGATCAAATGATAAAGTATCAAGACCTAGTGAAAGGATTACTCGAGCAATTTGATCAATTCCACATCGAACAAATCCCTAGGGAGGAAAATACGCAAGCAGATGCGTTGGCTCGGCTGGCCACTTCAGAGGGGGAGGTAATTTTTTCAGAAGCAACCATCACCAAGATTTCTTCCCCGTCGGTGAACAGAGGTCAAGTTTTGCAGGTTGAAGCGACCAGCGACGAGGACTGGAGGACGCCGATCATCAAGTACATCAAGACCGGCGAGCTCCCGGCAGACAAAGTGAAAGCAACCAGATTGCAACTCAGGTCCGCAAGGTACTCAATTGTGGGCGACCAGCTGTACAAACGGGGTTTTTCAATGCCTTTGTTGAAATGCCTCGGAGAAGACGAAGCGAAGATTGTCATGCACGAGATCCACGATGGAGCTTGTGGAAATCATACAGGGGGGCAAGCACTCGCTCTAAAGATCATAAGGCAAGGCTATTTTTGGCTAACACTGAAGAAAGATGCAATCCATTACGCGCAGATGTGCAAGAGATGTCAAGCCTTCGCTCCCGCCATTCACTCACCACCAGACGAGCTCATCTCGGTATATAGTTCGTGGCCTTTCGCGAAGTGGGGGATCGACATCATCGGACCTTTCCCACCAGCTGCTGGGGGGGTAACTTTCATCGTCGTAGCAATCGATTACTTCACCAAATGGACAGAGGCAAAGGCATTGAAGACCATCACAACGGGCCAAATGACAAGCTTCATTTGGAAGAATATAATTTGCAGGTTCGGCCTACCACGAGCGATAGTGACCGACAACGGACGTCAATTTACAAGTCAAGACATGATGGATTTCTGCTCAAGATGGAACATCAAGAAAATTTTTTCAACACCCTACCATCCACAATCAAACGGTCAGGTAGAGGCGATCAACAAAATCATCAAGCACACGTTGAAGGCTAAGCTGGATGGATTGAAGGGCAAATGGGCCGAAGAGCTGCACATGGTTCTGTGGGCATATCGGACGACCACGAGAAATTCTACTGGTGAAACTCCGTTCGCGCTCGCGTTCGGAACCGAAGCTGTCATACCAGCAGAGGGGCAAGTCCAAACTTTTCGAGTAGCAAATTATGACGAGCAGTTGAATAACGATGCACAGCTCTCCGATTTAGACTTCCTAGAAGAACGAAGGCTAACAGCGGACGAGAAGAATGTGGTCTACAAGCAAAGGTCAGAACGCTACTACAACACCAAAGTACGCGCTCGCCAGTTCACTATCGGCCAGCTCGTACTTCGAAGGGCGACGGAGCAGTCCATTGGCATACTTGGCCCGACTTGGGAGGGTCCGTACCGAATAACGCGCACACTCCTAAACGGATCGTACGAGCTTGAAGATCTCGAGGGCAAGCCGAGCAAGTACCCATGGAACGCGGTCAAGCTGAAGAAGTATTACCAGTAAGTTTTTAAATTATTTCATATTTATAGTTTGTTTTTAATCTTCATTTCAATTCAAGCAAAGTTTTAAATTTCCATCAAGTGTTAGATAAATTTGAAAGTTTAAACAAGGCTCTGCGTAGCCATCTAGGAAACAAAAGACGAGCACTATTTTCTAAAGATGCTCGCAAGGAAGTGGCAAAGATGGTCACTACCTATCAAACAAAGAGTTCAACCGACGAATGGTTAACTCTAAAAGACGAACACTCTTTCTTAGAGTCTCGCAAAAAGGAAAGACGAGCACTCTTTCTTAGAGTCTCGCAAAAGGGAAGACGAGCACTCTTTCTTGAAGATGCTCGCAAAGATAAGACGAGCACTCTTTCTTAAAGATGCTCGCAAAGATAAGCCGAGCACTCTTTCTTAAAGATGCTCGCAAAGGAAAGACGAGCACTCTTTCTTAAAGATGCTCGCAAAGGAAAGACGAGCGCTCTTTCTTAAAGATGCTCGCAGAATAACGAACGTCGAACAAACCAATGAAAGAGAAGTATTTATTAAAAGCACTTGCAAAAAATTATTAAAACAATTAGAAAAACGAACACATCGTAAGCAAAAACTTCCATTCATTAAAAAGCCTTAGAAGGCTGAGATTACAAAAAAGGCCTTAATGGCCGAACAGTCCTAAGAAAAACAAAAAAAAACAAGCAAACTAAACATTCTCCTCGGCAGGAGCAACTTGCTCGCCAGATACCCCCTCCTCGTCCACAACCTCCACTTCAGCAGGAGCACTCTGCTCGCCCTGTTGGGTTGGGGAGTCTTCGGGAGGATTCACGAACTCCACCGGAACTCCCAAGAGTCGAGGGAACTGGAGTCCCATTTGCACCAACGGAAGCAAGGGGAGCTCGGTTCCCGGCTGAGGATTCTCCTTCATAAGGAGGTCGTCCAGAAGCCCGCCGAGCGGGATCACATCCACTTCCGGATGGGTATCCAATAGCTTGTAAATGAGCCCGTGGGCAGTAAGCTCCACCGATAACATGGCCACGCCCCCAGCGAGCTCAGTTGTTTCATCTCTCTCATCTATGGCATCGACCAGCTGTTGTCGGAGAGTGGCCAACTCTTCCTCATCATTTGCGGACTTACTTGTAAGGGTCCTTACCTCGTCCTCGGCAGTCTTGAGGCGAGCACGGAGACGTTCGATCTCTTGAAGATCTTCTTGATCCTTTTTTCGAACCATCTCCAGTTGGGCCTCGAAATCGGCCAAATTTGCCTCAGCATTGGCCAGCTTGGTCTCGAGGTCGACCACTTTCTCCTCTGAGGCGAGCAGTTTCCCCTCAGCAACAGTTTTTGCCTTAGCCATTTGAGCAACTTTCGCAGCCCTGTCCTCGCTGAGCTTGCGACCATCAGCAATCTGGCTGGCGAGCTTCTCCATGGTATAAGAGGCTCGGCTCAAGTCAATGGCGACCAGGCGCGCATTTTCCGTGGCGTTATGGTTGTCGACCTCTTCGATCAGTGTGGTCGTCAACGAGCGGGGTAGGTGCTTCATCGCCCTCTGGGCGAACAGGTTCAGAGGCTCCTTATCGACCGGGTCTCGCGACCGGTAGAAGCCGAGAAGGTTCTCACTGAAGGGTTGGGCGACCGGATAGTCGGCAACTCTGTTGAAAAATAAGGAAAGAGTTAGAAGAAAAATACTTGAAAAATTTCTAAAAAACTTTTTTGAAAAAACTTACTTGGCAACCCTTGCGGCTTCCCAGCCGAGAAGGGTATTATCTCCCGAAGCCCCTTGTCCGGCCGACGAGCTCGTCGCAGTCTCTCGCGACCGAGTGCTTCGGGGAGGAGGGGAAGCAACTGGTTTGGGGGGGGGCGAGTTACCCCTCGGTGGAGGAGATCTCCTCGGCGAGATCCTCCTTTCAGCAGCAGGGGGGCGAGAAGTCCCCCCCCTGGTCGGTTTAGCAACCTTTTTGGGTGGAGCCCCCGAGCTCTCCGCCCCTTTCCTTTTCTTTCCAGCGCCATCGACAATCTTGCGCTCGCGGAGTATTTGTGCCTGTCGAAGCATACTGGTCGCTTTTAGGCGCTCGACTTCGACGGTAGGAGGAAGATAGGCGACAACCCGTTGAGGAACCACTACTAGATAAAGAAGCGAGAAGTCAGTATCTTCGAAGAGAGAATTTAAAAGAAATTTGAAGTAAGAAATATTTTACCTGGAGGGAACTCTCGAGTGAAGTGATGAGGAGGTACTCTGAGACCTGCTCGCTCACGCATGCACTCCCTGTTCAGAAATCGGCAAGACCTCTCCAGGTAGTGACGGTTGAGAACACAGCAAACGTGGTACTGAAAGAGAGGAGTGAGACGGTGGTCGGCAGTCCTCTTGCGAACAGTTTCACCTACAAAAAGCGAGGAGTTATTCAGTATAGACAAGAACGAGCAGAATTTAAAAGACTTACCACGAATTCTTTGATATTCGGTCTCAATGGGAATGCGATCAGATCCATCCGGCCTCACTGAACTCATCCAGTCCCCGGCTACCCACCACCAGTTGGTTTTCCAATCCCTAATCTTGTTGGGAACCCCTTCGACCAACTTGAAATTATCTCGGCCTCTAACATAGTAATACCCGTGGCCTACTTTCTCTCCGGTCTCGGCCGCCTTAAGGAGATAGTTAATCTACTTCGGGCTAAGCCACGTATTCCGACATCCATTCTCGGCCGCCACCAGGCCGAACAGTGTAAGAATGCCGATCAGATTCGACCAACCGTTCGGTAAAATTTGTGAAGGGGCAACATTCAGGAAATGTAGAAAATTTGAAATACTGGGGTGCAGGGGAAACCTAAGCCCTGCCTCCATCATACCAATGTTGACGGCGACCATGCCCTCTGGCGGCTGGTCGGCCCTCTCATCCTCGCGAGGAACGAAAAAGCACACATCGGTCGGCAGTTGGTACTTTTTTCGAGAGTTCTCTAACTGCGCCGAGGAGACTTTGCTTGCATAGTTGCTCGCCTCATATATCGTTTGGACAGCTTCTCGATGCGGGCGAGGAACATCTCGAGGAAGGTTTTCGCAGATATACTTATAATAGGCCTCCCTCGAGACCTCATCGCCATCTAAACTCTCCCGACCACTCAAGATGTCCTTTATGCTCTCCGCATACCGAACAACTTCTTCATAGTCCTCGCGGAGGCTCCTCGTCAAGGTCTCCTCGACTTGGGCGATTTCTATCTGGTCGCGCACCTCCCGATCCAAACCCTGATCGTGCAAATCAGAGTCCGTCTCACTGCCCTCCTCGGCATCACCCTCCTCGGCATCATTGCCGGCATCTTCCCTATCAGAATCGTCGAGCTCATCGACGTCGACAACCACTGCCTTTCCTAGGTTGCGAACACTAGCATTTATGGGGTCAGGAGAAAGGATCCTAGAATCCGACGAGGACGCCCTCTCCGACAAAACCATGGCTAGACGATTAGCCTTGCCGGAACTAGCGGCACCACCGTCTAACGGCGGCGAACCACCACCAGAACCACCACCAAAATCCATTTTTTCTTGAGAAATGGGGGAAAGTAGAGTTTTAAAGAAGAAAATGAGAGTTTAAATACCTTGTTAACGATCGGAAACCACCCAAAAGTCGCCGGAAAAGATTGAAAGAGTTGCTTGGAAGGAGGCTCAAGAAATTTGAAAGTTTGCAAAGTGAAGGAAAGTATTTTTGTGTGAAAGGAAGCCATATTTATAGGCAAAACATATGCAGTGACCTAAGTGCAAAAAACGGGGTAAAATCCGTAATTTTCCCAAAATTTGGGGCCATTTCCGAATTCGAATTCGGAGAGTGACCCTCACGCGCGACCTTTGAGGTCGGCACGCGCCCCACGCGCGCTTTTCAAATTTCGAGCGCCGCCCACGCGCTTGACACCAGTCACATCATACGTCATCAAAAGTGCCTCGGAAGGCGAGCTCGGCGTAGGAAACGAGGTGACCACCTCCATCTCACGTCATCAAAATCTCGAAATTGTTTGTGTTGTCGAGAACCATTTTCACCGTCGGAAAAAGCGATTGAACTGCTCGCCTTACCATTCTACGAATACGAAGTAAGGCGACCAGGGGGCAAATGTTATGCCTAGTCAAAGAGGTCAATCTTTGACAAGTCAATCCTAGTCACCATCTTACGTGGCGAGGACCAGTCAACAAAGTCGTGCGACGACTAGTCAACAAGACCAAGAAAATGTAATAGATTTAATGTATTTAATATATTTAAGTGCTCGTCCAAAGATGTTGGCGAGCACTCTCTTAGTTAGCTGCTCGCCCAAATGTGTGGCGAGCACGTGCTTATTCTTAGTTAAGATGTTTTAAGTATTGAAGTCTTGGGAGACAACATGGAGCGTGGCGACCACTCTCCTCGACGGCCCTCCGGCGACCACCATGGCCCAGCTCCTCGGCATCTCGGCGAGGACGAGCACCGAAGGCGGTTTAGCATTAAATGCGCCATCAAATCACCTTTTCGGGCAGAATGAAGGTCCAATCTGGAGGCTCCACGTGTAAAGGGCGGGCAGCCCTTGAAAAGCAGTATATAATGCCCATTTGGGCTCATTTGTAACATAAGTTGGAAATTCATACAATCACCCCATCCCAAAGCAATAAACACTCCCAAAGCTCTCAAGCTTTTAGCTTCTCCAAGAAGCTATTCCTTGTTCTTGATCTTTCTTGTTTAGTTCTTCATCAAGATCATCAAGATCATCATATTAATCCACATAAACGCGTAATAACCCCCGCATAAATTACATGTTTGTATCGTGCTAAGCACAGTCCACATCCAAGTCAACCCGAATTTAGTGCATACAACACGTGTTTCTTGAGCAATTGTAGAGTATAAAGTTGAAGCAAGAAACTGGAATTTGTACCCTGCATTCATTCTCTTTTAATTCCATTTCAGATGGATTATTATAAGACATCCTTGTTTCTCGCCTTCACTTTCTTGATTCAGACACACTTTTTAGCCTTGACCCAAATTCAATGCGAAAATAATGGCAATTACACAAGGAATAACACATACAGTGTTAATCTCAACACCACGTTTTCCTTGTTATATAACAATGTTAATAACTATGGTTTCTACAACGTTTCTGTTGGGCAGGGCATTGACAGGGTTAATAGCTTCGTGCTCTGCAAAGGCGATGCTCAACTCAGTGCATGTCGTGACTGTGTACAAACCGGTTCTGCTGCTCTTTTAAACTCATGCCCCAACCGGAAGCAGGCCATTCAATGGGACGAAACCTGCATTCTACGATACTCGGATGAGACGATATATGGAGCCGTGGACACTAGGTCTGCACATTACTGGTGGAATCCGGGGAACTCCACGAGTCCTCAGCAGTTTGAGGAGGACACGAGAACGCTGCTAGACGAGCTTCGTGACCGGGCTGTTTCCGGTGGGCCTCTAAGAAAAGTGGCAGCTGGGAATCGTACTGGACCTGATTTTCAAACTATTTTTGCTCTACTGCAGTGCACCCCCGATTTATCTGCAGAGGGTTGCAGGAGATGCTTATTTGGTGCTGCTGCAGAAATACCTGTTCGTTGTGACGGGAAGAGAGGGTGCAGAGTACTCTGGCCCAGCTGCACTATTCGTTTTGAGTCATATCCGTTTTTTAATGAAACAAGGCTTCAAGAGTTTGAGCCTACTGTGCCCGAGCCCACGGCTGCACCCGTGCCCGTTACCGTGATTGATCAGCCACCACCGGGTAATCATACTGGGCTAGGCCAGGCTTCCTTATAATTTAATTGATTAAGAAAGTGAGAAGAGTGGCTCATGTTCAATTTTTGCAGGAAAGGGTGGTGATGATAAAAGTCGAATTGTGATCATTGTTGTGGTTGTGATTGTTGTGTTGTTGATACTAGCTGTTTCCTCTATCATCTTCTTGAGAAAGAGAAACAAACAAAACCCATTACTTATTCCTGAGAGTAAGTAGTTTGATCTTCATTTCATGAAACATTGCCTTTTAATTTTTGTGCGGATATTCAACTAGAATGTTTTCTTTTACTTTTGAAGGTGTAGATGAGATTAGCAGTGCTGAATCTGTGCAATATTCATTTAGTACAATCAAAGCTGCAACAAATGATTTCTCTAATGACAACAAGTTGGGACAAAGTGGATTTGGAACTGTTTATAAGGTATGTATGTGGTGTATACATGTAAAAACTGTATATTAAAAAAGTATATATAATTTTGTGATCTGATAATATTAGGGTAAACTTCCAAATGGTGAAGAAATAGCGGTGAAAAGATTGTCCAGAAATTCGGGGCAGGGTGATCTGGAATTTAAGAATGAGGTGTTGTTACTAGCCAAGCTTCAACACAGGAATTTGGTTAGGCTCTTGGGTTTTGCTCTAGAAGGAACGGAGAAGCTTCTCGTATATGAATTCGTTGAGAATGCAAGCCTCGATCTCTTTATATTTGGTAACATCTTCTTTCATCAACTTGCATACCACATTCTAATGATTCCTGCTTGCCTTGTTTTCAATTACTTTGATTTGAAATTTAATCTCGATATTCACAATGATTTGATTTTCAGACCCGACCAGACATTCATATCTGGATTGGGAGAGACGTTACAATATCATAGTGGGTATTGCAAAGGGAATTCTCTACTTGCATGAAGATTCTCGATTGAGAATCATACATCGTGATCTGAAAGCAAGTAATATACTTCTAGATAGGAATATGAATCCCAACATCGGAGACTTTGGTATGGCAAGACTATTTGGGCAAGATGAAACTCAAGGAAATACCAGCAGAATTGTTGGAACATAGTAAGAATTAAGCTACAAACTTTTCTAGGAACATAGTAAGAATTGTAGTGGATATATGCCACCTGAATACTTAATGCAGGGGCAGTTCTCAATTAAGTCGGATGTGTTCAGCTTTGGAGTTCTGGTGCTGGAAATCATTAGTGGGCGGAAAAATAGTAGTTACCAAAGTGGGGAGAATGTGGAAGACCTCTTGATTTACGTAAGCACAATATATATTCTTTAAATTCTTTGTATGATGTTTTTGGTGATTTGAAAAACTAAATGTTGATGCAGGCATGGAAAAACTGGCGTGACGGGACAATTGGAAATGTGGTTGATCCGTTGTTGAGGTCAAGTTCGGGTTCAATAAGTGAGATGATGAGATGCATTCATATTGGCCTACTATGTGTTCAGGAAAATGCATCAAATAGGCCAACAATGGCTTCTGTTGTTCTTATGATGAGTAGTCTCTCTATTACATTGGATGTACCTGCTGAGCCTGCATTTTATATTCCCAGTCACTATGGCGCAGATGTTTCACGCGTTCAACGGGAATACATTAATTCAACTAATTCTGCCAACAACCCTCCATCCCAGAATGAGGCTTCGATCTCTGACTTGTATCCGCGTTGATGTCCAACAAGGTCTGCTATCTTTACTGCCAATTGACTAATCTCACTTTTGTTGGTTTAGTTTTTGGTATAAAAGTGAGTTAAAATTTGTACCTTGTACTATAATGCATTCATTCTATCTTTTCTGTGTATCACATCTATGTATGTATGTACCACTATACCCTTCAACTAAATATAGTTTGAATATAACTCTCGAAAATTGCTCCTATTTATTATCTTTCCAAAATTCAAAAAAATTATTAATCTCTTCATATGAAAAAAAATTGTTGCATATTCTCAGTGACATATGCAAAAATATATTGCAGAAACTGAACTTCTTAGTGTAGAGACTAATAAATTAAGACAATCCAGGAATTAGGGTTTAGACATTGAATTAAGGCTTACCGGATGCAGGAAAAGATAGTAAACAACGAAGAGAAGAGACAGCGTGAGGTGTACGACTTGCGGCGGTTAGCGGTGGAGGTGTACGACACGGGTATTGTAGGCAGCGAACGATGGTGGGTAGAGTACAGATGGAGAGAAACTAATTTTGGGAAACATGTACGTGGGGAATGGAAAATAATTTTTCCCAAGTGTCCAATATATACTTAATAATTAACAATTAAAATTAAATACAAAAAATAGAAAAACAAGAAAAGACAACAAGGAAAGACAACGGGCTCCGTTGTCTTTCAGCGAAGTTTCTGAAAATTTAAACAATTACGACAACGGATATATCTAAGACAACAAATTTCACACTTATGACAACCGGTAGAGTCAAAACCCGTTGTCTTTTCTCTGTTGTCGTAGCCCATTTTTCGCATAGTGTAGGATTTTGGTATCTAATCAAAATCAAATTTTCTTTTATTAATATAAAACATATCCCAACAACTGCACTTAATTATTTTCCTATCTATTGAGTGATAGTTACTTGCTTATACTTGATATTGCATAAAATCTGATTTGATCATTTAAGAAAAAGTGTTTTCATATATAGTGTATTCAATCAAGACCAATTACATGAACACTACAGATTTGGCCATGGTGAGTTGGGGGGATTTGAGCTGAATTCGTTGGACCAGCTCGAAAAGCATTAAAATAGGGTTGTGCTTTCAACGATATAACACTCCTAAAGAGAGAAGATTACAAAATTAAACCAGCCTCCAATGCAGAACTAAATGTGTAAGAACACAACACCACAACATGCAGCTAGCAAAAGAAGCGATGTTTCAAAGTTAGTTCAAAAGCGTTCTATCACTACACTGTCACCACGTTTTTTAATATAACAATTTTACAGAGTCGAAACACTCTTGCTTTAACCATTCGTGCCTCTCAAGCGAGCAATCAACTCATCCTTTCTGGGCACGCAGCAGTCTCTCAACTGTCAAGCTCTGGAAATCTTGAACAGAAGCAAGCTGATCAGTGGTGGTCATGGCCCTCTTTCCAGCAGCTTTACCATCCACAGATTTCTCAGCAGCCCTTTTCCTCGAACCAACTGAAACTCTTGAACTGGAATCACCCTTTTGTTTCATAAGCATAAGTGATCTGATCAGTATATTCGTCGATGTATCATGATTGCAAATGTATACGCATGTCCCTCCCGGGTAAAACCTTTGTTTTTTTAGTGTGAGTAAAACCTATTCTTTCTAAGTTATTTTGAGGAGTATAAAAGGGCCTATCATATTTCCGCATATAGTTTGTATAATTGTTTAAGGCTTGTAAAAATACTCAAAATGTATTTTCATAGGTCTTTGCAATTGGACAACTAACCCGACTCAATATATTTTTCTTCACATTGCATAATTTTTTTGAAAAACACACGTGTATTTCCCCTTCCCCATACACGTTTTACACTCCTTTTGGGACCATCAATATATATTAAATCTGAAATTCCTTCTTCAATGTACTTAAAACAATCTCAAATAGTTTGGCTAGCTTAGTACTTTTGTAATGTTTTCAGTTTTTGTCTTTGTCTTTTCTTGACTCTTGTACGCGTTGAGTACCCTTTATTCGCACGTTAAATAAATTTTACTTGTTTAAAAAATGCAATATTAATGTTGCAAATGAAATAAAGTAGTGAGATGAGATGCAATACAAGAGAAAAGGTATACTCGGATCCAAATTAAAATGGAGGCAATTCATTCATATGATCTGCATACATATATATATACCAAAATAAATTAACACACAGCTAGCAATAATTCAATTGGAAATAAGGAGGCCATAATGCATATATATATATATTAATTCACCATTTATGTTATTGTTAGTTTGTGCAGGTAGCTGATGTGAAGTTGTAGGTGGTAACATCACATATCTGACGGAGGGTGTTTAAAAGATCGCGAAAGGGGCTGTTCTGATCATCAGCAAGAGTGAAACTGTCGACTAAGTTGTGAGTTTACAGACCCTCTAAGCATGCACCTTACACACAGAGAATTGGGGTTCGGCGAGTAGACTCCATTAATCTGAAAGCAGTCGCCGCACTGGTACAGCTTTAAATCAACTGATGAACTAAGAGTAATCACCATGAAAGCAATCACCACTTCTTAATTTTACTGACACCCATCCTTTCAAAAAAAAAAAATAGATATAAATATAATGTGAGTGATTATAATTTGCAATTGGCTTGTTATTTATAGACTTAATTTAGTAATTAGCTGGCAATGAACATGGAGTTAATTATAAGATGGTGCATACATGATTTAATTTTTTATTATTTATGGGATTGAGTGATCATCAAATATTCTACGCTAGCTAGCTAGTTAACGTGGTGATATCAACTTGTCATCATGTTTCGTTTAATATTGTTAGATTACTACTCTAGAGTCAATGGTTCCATAGCAATTATAAAATAACTAATCCTAGAATCATGGGAGGAGCATTTACCATTTAGACTCTTACAATACTTAATCATACTTGTATGAGACGATCTCATCCGAATAAGAAAGTGTTTTTACATGATTATATTTATGTGCAGCTACCCTTTACAACTAGCACATAGAGGTGTGTCTCCATTCTTGACTCGAGCTAGTTGTCGCACGCGGCCAAGTTTGTACTATAGTTAACTTAAATTAGTTATTAGTAGAGTTAATAATAGAGCCATCTAACGGTGTAACATGAGATCTCGTCCGCATAATGCAGCATCATCATTTAATTTTGTACTCCCTCCGTCCCCTACTTAATGACCCTTTTTGCCATTTTGGTTGTCCCTTCTTATTGACCCATTATCTAAAATAGCAAAATCACTTTTAAACTATTCTCTTAAAACATCACAACTTTACAATAAATGTCAGTACTTTATTACAGTAAAAAATAACTTTATTACTATTTATAAAGTTGAAAAGTCTTTAATTACTACCTCACTTTATCTTTCATAATACTAATAAACAATTCATTTGTTAAACCCCGTGCCCAATATATAGTTTTTGTGTCATTAAGTAGTTACGGACTGAGTAATATTTATAATGCGAATTGAGTAAATATGGATTGGTATCATCGCATGCATGGACAAGAATCATATCATGTTAGTTGGACAAACCCTTTGACAGTAGACAACTCCTCTTGTGGTGGACAAACTCTTTCGACTAATCTTGGATACCTCAGCTAAATCTTGGACAAGCTCACCTTGTTTAGAAAAAAACTTATAAGGGGTAGTTACTCTAAAGGACATTTCATCTATAGACTTTATAAATAAAGATAATTTTTTATTTTTTTTATACATATAAGGTCAAAATTGAGTATATATAGAAGTACTAATATCCATTACAATTAATTAATTACCAGAATTACATATTTTTAACAAGTCAACTATTAAAAAACGATTTCTGGAACACACGACAAGTTATTA
The DNA here is from genome assembly GCA_963675135.1 of Galeopsis tetrahit. Taxonomy (NCBI): domain Eukaryota; kingdom Viridiplantae; phylum Streptophyta; class Magnoliopsida; order Lamiales; family Lamiaceae; genus Galeopsis; species Galeopsis tetrahit. The sequence goes on from OY776120.1 coordinate 84,917,007, forward strand.
TCTTTTCAAAATTCAAAATATTTACTAATTACCCAGTTCGATTCACATAAATAAGGAATCAATTAGCTGCATATGGAAAAAATTGTAGTGACATATGCAAAAATATGTTGCATATAACTTAAAATACTTCATAATATGAAATAGAATAATATATCTGTAATAAAATGTTCTAAAATATTAATTTTATTTAAAAAATATTCGAAATTATGCATTATACATACAAATATGTGCAATAAATAAATATTTAGAATATGTTCATTTTTTGAAAAATTGCAAAATAAGATTTTTAAATATATATGAACAACTGAACTTCTCCACTCTTTGCATAATAGTAAGTGTTGTAATTGCATAAATATGCTTCTGCATTTATGTTATTAGTTATTTTTTACATATGCAACGAAAATTGCATGTTGTAATTGTATAAAGCAACACATATATAATTGCATAACACTTAAATATAATTACCTAAATGATTCCAACGATGTTGGTCAACAATGTCGATCTCTGAATGTTTTACATGAGAGAATAAACACGATCTCAACACATCCCATATAGTGTGAATACACTTGACCATCAAAAGTTTAGGACAGATAATTGAAAACTCACGTTTGATCGTTTATCACTGCTATAGGTGGGGAACAGATCGGCCTTTGGATGCTTCGCTTTAGCATGTTCCTTGGATTATATTTCACCTCTGAAGTGGTGCAAATAAAAGTTTGCATACAAACCTTGCACTGCAATTAAGTGTAAACAAAAATGAGCACTAGCCAGTGCTCAAATTTAGCATAATAACAAGATGAGTAAAATGTTTGAATTGCATGGTTAATTGGTATTTCTGCGTATACATGTTGTTCTTGTGCCTTTACTGGTATTTCTCCTCAAATACAAAATACAAACCTAATCTTTCGATAAGAACGAGATAATACAAAATGTACGGAGCAATATGAATAAGCACAGCAATAAAATACTTCTACATTTACTTTTAATTTCTACTTAGACCAAAGTACCTACCTTTATACAACATTAAGTACGATGCAATATAAAATAGGGTTAATTGCAAATTAAATCACCACCTTTCACTGGATTGCAATTTAATCTAAACTTTTGAATAATTGCAAATAAAATCATCACCTTTCAATATTGTTGCAATTTAGACTTCTAGACAATCTCATTTGTGCCCGAATTTGACGTTTCGAGATTAGATCGAAATAAAAAATAATGTTGTTTCATTAAGAAGGTGTCACATCCGTCAACCACGTTAGATTTGAACACAAATGAAACTATTAAGAAGTTTAAATTGCAACAATATTTAAAGGTGGTGATTTTATTTGCAATTATTCAAAAGTTTAGATTAAATTACAATCCAGTGAGAGGTGGTGATTTAATTTGCAATTAACCCTATAAAATACATTTAGTACGATGCAATATAAAGTACGATGCAACATTAAGTACGATGCAAAACATGAACTTCATAAAAAATCGGAATCAAGATTCATGATCTTATAACCATGTAAGGTGAAAGAATTCAATAAATTGCATAAACCAAAGACAGTCTGTACCGTTCATAGGAAACATTAGCATAGTTCCGATAATCTAATAATCAACATGCAATTTTAGAACCCAAATTCCAGTTATTCGAGCAAATTGATTCGTTGAAATACTAGAAAACTCCAGTTTCACCAACTCAGAAAAAAAAAATCATTGCTTTAGGGATCAAATTCATAGAAAAAGTATGTATCTCTTCAAGCCTTCATTAACAAGGCTAGACGATCCAATTTCGCCATAAAACAAGAACCACGTAAACTAATTACTAAATCGAATCCAAAATGAACTACCAAAAAAAAAATAACACCCAAACGATTAGTAAGTAGTAACACATGAATTTGTGCGAAAAAAATGCATATTAGTAAATTAAAATGAATTTTTTTAAGTTGAATATATTTTGCGTGCAAAGTAACCTTAGCTAGTTCTTTCTCATCATTGTAGACGAGTGAAATTCAATTACGAATTAAATTGCGACGCGTGAAAATTACGGGTTAAATATTAATTAAGTTTATTATTTATTTGTTGGAATTTAAATAAATTAAATTTCTAAGGTAAATATATAATTAATTATTATTTAATTATTCCCTCCAATTAATTTGGACCTTTAAAAATCAATGAATTAAAATGGATCTCTAAAGCCCAATAAAGCAAGTTAAAATTCAGGTCGGAACTCAGATATGGTATTCTTAGCCCATCAAGTAATTCAAAATTTGAATTAAGCCCTAAGCACTTAGCACAAATATCTCAAGGCTCACAAAAACCCTAGGTTCTACACCTATAAATAGAGGCCTCATTTTATTCATTTCATCAAGAAATCAGAAGCATTCAATGCTCTAAAATTCTCTGCAGAGATTTTAGAGGGTTCTTCAGCAGTCCGAGGAGCTTCAAAGGCATTCTTCGTGCAAAGTGGAGAGAAGCGGTGTTCGAGTGGAGATCAAGGTGTTAAGCCCCTTCGATTCGGCGTTTCTTCAAGGTTCTTCGTGGATCTTCAACGGAAAAGTCCCGATAAGTCCCGAAAAAGTCCCGTAAATCGACGTTTGATCCAAAATACGGCGTCAAGCCCTTAGATTAACGTTACAAAGTCCCAAGTCCAAGAACGACCTTCAACGACGATCATCCCAAAAGTCCCTAAATCCAACGTTTAAACCAAAATACGGCGCCAAGCCTTTGGATTAACGTTATAAAATCCCAAATTCAAGATCGAAGAGGATTCGGCTGCGGATCCAAATCCAAAAGCTCAAGAAATTCAAGTGAAGTTGAAGAAGAGAGAATCAGAGGAGCAAATTAGAGATTGTAACCCACAATATTTATCGGTTTAATCCGAAATTAAATACATTGTTTCACATTTTCGCGTTTTAATATTTAATTCACGAAATTTGTGTTTACAAATTTGGCGCGCCCGGTGGGACTATCTCTACCTCTCATCTCTACTCTTCCAACAAATTAAGTCACGACGATGGCGCCAATCAAGATTAAGATCAAGAGAGGTGTTGCATCCGGGTCAGCTGGTCTTGACCTTGAAGACGTGAACGTAGTCACGAGGAGTATGTCAAGAAGCTCGAAGTCATCATCTTCCTCAGAGAAGGCTACTGCGGAGGGTCCACCACCCAATACTGCGAATGAGGAGAACAACCCAGCCTGTTCCCCTACTCATTCCATGGCGAGCTCATCAAATTCAAGCACAACCTCAGCAATGGCGACAAACACTACGACTGTTGAGGAGCAACTGGCAAGCCTAACTCGAGCCATAGAGGGACTCACAAAACATGTCTAAGAACAGAATGCCCGGATTGCTAAGCTGATAAGAAATGCGGACAAGGGAAAGCAAGTCGAAGGACATGATGCTGAGACGTCTAGTGAACGCCAGCCAATGGAAATTGACCAAACTCTTAAGGACTTACAAGTTTCTCCCGATGGTTTGGTGCCCGTTAACCGACTGGAAGAAATCATACTTGGGGTAATCAAAGATAAGTTCGAGAAAAATCCCAAGTCTTCATTCACCTACAACAAGCCTTACACGAAGAGGATTGACAGTTTGAAGATGCCAGCTAGTTATCAACCTCCAAAGTTGCAGCAGTTCGATGGCAAAGGTAATATAAAGCAGCATATTGCTCACTTCGTAGAGACTTGCAACTATGCCGACACTTACGGAGATCACTTGGTAAAGCAATTTGTACGCTCATTAAAGGGAAATGCATTCGATTGGTATACCGATTTGGAAGCTAGCTCGATTGACAGTTGGGAGCAAATGGAGCAGGAATTTCTCAACCGGTTTTACAACACTCGTAGAACGGTGAGCATGATTGAATTGACGAACACTCGTCAATTAAAGGAGGAATCGGTGATAAATTACATAAACCAATGGAGGAACTTAAGTTTAAATTGTAAGGATAGACTGACTGAAGCCTCGACAATCGAGATGTGTATTCAAGGAATACAATGGGGTCTTCGATATATCTTACAAGCAATTCGGCCAAGGTCATTCCAAGATTTGGCAACTAAAGCTCACGATATGGAGCTGAGTATGTCTACAACCAGAGCTGGAGGGCCGCCAACTCAAGAGCCTTGGAAGTTCAAATACAAGCAGGAAGTTAAGAAAGGGGGCAAACCTTTCATTAAATATTCGAATAAAGAATCCATGGCAGTGACCGCTACTACTGTCAAATTCCGAAAGGGTGAAACTGATGCGGGGAGTAAAGAAAAAGACGTCACGCAAGAATGGGGGCAAAGGAGAACAAGTTTGAGGGAGTTGCAACAAAAGTAATATCTATTCCTAGACTCTGACATCCCCGGAATGTTCGATGACCTGATCAAGAATGATCTCATCGAATTACCATAAATGAAACGACCGGATGAAGCTGGGCGAACGGATGACCCAAAGTATTGCAAATACCATCGGTTGGTAGGGCATCCAATCCAAGACTGTTTCATATTCAAGGAGAAAGTTATGCAGCTAGCCAAAGAAGGAAAAATCTTGCCAGAGGATAGTGAGACAACGACGAATGCTGTCACAATTGAGAACAACAACGAATGTAGAGACCTCTCTTGCCACACGACTAGCGAGGAAGACGATGAACGACCTCAGACCAACAATGGTCTTGATGACAAAGTTAATGGTTGTTTCTCAACGATAGCTTTCACGGAGGAAGACTTATTGCTTGGTTCAGAATCCTATAAGAGGCCACTATTCATAGTTGGCCATACTCGAGAACAGAAAGTGAATCGGATATTGATTGATGGAGGTTCCGGGGTAAACATTTTACCCTTACGAGTGATGAAAAAGCTGGAGATACACATGGATGAACTCGCAGGCAGTCGTTTGATGATACATGGATTTAATCAGGAAGGACAGAGGGCTCTTGGCACCATAGTGTTGGATTTGCTAATTGGTGGGATTCCATCGACTGTAACTCTCCACGTCATAAATGTCAGGACTTCATATAACATGGTTCTAGGGCGCCCATGGTTGCACGAAAATGGCGTAGTTCCTTCTACCCTACATCAATGCTTCAAATACTTTAGTCAAGGGGTTGTGAAAACAGTGTTTGGAGATGATAAACCTTTCACAGAGGCAGATTCGTACTTTGCTGATGCCAAATACTTCTTTCGAGGTTGACTTGGTCGTATTTTTGCACTTTTTACAACTATACGATCCCCACAAGCGTATGGGTTTGTTAGTAGTAAGATAAGTATACCAAGTAAAATTTCGTTCCAAGGACTTAATTAAGTGAGAATGAGTCCCTAAAGTTGCAAGTTATCATGCTATTGTAGTAACTAAAAGATGTTGTTTGGATTTTTGGGAATAAGAACAAAAATATTAAACTAGATTAACTAAAGTAATGAAAACTAGTGACAAGAAATAACCAACTATCTAACTTTCGATTGAAAGGGCAAGAGAAGTGTATTGCCTCGGGTGTTTCCGTTTTGTGAGTAATTAAGTGAACTAGTGAACCAATTACATGATTTTGCTACAAATTTGTGTCAAGTTAAAGGCTATCACATATGTGTGCAAACCCCTCGAAAGGCATAGGTAAACATCGTGCATTGATTACCAATTATAGGATCTAACCAAATACCATAAGCCCCTAAGATAGTGTTTCATAAGCACATTCAACACGGTTACTAATGCTTATGAAACACCCTCTCACCAAACTCCTAGACGACCTCTACTCGTTTAGTGTCTAAGGTTGTCGGTCTAGCCATTAACACCCCTCTCGGGTGAGCTAATTACTAATAAACTTCTATTCAATTAATCAAAGCTCACACTCACACTCCCAATCATGCTACCCAACCCTCGTTGCAATAAACATAATCGAACGTGCTTGCTAATAGGGTTGATCAACCAAATGAATCAAATAAAGCACAACCCTAGAAACCTAAACACCCAAATTATAAGTTAATCATGCAATTAATTCACAATTACACCAAATTCTCATCAAAACATCCACACCTAAGGCAATTTAGGATTAGCCCATGGTTCTAGAAGAGAATCCCAAGGCTACAATGTAAGAATTCACAAAACCCATAACAATTAAGAAATAAATGGAAAGGAATAAGAGATTTACTAAATTGAAATGAGAATTAAAGAGATATCACCTTAAAACTTGAAATGTAGCTACAAACTTCAATTACTTACAAAGCCCAATGGAAATCTTCACTTGAATTGTCAAACTAAACAAGAATCTAAGCTATCCATCAAAGGGAATTGCAAAATATTAAAAACACATATGACTATGTATGATTGTGTGTGTGAATTCCTCTCCAAGGTAGTATATTCTCCAAAAAACTGAAATATGGCTCCTTTTATATGTTGCAAGGATTCCAAAAATGAGTTTTTGCACTTTAGCCCTTCGAAATTGGAGAAAATGGCCAAAAACCCCCGAAATTGATGTCACCCGGCCGGGTGGCTCCCACCCGGGCATGCCACCCGGCCAAAACTCGAACTAAAAGCAATTTGTGGCCTTGCCCGGGTTGAAACCACCCGGCCGGGTGGCTTTCACCCGGGCCAAATACGAACTGTGTGAACATTTGGCCTTGCCCGGGTAGAATCCCACCCGGGCCAAATACGAAGGTCCTCCTTTGCGCGCCTTGGCCGAGTTGAAGTGACCTGGCCGGGTCGATTCTACCCGGCCGGGTGATGTCTACCCGGCCATGTGGAATCTACCCGGCCACTTGTCTTTTTAGCTCGTCCTCTCGTTTTCTTGTCTAATCACTTTGTATCATGGCCCGTTTCTTCCGAATTTCCTCATTCCAGTTCATGTTGCTCGTCCTTTCTCCTCATATGAGTATCGATGATGATCGATCACTCGTTTCTTGCGATCTTTAGTCCCAAATAGGCTCATATTCCTACAAAAACATCTCACAAACCTTTCTCAACCAATATACATCAAATCAAGTGATAATGAGTGAAAATTGCATGCAAACAAATCAATTTGGATCAAATATGCATGTGAAATATGAGCAATCGACAACCTAATCAGAGGTGCGAAAGAAACAAAGAACGAGGAAGGTCCAACACGGAAGGATTGCAAGGAGGCATCAACATCTCGCCTCAAAGAGAACAAATCGATTCCCTCTATTGTCGAGGCATTAGAGGAGTTAACGTTATCGTTAACTAAATTGGATGGAAAGAATCCATCTTCACAGCCAATTAAGGGGTTTGTTCGTCCTACTCAAGGACCTAAGGTGGAACATGGAGAGGTGATGGGACGTGATGTTACAAAGTTTTACGGTCCTAAAGCTTACAAGCTTTTAGTCAAAGCCGGGTATGATACACGGGAAAATTGTGTACTGGGAAGGTTGTTAGTCAGTCAGTCAGAACATGCACTTAATGACACCCAGAAAATGTTGAGAAAGAGCTGTTACGCCGTCAAGAGTACCAAAATGGGACTTGGTTATACTACGAAGAATCCGGTTCGCATTGCAATTAAAAGAGCTAATGCTAACCACATTTCTAAAGAAGAATACTCATCGACAAAAGATGTGTTCGATGAGGATGGTAAGAAGGTAAGACGACTTTCAGTCTTTGAGAGACTTGGGAATTGTCTGCTAGCAAGAATAGTAAGAAGACAAAATGCCCCTCAGTCTTTGATAGACTCGGGCCACAAACTCATCATCAAAAGTTGGGCGTTTCCAAAGTTCGAAGCTCAAAGCAATCCCGCATGAAGAGGCAGTATACGCTGACAATAGCATATGGGGGAGGATCCAAAGCCAGAAGGCAAACCATTGTTCTTGCTCAAGGGTATAGCGACGAAGAAGATGATACAGAGAGTGTAGCTTCTTCCAATTTTGTCAACACCTATAACATTCAGCAGCAAGTGCCACAAGATATGGAAAGGGCACAAAGAAGGATCGCTCGAATGATCAGAAAAGTGTACGTCTCTGACGTTATCAACACTATGCAAACCATCCAAGTTAGAGGAAGGGATGGTCGAATAAGATCACGTGTGGATCTTACGAATACAAATGAATACAATGAAGACATCGCAACTGTGAATCACATCACCGGATGCGAAGATGTTCAAGTGGAGGAAGTAGATGAAGAGGATGCTCCTCCAGAACTCGAAGAGGGTGTCAAGACAACTATTGATGAGTTGAAAGAAATTAACTTGGGTGATGTAAACGACCCGCGACCAATCTATGTGAGTGCTTTATTGTCCGATGATGTGGAAGAAACTTACATTGAAGCTGCAGTAGACGAGATTGGCCCGAGATTGGCCCACCTGCAGAATCTGTGCAACATTCCTTTAGTTCAATTAAAGCTGCAACAAATGATTTCTCTGATGATAACAAGTTCGGCCAAGGCGGATTTGGGACTGTTTACAAGGTATGTTATTTTGTGGTGTATATATGTAAAAAGAAACAGACAATTAATTAAAGAAAAAATGCGTCGTCTTTGTGATTTGACAATATTAGGGGAAACTTCCAAGTGATGAAGAAATTGCTGTGAAAAGATTGTCCAAAAATTCAGGACAGGGTGACCGGGAATTTAAGAATGAGGTGCTATTGTTGGCCAAGCTTCAACACAGGAATTTGGTTAAACTCATGGGTTTTGCTCTGGAAGGAAAGGAAAAGCTTCTCGTATATGAATTTGTTGAGAATGCAAGCCTCGATCACTTTATATTTGTTAACGTTATGTTTTATTTCTTTTATTTACTTGCATAGAACAATTTAATGATGACTGGCTGCGTGTTTTGTTTTCAAATTAACTTTGATTTGAGATTTAATCTTGGAATTCACAATGATTTGAATTGTAGACCCCATCAACAATACATATTTGGATTGGAAGAGACGTTACAAGATCATAGTTGGTACTGCTAGGGGAATTCTTTATTTGCATGAAGATTCTCGATTAAGAATTATTCATCGGGATCTGAAAGTCAGCAATATACTTTTAGATAGTGAAATGAATCCCAAAGTTGCAGACTTTGGTATGGCAAGATTATTTGGGCAAAATGAAACTCGAGGAAGTACCAGTCGAATTGTTGGAACATAGTAAGCATATTGTTGAGATTAATGCAATATTGGAGAACTGTTCTTACTATCAGAAGTGGTAGTGTGCTGACTTTCAGAACTGTTCTTAGTGTATCAGAACAGTAACTAGTGTTCTGATATTTGGTTATTTGAGTACAGGTAGAGTAATGAGTACTCTGCTGATAAGGTTTAGTGATCTTAGGTATCAACTCTGCTGGTCGGGTCAGAACAGTACTGCTCTTAGTCTGCTATAGAGTACTGTGCTGATATAGTGTTCTTAGTCTGCTGAGACAACTGTGCTGAGTTTTACTATGCTGAGTTCTACTGTGCTGTTATTCCAGTTTCAGAGTTAGTTGATTTCTGTTAGTTAGTTAGTTAGTTTGTTAGAGGCAGTTACAACTTGCATTATACATCTATAAATACACCATCTAGTGCATAGATTGTGGGTTACTGAATTTGAGAGTTTTGAGAGATCAAGCTTAGTGAATACTTGTAATCTGTAACTTTCATTTGAGATTAGTGAAGAGAGTCTTCTATCCTCCGTGGACGTAGATCATTTGATCGAACCACGTAAATCCCGTGTTCTTTCTTTGAGTTCTTTATTCGTTTCAATTCATTGCGTTTCTAGTTGTCTTGATTTATCATTTATAAGGAGTTGCTTTGTGGATACAATTCCGTAACAATTGGCGCCGTCTGTGGGAAGTCGAAGATAAAGTCAAGAATCAACAAATGGGCTCTGTGAAGTTGGAAATAGAGAAATTCAATGGTAAGACATATTTTGGTTTATGGAAAGCCAAGATGAAGGCTCTGCTGTCACACCATGGGCTGAAAGAGGCCCTTACTCCAATTGATCCTACTGCATCTGAAGCAGATAAGGTCAAGAAGGAGGAGCTTATGGAAAAAGCTTACAACATTGTTGTTCTAAGTTTGGGAGACAATGTTTTCAGAGAGGTTATGAAGGAGAAGGATGTTGCTGCTGTATTTGAGACCCTTGATGATCTGTATTTGACACAATCTTTGTCAAACCAGATGTTTATGGAGAGGAAGCTCAACAATTTCAAGATGACAGATGATAAGACCCTTGATGAGCAGTTAATAGAGTTCATGCAAGCTGTTGATGATCTTGAAAATGTTGGAGTTACCTTAGATGATCACAAGAAGTCTTTTCTACTTTTGGAGTCATTACCACCTTCATATGATAGCTTCAATGATGTTTTTCTGATTACCAAGGAGGGAAAGGCAAAATTCAAGGAAGTATTGTCTATTCTGAAAACTAAGAGTTTACATGTGGCAAACTCAAACAAGAAGACCAAGAACCAAGTTGAGGGTCTTAATATCAAACTTAAGAATGACAAGAAGAAAGGGCAAGGCAAGAAGTTCCATGCCAAGCCAGCTCAGAAGAAGAATGGATTTGTAGCCAAGAACAGAGCTTGCTACAAATGTCATAAAGAAGGACATTTCTTTAAAGATTGTCCAGCGCAAAATAAGTCTACTGATGCTGCTAAAGCTGATGTAGCAGAAGGAGAAGGATATGATAGTGCTGAGGTTATGAGCATAACAGATAGCAAGCTTGTTAATGAATGGGTGTTGGATTCTGGATGTTCATTTCACATGTGTCCTACCAAATCTTGGTTTCAAAACCTGGAAATGATGGATGGTGGATCAGTTCTGTTGGGTAATGATGAAAGCTGCAATGTGAGAGGGATTGGCACTGTGAGGGTGAAGATGTTTATTGATAAACATGTGATCCTGACTGTTGGGATGTAAATTCACCCTAAGCCCCACTTGATGTTAGAATAGTTTTGATGGCCAAAACACTTAGAGTTTATAAATGTAATAGGATCAGCTGACTTTGTATAGATCAGCTTAGACTAGTCTTGTGTGATCAACTGTATTGATATCAGCTGATTAGCACAGTCCCGGCTTACATGCGCTCCCTCAAGATGAGAAGAGTAGAAGACATGAAGACTAGAAGATCCTTGGAAACCAGATAAGTTAAGGTGTTTGTATACCTACCTATCTGATGGAGTCAAAGATTGAAGATGGCCTAAAGCAGGACAAAGAATTGCCAGATTAGAAGAGTTCTACTCGACTGATATCAGAAGACAGAAGACCTAAGGCCAGAAGAGTAGTCAGAAGACTAGTAGTACAGATCAGAAGACTATGTTATCTTCCAAGACTCGACTGATTCCCAAAGTCATCTTGCATTTCAAATGAAGACCTACCTTATTTAGAAGATTGACATGATCTCAGGATTGAAGCAATCAAGCTGCGGGAATCAAGGAATCAAGCAATTATGGAAAGATTGCCCCAACGACTAGTCAACTCCAACGGCTAGTTGCAAGCAATCACCACTATAAATACAAGAGGATGAGAAATCACAAGTACGAAGTCACAACGAGAGAATTCAACAAACTAAGCAAGCAATCAAGCTAAAGCCATATTGTTCCAAGAGTTCTCAAAGAGCCAGAATCCATTAGATTATCCATAGCTCTTAAGTGATTTCTATCCAACCCTTAAGAACATGAAACCTGCTCATATTGTATATCATTTGTTTTAGGCAAAGTGGTTAAGCAAATTATAAGCTTGAACCATTAGTTGGATACACTTCAAAAACCCCAAACCCTCTCCGAAAGGTTAAAGTTTTTGAAACCCTCAAAGTGCAAGTGCTTACAATCACTTGTGGAGACCGCAGCTGTTAGGACGGCTCAGATCTCAAAGTCCTATCCTTGGGACTATAAAGGTCAAGACCCTTGTAATTTGTGGTAAATTAAAGGGATTAAACATCACGTTAGGACGTGAGAGTGGACGTAGGATCGTATATCCGAACCACTATAAACCTGGTGTTATTTACTTACTGCACTTTACATTTCTGTATTTACACATATTATTATCTAGTGCATACTGTGATTTCAACATTCTTCAAAACAAGGCCAACACTTTCAAACCAGCATCAGCTGAGGACTTTCATTAAAGAAAACAAGTTAACACTTTCCTAAGAAACTATAAGAACGAGTCTAATCAAGGCCTACCATAATTCCGCATATAACCTCCTCTATCAGATCACTATAGTCATCTAGACCAGCAGACTTGTAGTCCAGTTGACATAGCAATCAGAAGAGGTTCCCAACTCTATTGAAAAAGTTTTAAAGTCTATTCACCCCTCCCCTCTAGACTTTAATCCCATTCACTACTCGTTCAGGGACCAACAAGTGGTATCAGTGCAGTGGTTCTGACGGACTACTGTCTCTAGATTATCAGAAGACTTGAGGGAGTCTCTCTGTAGTCCTCTTGAACAGATCTTTTTCTTTTGAAAAGAAAAACTTGTTTTCGAAAACTCATACAGCATGAGTGCTAATATGCGTAAGTTGCCTAAGTTTTCAGTGGAGGATTATGATTACTGGAAGATCAGGATGAGGAAGAATCTCACATCAGTCCACTACAAGATGTGGTCAGTAATCACCGAAGGCCCAATCACCATCATAGCAGTTAACACTGCAAATGGTGATCCAGAAGTTCCAGTTGGAGAATTAGCCCCCAAGCCGATGAAGGATCTCACACCAGAAGAGATGAAGCAGTCAAATCTTGACAGCATTGCTCAAGATTACATCATGCAAACTCTTCCAAATGAGTACATTGCAAAAGTAATCAATTGTGAAACAGCTAAGGAAATGTGGGATGCTCTAGCACTCCTCTGTGAAGGAACCGAGCTGATTAAGGAGAGCAAGTTGACAACAGCAGTCAAGAAGTTTGAACATTTCAAAATGCAACCAGAAGAGTCTATTGATCAATTAGACAATAGATTTACCAAGATCATCAATGAGATAGAATCTCTGGGCAAGAAATATACAAATAGAGAGAAAAATCTAAAGATCTTGGACTCTCTAACCAAGAAATGGAGACTCAAGAAGACCATCATCAAAGATACTCAAGATATCAAGGAGTGGTCTGCACAGACTCTATTTCAGAATCTAAAAGCTCATGAATATGATCTTGAAAGAGAAGAAAACTCAGGAAATGATGAACCTACTGCAACCCCATCTACTTCCAAGACTGTAGCTTTCAAGGCAGCAAATGCAAAAGCTGCAAGCACCTCATCTGGCAAGACCTCTCTGAAAACAGAAGACTTTGAAAGATCAGACATGAGTCTGAAAGAGCAAATGGCCCTTATGATCAAAAGGTTCGAAAGGATGAACACTCTCAACAGCAAATATAGAAAATTCTATAGAAACTACAAAGATAGAAGAGCCAGTTCACCCTCTAGAGGCTCTAGAGAAAGAACACCAGAAAGGTATCCTAGAAAGGATATGGAGTCATCTAACAGCCGAGGCTCCAGAAAAAGAGATGCCACTCCTCCAAGGAAAGGCAGTTCAAATAAAAAACCTGGAGCATGCTTCAATTGTCGTAAACCAGGACACTATGTCTATGAATGCCCTGAGCTGGATGATAAAGAAGAAAGAAGGCCAAGGAGAGACAGAAGAAATTCAGATAAGCAAGCAATGGTGACTGAAGAATCTGAATATCAAAGTGATGAACTTCCTACATCACCAGACTGTCAAATCTACTCAGATGATTCAGATGATCTAGCTATGATGGCCATAGGAGAAAATGAGGTAAATTCCTACACTACTACTTTCCATTCACCTATTTTCTCACAAACAGATGACATAAACTCATCTGAAGGCGAATCAGAAGACACCTATTATCAATCGTTAAGAAAGGTAAAAGGTGATCTGGATATTACCACTAGAGCCTTTATAGAAGTGGAAGAGGAGAATAAGGATTTAAGGAAAGAAATTGCTAGGTTGAAAAAGGTTAAGTTTGATAACACCCCTGAGTTAGTCACCATGAATGAAAGGCTGACCAAAGAAGTGGAACTTCTTAAGGAAGAAAATACCACAACAACTCAGTTGTATGAGGGGATGTTAGAAACTCAAGCCTTAGAAACCAAGGAATTTCGTATACTACAATCTAAGTTCGATGACCTCTTCCAAGCACACAAGCTCTTAGAAAAGGAGAAGGAATGCCTAGATCAAAAGATATCAGAGTTCAATAAAGCTTCGACTACTATTGAAAGTATCTCTGAATATTATAGATCAAATGGCAATAAGATGGGTTTTGGCTATGAACTTAATCCATCAACATCCTCTCCAGCTGGGGGTAGTACACCTAACAAGTGCACTACTCAGACATATGAACAGGGTGAGTGTTCTAAACACAATGAACCCAATATGAACCAAAAGGCATCTGTACCAACTAAAGCTAACTACTCCAACACCAAAAATGATAAAAGAAAAGTTAACCCCAAACCTGTACAGAGGAACAGCAAACAGCCTAGACCATCTCGTCTGAGATAGTCTCAGCTGTATGCTGCTCCAGCCAAGAAGAAGAAATCTTCTTCAAACAAATCTGTTCTCTTTGCACCCCCTATCTCTTATGATATTGTGAGAACAGAGGAGTATGGTCCATATAATCGTGTGCATCGACCAGCTAATGCACCCAGGCCGAATGTAACTAGTCAAAAGATAATGTATGTTCACTCCTACAAAGGAAAACCTTTTGACTATTACTTAGCTGACACAAACAACAAATCAGATCAGTCCAAGGTGTTAACTGGTAAGATTTGATTCTGTGATGCCCGAGGGAAACAACTCAAGTGCTCAAGGTTGTTCAAACGACCAATGTATATGTGGGTTCCCAAGGGTAGTACTAACACCCAAGGACCCAAAACAAAATGGGTACCTAAGTCTTAACCTTTCTTGCAGGAAAGGAGGGACCTATACAGAAAAGGAGGTCTAGCAGGAGAGATATGGTACATAGATAGTGGATGCTCAACCCATATGACTGGAACCAAAGACCTGCTGACCAACAACACAGAAAAGAAAGGTCCAAAAGTCTTCTTTGGTGATAACGCGCACGGTAACACAAAAGGATATGTCACCCTTAGAAATGGTGACATTGAGGTACATGATGTATCATATGTAGAAGGTCTTAAGTTTAATTTATTATCTGTTTCTCATTTTTGTGACACTGGTTATTCAGTTAAATTCTCTAAAGATGAGTGTCTCATAAGTGATAAAAGAACAAAACAAAACCTTCTAACAGGATCTAGAAAGGGAAGTATGTATCTTGCAAATTGGAACAGCTGTCCTAAGGATACATGTCTGCTTGTGAAAAGCCCTAAAGATGTCAGCTGGCTATGGCACATACGTCTTAGTCATCTGAACTTTAAGACTATGAACAAGTTAACAAGGGAATCCTTAGTTGATGGTCTGCCTAATGAACTTTACTGTAAAGATCAGGTCTGTGATGCATGTCAACAAGGAAAGCAAACAAAGGTCTCCTTCAAGACCAAGAAGACAGCATCAACCAGAAAAGTTCTTGAACTGCTCCACATGGATCTTTTTGGACCAATCACACCATCCTCACCGACTCAACAGTATGCATGCACTAAATTCAGACCTATCAACTCTATAGTTTTATCATCTTTCACTCCACTACCTCATTTCTACCCCTATAAAAGGAGGAAGAGATGCAGAGGACAAAGTAGCAAGCAAGCAGAGCTTCTTCTCCAGGGGGAAGTTCTACATGAAGAGCTTGTTATCAAAAGCTACTGTGTCTAAACAGAACATGAAGGCTGCGTCCATGGCCCTCTTTTCAACTCCATAGAAGCCCCCTTCAATCTTCCTTCCCCTTCAAGAGAAGCGAAGAAATCCAACAAGGACACATTAGATGCTACATCCCATCTGATGATGAGGAACATCCGATGGTGAGAAGCAGTTAAATCAGTGGGATTTCATCTAGGCTAGTCCCACTTGATTTAAAGAAGGAGCTGAAAGATCCATCAAACCAGGTTGGATCATCACTCACAATAAAGCTGGAAGGATCCATCCAGGTTGGATCATTACAGCAAACACCGTTTCCTCTACTCAGCTGATCAGAAGGCCAACTCAGCTGACCAGAAGACTTTCAAGGAAAATCAGCAGACATCTTGAAGAAATCAGAAGACCTCACTCTGCTGATCAGATCACTTCAATTTAGAGTATAATGACTAGCTTTGATCATGTAATTCATTCTAGATTTATTCCTGAATGTAATTAAATCAGTTGGCTTATATAAGGAATGCAATTCTCTTATAGAAAACGGCCTTGATGATCAATTCTTACCATAAATTAGTCACAACGGCTATTTTTGGTAATGATGTCATTAATACTCAAGTACCATATTGCCAGCAAATCAACAATTGTCACATGGCAAAATCAGCCGGCAAATTTAAGGGATGACCAGAAATCAAAGAAGGAAATCTTGGGCTCTACTCCAAAATTAAACCCAAATCTGACCGTTAGATCAAAAATTGTTGGAGTATATATTCACACCCTTAAAACCTCTCCCAAACCCTTTCGCTCACATTACTCAATTACTCTCAATACTCTCTCTCGTTCTACAAATTTCATTCAAGCTCTCAAACCCTAACACTCAAACTCTACTATGGCAATCATTGAAATTTACGACGAGAAGACCAAGAGCACTGGCACCTTGGATGCTGCAAAGTGGTCCAAGGAAGGGAAGATTTTTACGGAAAACGCTCTGTTTTTCAAAGGCAAGCACACAGATGAGAACAAGGAGATATTTCTTAGGTGCGTCAATCTTAAACTCAGAGACTTCCTGGAAGCAGCACCAACTAATGTTTATGAACAAGACGTGTTGGCATTCTATGCAAACGCTGTGATGAATGGTTCCCATGTTGAAAGTGTCATGGGTGGGCACAAGGTCAAGATTACCAGGGAAATCCTTCAGGAATTGTTTGGCTTGTCAAAGGGGAAAATAAATATCTCCAACTACATTATGGGTAGAGAAAAGGAATATATGGAGATATTTACAAATGGACGGATCAAGGCTGAGAACGCATCTGGGATCAAGAAATCCCAACTTGAACCAAAATTCCAAACCTTGATGGACATTGCAGGGAAGATGTTGCTTGGTAACACATTCAGTCATGATGCTGTTACTACTTTAAAGATTCGAGTTATGGCTGCAATCTGGGATCAGATTGATGGAGACTGGCAAGGACTATTCTTAGAAAGAATTGCCCTTGAGGCAAAGAAAGTCACTTTGGACTTACAATCGAGGGTATGGAAGGTGGTGGCTACAGTCAGCTTTGTCAACAAGCTAAGCATCATCCTTCCAGATATTCTCCCAAAGAAGTACAAGATGGGACCTCATAAGACCTTCCACACCTCCAAGTATTATTTGAGAAAGGAAGCTCTTGCTGAGGCAGCAAGGTTGAAAGAAGAGAAGAGGAAGCTGTTGGCTGAAGCATCTTCTACAGATGTTGCTGAGGAGGCAGCAAAAGAGTCTGCTCATGACTCTGCTGAAGAAGAAGAGGAGCCATCCAAAGAAGAGGCTCAGAAGAAGGCTGCTGAGGATGATGATGACAATCATACCTTAGCACAAAGACGGTTTCTAATCAGATCAGGACTCATCTCCCCATCTGATTCAGATGCCATTCCAACTGCCTCTCCCTTGAAGAAGGCATGTACCTCTAACCCCTCTCTCACTTTTACTCCTTCTAAATTATCGAAGGGTCAGAAGAGAAAGAAGAACAATTCTTCCTTTACCAAAAAGTCCAAGAAATCGAGGCTTCCTACTCCCATGTTAATAGCCCCGATTGCGTCATTCAACCCTTCTGATGATTCAAACCTATCTGACTCCACAAACACTGATATCCAAATCCCTGCTGATACTCACACAGCAGAGGAACAAGCCCAACATCAAACAACTCCAGAACCACATTTGCCTACCCCTATTGATATTCACATGGCAGATATCCAAGAACATCATTCACAACCTGAACATATCACTTCCCAAATCCCTGCTGATACTCACACAGCAGAGGAAACCATTCCAACCACTCAATCCCCTATCCTCACTACCCCATCTGCACCAGAAGACTTGGCACCAGCAAACCTGGATGAAGCAGGCCCCTCTCAACCTCAGTATAACATGGTGCACTATCCTATGTGCACAAGGGAGAAGATAATGAGGATGAAGATAGCAAACCTGCTCAAGTCTACTATTCCTGGCATTGATGAGGAATCAGTTCAATTTGAACAGATACTGCGAGTCTGTACTTGGATTGAACTCCGGAGAGATGATGTGGATGACCTCATTGAAGTCATGGAGGGAATGGGAGGAAAGGCTAACTTCCTCGACTGGGAAATGGAGCAAAAAGAAGTTGCTCAGGTCAGTTCATTCACTAAGCTGTTGCCCAAAGATTCTCTGACCAGGGTATGCCGAAGGATTCTAGGAGTCCCCTCTGAAGACCCCTGTGTACCAGAATCAACTGCAGAATACACAGCTGCATCAGCTGGAGATGAGCCAAAAGAAAAAGAAGTGGTGTTTGTTCCATCTCACTTCTTTCCTAAACATGAGCTTGATCACTTCATCTATCAACCTCATCAAAGGAATGGACGATTATTTGCTCGTCTGGTAGATGTTACATCGGACTTTCTACAAGAAGGTTATCTCACTGCGGAAGCAAAAGGAATGGCCCTAGTTGTCTACAATCAGCCTCCCATTCCTGCACTTCCCAAGGAAGCTCGAAGTATTGCCTCTCCCTCCACTTCATCTGTCGATATTCGAGCAGATGTGTGTGCTCAGATCAAGGAAGCAATTGACACACATTTTGCCAAAGGACTAGGCATGCAGCTGGGCAGATTGGTAGAAAAGGCTATTCGTGAACAGAAGACTCGTCTCACCGAACAAATCCTTGACATAGATGACAAGTTCGGTGAAGCACTTCACAATCAGCTAGAAGAGTATCTCAACTTATAAATGAAGAAATCAGCGGACAGAACCCAGAAGTTTACTGATCTTTATTCCAATGAGATCAACCGCTTAGAGAGCTTCTACAAAAACAGGCTAGATGATGCTGAAGCAAGAACAAATGAAGGTCAAACCCTTCTCAAGACAGCTGCAGCAGAGAATGAGAAACTGCAGACTCAGCTGAAGGAGACAGCAACAAAATTGGAAGCACTTACAGCTAAACTTGAAGCTGCCTCCTCCTCCAACTCTCATGCTCAGATTCTAGACCACAGCATCACTCATCTGACCCATGTTGGCAAAGTCAATGCCATGGCTCTACAACAGACTCTGAAAGTGGAGATTCTGAATGCCATGAAGCCTTTTGCGGCTGCACTTGCTGAAGCCAAAAAGGGGGAAGATGTATTGATAAAAGCTCTAGAGAAGGCTACTGCACAGCAAGCTGTGATGGTAGTATCTCAAGATGAGCTGAATGAAACCTTGGGTGGTTTAAAAAGCAAAATCAAGAGCAAGTAGGGCAAAGGCAAAGAAATATCTCAGGAAGACACCCAAGCTCCCACTCAAGCTCCTGCCAAAAGTCTGCAGATCACTGCCTCTATAGAACAAGTTCCTGAGAAGAGGATGACAAGGAAAAGGAAGGCAGATGAGCAGGCAGATGACCAAGCTCAGAAGTCAAGCAAGAAGTCAGCTCCAGCAGAGCCTACTCCAGAAGAGAAAGAGGCTTTAGAGCTGAAGAAAAGAAAAGAGCTTGAAGCTCAAGAGCTTAAGCAGAAGAAGCTAAAAGATGCGAAAGCAGCCAAAGCCAAATTTGACAGGAAGATAGCCAAACTCAGGAAAGCTCTCAAGGACAAAGCATTGAAAGAAAATGCTCTGGCACAGAAAGATAAAGTCCTGGTGTTTGATAGCAACTATGTGGATTATTTAGCCCTTCAAGATGAGCTACCAAGGTGGTACCCTCTGAAGAAGAAGTGGCAAATTCAACACCACGTTGTAAGAAAATTTGGCCCTCTCCCAACCTATGAAGATGAATTCTTCCAGTTCAATCAATTCATGAACATTGAAGATCAAGAGTTCTGGAAAGAATTAGTCAAGACAGCCAAAGAACTTGACAACTGCAGAATCCTAACTCCTGAAGAACCCAAATGGGATCCTCCCACTCTGGATTCTGGAAGAACAGACTTGATTGAAGTCAAAAGGATTCTAGAGAAGATCTATGAGGAGGAGAATGTTACAGACCTGCAGCACATGGAAGAAGTTCGAACTCGTCTGTACCTTGTTTTCCGCATCTGAAGATCAGAAGACCTGATGAAGACTACTTTCAAAGCTTTAAAGAAACTATTACTTATAATCTGTAAAAGCTCTAAATATAATCAAGTTTAGTTCTCTTCTCTTTCAAGACAAACTCTCATTGTCTTCATCAGATGCTTTAGTTTTTATGAAGTTTATAAACTTTTATCTTAATTTCTAAGAGCATTTATCATATATAGTTTTGGCTTCATCAAAAAGGGGGAAATTGTTGGGATGTAAATTCACCCTAAGCCCCACTTGATGTTAGAATAGTTTTGATGGCCAAAACACTTAGAGTTTATAAATGTAATAGGATCAGCTGACTTTGTATAGATCAGCTTAGACTAGTCTTGTGTGATCAACTGTATTGATATCAGCTGATTAGCACAGTCCCGGCTTACATGCGCTCCCTCAAGATGAGAAGAGTAGAAGACATGAAGACTAGAAGATCCTTGGAAACCAGATAAGTTAAGGTGCTTGTATACCTACCTATCTGATGGAGTCAAAGATTGAAGATGGCCTAAAGCAGGACAAAGAATTGCCAGATCAGAAGAGTTCTACTCGACTGATATCAGAAGACAGAAGACCTAAGGCCAGAAGAGTAGTCAGAAGACTAGTAGTACAGATCAGAAGACTATGTTATCTTCCAAGACTCGGCTGATTCCCAAAGTCATCTTGCATTTCAAATGAAGACCTACCTTATTTAGAAGATTGACATGATCTCAGGATTGAAGCAATCAAGCTGCTGGAATCAAGGAATCAAGCCATTATGGAAATATTGCCCCAACGGCTAGTCAACTCCAACGGCTAGTTGCAAGCAATCACCACTATAAATACAAGAGGATGAGAAATCACAAGTATGAAGTCACAACGAGAGAATTCAACAAACTAAGCAAGCAATCAAGCTAAAGCCATATTGTTCCAAGAGTTCTCAAAGAGCCAGAATCCATTAGATTATCCATAGCTCTTAAGTGATTTCTATCCAACCCTTAAGAACATGAAACCTGCTCATATTGTATATCATTTGTTTTAGGCAAAGTGGTTAAGAAAATTATAAGCTTGAACCATTAGTTGGATACACTTCAAAAACCCCAAACCCTCTCCGAAAGGTTAAAGTTTTTGAAACCCTCAAAGTGCAAGTGCTTACAATCACTTGTGGAGACCGCAGCTGTTAGGACGGCTCAGATCTCAAAGTCCTATCCTTGGGACTATAAAGGTCAAAACCCTTGTAATTTGTGATAAATTAAAGGGATTAAACATCACGTTAGGACGTGAGAGTGGACGTAGGATCGTATATCCGAACCACTATAAACCTGGTGTTATTTACTTACTGCACTTTACATTTCTGTATTTACACATATTATTATCTAGTGCATACTGTGATTTCAACATTCTTCAAAACAAGGCACAACTTTCAAACCAGCATCAGCTGAGGACTTTCATTAAAGAAAACAAGTTAACACTTTCCTAAGAAACTATAAGAACGAGTCTAATCAAGGCCTACCATAATTCCGCATATAACCTCCTCTATCAGATCACTATAGTCATCTGGACCAACAGACTTGTAGTCCAGTTGACATAGCAATCAGAAGAGGTTCCCAACTCTATTGAAAAAGTTTTAAAGTCTATTCACCCCTCCCCTCTAGACTTTAATCCCATTCACTACTCGTTCAGGGACCAAAACTGACCAATGTCAGATTTGTTCCAGATTTGAAGAGAAACCTTATATCTCTTGGCATACTAAATGCTTTGGGTTATGAATTTAAGACTGAAAAAGGATGTCTGTTTGTAACCAAAGATGATAGAATAGTGATGCAAGGGAAGAAGTCTAATGGGTTATATTCTTTAATTGGTGAGACAATCACAGGTGCTGCTGATGTTACCATGAGTGTTGATGATGCCATGCTTTGGCATAAGAGGCTAGCACATGTGAGAGAGAAAGGCCTGCTGGAGTTATCCAAGAAGGGGGCATTCCACCAGAAGACTTTCAAAAACTTGGAGTTTTGTGAGTTGTGCATTCTTGGCAAGGCCAAGAAGAAGTTGGTGTGCTGTCGCCGGCACCCAAAAATAATTACCTTAAATACCCACTATGTAGTAGAGTAAGCAAGGGTCGATCCCACATAGAGTAGCAAATTCTATTGGACAATTCGTGTTAATAAAATAATTAGGGGGGTTGGATTGGATGGTTCCTAATTCTACTAGAGAGCAATAAAAATAACACGTAAACAAATAAAGGAAAATTCTAGTTCTCGGATTTGCTTCCCCTTGAATAATTTTCATACACAATTAAAATTCACAAATATCTCAACTCTTCTTTGAATCTTGCCCCTAAACCAGTGGTACGACCAAACTAGTTCGAATTATTTCTTAAGTTTAATTAATTAAAAGGTACGACCTCTAATTAATCTATTCTAATGAATAACCTCAATACATGTATTCGAGATTCAACTCATAGAATGCATTAACGAACCAAAATAATAGAGCAAACTAGACTATGAATACGAGACGCTCGTTTCATACAACCTAGACTTCGCTATCCCTAGAGTGTTCTGCCCTATTTGCTACTCCAATTACACAGTTATAACAATTACGGATTACAACGTGCAATATAGCTAGAAATAATTAATTAATCATGCAAGTTGATCATGCTCACAAAATAATTAAACATCACATGCATAACATAGAACAAATAACGAAGAAATCAAATAAAAAGGGTTGAGAAATTCGTTACAAAATAAATGGGCAATCAAATCATAACAAAGGTTTACGCCTCCTTGAACTAGAAAATAAAATTAACCGAACATGCCTACAAAATTCTCACGGTAGACTCTCATCGAATTCCCTTCTCAAAAACTCGCCTGCTCTATATTCTTGATCTCACGGCCGCCTGCTTCTTTCAATCTTCACGGCTGCGTGTGTTATATATATCCTCCAATTGAGGCTTTGTCTTTATCCCTCAAAAACCAAAAGCCCAACAGCCAACCAATGGGCCCAAATTGAAGGTTGAAGTAATGGGCCCAATTGATGCCAAGTTCTGCAAGTGTTGACCCACTTTATGCCAAACGAGCTCGTCTATATATTTTTAAAATGCTCCAAATTTACCTGAATTAAATAAGAAAATTAAATATCAAGGTAATTGAAGGACATGTAATAATAAATCGAGAAACACAATAAAATCTCAAATTAATTCTCAAATAATATCTAATTAAACCACAAAAATATGCAATAATCTCGACTCATCAAATCCCCCCACACTTAAACATTTGCTTGTCCTCAAGCAAAGAGAATTAAAGCACACAAGAGATAATTTCAATGGACAACCAACTCAATAAAACCATCATGAAAATTGCATGTACTCGAGAATTCAAAGCAAGAAAAATTAGATTACTCTTCTATGATTCTCAAAACTAGATTTCTGAGCCAAATTCATAAGTTGCTTGCCTATCTCAATAAACCACAAATTTCAATTCACACTTAACCACAAAATCTCATCAACTCTAGGTTACTCACACCACATTCATGATCCCCTAAAAACTTTAACTTCAGATCACTCGACTCAATTCTCCTTCGGAGTTCAAATCCTATGGTATCCTTCTCCAAATTTATTTTTTTAAGAGCTGCATTTTTTTTTTCTTGCAACTTTAATTCCACCTTGGAATTTTTCAACTTTTTTTTTTCAAGAGGTCTGCAGCTTCTCTCCACTTTTCGGGTTTTAGCTAAGTTTATTCATTTTTGAACACTTAAGCCCCCTGAAGTAGGTAGCTGTTTCTGCCTTTTTTTTTTTTTCAAATGAGGTCCGCAACTCCTCTCTACTTTTCGGGTTTTAGCTAAGTTTATTCGTTTACGAACACTTGAGCCCCATACAGTAGGCAGCTGTTTCAGCCCCTCATTTTTCTCATTACTTTTTTTCAACTTAGGATACCAAATAAGATTCTTCACTTCTCAAGAAAACCAATACAAGTTCACCAAAATCAAACAATCAAGTACATCATTTCAGGGCATGAATAAACCAAGAACCAATTCAATTTCAAGGCATAAGATATGAATATCAATCAGGCTACTAATCAAGACTTACAACTCATAATTCTAGCAATTTAACAAAAATCCAACAATTAAGAATATAGTCAAGTAACCCATTAAACATGCTTCAAACACAGTCAAATAACCAATTAAACATGCTCTAACAATGAATCATCACCCCCACACTTAAATAGGTGCTAGTCCCTTAGCACTGAAGTAAGAGTTACAAAAGGCAAACACCATATAGAAATAAAAGTAATAGAGTGGAACGGGGGTACCAAATTCTAAGGTGGTGTGATTGTGAGGGACGCGGTGGCAAACGGGCCTGCTATGAGTGTTACGCGGCGGTTAAAGGGCAGGTGGGCGCGGCAATCAGAAGGGTGCAGGCGGCGCTGCGATGTGGCAGAGGTGAACGCCGGTGGAGTCGGGCCACTAGCTGGGGTGGTTCTGCCGCTGTGTTCTGGCGATCAGTGGGCGGCCGATAAATCAGGTGGGCGGCGCAGGTTAGGGATCGCCGCTGCAATTCCGGTAGAAAATTTTGAGGGTTGCGGCGCTGTAGAATCACGGCCGCTGTTCTTTCCGGCGAGATGGCGTGGTGTCGGTCCTCTGTGCCCATGTGGTCGCGCGGTATGTGTCCAGGTGGTGGCCGTCGCGATTCCGGTGAGAGAGAGTGGGAGGCAGTTGAGTTTGCTAGGGCTTCTGTGATTAACAATTGGGCCTGCTAATGCTAAGCAGAATGAAAGAAGTAGAAATAATAAAATAAAAAAAACAAATAACTAAATAAATAATAAAAATAAAAACTAATCAAGCAAAAGAATAATGCAAATAAAATTCAAAGAGAAGTCTTCCCTTAAGGCGTGCCCACGCCTTATCTGAAATCCTCTTCTGAAACACAAACCCACAGAAACGAAATTAAAACCAAAAATAATAAAATAAAAACTAAGTAAACATTGGGTTGCCTCCCAATAAGCGCCCTTTTTTATTGTCGTTGGCTCGACCTAGGAAGTCGACTCTCAAAACTGCAACCACAAAAAGCACAATGTGATAAAAATAATATAAGAAAGAAAAAATTTAACACAAAAAGACCAACAAAATTATAAACTACTCCCCGGCAGCGGCGCCAAAATTTGGTGTGCTGTCGCCGGCACCCAAAAATAATTACCTTAAATACCCACTATGTAGTAGAGTAAGCAAGGGTCGATCCCACAGAGAGTAGCAAATTCTGTTGGACAATTCGTGTTAATAAAACAATTAGGGGGGTTGGATTGGATGGTTCCTAATTCTACTAGAGAGCAATAAAAATAACACGTAAACAAATAAAGGAAAATTCTAGTTCTCGGATTTGCTTCCCCTTGAATAATTTTCATACACAATTAAAATTCACAAATATCTCAACTCTTCTTTGAATCTTGCCCCTAAACCAGTGGTACGACCAAACTAGTTCGAATTATTTCTTAAGTTTAATTAATTAAAAGGTACGACCTCTAATTAACCTATTCTAATGAATAACCTCAATACATGTATTCGAGATTCAACTCATAGAATGCATTAACGAACCAAAATAATAGAGCAAACTAGACTATGAATACGAGACGCTCGTTTCATACAACCTAGACTTCGCTATCCCTAGAGTGTTCTGCCCTATTTGCTACTCCAATTACACAGTTATAACAATTACGGATTACAACGTGCAATATAGCTAGAAATAATTAATTAATCATGCAAGTTGATCATGCTCACAAAATAATTAAACATCACATGCATAGCATAAAATAAATAACGAAGAAATCAAATAAAAAGGGTTGAGAAATCCGTTACAAAATAAATGGGCAATCAAATCATAACAAAGGTTTACGCCTCCTTGAACTAGAAAATAAAATTAACCGAACATGCCTACAAAATTCTCACGGTAGACTCTCATCGAATTCCCTTCTCAAAAACTCGCGCCTGCTCTATATTCTTGATCTCACGGCCGCCTGCTTCTTTCAATCTTCACGGCTGCGTGTGTTATATATATCCTCCAATTGAGGCTTTGTGTTTATCCCTCAAAAACCAAAAGCCCAACAGCCAACCAATGGGCCCAAATTGAAGGTTGAAGTAATGGGCCCAATTGATGCCAAGTTCTGCAAGTGGCTGGATTTCTAGTGTTGACCCACTTTATGCCAAACGAGCTCGTCTATATATTTTTAAAATGCTCCAAATTTACCTGAATTAAATAAGAAAATTAAATATCAAGGTAATTGAAGGACATGTAATAATAAATCGAGAAACACAATAAAATCTCAAATTAATTCTCAAATAATATCTAATTAAACCACAAAAATATGCAATAATCTCGACTCATCAGAAGTCATTCCAGAAGGGTAAGCACACTACAAAGGAGCTGCTGGATTATGTTCATTCAGATGTGTGGGGGCCATCAGGAACTGAAACCATTGGTGGAGGTAAGTATTTCATGTCCATAATAGATGACTATTCTAGAAAAGTTTGGGTGTTCATTCTCAAACAGAAGAATGAGGCCTTTACAAAATTCAAAGAATGGCTACTTGAGATAGAGAACAAGAAAGGAAAGTCCTTAAAACATTTAAGGACAGATAATGGCCTTGAGTATCTATCAGCTGAATTCAATGAATTTTGTAAAGAGAAGGGCATTACTAGACATAGAACTGTCCCTCTTAATCCACAACAAAATGGATTAGCAGAGAGAATGAATAGAACTATTCTAGAATTGGTCAGATGCATGTTAGCTGATGCTAAATTACCTAAAAGCTTTTGGGGAGAAGCTGTATGTACTGCATGTTATTTGATAAATAAAACCCCATCATTTGCTTTAGAAGGTAAAACCCCAGATGAGATCTAGTATGGCAAGTTGAGTGATTATTCAAAACTTAAAGTGTTTGGATGTCAAGCTTATGCCCATATTAGACAGGATAAGCTTGAGCCTAGGGCTCTAAAATGTATATTCATTGCCTATCCAATAGGTGTCAAGGGCTATAGATTGTGGTGCCTTGAACCAGGTCATAAGAAACTAATAATCAGTAGAGATGTTGATTTTAATGAAAAGGTAATGGTATATCCTCATAATGGAAATTCCCATGACCTACATGGAAGAATTGTAAATGAGTCAGAAGAGAGTTTCTCAGCTGAGGTGGAGTTTCCCACATCAGATCAGTTGGCACCAGAGGAGGTGGCCAACCCTACTGATCTGGGAAATAACACACCAGATGAGGTTGTTCCAGAACAGGTACCAGAAGATGATTCAGAAGATGATACCATGGAGGACAACCCTGCTGATTTGAGAAATTATAGTCTTGCAAGAGATATGCTCAGAAGGCAGATTCACCCCCCATCTAGGTTTGGCCAAGCTGATCTTGTGTCATATGCTCTGATCACAGCAGAAGAGGTGGATCATTATGAGCCAAGAAACTATAGGGAAACTATCACCAGTCCTGAAAGAGAACAGTGGGCAGCAGCCATGTCAGAAGAGCTGCAATCTTTGGAGAAAAACCAGACCTGGATCCTTGTTGAGAAGCCTAAAAACCAGAAGTTAGTGAGCTGCAGGTGGCTGTTCAAGAAAAAGCTTGAAGTTGGATTTGGTGGTGCTAGAGAGCAGATCAGATTCAAGGCTAGGTTGGTGGCAAGAGGATTCACACAAAGAGAAGGCATAGACTTCAATGAGGTATTCTCTTCTGTTGTTAAACACTGTTCCATAAGATTACTTTTGTCTAAGGTTGCTCAAGATGATCTTGAGTTACATCAGCTAGATGTTAAAACTGCATTTTTACATGGAGAACTAGCTGAAACAATATATATGCATCAACCAGAAGGGTTTATCATGCCTGAAACTGAAAGTAAGGTATGTTTGCTTAAGAAATCATTGTATGGGCTCAAGCAGAGTCCTAGACAATGGTATAGAAAGTTTGATACCTTCATGTTTTCTATTGGTTTCTTAAGAAGCAAATATGATGGATGTGTATATATTGATAAACAAGATTATCTAGAGAGCACCTATCTACTGATCTATGTAGATGATATGTTAATAGCTAGCAAGAGTATGAGAAAGATTACCCAGCTGAAGCAGCAGCTGAGTAGCAAGTTCGAGATGAAGGACTTGGGTGTAGCCAAGAGAATATTAGGAATGGATATTCTCAGAAATAGGAAAGCAGGCAAGCTGTTCCTATCTCAGAAGAGTTATATTCAGAAGGTCTTGAGAAGATTTCTTATGCACCAGTACAGTCTAGTTAGTACTTCATTTGATCAGCAATTCAAGTTGTCAGTCAAGCAATCTCCTCAAACAGATGAAGAGAAGAAGCAGATGCTTACTGTTCCTTATGCAAATGGAGTAGGAAGTCTCATGTATGTTATGGTCTGTAGCAGACCAGATCTTGCCTATGCTGTTAGTATGGTGAGTAGGTTCATGGGAAATCCAGGAAAGTTTCATTGGATTTGTGGATTCTGATTTTGCTGGAAACATAAATACAAGGAAGTCTTTATCTGGTTATGTGTTTACATTGTATGGCACTGCTATAACATGGAGAGCAGCCTTACAATCTATGGTGACCTTATCCACAACAGAAGCAGAGTACATAGCCTTGATAGAAGCTGTGAAGGAAGCAATGTGGTTGAAGGGCATTCTGAGAGATTTTGGCATATTCCAGAAGAGTGTTCCTGTGCTGTGTGATAATCAGAGCACTATCCATCTAGCAAAACATCAAGTGTTTCATGAGAGGTCAAAGCACATTGATGTGAAGTTGCATTTTGTTAGAGACATCTTGGAGAAGAGCATTGTTGAAGGTCGAAAGGTAGCTTCAGAAGAGAATGCAACTTATATGTTAACTAAGGCATTACCAAGCAATAAGTTCAACCATTGCATGGAGTTGGTAAACCTTAGTACCTGGGATGTTCATTAAGAAGAGAATTAACAAACAGCCTTGGGGAGGGCTGGAAAGAAAGCAATCTTGCATTAAGGTGGAGAATTATTGAGATTAATGCAATATTGGAGAACTGTTCTTACTATCAGAAGTGGTAGTGTGCTGACTTTCAGAACTGTTCTTAGTGTATCAGAACAGTAACTAGTGTTCTGATATTTGGTTATTTCAGTACAGGTAGAGTAATGAGTACTCTGCTGATAAGGTTTAGTGATCTTAGGTATCAACTCTGCTGGTCGGGTCAGAACAGTACTGCTCTTAGTCTGCTATAGAGTACTATGCCGATATAGTGTTCTTAGTCTGCTGAGACAATTGTGCTGAGTTTTACTATGCTGAGTTCTACTGTGCTGTTATTCCAGTTTCAGAGTTAGTTTGTTAGAGGCAGTTACAACTTGCATTATACATCTATAAATACACCATCTAGTGCATAGATTGTAGGTTACTGAATTTGAGAGTTTTGAGAGATCAAGCTTAGTGAATACTTGTAATCTGTAACTTTCATTTGAGATTAGTGAAGAGAGTCTTCTATCCTCCGTGGACGTAGATCATTTGATCGAACCACGTAAATCCCGTGTTCTTTCTTTGAGTTCTTTATTCGTTTCAATTCATTGCGTTTCTAGTTGTCTTGATTTATCATTTGTAAGGAGTTGTTTTGTGGATACAATTCTGTAACACATATATTAAAGAGCAAACGTATAGTACTCGAAATTAGCATATTATCTTTGTCTAATGCTGCTGTGGTGTAAATATGCATCATTTTACTTTTTATTCGTTGAACTTAAGTTATGGAATGCTAAAACGTTAGTACTTTTCAGTGGATATATGTCACCTGAGTACTTAATGCATGGGCAATTCTCTATCAAGTCTGATGTGTTCAGCTTTGGAGTTATGGTGCTTGAAATAATTAGTGGGCGAAAAAATAATAGTTTTCGATGTGGGGAGAATGTGGAGGACCTCTTTAGTCATGTAAGCACAATATTTAGACTTCGATATCTTTATTCTTGGAATATTTGAGAAAATTCCTTATCTAATTTTTTTGTGATTGGAATGTTACAGGCGTGGAAGAACTGGCGCGACGGGACAATTGGAAACGTGGTGGATCCGTTGTTGAGGTCAAGTTGTGCAGGTTCAATAAGTGAGATGGTGAGATGCATTCATATTGGTCTGCTATGTGTTCAGGAAAATGCAGGAGATAGGCCAACCATGGCTTCTGTGGTTCTTATGTTTAGTAGCTCTATGACTCTAGTTCTACCTTCTGAGCCTGCATTTTATTATTCCAATGACTATGGTTCACACGTTTCGGGCCTTCACGAACCACGAGAACAATGCAAGAAATGCGAATGAATCAGATCATTCATCCCAAAATGAGGTTTCAATCTCATATTCTCATGATTTGTATCCAACATTTGTTGGTTGTTTTTTTGGTGTAATATGTCTTTTTTTTTCTTTTTTTTTCCCTTATCCATACTTTAAGAAACTCTAATTTGTAAATTTAAAACCATTTTCCACTTTTTTTTGGTTGGATATTTGAGAAATTGTATATTACTTAATTAAGCTAAGTTTGATTTGGGATTTAGAAGTACTGGAGGAGAATTCACGAGTCACAACTTTGAAATTTTAGGAATTTTAAATTTCCGGTAAAAAGTAAGAATATGTATTTGTTTTGAGATTTTGTTAGACGGGAGTTTTGTTTTACATTAAATCAATATTTAATAGTTACATGTTGTATTATCATATTGTATTGAATGAAAGGGAAATAGGAGAAATGTGAGTAATTGAGAGAAAAATAGTGATTTGATTTTATAGAAATTTGTAAAAATAAGTAAATAAGTATATTTTATAGGAAATGACGTGGAAATCAAATATGAAAATCTCAAACTAGAGTGAGATTTGAATCACGAAGTTTTAAAACTATTAAGATGAATCACTACAAAAAAATTGTGAAATATCGACGAAATTTTACCGACGGATTAATAAAGTCAACCGATTTACCGACGAAATTTATTTTCCGTGTCGGTAATCACAAAAAAAAAAAATAACAAATACGCCGACAGAATTTTTGGTGATTACCTACGGAAATTTCCGTCTCTAACCACAAAATTAAAAATAAATAAATTTTTGATTAGCGACCGAAATTTCCGTAGGTAATCACAAAATAAAAAATAAAAAAAATTGTGCAAAAATTAAATTAGAAAATTTGTTAGCTAGAAAATTATAATTGATTAAAATAGAAAATTTGTTGATTAAATTAGGAAAACGTCCGATTAAATTAGAAAATTGTTGATTAAGTTAGCTAGGAAATTATTGATTAAATTAGAAAATTATTGATTAAATAAGAAATTTTTATGTTATATTGTTTGGACATAATTTCTTTAGTTTTTGTATCCATTTAGTTTATATGATAATTAAGTTTTTGTTGTGTGAATTATCGAATAAAAGAATTATTAACAAACAAAAGAATTAAAAATAAAATTACATTTACAATTATAAATTTAAAAAAAAATATTATAATTATAAGTCATAAATTTAGTGATTAATATAAGTGATATAATGTTTAATCAAACAAAAACAAAAACTTTTATATATATAGATTTTAGAATTTTAATCAAAACAAAAAAATTACATTTACCATTTATAAATTAAAAAGTTAATTTTACATTAATATAAGGGAAATAATGTCAATTATTAAATGGATTTTTTTTAATTTTTTTTAAATAAAAATATGATGCATATATGCGTACATTAAATTATAATATATTATTCATATACTATTTGAAAATAAGATTCACACGTTTACTCGACCAAATAAAATAATGTATTATGTGTTTATAGTAATAAATGAAAAAAATCATTTAACTAAAAAATAATATAAATATTAAAATATGAATTATACTTAAATTATGTATATATATATATATATATATATATTCCGATAATTGGCCGAGTTCGGAATATTCCGTCGGTAATTAAAAAAATTAAAAAAAATAAAAATAATTTTCCGTCGGTATTTAAAAAATTTAAAATAATAAAAAATAATTTTTTGTCGGTAATTCCGTTGGTAAAAATTACCGACGAGGTTTTCGCCCACCGAATTTTTTCGTTGGTAACCGATCGAATTTTTTCGTTGGTATTTCCGTCGGAAAGCACTATTTTAGACTAAATTTATGTCGGTAAAACACGATTTTTTTGTAGTGAATTCCAAAATAAACATAACCTTGCTTATTATATGGTGCATGTATATTACATGCCTTAGTGCAGAATCGGAGAACACTCAATCACGGGGTGAAAATGTTTTCATTGATGCTGAATGAATATCGATGTTATGGTATTATATGAACGAGTGAAGAGCACGTGCTTCAATAGTCGCCTATATCGAATGTATCCTCGTGTTTTCAGGTGCTTAATGCGTATATGCAGAATCACAACATGTGTGTTCATGTTATTTTGTGTCAAATGATGTTGAATGATACATAAATGCATACCTTGGGAGAGGGAAAATTGTCTTCCCCACATCTCTCCATAACAATCTATTTCGAGATTCTCGCGAGGCTTTAGGCCCAAGATCAAATGACTTGGTCAAACAACTTATCCATTAGTTCAAAATTCTTATCTTATTTGTCCCACAACTCTTTTAACATCGATAAATAGGGAAAATCATGGGCACACTACTTGTCCCACAATTCTTTTGTATCGCCCTCTTTCCAATAAACCTCTTCAATAAACCTTTGTAATCACGCGCTTGGGCCTCCAAATACCTTCATGGAATTTAGGCCCATGAGGGCCCGATTAAACATTCATATCTGGATTGGGAGAGACGTTACAAGATCGTAGTCGGTATTGCCAAACGAATTCTCTACTTGCATGAAGATCATATATTGAGAATAATTCATCGTGATTTGAAAGCTGATAATGTACCCCGGGATACGGAAATGAATCCCAAAATTGAATTCTTTGGCATGACATAGAGAATGAGAGATATACAAACGAATACATTGCAATTACATGAGTAATGAGAGGTTACATAAGTGGTTTATATAGATACATAAATATATATCTTTTCATATATAAAAAATGTTGAGGGTCAAATAATGTCCCACATCAGAAAGACATTGAAGGAACATGGGCTATAAAAGGGTGGACTAGTATCCCATTGGTATGAGACCTTTTGGGAAAACTCAAAAGCAAAGTCGTGAGTTTTTGACAAACCCAAAGCGGACAATATCATACCAAGTGGGAAATACGGAAGTGTCCATACCGAAAAACCCTAACAAAAGATATGAAGACTATATAAATATAATATCTACAATATATATTTTTATCCTAATACGCGTTAGAACATCAGCTAGTTGATCGACAGACGACACATGAGCTACTGTGATGATCGAGACAAAGGAGTAGGACGTCCAACAAACATAGCGGTTATTGTGAGAGATTTTGTGTGTGTGACACAATAGGATATACGCCTTATAGGCGAGGTGGATGGTTTTCTTGCTTCGTGGTGAGCGATTTTGTGTGTGTGACACAATAGGATATACGCCTTATAGGCGAGGTGGACGGTTTTCTTGCTGTTCGTGGTGAGCGAAGCAGTACAGAGGAAGAATGTGGTCTCATTCTTGATGGGTATACAACGAAAGAAGAACAAAGTGGTTGTTCTTGGGCGACAATTTCATAGAAGAACAAAAAAAGTGTTTTTGATGGGCACGTCACCAATCTCACGCGCACGAAACACGTTCATAGGTTTGCAGGAACTCATACACTCGTCTTTCCACTTTCTTGCGACTGGAGGAGGCAACGACGTACACATGGCTAACTTTTGTAATTTTAGCAAACAAGTTATCAACAATAGTAGGCTGATTAGCTAAACTAAGTCTCAGTTCATCTAGACTCTATCAGATGAGTTATTTGTGAAAAAATCTATATCTTGTTATGGATCAAAAACAAATTATATATTACTCAACCCATTCAAAAGTGTGCATGTTTTTCTTTTTTAATTATTCACATTAAATGTTATTAAGGAATAGTTAAACATTCCTTGCATATAGGACATGTATTGTTGTATTTACCTTTTGTGTTTATCTCTTCCTAAATTTATGTAATTAGGTAACAATGTAATTACTCCTATAAATACAAGTCATTCCCCACTCACCAATTCAACGGTGATCATATCTCATTGTTCACATGGTATCAGCCTAAACATTGCTCCTAAAACCCTAACCCTAATTCTCTCCCTCTGTGCCTGCCGCCGCCGCCTCTGTGCCGCCACCACCACCTTACCTTTTCGAGCTTGTCCCCCTGGACTATCTCTCTTCAATGGCAGAATCATCAATTCCAATGAATGTCCTCATTCATATGGTCACGGTAAAACTCTCCTCTCCAACTACCTCCTATGGAAGAAGCAGGTTGTTCCGATGCTTACTTGTGCCGATCTTCTTAATTTTGTGGATGGCTCGTCCGCCCCCCTGCCACTACTCACACTACCTTTGCTGCCTAGAAATCGAAGGATCAGAAGGTACTTGCTCTTCTTCTCTCCTCCTTCACTGAAGAAACTCTGGCCGAGGTCGTTCAATGTGACACGGCCCGCGATACTTGGCTTGCCCTGGAGGATGCCTTCAGCCACTCCTTCCAGTCACGCATCACTCAGCTTCGTGAGGAGCTCCTTCTCCTCAAGCGTGATTCCCTTCTTGTTACCGATTATGGTCGGCGTTTTAAAGCGTTATGCGACCAACTGGCCGCCATTGGTAAGCCAGTCGACAAATCTGACATGTCGCACTGCTTTCTACGGGGCCTTGGCCCCAAATTCAGCGGCTTTGCCGACACGAGAATGGCCCTCTCGCATGTCCCAGCTTTTCGTAACTTACTGCATCAGGCTATTGCCTTTGAGATCATGAATAAGCCTGATCCAGTTGAGCCTGCTCCAGCCGCGTTGTTTGCTCGCCCGAATCCACGCGATCATACTGGTGGTAGCCCGTCTGGGCCTCTTCGTGGTGGTCGCCCCGAAATATCTGGTGGTCGCGGAGGGCGTAAAGCCTACGTCCCCCGCTGTCAAATCTGCCGCGGCGAGCACTATGCCAACAAATGCCCTCAACGTTTTGTTCGCGGACCAGTTTCTCGCCAGCCTGCTCGCCCATCTGCCCATCTATCCGAGGACCCATCCGCCAACCTTGCTCAGGCTTTTCACTCGGCCTGCTCAGTCTCCTCGCCGACCTCCTCGGATTGGTTTGTTGATTCAGGAGCCTCGGCCCACATGACTCCCAGTACCTCGCACCTGGACTCCTCGGCCCCTTATTCTGGTAATGGTGAGGTTATTGTTGGTAATGGCAATTCCTTACAAATTTCTCATGTTGGTTTGCACTCAATTTCTAAGGATACTGGCCTTCTCGATGTTCTCGTTGTACCTCACATCACCAAAAACCTTTTATCCATTAGCAAGCTCACGTCTGACTTTTCGATTGATGTTTGCTTCTCTGACAAAACATTTGTTGTTCAGAATCGGGCTACCAAGGAGGTGGTGGCTCAGGGTCGATGTGAGCATGGGTTGTACGTGTTGGAACGGGCGCTCTCAGCTTTGGTCGCTACTTTGAAAAAGCCTGGTGTCGTTCGTGCTTCTTTTGATTTATGGCATTCCCGTTTGGGTCATGTACCTTTTGACATTATTAAAGATTTGAATAGATTACGACATCTATCTATTAGTTCAATTTTACCAAATCCGAAAACTTGCACCCCTTGCCAATTGGATAAGAGTAAACGATTATCATTCACTATAAATGAAAAACGTGCATCTGCAGTTCTTGATTTAGTACATTGCGACCTTTGGGGTCCTGCTCCTACTACTGCTACTTCTGGTTTTCGTTATTATGTTGTGTTCGTGGATAATTTTTCTCGTTTTTCATGGTTATATCCACTTCGAGCAAAATCAGATTTCTTCGCAACCTTGGTCGCCTTTCACAAGTATATGTGCAATCAGTTCTCCTCGACCATCAAAGTTTTTCAGAGTGATGGTGGTACAGAGTTTGTCAACAAAGTTGTTCGCAACTTTATGCCCGAGCATGGCATAGAGCGTCGTCAGTCATGCACATACACCCCTCAACAGAATGGTCGCGCTGAGCGAAAGCATCGACACATCACTGAAACTGGGCTCTCTATGTTGTTTCATGCTCGCGCCCCGTCAGAATTTTGGTTTGATGCCTTTGCCACTGCTGTTCATCTCATCAACCGACTTCCGTCGTCAGTTTTGGGCGGCCTATCACCATTTCAGATCTTATTCGCTACTGTGCCCATTTATGGAAATCTTAAGATATTTGGTTGCCGAGTATTCCCTTATCTTCGAGACTATGCCTCGAACAAGCTTTCTCCTCGCAGTCGACCGTGTATCTTCTTGGGATACAGTAGCCAACACAATGGTTTTCGGTGTCTTGATCCTGGTTCATCAAAAACTTTTATTACTCTCCATGCCATATTTGATGAAGAATGCTTCCCTTTTTCAGGTACAGCTCGGCCCATGCCGACCAGTGAGGTGGTCTCATCCTTTCTGGATGCGGAGTCTGACTCCTCGCCTGATCCCTCGCTTGGGCCTGTTCCTCCCTCTGCGACCATCCCTTGCTCGGCATGCTCCTCTGACCCTAGTGAGGAACCCCATCCTCTGCCAGCCCCTGTTGCGGGGTCACCTGCTTCCCCTGAACCGGCCGAGCAGCCGCAGCTGACGACTGACCCCCCAGCCCGGCAACCACGGTCCACGCACCAAATGATCATGCGAGCAAAATCTAGGATTTTCAAACCTAAGTATCCTCTGAACTTGGCCTCCACTGCCTTGATTAGTGCCCTCACTGTCTCCTCAGAACCCCGTGGTTTCAAATCGGTTGTCAAGTCTCCTGAATGGTATGCAGGAAGAAATCGATGCTCTACGAGTTAACAAAACTTGGAATCTTGTTCCTCACCCCCGAAAGCCAGACTGGTCGCTCAAGGCTTTACCCAAATCCCTTGCACATATTTTTCTCACACATTCAGTCCCGTTGTTAAGGCGACCACTGTTCGGGTTATCTTGACTCTCTCTATTCGCTTCAACTGGCCCCTCCATCAACTGGATGTCAAGAATGCCTTTCTCAATGGCTATCTCCAGAAACCAGTTTTTATGGCTCAACCCCCTGGTTTTGTCGATCCTCGGCTCCCAGATCATGTCTGCAAATTGAAAAAGGCATTATATGGTCTCCGCCAGGCTCCCTTAGCTTGGTTCCAGCGGTTCAGCTCCTTCTTGCTCGGCATTGGCTTCAAGGAGTGCAAGTCTGACTCCTCGCTGTTCTACCTATTTCAAGGCTCCTCGGTCGTCTACCTCCTCTTGTACGTCGATGATATTATTGTCACTGGCAACGACTCATCCACACTAGCTCGTTTCATTGCTCGGGCGAACAAGGAGTTCGCCCTCAAGGACCTTGGTCGCCTCAACTATTTTCTGGGTTTGGAAATCTCTTACACCTCTTCTGGGCTGTTCGTTGGGCAGTCCAAATATGCTCGCGAAATTCTTGAGCGAGCAGATCTTCAAGATTCCAAGCCCATTACCACCCCTTTGGCCGCGGGTGAGACCCTGGTCAGCACTGGTGATACATTCTCGGATCCGACCCTTTATCGCTCTTTGGTAGGCGCCCTCTAGTACCTCACCACACTCGACCAGATCTATCCTTCTCGGTAAATCATGTCAGTCAGTTTCTCCAGGCGCCGACCAGCGACCACTTCTCGGCGGTGAAGAGGATTCTTCGCTATGTCAAGCACACTGTCAATTATGGCCTCTCCTTCACTCGTCGCCCAGACTCTTCCGTGGTCGCCTACTCAGATGCCGACTGGGCTCGATGTGTGGAAACTCGTCGTTCTACCTATGGTTATTCAGTCTTCCTAGGTGGGAATCTGGTCTCTTAAAGTGCAAAGAAACAGCCCACAATAGCTCGCTCCAGTTGTGAATCGGAGTATCGTGCCTTAGCCAACGCAGCTGCCGAGGTCGTTTGGCTCACTTCATTGCTCCGCGAGCTCCGTGTTCCACTGCCTGCTCGCCCTGTTCTCCTCTCCGACAACAATAGTGCCCTCTTTTTGAGCCAGAATCCAATGGCTCACAAGCGGGCCAAGCACATTAACATCGACTGTCACTTTGTTCGCGAGCTCGTCACCTCCGGAAAGCTGTCCACGCAGTTTGTCCCCACACATCTCCAGCTCGCCGACATCTTCACGAAAAGCCTTCCTCGCCCGACGTTCGAGTTCCTTCGATCCAAGCTCTGCGTTTTCCCTCATCCCACGCATCGCTTGACGGGGGATATTAAAGAATAGTTAAACATTCCTTGTATATAAGACATATATTCTTGTATTTACCTTTTGTATTTATCTCTTCCTATAAATACAAGTCATTCCCCACTCACCAATTCAACGGTGATCATATCTCATTGTTCACAAATGTGCATTTAAAAATAAAATATACATCACCCAACTTACTTATTTTATTTTCCTGTACGTGAATTGTTGACTGAAATTTTCTATTTTTTTTCTTCTACGGTAAGTTTTATAAGAATTGGTATGATCTTGTTGAAATATATATCGTGAAAAGTGAAGAAGGAAAATAAATTGTAATTTGATTAATTGAGAGTGGCGTTGAACAGTTCAACGGGGGAAACGTCCAACCCGGGGCGCGTTGTCCTTATGGACTCCGGTCTCAATCATACAATAAATTAGTGTAAAGAATAAAGAGCGGAGTACAAATTTCCAAATCCATCCGTTGACCCTGAAAATAATAATTTAGCATTTTTAGGGATTAACCTATACATTTGAGTTCAAAAGGCAAAACTTTAGATAATTAATTTCATGATATTAGAAGTTAGAACCTGGTTCAAATAATTTTACATATATTAAATTGTCTCCACTCTCCTAGATAACTCTCATCTCAAAAATATAGGAACCATAATCCGATCCACTGAGTGATTGGAATATGATTTTAGACTTTTAGATAAAATTAAATTATAATATATAAATGAATTACGTTCTCCTTTGAATAAGGGAAGTTTTAAAAAATTAATATAAAATTTAGACTTTCAGACGATGAAAATTCTTTTGGTGCATGAGTCCCAACTTTTTTTTATCAAGAAAAGTAATAGGGGTGGACTCGGAATTGTATAAAAATGAATACGTGTTTCTTGAGCGTATAGTATAAAGTTGAAACAAGAAACTAGAATTTGTACCCTGCGCTATTCTGCATTTTCCATCTCAGATGGATTATTATAAGCCATCCTTGTTTCTCGCCTTCACTTTCTTGATTCAGACACACTTTTTAGCCTTGGCCCAAATTCAATGCGAAAATAATGGCAATTACACAAGGAATAGCATATACAGTGTTAATCTCAACACCACGTTTTCGTTGTTGTATAACAATGTTGATAACTATGGTTTCTACAACGTTTCTGTTGGGCAGGGCATTGACAGAGTTAATAGCTTCGTGCTCTGCAAAGGCGATGCCCAACTCAGTGCATGTCGTGACTGTGTACAAACCGGTTCTGCTGCTCTTTTAAACTCTTGCCCCAACCAGAAACAGGCCATTCGATGGGACGAAACCTGCATTCTAAGATACTCAAATGAGACGATATATGGATCCATGGCAAATAGGCCTGCATATTACTGGCGGAATCCGGATAACGCAACGAGTCCTCAGCAATTTGAGGACGACACGAGAACGCTGCTAGACAAGCTTCGGAATCAGGCTTTCTCCGGTGGGCCTCTCAGAAAAGTGGCAGCTGGGAATATTACTGGACCTGATTTTCAAACTATTTTTGCTCTACTTCAGTGCACCCCCGATTTGTCTGCAGAGGATTGCAGGAGATGCTTATTTGGTGCTGCTGCAGAAATACCTGTTTATTGTGACGGGAAGAAAGGGTGCAGAGTACTCTGGCCCAGCTGCACTATTCGTTTTGAGGCATATCCGTTTTTCAATGAAACTAGGCTTCAAGAGTTTGAACCTACTGTGCCCGAGCCCACGCCTGCAACCGTGCCTGTGCCCATGATTGATCAGCCACCACCGGGTAATCATACTAGGCTAGCTACGCTTC
Source organism: Galeopsis tetrahit (assembly GCA_963675135.1). NCBI lineage: Eukaryota > Viridiplantae > Streptophyta > Magnoliopsida > Lamiales > Lamiaceae > Galeopsis > Galeopsis tetrahit. The sequence goes on from OY776120.1 coordinate 84,957,154, forward strand.
CTTGTAATTTAATTAATTAAGAAAGTGAGAAGAGTGGCTCATGTTTAATTTTTGCAGGAAAGGGTGATGATGATAAAACTCGAATTGTCATCATTGTTGTGGTTGTGATTGTGGTTGTTGTGGGCTTCATACTAGCTGTTTCCGCTATCATCTTATTGAGAAAGAGAAAGAAACAAAACCTATTACTTATTCCTGAGAGTAAGTAGTTTGATCTTCATTTCATGAAATGTTGCCTTTTAATTTTTGTGTCCACACGGGATATTCAACTAAAATGTTTTCTTTTACTTTTGAAGGTGTAGATGAGATTAGCAGTGCTGAATCTGTGCAATATTCTTTTAGTACAATCAAAGCTGCAACAAATGATTTCTCTGATGACAACAAGTTGGGACAAGGTGGATTTGGGACTGTTTATAAGGTATGTATGTGGTGCATACATATGCATGTAAAAACTGTATACTAAAAAAGTATATATAATTTTGTGATCTGATAATGTTATTAGGGTAAACTTCCAAATGATGAAGAAATAGCGGTGAAAAGATTGTCCAGAAGTTCAGGGCAGGGTGATCTGGAATTTAAGAATGAGGTGTTGTTACTAGCCAAGCTTCAACACAGGAATTTGGTTAGGCTCCTGGGTTTTTCTCTAGAAGGAACGGAGAAGCTTCTCGTATATGAATTCGTTGAGAATGCAAGCCTCGATCTCTTTATATTTGGTAACATCTTCTTTCATCAACTTGCTTAGCACATTCTAATGATTCCTGCTTGCCTTGTTTTCAATTACTTTGATTTGAAATTTAATCTCGATATTCACAATGATTTGATTTTCAGACCCGACCAGACATTCATATCTGGATTGGGAGAGACGTTACAAGATCATAGTGGGTATTGCCAAGGGAATTCTCTACTTGCACGAAGATTCTCGATTGAGAATCATTCATCGTGATCTGAAAGCAAGTAATATACTTCTAGATACGAATATGAATCCCAAAATCGCAGACTTTGGTATGGCAAGACTATTTGGGCAAGATGAAACTCAAGGAAATACCAGCAGAATTGTTGGAACATAGTAAGAATTAAGCTACAAACTTTTCTAGGAATATGCATATTATCTAATTAATGTTGTGTTATGTGAAGCTGCATCATTTTACTTGAGTTATAAAATACTAAAAAGAGTTTTATATTGCAGTGGATATATGCCACCTGAATACTTAATGCAGGGGCATTTCTCAATTAAGTCGGATGTGTTCAGCTTTGGAGTTCTGGTGCTGGAAATCATTAGCGGGCGAAAAAATAGCAGTTATCAAAGTGGGGAGAATGTGGAAGACCTCTTGATTTACGTAAGCACAATATATATTCTTTAAATTAATTGTATGATGTTTTGGTGATTTGAAAAACTAAATGTTGATGCAGGCATGGAAAAACTGGCGTGACGGGACAATTGGAAATGTGGTGGATCCGTTGTTGAGGTCAAGTTCGGGTTCAATAAGTGAGATGATGAGATGCATTCATATTGGTCTGCTATGTGTTCAGGAAAATGCATCAAATAGGCCAACAATGGCTTCTGTTGTTCTTATGATGAGTAGTCTTTCTATTACGCTGGATGTACCTTGTGAGCCTGCATTTTATATTCCCAGTCACTATGGCGCAGATGTTTCACGCGTTCAACGGGAATACATTAATTCAACTAATTCTGCCAACAACCCTTCATCCGATCATTCATCCAAGAATGAGGCTTCGATCTCCGACTTGTATCCCCGTTGATCTCCAACAAGGAATTTTATCTCTACGTACTGCCAATTGATTGATCTCACTTTTGTTGGTTTAGTTTTTGGTGTAAAAGTGAGTTCTAATCGAAATTTGTATCTTGCACTACATTGTATTCATTCTATCTTTGTCCCCAAAAGTTCAAGACTTGTAATATGCGTATCTTAATACCGCTCTGTCCTCTTTGTATACAAACGAATGTAGAAATAGTTTTTAATCTATAATGACAGAAAAGAAGTACTGTTAATGTTTATGGCATGGAATATCTTGAAGAAGAAACAAATTGAAGAATTGCTCTTATTGATCAAAACTGAAATTGTATATGCATTCTTGATTTACAAGAGAAACAACTAACACTTATATAGCTAATCAACAGTGATTAGTAACTAACTAACCACCTAACCTCCTAAAAACTCAATAACCACCCTAATACAAAGTAGGAGTGTATAAGGGTGTAAATAACAGGAAGTGTATCTACTACTGTCTAATAACAGGAAGTGTATCTACTAATTTCTAAACCCTTTATACCCCCCCTCAAAATGGGAGTGGATATCAATCAATCCCATTTTGGACTTATGTAAGATGAAGGTAGAAGGAGGCAGTGGTTTGGTGAGCATGTCTGCCAGATTCTCCTCTGTTGGAATATGAATGAGTGTGAGTAGTCCTTCATGGATCTTCTCCCTTGTGAAGTGAAAGTCCAAAGAAATGTGCTTTGTTCTTTGATGAAGGCAAGGATTGTGTGCAATGGAGAATGCACTCTTGCTGTTAGTGTACATTGTTGAAGGTGTGGAATGCTCAATCTTCAGGTCAGCAATGATATAATGAATCCATTGTAGCTCACAGGTGGTTGCAGCAAGGGCCCTATATTCAGCTTCAGCTGAAGACCTGCTCACAGTGGATTGTTTCTTGGATTTCCAAGAGATTAGTGAGTTACCAAAATAAATACTATAACCTGTAATGCTTTTCCTTGTTTGTACACATCTTGCCCAATCAGAATCAGAGAAAGCATGTAATTTAAAAGGAGTGTGTTTGGGGTAAAACACACCAGTGCCAGGATTACCTTTTATGTACCTCAAAACTCTATGCACAGTAGATAGATGAGCATCAGTAGGAGTTTGCATAAACTGGCTCAAGGTCTGAACTGCATAAGAAATGTCAGGCCTAGTGACAGTTAAGTAAAGAAGTTTACCAATGAGTTTCCTATACTGTTCGGGATGAGCAAGAGGAAGAGAATTAGTATCAGAGGTCCATTTAGGATCCATAGGTGTGGAACATGGCTTACAACCCAAATAACCAGAATCTTGAAGTAAGTCAAGAGCATATTTTCTTTGACATAAAGTCATGCCTTTGTTATTTCTGGCAATTTCAATGCCCAAAATGTATCTTAAAGAACCAAGGTCTTTGATAGTGAATGTGTTGTGCAAATGCAATTTGATTGTGTTGATAATATCAAGGTTTGATCCTGTAACTATGAGATCATCAACATAACAAAGAATGGCAGTGAAATCAAGATTATTCTGTCTAGTGAAAAGAGAAGTGTCAGCCTTGGATTGAGTAAAACCTAATGAAAAAAGACACTCAGTTAATTTTGTAAACCACTGTTTGGAAGCTTGTTTCAAACCATATATACTCTTGTGTAACCTGCAAACTCTTTTCTCATTTTGAGAACCATAACCAGGAGGGGGTAACATATATAGTTCTTCATCCAAATCACCATGTAAGAAAGCATTATTAACATCCAATTGATGGACAAACCAATTTTTAGAGGTAGCAACAGCAAGCAAGATTCTGACAGTAGTGATTTTGGCCACAGGGGAGAAAGTATCAAAGTAATCTATTCCCTCTTGTTGGGTATAGCCTTTTGCAACTAATCTAGCCTTATACCTCTCTATAGAACCATCAGAATTGTATTTAATCTTATAAATCCATCTACAGCCTATACAATGTTTCCCTAATGGGAGATCAACAAGGATCCAAGTGTGATTCTTTTCTAAAGCATCAATTTCATTATTCATAGCAATAACCCAATTATGATTTAATGCAGCTTGTTTATATGTCTTGGGCTCTTGTTGTTGGGAGATAGACGCTGTAAAGGATTTATACTTCTGAGACAATTTATCAGTAGATAGGAACCTTTGAATAGGATAATGAACATCAGAAAAGGAAAGATTGAGTTTAGCATGATCTATAGAGGCAGGAAGATCAGTTTCATAGACTTGCAAATAGGCAGGCTGAGATTTGGTTCTAGAGGGTCTAGTGTGAGGTTCCTCCCCTATATTACCAACATGTGTGTTATGATTAGAAGTACCCTGATGATGAGTGATGTTGTCAGTAGAAAGAGTGTTAGTATCAACAATATTGTGAGGGTCTGTGTGATTGTTAAACTCATGCACTAAATCAGTGTGAATATAAACATCAGAGTCATCATCATCATCAGAAATGGGAGGAGAGATCTCAGAAATAGTGTTGTTGAGAGCAAAAGGGAAAACATTTTCAAAAAACTTAACATTTCTGGAGATAATAAACTTGCCAGTGTTGAGGTCTAAAAGCTTGTAGCCTTTAGTGGCCCTAGGATCAAATTTTTGTCTGTTAGCAACTAGGGTGTTAGCAAAACACAAACAACCAAAAGTCTTAAAGCAAGAATAATCAGGTTTCACCCCATACAAAAGTTCAAAAGGAGATTTGTGTTTAAGAATAGAAGAAGGTATCCTATTGATAATAAAGGCAGCTGTTTTAATACTTTCACCCCTGAATTTTAAGGGAAGATGAGACTAAAACATGATAGCTCTAGCCACTTGAAGGAGATGTTGATGTTTTCTCTCAACAATTCCATTCTGTTGGGGAGTTTCAACACATGATGTTTGATGGATTATACCCAATTTATGGTAGAAGTCAGAAAGAATAAATTATGTCCCATTATCACTTCTTATGGTTTGAATTTTAGTGGAAAACTGAGTGAGAACCATATTATAGAAATTTTCTAAATAATGTTTAACATCATTTTTTACTTTCAAAAGGTAAATCCAAGTGCATATACTAAAATCATCTACTATAGTGAGAAAGTACTTATGACCAGTGACAGAGCATAAAGAAAAGGGGCCCCAAAAATCACAATGAATTAATTGAAAGGCATAAGATGAAACAGAGGTGCTTAAAGGAAATGATCTTTTCTTTTGCTTAGCCAATGGACAAATCAAACAGTCATTATGCAATTCAGTAGCTTTTACATTCAAATCAGGAATGTGCAACATGCATTTTCTAGATGTGTGGCCTAATCTTTTATGCCACAGATCAAACATACAAGGATCAGTCTTAGAACTACCAGAAAAGACAGAATTCTCTAAAACACAACATTTATATGGATGAGGGGTGTGTAAGAGGTACAGTCCTCTCACTTGCTCAGCAGTACCAATCACCTTCTTGGTCAAATTGTCCTGTAAAGTGCAATGTGAGGACAAGAAACTAACAAAGCAATTAGAGTATCTAGTTAATTGGCTTATGGATAAGAGATTGAAAGTAAAATCTAGGACATATAAGACATTATACAGAGTAAGGTGTTCATTTATTGTGATGTTTCCCATGTGTGTAGCAGTGGATACAACATTATTTGGAAGAGATATTTTGATATTAGCAACACATGGAGGGGTAGAGAACATGGAAATGTCAGAGACCATGTGATCTGTGGCTCCAGTGTCTAATATCCAAGTGGAAACAGTGGTGGAATTAAAACTAGTAGTGAAAGACATACCAGAAGTTGAGGGGTGTTTTGGATCCTCAGGTGGAGTAGTGGAAGCACCAGCCACAGAGTGTGAGGATTCCTTGGTATCATTATGGTGCTGCATCTTAGAAGAGCTCACAAACTTGTTAAAAACATCAGGTTGAATAAGGGAATTGGAGATGTCTTTCCCAGGGATAGATCTAAGGGCATTGCTGGCAGATTTATTGGTATCTTTATTTAGAAGCACTCTAGGTCCTTTCCATCCAGGGGGAAAGCCAATTATGTAGAAACACCTATCAATTGTATGGCCTAAACCATCACAATGGCTGCATTTGAGAGGTTTTCTCTTATCTCTATAAAATCTGGGATTCTTTGCATTCATTGCAATGGAGTCAAGATGGATGGGTTCAGGGGTAATGGTTAGAGTTCTTTGGGACTCTTCTTGGAGTAGGAGGCCATAGACTTTGGATAAAGGAGGAAAGGGTGATTGTAACAAGAATTGGCTCCTAATGGTTGAATAAGAATCATGTAGGCCAACTAAAAATTTCATGACAGCATCTTGCTGTTGAGTTTGGGTCATTAGTTTAGGCAAATCACATGTACAAGAATCCATGACACCACAAGTACATCTAAGAACAGGCCTAAAACTAAGATATTCGTCCCATAAGGCCTTGAATTGATTATAGTAACAAACCAGGGATTGAGAACCTTGGGTGATGGAACTTAATGATTTTTCTAGGTGATAAACTCTAGTGCCATCAGATAGGGCATACCTAATTTTCAATTCATCCCAAACATCCTTAGCTACAGAAAAATACTCTAAGGTTCGTTTAATTTCAGGCACAATTGAATTTAAAATCCACATAAGGACGAGATCATTAGCCCTTACCCAGGCGGCATATACGGCCGGTTCTTCATCCTCGTCGGGAATGGTCAGGGATCCGTCAATAAGGCGAGCTTTGTTCTTCACACTTAGACCTCGCTTGATAGCATTGCTCCAAGAAACGAAGTTTGTGCCGTCAAGGGGCTCCAGAACAATAGAAATTGCTGGATTGGCGTTTTGATGAAGTGCCAATGGTGAGAATGGGTTCAGCGCCGGATCAAGAGAGTCGGGATCGGTGACGATGGTCGTCATGGAGGAGAATTTGATCGGAAAAGAAAAGAGGGGAAGAGGGCAAATAGAAGGCCCAAAACGCAGTAGAAGATCGAATCGGAAACCGCGAATTGAATGCGATTTCACCCGGAAACTGATACCATGTTAATGTTTATGGCATGGAATATCTTGAAGAAGAAACAAATTGAAGAATTGCTCTTATTGATCAAAACTGAAATTGTATATGCATTCTTGATTTACAAGAGAAACAACTAACACTTATATAGCTAATCAACATTGATTAGTAACTAACTAACCACCTAACCTCCTAAAAACTCAATAACCACCCTAATACAAAGTAGGAGTGTATAAGGGTGTAAATAACAGGAAGTGTATCTACTAATGTCTAATAACAGGAAGTGTATCTACTAATTTCTAAAGCCTTTATAAGTACAGTAATATTACAGCTAAAACTCCTAAAAAACAACAAATGAATTGAAGGATTGTGTTTGTAATATTCTGCTATTTTTCCCGAAGGAAATATGAACAACGCGTATCATTTAATTTTCAAACTGAAAGATTAGTCAAAAATCTGCCAAACAGTATGCAAGATCATACAGTCAAACTGAAAGATTAGTCAAAATTTTGTTGCCAATTCAACACATGAATTTTACAATATATGTGGCGTTTGTAAATTTTGAAATGAAATAATGTGAGCTGAGATAATTAAAGATTGTCTAGACTCTTTAGATGTATGAGAATATTATAGCCATTCCATGCTTTTGGTTATAGAAATTATGAGATTAATGAGTTTAGAATTGCTTGTAGTTTAGTGAGCTTTCACACTTGGTTTTCTTTATTAATATTACTTTAAGTGAATTCCTGAAGTCCAAAACAAAAGTGGCTGTAGTTTAGTGGTAAGAATTCCACGTTGTGGCCGTGGAGACCTGGGCTCGAATCCCAGCAGCCACACTACTTTTCTACTTTTTTTTTTTCCTTTTTTTGTAATGGGCTTTCAAAGTTGGGAAACATGATTTCGGGAATATTTTTCGAAAAAAAGAAAGCAAATCTCGGTAAAAAAAATTGAAAAAACATTTTCAAAAACAAATCTGAAAAAAAAAATATTAAAATCAAACAAGCAAGATTAAAAATCTAAAAAAAAACGGATCCAAAATCTGAAAAAAAAAAAAAACCATAAACATATCCAAACTAATAAAAAAACTTGAAACCAAATTCAAAATCATCCTCAAATCTCTCATTTAATTGATCGATACCGTTTCTTAGAAAGGGGCGGTGGCGTGACACTGGGGTAGGATGGTCGGCGTTGCGACGATGGTCTATGGAGGGGGACAACAATGACTCGACGCATGCGGCGGCACCTAGAAGTAGAAAGTGGGTGACACTGTACATATGGAGGGGGCGGCGCAACACTGATGAGGAGGAGGAAGAAAATGAAAGAGATGGAAGGAAAATTAAGGTTTAGGGAGGATGACAAATTATCTCCACCCACAAATTATTATTTAAAATTATTTTATTTATAAATGGATCCAATAGTACTTTTATATATTCTCAAATTACTCACTTTATACATAAAATAATACAGTAAATATTTATTAAAATTCATGCCCCAAGAAATTTATTTATGGAATATATAATTGTTATAAAAAATAAATGATCATGTAATGCTCAGGCGCAGTTAGGAGCATATTAGCAACAAGTCCTCATTTCATGCATGGCTCAAGATGTTAAAAATTCAGTCAGGCTGCATTATTATATAGTTTTAAATTTATCCAAAAACCTTGCAGAAGCAGCTAGCTAGCGAGGATACAACCCAGAGAATGAAACCTCATTTTGAGATGGATGATCTGCAGATTCATGATGACCTTTCCAGGACGACGAATCGGAGCCACTGGGAAAATTAAATCCGGGCGCAGAAGGTACAGCCAGGGTCATGGACATGCTGCTCAGCATAAGAATCACAGAAGCCATTGTTGGTCTATCTGCTGCATTTTCCTGAACACATAGCAGACCAATATGTATACATCTCACCATCTCACTTAACGAACCTGAACTACGCCTCAACAACGGATCCACCACATTTCCAATTGTCCCGTCGCGCCAGTTCTTCCACGCCTATAAGTAACATTTGACATTTCAAAATTTCAAGAAATATAGTAGAATTTATAGCAGCATATATATTGTGCTTACATAACTCAACAGGACCTCCACATTCTCCTCACTTTGTAAACGACTATTTTTTCGCCCACTAATGATTTCAAGGACCAGCACTCCGAAGCTGAAGACATCCGACTTAATTGAGAACTGCCCGTGCATTATGTATTCAGGCGGCATATATCCACTGAAATGAACAGCTTAATATTATTACCAAAGTATATGAAATGATGCAGCTTCTCATCACACTGAATTAAATTAGAAACAGAGATAATATGCTAATTCCTCATTTATTACTTACTATGTTCCTACAATCCGATTTGTACTTCCTCGAGTTTCATCTTGCCCAAATAATCTTGCCATACCAAAGTCAGCAATTTTGGGATTCATCTCCCTATCTAAAAGTATATTACTGGCTTTCAGATCACGATGGATGATTCTCAATCGAGAATCTTCATGCAAGTAGAGAATTCCCCTAGCAATACCCACGATGATCTTGTAACGTCTCTCCCAATCTAAATATGAACCGTTGTTCGAGTCTACAAATCAAATCATTCTTTATGTCAAGATAATTAAATTTGAAATCATTAGAACGTTTTACGCAAGTAAATGAAAGAAAGAATTACCAAATATAAAGAGATCTAGGCTTGCATTCGGAACAAATTCATATACGAGAAGCTTCTCTATTCCTTCGAGAGCGAAACCCAAGAGTCTAACCAAATTCCTGTGTTGAAGCTTGGCCAGTAACAACACCTCATTCTTAAATTCCAGATCACCCTGTTCTGAATCTCTAGACAATCTTTTCACCGCAATTTCTTGATCATTTAAAAGTTTCCCCTATTTTTATTAGATCATCACACAAATTATCTTTTTTTTTTTTTGACTGGATCACACAAATTATCTGTACACTTAGTCAAAGTCTTTAATTTATTGTAATAAAGCATATATACTCCAAATTTAATTGCATAGCATACCTTGTAAACGGTTCCAAATCCACCTTGGCCCAACTTGTTGTCATCAGAGAAGTCATTTGTTGCAGATTTAATTGTACTAAAAGCATATTGCTCACATTCGGCTGCGCTAATCTGGTCTACAGCTTCAACAGTTAGGGCCTGTTTGATAGGCATGATTAAGGCTAGATTGAGTACATATCAGGCCTAGTAAGGTGTTTGATAGCACATACATTTAATGTGGAAGGCCCGAGATTATGAAGAAAGCCCGTGTGGTCCCATCTGTTGAAAAATAGTAAGATATTTAATCTGACTCAAATAATGAGCAATTTTGGACAAAAATACCCCTCTGTTTTATATAAGAAAAAAATCAGAAGGTTCTTTTACCGATCTTTCAAGCCACTGCGATAAACCCTAGGCGATTCTCCTCGATCTTGTGGCGCTGAGATGAAACCCTAGGCGATTGCTACTTGGGCGATCTTGTTGAGACTGCCGAAAGTGATTTTCTATGTGTTGAAGAAGAAGATGATGAAGAAGTAGGTATGTATTTCGAAATCAAATCGTTTTATTAAGCGAAAGTTGCCTCTCATGTTTTGATCCGGAGGCATATATGTCCAATCACGTTTATCGAGTGGAAAGAACACAGATCCATGGAAATTAATCACTCTGTAGTTTTTTCTTGAATTTTGACTCTCTGACCTAGGTTTTGGCCACCACCGATGTCGATCTGCATATAAAGTCGTTTTCCGAGGCTCTAGGTTTTTTACCTAGAGCGATTTGCCTTGTTATGCGTTCATTTCCACCTTCTTCTAGAATCTATATTCTTAGAGGCCATTTTCTGATTAACGTGAAATCCTACGAATTCACATTCCTTTATATATGATAGAAAAGAGAAAAGAGAAAGCTACCTTAGTTACTCTAATTCGATCTAGTCTGCATCCAAACCACCTTCGAATCTCACTGGTTTGTGATCACAAGACTGGATGAAATCCCACTAATTTCTAGAATATGGAGATATTCATACCTGATCCTTTTAATTTCTTAAGTCAGGCAACTCTCATGCATTTATAAGTGGAAAAACTATTTTGATGGTTCTAAATACCTTGTTGCATTTCATAGATGTTTGGAATTTAATCATCCTGAACCTTGTTATGCTAATTGAAACGAATTCTGCAATCTTTTGATCCATAAATAATATAAGCACAATGTTTCAAAAAGTGTCTTAGGCAATCTTAGTTTTAAAAAGGGTAAGAAAAATAGGTATAATTAACTCCTTGATGGTTCACAGGGTTCATAATATAAATCAAAATGTTCTGCATTGCTAACTGTTTTCGTGTGTGTTCGACTATTATTTGTTATATACTTTATGTTTTAAGCATTTTAAATATGTATTTCTTTGTTATCTCACCTTGTATGTACTCCTGAGTGTTAGAGGCTTGCTTGATTACAAGTGTATTTTATGATAATGAATTCTATTTCACTCTCCCATTCTCTATATGCAGGTGGAGTGCATAGTGTCGATTCTGATGTACAAGAACCTTGTGAAAGGGTAATTGAATGACAAACATGTTAATTCATAGTCTGTTATACTATGTTATTTACTTGTTTGTCACAAATTGCAATGAATACACGTGTCAAATTTGGTGGCGTCGAATCCTCTATTCAAATATTTTGTGTCGTCTTATGTTCTTCTGTATTTGATACACGTGTGAGTGTATTAAAAGCAATGACGGAAGCTAAATTGGAATAGACGAATCTAAGCAATGTGCCCTTCGCTGTTTTTTGAGCTGGTAAACACGTGTGAGAGTAAATATAAGCTGGTAGATTGTGGTTAGTTAGTTGTATGCATTTAAATTTCCATCTATCTCTCACATTGCATCTAATTATATATATAAGTTCGTTATGAAGTATTATTTTTCATTACATCTCTGGCCTTGTTAATTAAGTTTGTCACCAAGAATTGCAGAATTTATCATGTTTTGATTCCACTGATCGATAATTATATATGATTAATGCTTAAGATTAATTTTAGTAAGTAATCTCGTGCGCGCGTGCATTGTTGTTTTCTTAATCTCAATTAATTAACAAAATGCATAATTTGGTTGTTGCAGCTTCAGAGATCCTTCTCTCATAATTCTGTATTGAATCTCACCTAATTGCTAGCTGTAGCTGAAAAAAAGTAGGTGTAAAAGATCAACACAAAAGTGATAAAAATGTATTTATATTATTGATAGTAGTAAATGGGAGTGTCAATAACATACTTTCAAACCCTTGCTTGGATTCTGCCTTGGCCTACTAATTGGGTAACACTCGAAGGGTTTGGAGCAATAGGGAAGAGCTAGTACTAATTGGGGCTCTACACGAGTTGGTCAATACAGGCTGGAAGAGAGAAAATGGATTCCGTACGGGTTATTTGACCAAATTGGAAGATGCTTTGAAGGTGGCTTTTCCCGGAACAGATTTGCAGGCCAATCCCAACATCAATTCCAAGATTACCACGTGGAAGAAGACATATGCCTCTTTATCGACTGCACACAAAACTAGTGGTATTGGCTTTAACTCCACTACAAACACACTTGAGTACACTGATGAGCAATGGGAGAGCGTATTAAAGGTATTAAAAAATATCAATTTATTTGCCAATTTAATTTTTGGTCTGATGATATTGTGAAAAATGATTAAATTGATATGTTAGCTTTGGATTTCAAGATTATGGCATTGCTGCTTTTGCTTTTGGTTTTGACAGTGTCAGCTGTTTCTGCTGATGAAGGTATAAAAATGCAATCTTTCTATCTGTTTTGCTTTGGGAACTATTTGATTATAAATTTAAGGTTATTATAATCATGGGTTTCTCTGTTTGTTTGATTTTTCTTAAGTTTTTAAAGTTTCAGTTTGGTTGGTTGTGTGTGTTCATATCTGAGCTTGGATTGTCTGATAAGTATATTTTAGTATTATTCTGCTTAGCTAAGCATTTGAGTTGGATCAAGAATTGGATATTAATTGCATGCTTATAATGGGATTTTTTTTTCCCACTTAATCTTCGATTTCACATTACTTCAACATACAAATACTAATTTATTGATTCAAGGATCAAATCCGGTTTATATACTATGAGAAAAATGATGAAAATTTAAAAAGATTTGATTTAGGATGATAAAGATCAATTTTTTATGTGTGAAAAATGAAAAGTGGTTCATCATTTCCTTTCTTTCATCTTTGTCTTGTGTGGTGCAATGTTGTTAGTTGGCATTAGTGGTTAAAGAATCATACACGGTACTCTCTCTCTAATGGCTGTAAGGCTTTTGGACCTACGCTCTCAAATTTTCAGTCCTTATTGTTTATATATCCAATGTCATTTCTGGGGCCTTTTGCTTTATTATTTGTCATTTTATATATTGTGTTGGTATTTTTCCACTTTTCTAAAAACTGGAAATAAAGCCAAACATCTCCTTAGTTCTCCTTTCTTTAGAGAGATGCTAGATTCAGCAACGAGACAGACAATGCAGCTTAGTGGTGATTTCCAGCTCATTGATTTTAATAGTGTGGTAGTGTGGCGTGCTTAATGTTGCTTAGTTTTCTTTAAATATTTTCATGTATCTACAAGTAGCTAATTGTGCTAAAAAAAGATGTTTCGATTAAGTTTTAATGACAATTTTTTGTTTGATGTATGTAGCAAGAACCCACTATGCGGGGAATGTGTCACAAAGATTGGCCGTTATTCCTTGATTGGCAACTGATATTTGGAAAGGATCGTGCTACCGGAGAGGTAGCAGAAGACATATCTGATGCTTTTGTTGTCTTACGTAATCAATACATGCCTTCTCAAAATACGGAAGCTACGAAAGAGTTCAACAGTCAAAATTACGTGTATGAAGAAGACAACAACGCAAACCCTGCTCCCACTAATTTAAACGTGGATGAAGAGACTAACAGTACAGCCTTTACTAGTCAATTTGCTCAGCCATCGTCTAGTCGAGGTAAAAAGAGAAAGTCGAAAAGTGGAGATAATGACACGGCATTGGTGGAGATGCTTGGGCGTTATTGGGAATCTACTGCTGAGAGGTTAGACAAAATTGCTGGTCGTATGGGATACGACCATGATTTGAGAAAAAAAAGGAACCAAGTGTTCGCAATGCAAGGAAACGTTCATGGGTTAACCACTGTTGATAAGCTGAAAATATGTGAGTACATCAGTGCAAGGATCGAATGCCTAGAGACGTTTGTGTCTCTAGACGATGATGCACGGAGTGTCTACGCTGCACAAATTCTTGAGCGGACAAGGATGGAGTGATATATCTCGTCATCACGACTTTTGTGTTTTTTTATGTGAAGACTACATGAAATTGTTAAAATTGTTAAAATGAAGATTGTTTAGTAGTTTTTGTATGGAGAGAACATGGTAATGTTGCTACATTCATTTGTGTATGAAGTTTTGTTATTAAATTGTTTGTTTGAGACTTATGGTTAGTTTTGTCATTTTGCTTAAAAATATTAATTTCAGCACATAGTTATCTTACTTCAAAATGTGGCTATCAAACACTCATTAACAAAACTAGGCTGCTTATAAATCTTAAAGTTAAGATAACTAATTAATCTTAAGTTAATTAGACTAGGCTATCAAACAAGGCCTTAAAGAAAACATTCAATTTTAAGTTTAATAAGGTAACAAAAAAGTTGTTGCTTACAAGAGATGAATTAAGATTAAATATATACTTACTCACAGGATCTTCTATTCGATTTTGTTTCTTTTTCCTTCTCATCAGGACGATAGCGGAAACAGCTAGTGCTAGGCACACAACAATTATTGGAACCACAACAGCTATCACAATTCCACTTTTATTATCATCACCCTTCCCTGCAAAATCAAAGAAAATTAAAACATGAATTTAATTATTATTTAAAATGGTCTTATCTTAAATATTTTCCAATTGCGCTCAACAGTATCAATCAAAGTACCTGGAGATTGGAGCATAGTTTATAGTAATATATTAAGGAAAAGAGAGTATAGTTACCCGGTGATGGCTGATCTATAAAGGCAGCAGGCGCAGGCACGGGTGATGGTGTGGGCTCGAATTCTCGAAGCCTAGTTGCATTGAAAAAGGGAAATGTCTCAAAACGAATACTGCAGCTGGGCCAGAGGATTTGACACCCTCTCTTCCGGTCACACTGTTCATTTATTTTTTGAGTAGCATCAGTTAAGCAGGCAGTGCAATCCTGTGGAGACAAATCCGGGGTGCACTGAACCATAGCAAAAATCCTCTGAAGAACAGGTCCCATTCCATCCGTAGTCGCCACCTTTCTGAGAGGACCACCTGAAGCAGCCTGGACAATAAGATCTTCAACCAGCGTTTTCGAGTAATTCGTAAACAGCTCAGGACTCGAGGCGTCCGCTGGATTCCACCAGTACTGATTAGGAGATTTCGCCACTTTTGCATATATGGTGTCGTTTGAGTATCGTACTGTGCAGGCCCCGTTCCAAAGAATCGCTTGCTTCTGGTTGGGGCATGCGTTTATTAGTTGAGCTGCAGCAGCTTGTACACAGTTGCGACACGCGATAAATTGAGCATCGCCGCCGCAGAGCACCATCCCATTAGCTCTGTCAATGCCCTCACCAACAGACACGTTGTAGAAGCCATAGTTATTAAGATTTGTGTATAAAGAGGAGAACACGGTGTTAAGGTTAGCACTATATGTGCTATTACTCGTGTAATTGCCGCCCTTGTTTTCGCATTTAACAACTTGGGCCAATACTAATAAGTCCGCCTGCAGGATGAACAAAGTGAAGCCCACAAACAATAATTTTTCAAAACTCATAATTATTACAGTATATTTCTTGTTTGGAGAGAAAATTAATGGAATGATATCTCAAGCAAGTGCAGGGTACAATTAGTTCCAATTTCTTAATTGCCTCCTAGCTGTAGAATTAATTTAGCTATTTCAAAATATATCTTTTGCTTTCTGCATTTTCGTTCAAATTGTTGATTAGGTCTACCGTCTACGTACTGTGACATGGCTAATTTTGAAGAGGACAAGTAAAGGGTCAACATTGTGAACAAGTCAAAAGAGTAGTTTTTCTTTTTTTTGACGGGAGTCAAAGAGTAGTTATGTAGGCTGATTTGGGTTTAGTTTTTCTGTTGAATAATATGTCCTTTTATTATTTAAAAATAAGCAAACGCAAATAACAATATTAAATACTACTACTACTATTCGTGGTGAGATCAGATTCTTCCCGGCACCGTCATTTGTGTGCACCGACATTCCAGCCATCGACGCCTCAGTGCGCGACTCCGCCGCGGCTGTTGTTCTTCTCCTGTCTGCCGCCGTTAGGTTTAAAGGTAACAAGGTAATTAAGGGGTTTTCAGGTAGGCAGCCGAGCCATTTGAGCAAACTGCCTGGTTAATAAATAGGGTTTTGTTGTCATCCCTAAAATTAATATACCGTCCGTTTCGGGATAACTTATATAGTTTGATCGACATGTTTTTTAAGAAAAGGAAATTTAGTGATGCATGACGTAAGATAAACGAGAGGTATTTTTAGGCGATTTAACGAGGTATAAAGTGAATTTGGTGAGGTGTAAAGTAAAATGTATGGAAAAAATGAGTGACAATTTTTAAAATAAGATGATGTTGTGAGGTTATTAATTTTGTGAGGATATTTCAATATTAATGAGGTATAAAGTGAATTTGGTGAAGTGTAAAGTGAAATGTATGGAAAAAATGGGTGACAATTTTAAAAATAAGATTATATTATTAATTTTATGAGGATATTTTAATATTAAGAGTATGTAAGTAATTTTGTAACGTGTACTAATAAAAAAAATTGTGCAAGTACATGGAGTAAATACGGAGTAAGATTTTCAAAAAAAAAAAAAAAAAATCTTCAAATTTTTTTATATAAATATATACTGTACTATATATTACAAAGGGAAAGTCAACACATACATATATACGATCCTTTGTCTTTATACTTTAGACAACGCAGCCGGCACCAATTGTTTATCACACTATATTAATTTTAGCAAATAGACCACCCTCTCAACATTGCCGTCCTCATATCTAAACAAACGCTAAAAGACAACGGATGTCTATATCCATCCGTTGTTTATTATATTAGATTGAGTTCACACTAATAGGCAACGGTTAATAGACATCCATATTGGAAAAATTAATTGAAGCTTTAAGTTCAATAAAAATACTTCAACTTAAAAAATGGTCATTTTTTCACAGTTTCGGTCCAGGCTTGGACGTACATATATGGTCCGCTTTTAGTTCAATAAAAATACTTTATTAGCCATGTTAATTAGTAATTAATTTTATTTGTGGAACCTTGATATAATTACCTTTTTAATTGAATGATTAACAATTGATCTTATCTCCGACTCAATTTATTCGTTATTGGTTTTGTAAGCCTATACAACTTGCATGATTAAACATTTATTTCTAACTATATTGCAGTTTGTAATTCGTAATTATTATAATTGTGCAATTGAAATAGTAAAGAGAGCAGAACGTACACTTTATGGATAACGAAACCTAGATTGTATGAAATGAGTGTCTCGTATTCATAGTGTAGTTTGTCATATTGTTTTGGTTCATTAATGCGTTTCAGGAGTTTATTAATCTTGAATACATGTTTTGGGTAGGAATATATTAATTGGTAAAGTCTAGTATGCACTCGAGTGCATGCTGTGCACCCTAGTCCATGTGCACTTTTCAATTTACTGACTTATACGTTTGGTAAATGATGTTGCACTTTTCAATTATTACTAAAAATATTATTATACAGTTTAATAATTGAAAAGTGCAACACCAGTGTAAGTCAGTAAACTGAAAAGTGCAACATGGACTAGGGTGCACAACATGCACTCGAGTCCATAGCAGACCAACCCATATTAATTAGGAGTCAATTAATTTGAGATTAGATTGATCGTACCACTGAATTGGGAACAAGATTCGAGATTAGATTGAAATTGTCAAGTTTGTTTAATTAATTTTAGTAAAATTGTTTAAGTGGAAGCTATAATCATTCTCACTATTTGAATTCTCTTTTAATATTTTCTATTGCAATTTATTATTTTCTTACTTGTTTGTAGTTAAATAATCAAACAACCAACTTCCCTTTTAATTGTTTCTATACGCACATTATTTAATTGTTCCATACTACATTAGTGTGTGGATTAAGTTATTTATTTTTGGGTGTCCGCGGAGACACACCATTTATACATCTTTTGGTTTTTTTAGTATATATACTAATTTTATTTTGTATAGTAATACATTTTTTTCTTTATACAGTAATACATTTTGTTTATATAGTAACATAAGTTACAATACTTAACATGTACTATTATAAAAGCAAATATGTGTTTCTATAAAGATAAATATGTATTACTTTGTGATTAGTGTGAGGTTTGCATGGAATTGTGGTGCATTAATATTGTCCATTTTATATGTAATTTTCTTGAAATATTTTATCAAGTTACATGCTCATTTGTGCATGATTGTCGAATAAGGCATTCTTGTGTGTTTATGTTAAAAAATGTGTTGCCTACTATTTTTTCGAAATATTTTACTTCTTAAAATTGGAAGCTCGTCAAAATGTATGTTATGTTGACTGTCGTTATATGTTGACTTAATTAAACAAGTATATTTGTGTGGATGTGTATTAATCTAGCTAGAACGAAAATAATTGGACTAACAAGACGATTATAGTGATTCTTAAATGGGTTAATTGCAAATTAAATCACCACCTTTCCCTAAATTTCAATTTAATCTAAACTTTTGAATAATTGCAAATAAAATCACCACCTTTAAAAATTATTGCAATTTCGACTTCAAAACAACTTCATTTGTGCTCAAATTTGACGCGGCTAGCTGATGTGACACCTCCTTAATGAAACAACATTGTTTTTTATTTCGATCTAATCTCAAAACATCAAATTTGAGTGCAAATGAAGTTGTCTTGAAGTCTAAATTGCAACAATATTTAAAGTTGGTGATTTTATTTGCAATTATTCAAAAGTTTAGATTAAATTGCAATTTAGGGAAAGGTTGTGATTTAATTTGCAATTAACCCTTCTTAAATTGGATTCCAACCTTTTTTCATTCCAACTTGAATTTATAGGGCATACCACAATGTGCTCTCTATTGGTACACCTAAAAGCATGGTGGACCTATACTATTTTGACATTTGTCCCAACAAACTGACTAAACCTATAGGCTCCATTTAGATGAAGAGATTTGATCTATGAATTTTAAATCCACCATCCAAATCCACTCCACTTTTTTGGATTATGAATGTGTTGGTCCTGAAAGGAGTATATAACAAGTGTATGGGGGGGGGGGGGAATACACTTGTATGCAATTCTTTCTAACTTTGATCAAACCAGAGTTCAGCAAGGTTGTCTTGGACAACTCTGCTGAAGATGATTAACTCTTCTAAGATAATCAAACTACTAAGTACTATTGAGTACTTAGTTGAATAACTATCTAGGGGAGTTATATGTGCGGAATAGTGGTTGGCCCTTTAAGTTTAGACTCCTTAAGATTCTGAAATCACTTTGTCAATCCAAAACAGTCCAGTTAAGTTTCAGGGAACTTGTCCAAATCAGTTTTGCACAGTCTTTGAATATGTGTCTTTTGAAGATCAGTTTTGTGTGCAGTGTTGAATGAATGTAAGTGCTTGTAAAGTAAATCAACACAGGAGTTTTATAGTGGTTCAGAGACTCAAGCTCCTACATCCACTTTCCCTGATTTAACAGGATAATTCCTTCTCTCTTGGAATTACCTTGTTTTATAGTGCCAAGGTGCACTTGATCAAGAACACCACTCCTTGGTGAATTGATCCCTAGGATGTCTAGAGTCCTAGTACCCTCTTCTCAACTCAGAACTGAATTGTTCTTCTCTCAACAGTCAGCTCCTACCACTTCTACTACTACAACCTTCTCACTTTCTCACTTGAAAGGGTTAAGGATTGGAGTAAGGTTCCAACTAATGAGATATCCTTTACAATGAAGATCAGTGTATAAGGATTAGGATATCTCTCTAAGCTTATGTATGGATATACAGTGAGTTCAACTTAGAAGAAGTGTATGAAGACTAAGATAGTCTCTTTGAAAGCTTTGAAGTCACTTTGACTTGTAGGATAGTTGGATATTCTTGTCAAGGTTGAGGTCGGTGCTTCAAATGGTCTTCACACTTCTTGTATTTATAGACAAAATGGAGATTTGCCCGTTGGAGAGGCAGCCCCAAATTGCTATAAATGTCTTCCTTGAGTTCTTCAAACTGGAAGACAGATTCTTGATAGTGACATGTCCTTATTTGGGTAATAAACGGCTTGTAAGACTTTGTCTTCTTTCTGCAGCACTTTTCCCAATGTTTGACGTCTTGTTAGGACTAGGACATGGCTTCTGAAGGTTGATCCAATGATAGGACAACATTCCTTATCAACTGGACAACTCTCCTTATCACTATCAGCAGTTTTGCTTTTCAGCAAGGTTGGCTTGCTCTTCTTCAGATGACTTGGCTCTTTCCCTTTTCTTTCACTCCAAGTTGATCTTAGTATGTCTCAATGAAGTTCTTTAGGGTATGGTTGTCTCTAGCTTCTTCAGCATAGTTGACCTTCAACCTTTAAAGCATCTGTTCTGATTCAATCTTGCTGAGACAACTCTTCTGGACAACTCTTCTGATCAGCATACTTGGTCTTTTAGCATCAGAGCATTTTTTTTCTCATAGAGTTGGCTTCTCTGGACAACTCTCCTGATCAAAAACCTTTGAGTAGCCTTGTTCTTTTGAGCTAGGTAAACTTGTTCTTGCATATGGCTAGCTTCTTTGGACAACTCTCCTGATCAGAGTCATTAAGCTTGTCCTTTTGATTTTACCAATCTTGCATATGGACAACTTCTTTGGTCAACTCTCCTGATCAGAACATCTTATTAGATTTGTCCTTTTGAGCTTTACAATCTTGTCCTTTCATAAGGACATCTTCTCTGGACAACACTCCTGATCAGAGCATTTGGTTTTCCATAGAGTGTTCTTGCTTTTAAGTGATTGTTCCAGAATTTGAGCCTTGAGGAGATTTGATCTTGATCATTTTCAAAGCATAGGTTCCCCCTCAAATTGTGCATCTAATAGTTAAGAGCTGCCTAACATTTCAGCTTCTCATCTAGCCTTATGCTATGTGTTCTAACATTTTTAGAACACTATCAATTTGACTTAGGCATGTCTCAGGGGGTTTTGGTATTAAATCAAAACATATCATTTTATTCCCAACAATTTCCCCCTTTTTGATGATGCCAAAACCTACACATTCTAAGCAAAAGTGACTTGTCTACACTTATTACATATATCTTCAGAAGACATGACTAAGATTAATATTCCTGAAAAGATAATGTGTTAGTGTATTCACTGTTTTTGTTTCAAGTAGGTTTCACAGATAGGCATAGAGAGATTTCTGTAAAGAATGTATCTTGATTCAAAAGTGGTTCAACTATCATTCATATAAAAAGTCATTACAAGCATGTTGATAGTTGAAGATAACTTATCAGAGCATGAAATCATTACAAATCAAGATATACATACTAAACATAGGATTAGAGTAAAATAAACTATTTCAAGTATCAGAGCTATCAGGTATCAGAGCTAACTAATACAAGGTATTCCAGATATCAAAGTAGAATGCATCAATTCTTGTATCAGATCAATCTAAACCATATCAGAGCAAATAGCATGTCAATGCACATATCAGCAGACTTGTCCAAATTTCAGCAGATTTGACCATATAGCAAAAATATCTTCAAATAAGATAATTTTTCATCCAGGAAGAGTTAGAGGACTTAGCCATTCTTAGAGATCATCCTCAGGAGGTGGGTTCATCCCATATTGTGCCCACACTCTCTTCTTGAGTTCTATGGCTTCCTGGTTAGTTCCTTTGGGTCCAAGGGTCATCTTGTTCAGCTTCAGAATTTCTGTGAACTCCCTTAGGATCCTTGCTTGGTCAATCCATCCATCAAGCTTTGGAGGCATGTAGATGATAGGCTTGGGAGCATTGAGTTCAATTCTTGCAATGTCAGCAGCTGCAAGTAATTGTTGATACAATTCTCTGTAGTATTCCAGCATGAACTCAGTGAAGGCAGAGTTTGCATCTCCTCCATTCCATCTGTCAATGACATAATAGTCATAGACAAACTCCCTTTTAGCCTCTTCCCATGTATCATTCAGTTGAATTGGCACCCATTTATCCAAGTGTGGATATTTGGTGTCCATTGGGATTAGAAGCTGAGGCTTCATCTTGTTGTAAGTTGCTCTTCTCCTTCTTGGTTTCTGAAAATTTGCTCTTCTCTTATATCTTGCTCTGTTAGCTTCTTCCATTAGATCCATTTTCTCTTGGGCCCTCATCATGGCCAGCTTCTGTTGTGTTTCAGGGTCTTTGCCATACCCTTCATGAAACAACTTTGATGGATCATGAGCTAGGACAGTTGTCTTCTTCTTGGGTTCAGGTCCAAATCCTTCAGCAAATAGCTCTTCAATGTCTTCAGTGGACTTGGGACCTTCAGCAGTTTTGGCATATTCAGAAGACTTGTCTTTTTCAGCAGCTTTGGGCTCTTTAGTAGTTTTGGCTTTCTTTGATGTAGGCTCATCCTCATCAATTCTGAATTCAGGTGGAAGATCAAGACTGCTAGGAAAGTCAGTGAATGTCTCAACTTGTCTTTTCTTTCCTTTTGCCTTCTTGATCTTTCCTCTAGTTTGGACACCTTCATCACTTTTGTCCAAACTAGACACTTCACCACCTGGTCTTTGTTGTAACCTCATCCTTTCTTCTTGAGCTGAGGCCATAGAATTCTTTACTGCAAGTGCTAATTGGTCTTCTTCATTCAATTCTTCCAAGTTCAGCACTTCAGGCTCTTTTCCTTTACCTTCAGCAGCTTTGTCTTTCCCTTTGACTGGGCTCCCAATTACCAAGGCACCTTTTGCTCTAGCTCTTTCCCTTTCCCCCTTTTTGGCAGCATCAAAACACTGGGGCTTTAGGTCACTCATTGTTGAGGCCATCAGGGATTGGGCCTGGTTTAGGGACTTCATCTCTTCCAACAAATATACATTTTCATCATGTATATTCTACATCCTATCACTGCTCAAGCTAAGAAAAGCTAGAACAGGCTTCATCTTTTGTTGGACAACCTCCTCCAAGGTTGCTTTTAGAGATGCATCCAGTTGGGTTTTAAGAAGCTCAGTGAGGTTGGCCACTGCACCTTCAGCAATGTTGGCCAATACCTCTTGGGAAAACTTTTCAGAGGCTGCTTTTACCATAGCTAGTCTTTGCTCTTCAGCCCTTTTCTTTTGCAGTGCTGTCTTCTTTCCAAGAGCTTGCTTGACAGTTAGCCTGAGAGCCTTGACATTGGCATTGTGATTGTCTCTCAACAGCTTTTGCTCTTTCTTGACCTCCTCTGAGATGGCTTCCATGGTGGATTTGGCATTTTGTACTTCAGTGGAAATGGTTTGGAGGCCAGTTTCCACACCACTAATCCTTGCTTCAAGGGTTGGTAGCACAACATCTTCAGAGCCAGTGAGCCTCATCTCTACAGATGCCAGAGTCCTTCCTTGCTCAGTCAATGCTCCTGAGGTTTCAGCATGAGAAGATTGGACTTGATGAGCCAAGGAGTCCAACTTCTCTGATTGCATTCCAAGTAAGGCCTGAGCTGAGCCTGTATCTACTTGGATAGGTGCATCTGTTAAGAACTCATCTGCAAAAATTTGGTCAAGAGAGATACCTGCAATATTAGACAAATCAAACAGGTTAGGAAATAGACACTCAACACCCTCAATTTCTTTTATATAAGACTCTGATACATCAGCAGCCTTCTTCTCATTTTCAACTCTTTCTTTTCTCCCTTCTTTAATAATTTCCTCACTTAAAGGAACAGGCCTCCTCTCATCAAGGGATTCCTGAAGTTCAGATTTGACTTCAAGAATAGACTGCCCTTCCTCACTTATGTCACCCTCATTTGGTGGTACACTCACTATTCTAGTGATCACCACATCTCTCTCATCTACTGCTCCCTCTGATTTTTCCACTAATTTTTTCCTTTTCAACTCCTTCTCCTAAACCTGCAACATCTCCACCTTCAACAAGGTTCAAAGATGGCAGTTGTGGGGAGATCACAGTGCTTATTTCATCAGCCACTGAGTCATCCTGAATGATTAAGGGCTGATCAGTGTCCAACTCTTCTGACACTGAATAGGCCTTAATCAAACCAGCCTCTAGTATAGGAACCTCAACATCTTTAGGCTGTGCCTTGGGTTCAGAAGAACCTTCATTGGCAGATGTGTCTTTGGTTGTGTTACCACCCTTGGTCAACACCTCTGAAGATACAGAGCCTTTCCTATGATAGGTTTTAGGAGGGTTTGAAAGTCTGTCTGCTATAGAAGACTTGGGTTGAGAAGGTTCAGGGAGGTTGGCTTGAGGGGTTTCAGGAGGGTTGGGATTTGAAGGATTTGAGGGATCATCAGGGGAATCATCATCATTTGAGCTACTGTCAGGGTGTTTGATTCCCTTGGCTTTTCTTTCTTTCTCCTCCTCAATCTTATCAGCTACTAGCTTTGCAAAACTTTCCTCATCAATGAGAAATCTTGTCTTTGAAACTCCAGCAAAGTTTAGCAATCTGTTCTCCTCTATTTGCCACCAGTTTGCACCCTTATCTTGGATGACTTGTGATATCTCCATCATAGACTTGTCTTTTACATCAACAAGCATCCTTAGATCATAGAATATCTTCTAAATTCTTGGAAATTCAGCAAGTTGTGGATACAAACTGTCCACAGTAGCCTTTGCTCCTCCTCTGAGCATACTTTCATAAGTATACTCCTCCTCATCTCCACTTGAATGGGGACTTTGGGTTATAGGGGAGTTGGCTCTGGGTTCTCCTAGTGTGGCTTCAGGCAGGTTAAGTTCAGGGATGTTGGCTTCAGAAGGGTTAGGCTCAAATGAAGGTACTTCAGTTGCTTTAGAGAGCAATGAATCTGAAGGGGCTTTACTCAGGGGGGTTGGCTCATTGAGTGCATGTTCTAAGAGTTTTGAATAATTGAGCATGGATGAGTCAAGGGGAGACAGGAGTCTTGTCTCATCTACTGCTAAATCTGCAAGCACATCAATGCCACTTCTTTGCACATTCCCTTCTGGAGAATATCTCTTAGTGAGATTTACAGGGGTAATGGGTTGGTTGGAAGGGGTAACATGGGTTTCAGGGGAGTTGGGCTCAAGGTTCTGAGTTTCAGGGAGGTTGGCCTCTATAGGTTGACCTTCAGGGACTTTGGATTCTGGAGTTCCAGAACCAGATGAATTAGTCCTTGACATGGATTTGGTCCTTCTTTCAGCTCTGCTCTCCCTTAGAGCCAATTGAAGAGACCTTTCTTCTTGAAGCTCCAACACTTTCTCAGTAGGCTTGGCCCTTCTCTTGCTGGCCCTACTGCTTCCACTTCCTTCCTTCTCAGGGACAACTTCCCTAATTCTCTTATCTCCCTTCTGCTTTTGCCTAGTCTCATTGTACTTCCTCCTCAACTCTTCTGAGTGGTCAGAAGGCACACTTACTCCCTCTTCTGCCACTGCATCAACTTCTGCTGATGCTCCTGAGGCTTCTCTTGAAGACAATTGAGACATTTTCCTTGTTTTGATAGCCCTGGCCTTTGTTCTCTTCTTCATCTTAGGTTTCTCTTCTTCCTGTTCTTCAGCAGGTTTGTCCATAAGTTTCCTCCTTTGCTCAGTTTTCTTGCTGAGCTTTCTGAACAGGATCTTTTGGGCTGGGAGGGGCTTTGCAAAGGTCTGCATTTGAGAGTAGTGGGAAAACCTTTCAATCAATAAGCTTGCCCTGGTGCAATACATGATTTTCCCTTCTAGCACCACCTTGTTGTGGGTTTTCACCTTGAATTTTGCCTTTTCCTTCATCATCTCAGACATGATGAAGGTCCTCCAATCAAATTTAATGCCCTTATCACTGGCATCAATAATGGCAGCCATGATTCTGATTCTTGGATGGCTGACTTGCTCAAAGCTTCCAGTGTTGCTTAAGAGGCTCTTAGCAACTACCTCAAAGAGGTTAAGAAATTCTGGCTTTAGAGTCTTCTTGTTCTGTGTTGAAGAGATGGGGCGTGGAACCAATAGCCATTCTTGAGCTATTTCATCTTCATGGCCAGTGCCATAAGCTTCTGGATTCCTTCCCTCATAAGGCAATCCAAAGGCTCCTTCCAGATCTTCTGAAGAGAATTTCACTCTATGAAATCTCTCTTCTTCCTCTCCTTCTGCAGTATATGACAATCTGGTGGATACTTCACCATCTTCAGGTTTACCTCTCCACTTGAGGAAGGCAAATAATTCTGCCATGTAGCTTTCCAAGCAAGAGCTTGGTCTTTCTTCCATAAACTTTTGAAGTCCAGCTCTCCTCAACCATCTCAAGGTTGGTGTAATTTCAGGATCCTCACTCTCAAAGGATACTATTGGCTCAAAATGAAGATTGTTTTTGTTGCTTAAGTAGCCAAAATCCAGGTCTAGAGCCTTGTTAGAGAAATCAACAAGCATCTCTGGTTTAACTTTGGGGGCCATTGAAATTTACAGAGAAAGCTTTGAGAGAGTTTGAAGAATACTTGAGTTAGGGTTTCGAATACTTAGGGAAGAAGTGTTTGTGGGAATCTTAAGACTTGTGTATATTCTAAAAGGAATGTTTGTCAATGAGTTGGTAAGGTCTTCATGCAATTCAAAGGTGAGCAAAAATGGAAATCCAAAATGGACGGCTAGGATTGATTTCAGGGGAGTTGTCCATTTTTGGATCCAATGGTCAAAAACCAATGTAACAGTGAGAGAACTGTTTTATTCAAAACGTGGGTGGTTTTTAATGTTTGTTTAAGGCTGGGGGTTTTTCGAGATAGATCATGTCCCAAAAAGTTTAATGCAAACAAGAGTTAAATCTTAGCATTTAATGCATGGAAAGTGACCTTTTGGGTGGGAGACAAATCAAATCCCAGAAAGGTGAAAACTGTATTCCAATGGGGCAGATTTCGAAATAGGCATTGATCACCAAAAATAGGTGCTTATCATACCAAGATTTGGTTTGATAGTCAAGACAACTTATCTGACCCTACATGGACAAGTGTCCTGAAAAGCTGTGGACAAGTGTCCTGAATTTCAAGGGACAAGTGTCCTGAAGAAGTAAGGTCATCTTTTCTGAATTTCAGTAGATTTGACCAAGTCTGTTGAAGTTTGAATTTATTTCCCCCTTAGTCAATGAACTTCTTTGGACTCATTTGTCCAACTTCCCTGGATCAAGAAGACCCAACTCTGCTGATAATTCCAGGAACCTTGCCTCTGCAAGTGGCTTAGTTAGTATATCAGCTTTTTGATGGTCTGTGTGAATTTTCACCAACTTGATATCCTTCTTCTCCACATGATCTCTAATGAAGTGATGCTTGATGTCCACATGTTTGCATCTTGTGTGCAAGACAGGGTTTTGTGATATAGCAATGGCATTATTGTTATCACAGAATATTGGCACTTCAGTAGAGTTGACTTTGTAGTCTCTGAGTTGTTGTCTTAGCCAAAGAATTTGAGCACAACAACTTCCAGCAGCAACATATTCAGCTTCAGTGGTGGAAGTGGCCACTGTGTTTTGCTTCTTGGAGAACCAAGATATGAGTTTGTTGCCCAAGAATTGACAAGTCCCTGAGGTGGACTTTCTGTCAATCCTACATCCTCCATAATCAGCATCTGAGTAGCCAGTTAGCTCAATGTTGTCATCAGCAGGGTACCAAAGGCCTAGATTCTCAGTGCCTTTGAGATACCTCAAGATCCTCTTTGCAGCCTCAAGATGGCTTTTCTTAGGATTTGCTTGAAACCTTGCACAAACACCTACTGCAAAGGTGATGTCAGGTCTGCTGGCAGTGAGATAGAGGAGTGATCCAATGATTCCTCTATACTCAGTGGAGTTGGTTGGAATACCACTTTCATCAGGATCCATCTTCCAATTAGTGTTCATTGGGATCCTTACTGGCTTGCTTGATGTACACCCAAATTTCTTGATCATTTCTCTGGTGTACTTAGCTTGGTTGATAAAGATTCCTTCTTTTGATTGCTTGACTTGTAGACCCAAAAAGAAGTTCATCAACCCCATCATGGACATCTCAAACTTGCTTTGCATGAGCTTGGAGAACTTTTCACACAGCTTCTCATTAGGGGATCCAAAAATTATGTCATCTACATAAATTTGGACAAGCAAGATGTCCTCTCCCTCAGAGATTCTGAAGAGAGTTCTGTCCACAGTTCCCTTGGTGAATCCATGATCCAATAGGAACTGTGACAGTGTATCATACCAAGTCCTAGGGGCCTGTTTGAGTCCATATAGAGCCTTCTTCAGCCTGTATACTTGGTTTCCAATCTCAAAGCCTGGTGGTTTCTCCACATAGACCTCTTCTTTCAAGACTCCATTCAGAAAGGCACTTTTGACATCCATTTGGTACACTTTGAACCTCTTGTGGGCTGCATAGGCTAGGAAAAGCCTTATTGCTTCTAGCCTTGCCACAAGTGCAAAGGTCTCATCATAGTCAATGCCTTCATGCTGGCAGTAACCTTTTGCCACTAGTCTTGCTTTGTTTCTGACAATCACATCATTTTCATTCTTTTTGTTCTTGAACACCCACTTGGTTCCAATAACATCTTGATGTGAAGGTCTATCAACCAGCTCCCAAACTTCATTTCTGGTGAATTGGTTGAGCTCTTCCTGCATTGCTGTGATCCAATTTGCATCCTGAAGTGCTTCATCAATGTCTTTTGGTTCCTGTTCTGACAAGAAACAACAGAACATAGCACTTTCACCATGAAACTTTCTGGTTCTGACTCCTATACTTGGATCACCAAGTATCAGATCAGTAGGATGGTCATACAACCAGGTCCTTCTTTTTCTGATTCCTTCAGTAGAGTTGTCCTCTACTGAGGTTGAGTCATTTTGATCATAAAATTCAGGATAATTTAGTGCAGGATCTAATTCAGGATCATAATCAGGGGTGTTGTCCTCAATGTCAGGGACATTGGCATTTTCAACATTTTGAGTTCCCCCTTGATTATTTGACCTATTAACTACCTCAGCAGGAACTGCTTCTTCATTGGTAGTTGTTACCTGGATGTGAACTGGGATTGGCTCATTCAGTTCATCACTTCCATCAGTAGGATTTGTCTCAGGAAGATTGCCTTCAGGATAGTTGTCAAATGTGATATGTTCTGGTAGATTGGCTTGGACAACATCTATGAATTCAGTGTCTTTGTCTTTTAGGCTCAATCTGGTTGTCCTCTGTGTGATTTCTTCTGGTTCCAAACTATCATTCCTGATCTCAGAGATAGATTCATCAAACACAACATGAGGTGTTTCTTCCACTAAAAGGGTTTTCTTGTTGTAAACTCTGAAAGCTCTACTGATTTGAGAGTATCCAAGAAATACTCCCTCATCAGCTTTGCTGTCAAAAGCTTTCAACTGTTCTTTCCCATTATTGTGAATGAAACATTTGCAACCAAATATATGAAAGTATGACACTTTAGGCATTCTTCCTTTCCAGAGTTCATAGGGGGTTTTGCCTTGCCCCTTTGTAATCAAGCATCTATTTTGAGTATGGCATGCAATATTTATAGCTTCAGCCCAAAACCTCTTAGGTAAATTTGAATCAGCAATTAAAGTTCTAGCAGCTTCTTTTAAGGTTCTATTCCTCCTTTCTGCAACTCCATTTTGCTGAGGTGTTCTAGTTGCTGAGGTTTCATGAGCTATACCATTAGATGTGCAGTACTCATTGATGTATGAATTTATGAACTCAGTGCCTTTATCAGATCTTATCTTGATAATGCTAAGGCTTTTCTCATTTGACAGTCTCTTTAGAAGTTCAGGTAGTTTGACTTGTGTTTCCTTCTTATTAAGGAGAAATACTACCCAAGTGAACCTAGAGAAGTCATCTACTACCACTAATGTGTATTTTCTACCATTTATGCTTGAAGGGGTAATTGGTCCAAACAGATCCATATGTAGAAGTTCAAGTACCCTTTCAGTAGAAATGACTGGTTTACCTTTGAATGAGGCTTTAATCTGTTTTCCCTCTTGACATGGCTTACACACATGTTCCTTAATGAAAACCTCATTAGGCAGTCCTTTAACTAGTGCATTTCTAGCAAGTTTATTCATAGATTTGAAGTTCAGGTGATTTAGCCTCTTGTGCCATAACCAACTTTGTTCACTAGTACTTTTAGCAATGAAGCATGCAGCATCAGTAGACTTGTCCCAGTCTGCAAAATACACATTTCCCTTAATTAGACATTTTCCACTAGAGAACTCAACTTTAAAATCTTTGTCACAGAATTGACTGATACTTAGGAGATTATATTTGAGATGAGCTACATAAGATACATTGGTTACTTTGATGTTACCAATCATCAAAGTACCATAACCTTTTGTTGTTGCTTGTGAGCTGTCTCCAAAAGTAACATTTGGGCCTTCTTTTTCAATAAAATCAGTGAGGAGTTCCTTGTTTCCAGTCATGTGCCTTGAGCATCCACTGTCAAGGTACCATGCTGTCTTTTTGTTCATGCTCCTCTTCTTGTGGCCCACTGGTACCTCATCATCCTCAAGAGCCATGTTGCACACATCATCATCATCATCATCACTGTTTGAGAACAGTCCATCTAAAGAGTTGAAGCTTTCAGCACTATCAGATTCTTCACCAGCCATCATGGCTTTTCTATTGGTGAACTTTCTGTCTCTTTTAGCTTGTCTTTCTCTTCTTTCTTTAGAGCTTAATTCAGGACAATCATACTGGAAATGCCCTTTCTTTTTGCAATTGTAGCACAGGTCTTCATCATCATCCTTCTTGGATTCATCTCTTCCTTTTGATGATGAGGGGTCAGCTCTACTGGACCTTCTCCTATCAGAGTACTTGTCCTCTGATCTCTTTTCTTCAGGCTTTTTGTCTTTGGCCTGATCTTCAGGGGAGTTGTATCTTCTCCTGAATTTGTTGTCTTGGTAGAATTTCTTGTATCTACCAAACCTTGTGTTCAGCTTGTCAAACCTTCTAGCCATCAAGGCTAGTTCTTCCTTCATTTCAGTCTTTGAGACTGACTTTGATGATCTGGGAGTGGGTTGCATTTCAGGTTCAGCAACTTTGGCTTTGAATGCCACTCCCTTAGTAGGATTTGAAGGTTCCTCAACAGGTTTTCTTCTATTGAGGTCGAACTCATAGGCTTTGAGTTCTGAGAAGATTTGTTGCATGGGCATGGAGGAGAGATCCTTGGTGTTCTGCATCATCACAACATAGACATCCCACTTTTGAGTGAGGCTTCTCAAGATCTTTAGTCCAACTTCTCTCCTGGAGTACACTTTGCCCAATGAGTTGATTTCATTCATCACATCAGTGAATCTACCAGCAAACTTATCAATGGATTCATCAGCTTCCATTGTGAATTGCTCAAACTTTTGCACAGCAACTTGGAGCTTGTTCTCCTTGATCTTTTCTGTACCCTCACACATCTCAGCAAGAGTATCCCAGATTTCTTTGGCTGTGGTGCAATGGTAGACTCTTCCCATGACTGCATCTGGAATTGTTTGATAGAGGGTATTCATGGCAAGATAATTTAGATTATCTTTCCTCTTTTCATCAGCAGTGAAGTCATCCTCATTCTTGGGAATCAGTTCCCTTATATCAGCTCTTTGCTCATCTGTTACCCTGGGGTTAGTTTGAGTAAACACAAAAGGTCCTCTTGTGATTACTCTTAACATATCAGTATGAAGAGATGCAAGATGAGCTCTCATTCTAATTTTCCAGAAATCATAGTTGTCTATAGAGAACATGGGCAATTTATGATGTGAAATGTGATTGACTGGATTTGTGGCCATGTTGTCCAATCCTTGAACAGCAGGTGGAGGAACAGCATTGTTGTTGGCCATATCTCAAGAATAACAAGTAATAGATTTCAGATAGAGATCAGTTCAGTGACCACACAAATATGTGAATTTTGAAAATCAAGATGGATTTTCAGAGGCAGTGGTCTTTGAACCCCTGCTCTGATACCACTTGTTGGTCCTGAAAGGAGTATATAACAAGTGTATGGGGGGGGGGGGGAATACACTTGTATGCAATTCTTTCTAACTTTGATCAAACCAGAGTTCAGCAAGGTTGTCTTGGACAACTCTGCTGAAGATGATTAACTCTTCTAAGATAATCAAACTACTAAGTACTATTGAGTACTTAGTTGAAAAACTATCTAGGGGAGTTATATGTGCGGAATAGTGGTTGGCCCTTTAAGTTTAGACTCCTTAAGATTCTGAAATCACTTTGTCAATCCAAAACAGTCCAGTTAAGTTTCAGGGAACTTGTCCAAATCAGTTTTGCACAGTCTTTGAATATGTGTCTTTTGAAGATCAGTTTTGTGTGCAGTGTTGAATGAATGTAAGTACTTGTAAAGTAAATCAACACAGGATTTTTATAGTGGTTCAGAGACTCAAGCTCCTACATCCACTTTCCCTGATTTAACAGGATAATTCCTTCTCTCTTGGAATTAACTTGTTTTATAGTGCCAAGGTGCACTTGATCAAGAACACCACTCCTTGGTGAATTGATCCCTAGGATGTCTAGAGTCCTAGTACCCTCTTCTTAACTCAGAACTGAACTGTTCTTCTCTCAACAGTCAGCTCCTACCACTTCTACTACTACAACCTTCTCACTTTCTCACTTGAAAGGGTTAAGGATTGGAATAAGGTTCCAACTAATGAGATATCCTTTACAATGAAGATCAGTGTATAAGGATTAGGATATCTCTCTAAGCTTATGTATGGATATACAGTGAGTTCAGCTTAGAAGAAGTGTATGAAGACTAAGATAGTCTCTTTGAAAGCTTTGAAGTCACTTTGACTTGTAGGATAGTTGGATATTCTTGTCAAGGTTGAGGTCGGTGCTTCAAATGGTCTTCACACTTCTTGTATTTATAGACAAAATGGAGATTTGCCCGTTGGAGAGGCAGCCCCAAATTGCTATAAATGTCTTCCTTGAGTTCTTTAAACTGGAAGACAGATTCTTGATAGTGACATGTCCTTATTTGGGTAATAAACGGCTTGTAAGACTTTGTCTTCTTTCTGCAGCACTTTTCCCAATGTTTGACTTCTTGTTAGGATTAGGACATGGCTTCTGAAGGTTGATCCAATGATAGGACAACATTCCTTATCAACTGGACAACTCTCCTTATCACTATCAGCAGTTTTGCTTTTCAGCAAGGTTGGCTTGCTCTTCTTCAGATGACTTGGCTCTTTCCCTTTTCTTTCACTCCAAGTTGATCTTAGTATGTCTCAATGAAGTTCTTTAGGGTATGGTTGTCTCTAGCTTCTTCAGCATAGTTGACCTTCAACCTTTAAAGCATCTGTTCTGATTCAATCTTGCTGAGACAACTCTTCTGGACAACTCTTCTGATCAGCATACTTGGTCTTTTAGCATCAGAGCATTTTTTTTCTCATAGAGTTGGCTTCTCTGGACAACTCTCCTGATCAAAAACCTTTGAGTAGCCTTGTTCTTTTGAGCTAGGTAAACTTATTCTTGCATATGGCTAGCTTCTTTGGACAACTCTCCTGATCAGAGTCATTAAGCTTGTCCTTTTGATTTTACCAATCTTGCATATGGACAACTTCTTTGGTCAACTCTCCTGATCAGAACATCTTATTAGATTTGTCCTTTTGAGCTTTACAATCTTGTCCTTTCATAAGGACATCTTCTCTGGACAACACTCCTGATCAGAGCATTTGGTTTTCCATAGAGTGTTCTTGCTTTTAAGTGATTGTTCCAGAATTTGAGCCTTAAGGAGATTTGATCTTGATCATTTTCAAAGCATA
The DNA here is from genome assembly GCA_963675135.1 of Galeopsis tetrahit. Lineage (NCBI taxonomy): Eukaryota > Viridiplantae > Streptophyta > Magnoliopsida > Lamiales > Lamiaceae > Galeopsis > Galeopsis tetrahit. The sequence goes on from OY776120.1 coordinate 84,990,732, forward strand.
GGTTCCCCCTCAAATTGTGCATCTAATAGTTAAGAGCTGCCTAACATTTCAGCTTCTCATCTAGCCTTATGCTATGTGTTCTAACATTTTTAGAACACTATCAATTTGACTTAGGCATGTCTCAGGGGGTTTTGGTATTAAATCAAAACATATCATTTTATTCCCAACAGAATGAATTTCAAATACTTAGATTTTAAATCACATACTTTGTAGTTAAAATTGAGAGGATTTTAAATCCTCACTAAAACCATGTCATTTGAAATCCATCTATTTTTAAATCCTTTCATTTGAAATACCTTCTCAAATCAAATCTCCATATCCAAACACATCTATAGGGTTTTAACACCTATTCTTGGCCCATGGACAACCATTTGGGCTTTATGAACTGGCCCAATGGCCCTATCAGTGGATTTCCTCACCCACGAGGCCTGACATGCCATCGGACCAGCTAATCCGGCCTTCATATGTCAACCTGATCATCCTGCTCGATCTACCATCATTCGGGCTTTTCACCTTATGGATGACCAGCGATCGTGAACCTCTTGGGACGACCAGACTTTTGTGGGACCAAAGGCCTGCCTAATCCCCGTAAGCATCCACGTGGGACCTTCCCAATGGACGGTCTTTGGTCTTATTGTGGACCGATCAGGTATTATTGACTGGACTTAACAATAGCCCCCAGGTCGGGGTGTATAGCGTAGCGATAGACGGCGAGCTGCTTCCGTTTTTGAAATAATTAGGTGAAAACCGAGGGTAAGTCGAGACGACTAGGGAGACCACATTGGGCGTGTATATCCTAAATACACTCTTCAAACCTAAATGCCCGCTCAACTCCCCATTTTTTAGAAGTTTCATATATGGCACGTGTCGGAGCTGGACTGGGGGAGATCCTCTCGCTTCCCCATACGGGAGGTCAACCGCCGCGAGTGGGCAACCAACCGTACGGAATTTGCAAAACAGCCCCTGAACTTTCGATTTATTCGGGAAAAAACCCCATTTTTATCGGCTATAAATACTGTAGATGTTGTTAATTCTTAAATGCCTTAACATTACCAACAACATCTTAATTTAACCTTCCAAGATTTTTTCTAAGTCTTTTCTGAAATTCTACATTAAATGTTGATCTAAATGTTGTCGCATTTCTGACAGGATCTAGAAGCTTCTACAAGGATCTGGAACCTGAAAGATTCCAGAACATTGGAGAACATACTAGAGCGGCCTGGAACCATTTAGAACGACCTGGAGCATACAAGAAGGATCTAGAAAGATCATGGAAGTTGAGCTCTTAAAAAATAGGACCTCAATGTGGAAGCCTCTAGAATTCGCACCTCACATCTATAAATACCGATTGAAGGCTTCATAATTCAGTGTATTCTATTCGAGCAATATGCTAGACCGAGCGTTCATCCTTGTTAGGATTTGTGGCCAATAGTTTTACATTTTAGATCATACGAAGTATCCCACCCGTATGGCTGTGTGTCTTGTTATCTATTGAGAGTGTAATCATAGATAGACTAGGCATTTCGACAGTGTGTAATATTATACACTTAGATCATTTTCTAAACTTGGCACCTGCCTCGTTTATAGTTTCAGTTGTGAAGGTTATTGCTATAACATTTCACACAACATTTGTACTTGAAGATAAGTATTGGTTTACGCCATAAGGCAAACATAGATTTTTATTTATAAAATCTATGTTAAAATATTTCCATTGTGTCTCGTTTGTTTTTAGTGTTTCAAGTCTTCCGCTATGTATCTAAATTTCTGATATTCTGTTAGAGTCAGTGTTGTGCAATTTGTCTCAACATTTAGTACAACATATTTCTACTTAAACTTAAACACTTCATACACCGCACACTTTCAATTGGTATCAGAGCCGATACCTGACGACACTAGGTTAGATCTTTGGTCAAGTGTGTTTTTAGTGTAGGTTAGCAATGGAAACACATCACATATCCACTGCACTTAGGCCACCAGTTTTAGATGGTTCGAATTATGCTTATTGGAAGCCTAAGATGAGTATGTACATCAAGCCGATTGATGAACGTGTTTGGAGGACTGTACTTACAGGCTGGGAAGCTCCAAAGAGACCAGCAGACACAGATGATGAATTTCAACTCAAGAGAGAAGTTGATTGGACGACTGATGAAATAACAATAGCAGGCTACAACTCTAAAGCTTTAAATGCTATTTTTACTTCTATTGATGTTTCAATGTTTAAAATTATATCTAATTGTTCTACTTCTAAAGATGCATGGGACAGGTTGCAAGAGCATTGTGAGCGTTCAGACAGTGTTCGAAGGACTAAGCTTCGAATGTTGGGGACAAAATTTGAGAATCTCCGAATGAAGGAAGATGAAACAATTTCATCCTACAATGAAAGGTTAAGTGAGATAATCAATGAATCACATTCTCTTGGTGACCCTATTTCTAATGTTAGAGTAGTTTATAAGATATTAAGATTTGTTCCTAAAAGATTTGATGCTATAATTTGTGCTATTGAAGAGGTAAAAGATACGGATAAGTTAAGTCAAAATGAGTTAGTGGGTATTCTTAGAACATATGAAATGAACACTAATCAAGTTGATGAAACTAATGCTGATAAGAAAGTTGTGGTTTTTAAAGGGGAAACATCAAACATCAAACTTTGAATGTTGAAGGTTTTCCTAAGCTTAAAAATGTATTACATGTTGATGGCTTACTTGCAAATCTGATTAGCATTAGTCAACTTTGTGATGATAATTTGCATGTGAAATTTGATAAAGATTCATGTTATGTTCTTAATAAAGATGAAGTTTGTGTCATGACTGGTACTAGGTCAGCTGATAATTGCTATCTTATTGGAACAAATATGTGTAACTTGTCAAAACATGATGAAAATGTTCTATGGCATCAAAGATTGGGTCATGCAAATTACAGAGCAATGAAAAAGCTAAACAAAGCAGATGCAGTAAAAGGAATTCCAGAACTGAGGTTTCACAATACCACTGTATGTGGACCATGCCAAAAAGGTAAGCAGGTAAGAATGTCACACAAAATGCTGTCACATTGTACTACACATCGATGCTTTGAATTACTGCACATGGATTTGATGGGTCCTATGGAAACTGAAAGCATTGGAGGAAAGAGGTATTCCTTAGTTGTGGTAGATGATTTTTCTAGATATACCTGGGTAGAGTCTTTGAGAGACAAATCTGAAGCATTTGCTGCATTTAAAATTCTTTATAAGAGGTTCAAAAATGTGTTTAACTTGAAAGTTGGCCGTATTAGAACTGATCATGGTAGGGAATTTGAAAACAGCATGTTTAATGATTTCTGTGATAAAAAGTGTATCTTGCAAGAATATTCATCTCCTAAAACTCCACAACAAAATGGAATTGTTGAAAGAAAGAATAGAACTTTACAAGAAATGACTAGAGTTATGCTTACATCCAAATGTCTTGCTAAGAAATTTTGGGGAGAAGCATTGAATACTGTATGCCATATTATTAATAGGGTTTTTATTCGTTCTGGCACTAATCAAACACCTTATGAGATTTTGCACAACAGAAAACCTAATGTGAAATATTTTCATGTATTTGGTTGTGTGTGTTATATTCTGAATGATAGGGATCAACTTCATAAGTTTGATTCTAAAAGTGATAAAGGTTTCTTTTTAGGCTATTCTAGAAATAGTAAAGCTTATAGAGTTTATAACCTTATAACTAACACTGTTCAAGAATCTGTTAATGTTGTGTTTGATGATGATAAAGGTCTTAAAGATGACAAAGATGAAGAAGATGTATCACAGGTTACTGACACTTCTGAGAATACACTGAAGTCTGAAAATGTTGTACCGAATGTTAACACATCTGGGTCAACATCTACAGAACAGTCAGTTGTAACTTCACAGAATGATCAGTACGTTCCCAAAACGAATCCTTCTTCAAGAATAGGCAAAAGTCATCCTTCTGACCAGATCATAGGCGATGCTACAGTTGGAGTGCAAACAAGAGGAAAAGTAAGATCAAACAAGGTAGATGTGGTAAGAACAATATGCATGTCTTCTATGTGTAATGTTGTAAATGCTGAATGCTATTTATCTGAAATTGAACCTAAGAGTGCTAAAGAAGCCTTAACTGATGAAAACTGGATTAATGTTATGTATGAAGAACTTGGTCAGTTTGAAAGAAATGAAGTGTGGACACTTGTTCCTAGACCTAGTCATACTAATGTCATTGGAACAAAGTGGATATTCAAGAATAAAACTGATGAATCTGGTAATATTGTTAGGAACAAGGCTAGGTTAGTAGCACAAGGTTACACCCAAGTTGAAGAAGTTGATTTTGATGAAACTTTTGCACCTGTTGCTAGGATAGAATCTATTAGATTACTGCTACCTATTGCATGTTTTATTGATATTAAACTTCATCAAATGGATGTAAAGACTGCATTTCTAAATGACATATTGAATGAAGAAGCATATGTTGAACAACCTAAGGGATTTGAAGATCCAAAATATCCTGATCATGTATATAAACTTAAGAAAGCATTGTATGGCCTTAAACAAGCTCCTAGAGCATGGTATGGTAGACTTACTGACTTTCTTTTGGAATATTGTTTTATTAGAGGAGAGGCAGATAGAACTTTGTTCATTAAGCACACTGAAGATGACATTGTGTTTGGTTCTACTTGTGATAAAATGTTGAGTAAATTTGTTGAGGCAATGACTACAACATTTGAAATGAGTATGGTTGGAGACATGAATTATTTTTTAGGTCTTCAAATCAAACAATGCAATAATGGTATTTTCTTCTCCCAGAGTGTAATCTTATACACTTAGATCGTTTTCTAAACTTGGCACCTACCTCGTTTATAGTTTCAGTTGTGAAGGTTATTGCATTAACATTTCACACAACATTTGTACTTGAAGATAAGTATTGATTTACACCACAAGGCAGACATAGATTTTTATTTATAAAATCTATGTTAAAATATCTCCATTGTGTCTCGTTTGTTTTTAGTGTTTCAAGTCTTCCGCTGTGTATCTAAATTTCTGATATTCTATTAGAGTCAGTGTTGTGCAATCTGTCTCAACATTTAGTACAACATATTTCTACTTAAACTTAAACACTTCATACACCGCACACTTTCAAATACCCTTCATTTGCCTCATTTGTTCATCTTCCCACAAATTTGGACTCCCTTCCCCCAAACTGCGACTTTTTCCGGCGCCAAATTTTAAAGATTTCGGCATTATCTTTCGTCCAACTGCTCTCTAGCCCCCACGATCAGGTAAACTTAGTATACGATCTTTTTAGCTCTTGTTTTATTCTTCTTTCTATGTCGACGGAGGATATCTCCATTTTTGAAAATGATGAATCGAGCGGAACCGCGTCCGTGGCTCCGACCCCTACCCGTCGAGGAAAGAACCCTAGTCCCCTGATCGGAATGATACCTTCTGGCTCAAGTCCGCGCGTTCGATAGGGACGGGGAGAATTAGAGGTAACCTCGGCATGGGTTCCTCGTTCGCAACACCCTGTTCTTGAAAGGGTACGAGCTGGCCTGGTCGACATTCACAATGGTGATGAGGAGGATGTCGATCCGAGGGACGATAGTGGAAATTACGAAGAGACTGAGTCGACCTCTAAGTCTTTCGACACTAGCTCTGATGATGAGGAGGTCGTTTCCATAGGTTATGGTGAGACGAGCCTAGTCGCTTTACCAGTTGTGACCCTGGAGGTTGGCGAGGCGAGTGAGGCGATAATTCTTGTAGGTCGCCCGTTCAGCCCCACTTATTCCGATTATTTGACGCGTCATAGGGTTATCGCCCCCGGCCGAGGTCAGTACCTTTATGGCGAATGAGATACGGAGCACGGTTGAGATCAACGACCTGAGCCACTATAGGCGATTATATGAAGTCCCTCAAGACGTGTACTTCTGGGAACCCGCTCCTGACAAGAGGGCCGACCAACCACCGGAGGGTTGCATTGCTGTCAACGTTGGCTGTTTGGAGGCCGGCCTTCGCTTCCCTCTCCATCCTGCGATTTTCCGATTGTTATCTTGGTGGAACTTGTCAATTACTCAGATAACTCCCAACGGGTGGAGTACAATTATGAGGCTCTTAACCGTTTTTGGACGTCAAGCTCGCCAGGATGGTCATCGAGGAGTCTTCTTGTCGGCTGATGAGATGGCCTTTCTAACTAACTTTGCTAAAGTTAAAGATGAGGAAGGTTATTATTATTGCAAAGCTCATCCTAAATATAAAATTATTGAAGATGTTCCGAACAAAGTGAAGAATTGGAAACCCAGGTGGTTTTTCGGAGGGGAGTGGATGAGTGTGGCCGCTAATGATGGTCGTGGTGATCGGCTAGCCGTTCCCACCGATTATGCCATCTATCGAAGTAAGTCTTTTTTATTTCCTTTTGTTCAATTAAGGACTGATTTAATCTGTTCTGCTTTTTGCAGAAGTTTTAACACCCTGGGAAGATCGACTAACCAACTTATTCTGGTCGTTGTTTACCTCGGTGATCTACCTAAATAGATATAGTTGATCATTTGCTCGCTTTATTCTGCCACGCTGATCGCCAAGCGGTCGGCTTACGTACCACGCCCAACCACTTGTTCGCAGTCAACCCAGGCCGTAAGTGTTCTTTTAGCCTTGACCTTTTTTCTTCTTGCTCGGTTTTTGACATATCGAGTCTTTTTGTTCGCAGTCGCTCTTCTCGTCTCGATCGCTCAACTTCCAACCGATTCCAAGATCTCGGAGATGAAGAGAATGAACCCTGCCTAGCTCGTTCGTCTCGGGGAAGATAGAACCCATCCGCCGAGACAATCGGGCGGCCAAGAGACGACCACCACTAGTCATAAACACTCTCGCAAAACTGGAAGGAAAGCCTCGGATAATGAGGGCGATCGTCTTCGCTCCTCCAAACGGAGCCACATGGCAATTGCTCCCACGCTTCCTCGGCCGACTGGCGAGCGAACGAGCGGCGAGCATTCTCCTACTGAAAGGGAGAATCAAGAGGAGCCGACCAGGGATCCTCGTGACCAGACGATCCTAGGATGGGATGCGAACATTGCCGAAAAGTACGTTGATATGCCCTATTTTGTTCTTAACTCATTGGTTAGTATGTTAATATATTTTCTTAACTCGTTTTCTTGCTCACCACCTCAATCGTATTTTCAGATGGTTAACGACGACTACACCGAGGTCGGACCATGTCCGCGACTTCCTGTGCTCCAACATTCCCGAAAAACTGGATGTGCTTCCCGACTACGTTCTTCGGGCGAGCGAAATTCCTGGTCGCTCCTAGACGTATCCTCTTCATACGGAGGCCCAGCTCCAAGATGCTGCAGATAACTACCGTTTGTCCATGGTACATTGGGGACGCCTTGGGTGGTTCATGAAAATGACGAATGGCCAACTGAATCACCTCCGGTTGGCGAACAATAGGCTCGCCCGCGAGAACGAGGATCTGAAGAAGCAGAAAAAGGAGACCGACAAGGAACTTGAAGCGTGTCGGAGACGTTCGGATCAGATCCTCAAAACGGTCAAGCTCGCTCATAAGAAGGTGGAGGAGGCTACCAGGCGAGCCGAGGAGGCGGAGAGAAGCAATCAGCATCTCTCGTCTGAATTTACCCATCTTTGGGCCGAAAAGATTAAGAGTGAGAGACAACTTGCTCAAGCATTAGATCGTGTCTCCTCAATGGGTCCTCCGGCGAGCTCAGTGGGTGGAGACGAGGATGCACTGTTTGTCTTTGCGTACATCTGTGTGTATGCTGATGCGATTGATTCAGATTTAAGTTGTATGACTTAAGTACATATTTAGAGCTTATATTTCTTGTATTTTCACATTATATTGGTAAATTGTGGATGATTTGATTTAATTATGAGAAAGGTAGTGTGTTATTTATGTTTATAGGTAAAACGTGGTGTTTCGAAGCAAATCATGAAAAATAAGGTCGTTGGATCAATCTGAATAGTGGATTATGTGAAAGGTATCAAAGAGACGGTCGTAATGAAATAAGAATCAATCAGCCGATCGGAGTTCCGGATCGAGAGTTATGTACAAAACAAGAAGCAAGGGTCAGGGTCTACTCGGCCGAGTGCACAGACTCGGCCGAGTCAAGGCCTGAACCTGAAATTTCGAAATTTGCTGCACACTCGGCCGAGTGCACAGACTCGGCCGAGTTGGGACCGAAAAATTGCAACTTTTGATTTTGCTGAACACTCGAACGAGTGCACAGACTCGGACGAGTCACCCTACTTTTCCATTTCTCGGGGGTTTTGGCTCAATTTCTCCATTTTTGAAGGGCCTAATTGCAAAATTCACCCAAGACTTCTACTCCAACTATAAATAGATCCAATTTGAGTTTTGAAAAAGGTCTTACTCCTTTTACAAGCAATTTCTCATACACAAATACATAGTTAGTAGTGTTCTTCATTTTTAGTTTTAATTCTTCATAGAACTAGATAGATTAGTGGTTTTTACTTAGAATAAAGCTACGATTATCATCGGGTATCATCCATTACATCGTTTTGTAGCTACAATTCCATGATCAAGACGATATTACTTTTGTTTGCATTTCAATTTGGTCATTTCTAAAATTCTCCAATTACTTACTATTTTGCTATGAGTTTGATGCTTGTTTTTATTGTAGCCATGAGATTATCTTCTAGAACCATGGGCTAAATTCTCATTGCCTTGGGTGTGGATATTTTGATGGGTGTTTAGTGTAATTATGGATTTATTGCATGATTAGCTTAGGGTTTGGGTGTATGTTTCTAGAGTTGTGTTGTAATTGATTCATTTGATTAATCAACACTATTAGCGAGCATGTTCGATTATGTTAATTGCAACGAGAGTTGGGTTGCATGATTGGGAGTGTAAGTGTGAGGTTTGGTTAATTGAATATAATTTAAGTAGTAATTAACTTAACCGACAGAGGGTTAATTACTAGATCGACAATATTAGACACCAATCGAATAGGGTTAATTACTCATTTTTGCTTCGTGGTTCGAGGTTGATTTAGTGCTTAGTTGCCAATTTTGTTTATGATTCAGGATTGGGATATACTTAGTGAGGTTATCTATTTTATTAGATGCTCTTTTGGCTTGGTCGTCGATTTTGTTTGTGATTCAGGATTGGTTCCTGATCGTTTAATATATATCGTGGATATACTTAGTGAGGTCATCTATTTTATTAGATGCTCGATGGTTTGGTCGCCGATTTTGTTCGTAATTCGGGATTGGTTCCTGATCGATTAGTGTATGTTAGGTCATACGTTTATTTGATCATTTGATCGACCGATTCTTTCATGTGAGCAACTCTTAATATCCTTTCGTCGTCGTTCCTTAGTGATTGAATCAGAGCCCCAGACTAAAAGGGTAAATCAAGCTTTAATATACAAGGAAATATGTTTAAAACTTGATTACATAGTTCGTTGCGGAAATAAGCATAAAATATATAAACGAGATGTAAACTTGGATCATTGATAATATAACTTCAGGTTTGCGACGTTCCATGGGTATTTGGTCGGCTCGCCATTTGGATGCTCGAGCTCATATGCCCCGTTTGGTAGTACCCCTTATACCCAAAAAGGGCCATCCCAATTTGGGCCGAGGATCCAGATTTATGTGCTTCTTGTTCGTCTCAATACTAGGTCGCTTCTGTTGAAGTTCCTGACCTTGACTTTTGAGTTGTAATACTTCTCCGATCGCTGTTTATATATTCCGTTCTTCATGTCTGCCGAAAGCCTCCTTTCTTCGATTAAATCCAACTCAACCGGTAACGCTTGGTTGTTCTGTTCATTGTTGAAAGTAAGAACTTTGTAGCTAGGGGTGCTTATCTCTGCTGGGAACATGGCCTCTGATCCGAACACCATTGCGAAAGGCATCTATCCCGTTGACATTTGGTGAGTAGTTCGGTATGCCCAAAGAACATCGGGTAACTCGGATGCCCAACTCCCCTTGAGGTCGTCTAGTTTCGCTTTGAGCGTATGCTTGATGATCTTGTTTATTGCTTCGACTTGGCCGTTCGACTGCTGGTCGTCAATTTTGTTTGTGATTCAGGATTGATTCCTGATCGTTTAATATATATCGTGGATATACTTAGTGAGGTCATCTATTTTATTAGATGCTCGATGGTTTGGTCGCCGATTTTGTTCGTGATTCGGGATTGGTTCCTGATCGATTAGTGTATGTTAGGTCATACGTTTATTTGATCGTTTGATCGACCGATTCTTTCATGTGAGCAACTCTTAATATCCTTTCGTCGCCGTTCCTTAGTGATTGAATCAGAGCCCCAGACTAAAAGGGTAAATCAAGCTTTAATATACAAGGAAAAATGTTTAAAACTTGATTACATAGTTCGTTGCGGAAATAAGCATAAAATACATAAACGAGATGTAAACTTGGATCATTGATAATATAACTTCAGGTTTGCGACGTTCCATGGGTATTTGGTCGGCTCGCCATTTGGATGCTCGAGCTCATATGCCCCGTTTGGTAGTACCCCTGATACCCAAAAAGGGCCGTCCTAATTTGGGCCGAGGATCCAGATTTCTGTGCTTCTTGTTCGTCTCAATACTAGGTCGCTTCTGTTGAAGTTCCTGACCTTGACTTTTGAGTTATAATACTTCTCCGATTGCTGTTTATATATTCCGTTCTTCATGTCTGCCGAAAGCCTCCTTTCTTCGATTAAATCCAACTCAACCGGTAACGCTTGGTTGTTCTGTTCATTGTTGAAAGTAAGAACTTTGTAGCTAGGGGTGCTTATCTCTGCTGGGAACATGGCCTCTGATCCGAACACCATTGCGAAAGGCATCTATCCCGTTGACATTCGGTGAGTAGTTCGGTATGCCCAAAGAACATCGAGTAACTCGGATGCCCAACTCCCCTTGAGGTCGTCTAGTTTCGCTTTGAGCGTATGCTTGATGATCTTGTTTATTGCTTCGACTTGGTCGTTCGACTGCGGGTGGTATGGGGATGAGAAGTACTTTTTGATATGCCACGTGGCGCAAAATTTAGTTATCTTGCTCCCGTCGAATTGTTTTCCATTGTTGGTGACTATTGATTGGGGGAGACCAAAACGACATATAATGTTCTTCCAAATGAAGTTTATCATTTTTCTCTGAGTTATTTTCGCCAAGGGTTCGACCTCGGCCCATTTTGTGAAATAATCCACAGCAACGACGACGAATTTTGCACCTCCCAACCCGATTGGAAAAGGTCCAATAGGGTCGATTCCCCACTTGGAGAAAGGCCACGGGCTGTAGAATAGCATGGAGGAAACAATTAAAAGTTCCGACTAGGGGCACCTTGTCCTTATGGAGTCATGTAGTCTCATTCTCTACAATATTAATTTAGTTTGAACTCTTCAAATTTCCAAATCCATGCTCCCATAGTCCCATCTAAGGCATCCCAACAAAAATACTCTCTGATGCAGATTAATTGGCAATTATGTTAATTTTAATGTTAATTAGATGTTATTTTTGGTTAAGTTTTTAATTTTTGCAATAGTTTCCTTTTGAATTCCTTTTCCTTTTTGGTATAAGCCCACGACAGTGTTAGGCCATAAGACTAGGGTTTTGATGTTTGCTTATTTATAGCTTTGGTGTTTCACATTGTAAGGATTTGATTAATAAAAAAAACGAGAGTTTATCTCAGGATCTCTTTTACGGTATTCTGTGTGAATCAACGTATCTGAGTTTTGCCACTTTTCAGGGTATTCGTAGAATCAACGGATAGTGTGTTCTTTTGTGTTCTTCGTATATTCATATTTTATACGTTTTCACGCTGCATCAGTTGGTATCAAAGCCATAACGATTCCGTGGGGTTTATCGTTTATCAACGATGAAGCAAAATTACGATACGGAGGAGAAATTTGATTTTCTCTGGTCTCAATTGGCCGTCACCGTCGATGGAATTTTCGACAACTACAGCCAACGAGACGAACTTGCCGCACTGGAAACGCCAGCGCCACCACCATCTCCAGTTTTGGCAGCCCTTGTCGCCGCCGCCACAGTGCCGCCCCCCGTTCCAAAAACTCATTCCACCAGTTTCACATCTCTACACAACCAACGGATTCAGTCGACGACTATTATTTTGGGAGAATTTGGTCCTGTATTTTATGAGGGAAATAGTGGACCTAGAGTTAGTAATAATTGTTTTTTTATTACTAATGATAGTTATTTTGGCATTTCTCTTAAGCCAACATTTTCTTATAGTCTCAAGACCTTGGGCAACGTACGGACTGCAGATGTTTTTTACGTCAAATTTCCTGAGGCGTTAATTGATTTTGCTTTCTCTGAAGATGATCCCGTTGTGGTTTTTTTCTTTTTTCATACTGCTAGAGATAAGATTCATGTAGATTCGAGGACAAATCTTTTCGAAGAGGGAGAGAATGATGGAGATTAATTAGCAGCAATTAAGGAAGGATTGGAAATTGATGGCTTGATTTGATTCGTATTTTAATTATAATTGTTATTTCCTATTTCAGTACTATAAGCCCACGATAGTGTTGGGCCTTAGAACTAGGGTTTTGAATTTGCTTATTTATAGGTTTGGTGTTTCGCATTGTAAGGGGAGTTGATTTGAATAGAAAAATATTGGGTTTTATCCCTTTTGACGTGTTTTATTTGTGTTCTTCTAGTATTCATTTTAAATCAATGGATTATCACTTTTAATCTCGTTTACATATATTCCGGGTATTCATAGAATCAACGGAGTTAGTGTATTCTTGATGTAGCGTGAAAGCGTATAAAATATGAATAAACGAAGAACACAAAAGATCACACTATCCGTTGATTCTACGAATACCCGAAAAAGTGGCAAAACTCAGATACGTTGATTCACACATAATACCGTAAAAGAGATCCTGAGATAAACTCTCATTTTTTTTATTAATCAAATCACCTCCTTACAATGTGAAACACCAAACCTATAAATAAGCAAACATCAAAACCCTAGTCTTACGGCCCAACACTGTTGTGGACTTATACCAAAAAGGAAAAGGAATTCAAAAGGAAACTATTGCAAAAATTAAAAACTTAACCAAAAATAACATCTAATTAACATTAAAATTAACAACATAATTGCCAATTAATCTACATCATCTCTCCCGGGGTAGGAAAGATTTGTCCTCGAATCGAAAGTCTGAAGAGCGCGTCGGGATCGATCGGCAACATCATCTTTAGAATAAACAATATTTAGTTGATGTATTGGTCTATCTTTCCTCAAATAATTAATATATTGCTTCTTAGAAGGCACGAACATCAAAGAGAGTCGTGGTGTTAGACGAACATCCACCAATAAAGTAACCATGACGAAAGACACTTTTGGGCGTTCAAAATTTATCGAGACAAAATCTTCATGAGACACAAGCATTGCATCAACGTTAAAAAGTGAAGAGTCGTCATATTTAACATTGACCTCTTCATCAAAAATTGGAGGACCGTCATAGTCTCCAACCGTAGACATCACATTTTCAAAATTACCAAAAATATCATTTTTCACGAACAGAGCATCCACATCATCATAAAATATTGGTGGACCCTCATAGCCCACATTGACATCATCATATGTATCTGAAAAACTATCAGAAAATAAATTTTGGGTAAGATTGACATACATAGTGGCTTGATCAATGTGAATCAACATATGAGGAGCGTTGACTGACTCTAAATACCAACTGATGCAGCGTGAAAGCGTATAAAATATGAATATACGAAATATGAATATACGAAGAACACAAAAGAACACACTATCCGTTGATTCTACGAATACCCGGAAAAGTGGCAAAACTCAGATACGTTGATTCACACAGAATACCGTAAAAGTGATCCTGAGATAAACTCTCATTCTTTTTTATTAATCAAATCACATCCTTACAATGTGAAACACCAAAGCTATAAATAAGCAAACATCAAAACCCTAGTCTTACGGCCCAACACTGTCGTGGGCTTATACCAAAAAGGAAAAGGAATTCAAAAGAAAACTATTGCAAAAATTAAAAACTTAACCAAAAATAACATCTAATTAACATTAAAATTACCAACATAATTGCCAATTAATCTGCATCAGTTCTTTTGTGTTCTTTTTATATATCTTCGTATATTTATCTTTTTGTACGCTCTCCAATTTTATTATTTCTACTTTTTTTTTTTTTTTAAATTTCATTTTGCTCATCCTTTTTTTGAAAACAATACACTATTCAACTATTCATACTATTTTTTACCGTCTTTAACCATCACTTATTTACTCACTTTAACATTCAATTTATTTATAAACTGACCCCACAATACTCCATCATACTTTCAACTTATCTACTTTATAAATAAACTAATCAATATTCATTAAAATTTGTATTGAAAAAATGAGCATAATGAATTTAAACTGCGGAAGTAATTTATTTTAACATTTTTTTGGCTAATCAATATTATTGACTGTTGGAGTACATATATCTACATGCATGTTCTGGAGATTAATTAAATATATTCCGGAATTTCATGTTGCATCGTTTGGCCATCAGGATTTCTGTAGTCATCAAAATATATATATATATATATATATATATATAAAAAGCTGTTTAAATCCAACAAATCTTAGTTATTTGATTGAATTTATAATTTGTGCTTACATATAAACAATCGGACCGCTAGCTTATAGATGGATTAAAAGAGAATTTTATCTTCAATTATTAATTTTGAATTATATATATTCAACTGTATATATAATATAAAAATAATGATTTTAATTAGTTCACAAAAGTCCAACGTGCATGCAATTTATTTTTTAAAATAACGCGTAGTATCCAATCTGAAGTCATTTTTGGTGAAGAAAAAGAATATTGACAAATCATATATTTACAACCACATGTTCTTGAAAGTTACATAAGGGTGGACTATGATTTGTGTAGTTCATAACATCGCGACTTAATTTCTTCGTTTGATTATAAACTTATACACATTGAATTCATAACGTCTCAAAATGGTTATGAATTATAAGAGACGCTTGTTTTTGGCCTTGATCATCTTGATTCAGCATGCAGAGTTGTTAGCCTTGGCCCAAATTGGATGCCAAAATAGCAGCAGCACATTTGGTGTTAATCTGAACACCACGCTCTCCTCTTTGTACACAAATGTGGATAACAATGGTTTCTACAACGCGTCTACAGGGCAGGGCATAGATAGAGCCAATGGGATGGTTCTCTGCAAAGGCGATGCTCAACTAAGTGCATGCCGCGAGTGTATACAAACTGCTGCTACTGCTATATTAAACTCATCCTGCCCAATTGAGACGCAGGCAACTCGTTTTGAAGGTGACTCCATCTGCACACTACGATACTGTTAGGAATTGATATACAAGAATTAATTCCCACCCTCTCTACAAGTTCGGACTTTTAGATGAGACTCCATCTGCACACTACGATACTGTTAGGAATTGATATACAAGAATTAATTCCCACCCTCTCTACAAGTTCGGACTTTTAGATGAGACGGAATTCTTTCATGGTATCAGAGTCAACTCTCTACTTCGATGTCTGGATCCACCTGTTGAACCACGTGTCGACCTTGTCCCCGTCTCACGTGAGGGAGGGTATTAAGGTATCCCACATCGGATAGAGAGATGGTCTTGGGTGGGCTTATAAGCCTGGACAATCCTCTCACTTAACACCTTGGTTTTAAGTGTAGAGTTAGGCCTTGTTTGATGGTATCAAAGCAAACTGTGAGTGTTATCTCATAATCTCAAAATCAGCACAGTAAACTACTGAGCTGATAGGATCAGATAAGATGACTTAGGCCTTATCAGATGAGTTGAAGGGTTTCAATCAGATGAGAAGGTGATGCTTAGAGTTCAGCACAGTTGGGATCAGCACAGTACTGGACTAAGATCAGTACTTCAGCAGACTGGACTAAGACAGTACTTCAGCAGACTGGACTAAGATCAGTACTTCAGCAGAGTGTACCAAGATCAGTACTCCAGCAGAGTAGATCAGCACAGTACTTGGGTCAGCACAGTACCAGGTCAGCACAGTACTTGGTCAGTGCAGTAAAGATCAGCACAGTATGAAGTCTATCAGCAGAGTTAGCTTTTGATCATCAGAGCAGAAGAGTTGGGTATCAGAATACTAAGTAGTGATCTCATCTTTATGGGCAAGTCTTCTGGTTCGAAGTTAGTTAGTTTAACTAACAGTTTTACAGTTACAACAACTTGAGGGCATAACTACCATTTCAGTTGGGCAATAACAGAGCACATGGGTTGTTACAAGCGGTTGCAAACGGTTGATAACTACTCAAAACAGTTCCTAACAGCAGCAACTACCTTTGGTCTTTATATACTCTTGTTTGTGTACATTGTAAAGGTTGACACCTTTTTTGGATGAGAGATTTAGTACGTTATTGTATTCTTTGAGTTGTGTGAGTTCACGAGTGAAGTGAGGAAATATCCAATTCCGAGTGAATGAGTGTGTAAACATTCTTTATCAATCAAAGAAGTACTAATCTGGTCCAGTGGATGTAGATCACATTGATCGAACCACTTAAATCCTTGTGTGCTGTTTGTCTCGTTGCTTACTTTTCTGAATTACTATCCTAAGAGCAGTTATTTCTTCTATATTCAAGTGTTCTAATTAGTTGGAGACGTCTAGCTGATCGGAATCCATCTTGACACAAACCTAATTCCCACCCTCTCCCACGAGGGGGAGGGGGAGGGGGAGTGATAGGAATTAATATACAAGAATTAATTCACCACACTCTCGTGGTTCAGTGTTTCCCCGATTTGTCTCCACAGGATTGCAGAGTCCTCTGGCCCAGCTGCAATCTTCATTACCAGATAACACCCTTTTTCAATGAAACTAGGTTTCGAGAGTTAGAGCCCGTGCCCCCACCCGCACCCCTGCGTTCGCTAGAACCACCTTCACAGTCATCACCGGGTGATCATATTAATTTAATATTTTATAAACTACGTTTCAGTTGCTGTCAAGATGGATTCCGATCAGCTAGACGTCTCCAACTAATTAGAACACTTGAATATAGAAGAAATAACTGCTCTAGGATAGTAATTCAGAAAAGTAAGCAACGAGACAAACAGCACACAAGGATTTAAGTGGTTCGATCAATGTGATCTACATCCACTGGACCAGACTAGTACTTCTTTGATTGATAAAGAATGTTTACACACTCATTCACTCGGAATAGGATATTTTCTCACTTCACTCGTGAACTCACACAACTCAAAGAATACAATAACGTACTAAATCTCTCATCCCAAAAAGGTGTCAACCTTTACAATGTACACAATCAAGAGTTTATAAAGACCAAAGGTAGTTGCTGCTGTTAGGAACTGTTTTGAGTAGTTATCAACCGTTTGCAACCGCTTGTAACAACCCATGTGCTCTGTTATTGCCCAACTGAAATGGTAGTTATGCCCTCAAGTTGTTGTAACTGTAAAACTGTTAGTTAAACTAACTAACTTCGAACCAGAAGACTTGCCCATAAAGATCAGATCACTACTTAGTGTTCTGATACCCAACTCTTCTGCTCTAATGATCAAAAGCTAACTCTGCTGATAGACTTCATACTGTGCTGATCTTAACTGCACTGACCAAGTACTGTGCTGACCCAAGTACTGTGCTGACCTGGTACTGTGCTGACCCAAGTACTGTGCTGATATGGTACTGAGCTGATCTACTCTGCTGAAGTACTGAGCTCTTTCTTGGCTGTTCTTGACCTGTTGGCTGATGTGTTATTGACCTACTGCACTGGCATAAGGAACCTTACTCATCTGAGCTCTTTCTTGGCTGTTCTTGGGACACATCTGATTGGATAGCTTTTGATGCTGACCAATTGGTGTAGAAACTGACTTAGCTTGATTCATCCTGAATCTCTCTAACACCTTCCTCAGATAGGTAGGCTGACTAAGCTGAATTGCTCCCTCAACTCTACTGATCTCCATCCCAAGAATCACTTTAGCTTCACCAAGATCTTTCATCTCAAACACCCTTTTGAGAATCTCCTTAACCTGATTGATACTGCTAATAGACTCCCCAGCTATTAACATATCATCTACATACAGCAGAAGATAGGTAACTGAACTCCCAACCCTCCTGAAGTAAACACAGCTGTCATACAAGCTTTTTGCAAAACCAACTGAGCAAATGTACTCATCAAACCTTAAGTACCATTGTCTAGGGCTTTGTTTGAGTCCATAGAGTGATTTTCTGAGTAAGCACACTTTATCTTCTCCATCTTCTATGTCCAACCCTTCTGGTATTCTCATGTAGATCTTCTCATCTAAAGTCCCATGAAGAAATGCTGTGGTCACATCCATCTGATGCAGCTCCAATTCATATTGAGCAACCATAGCCAACAAGATTCTGATGCTACAATGCTTTACAACAGGTGAGAAGATTTCATTAAAGTCAATACCTTCTTTCTGTGTAAATCCTTTAGCTACAAGTCTTGCCTTGTACCTAATCTTGCCACCTCTCTGAGCCTCCACCTTTTTCTTGTAGATCCACTTACACCCAACAAGTTTCTTGTTCTTAGGCCTCTCAACAATCTCCCAAGTCTGGTTCTTGTTAAGAGATAACAGTTCTTCCTCCATAGCAACTAACCACTTCTCTTTGTCATGGCAGTTTATGGCTTCTGTGTAAGTTTTAGGCTCCAAAGACTCCACCTCAAGAGCTGCACATAATGCAAATGA
Source organism: Galeopsis tetrahit (assembly GCA_963675135.1). Classification (NCBI taxonomy): domain Eukaryota; kingdom Viridiplantae; phylum Streptophyta; class Magnoliopsida; order Lamiales; family Lamiaceae; genus Galeopsis; species Galeopsis tetrahit. The sequence continues at coordinate 85,009,420 of OY776120.1, forward strand.
TACTATGTCAGCTTGACCATACCTCTGAGGTGGGTGGACTTCTCTTCTGGTTCTGTCCCTAGTCAGCTGATAGTCATGAAGATCAGTATCACTATGAGTAGTTTCCTCCTCATCTGGATCAATCTGCTCTTCATTTAGTGTTCTGATGTCACCATGCTCCACCTCCACCTGTGTCTCATCTGGTTTGTTGTGTGCTGTACTGGAGCTTGCCTCCTCTTTCAATGGCATTCTATTCTCATCAAAAGTTACATCTCTGCTGATAATACACTTTTGCATTCCAGCTTCTAGGCACCACAATCTGTATCCTTTCACACCTGAAGGATATCCTATGAACACACATTTCAAGGCTCGAGGCTCAAGCTTATCTTGCTTGACATGAGCATATGCTGAACAACCATACACCTTCAAATTACTGTACTCAGCTGCATGGCCAGACCATAACTCTTCTGGGGTTTTAAATTGCACAGCTGAGGAAGGGCTTCTGTTTATCAAGTAGGCTGCTGTTGACACTGCTTCTCCCCAAAATACTTTAGGCAATCCAGAGCTGCTCAACATGCATCTAACTCTCTCAAGTAAAGTCTGGTTCATTCTCTCAGCTACTCCATTCTGCTGAGGTGTACCTGGTACTGTTCTGTGCCTCACTATACCCTTCTTCTTGCAGAAAACATTGAACTCTTCTGATATGAACTCCAGCCCATTATCAGTTCTCAAATGCTTGAGATTCTTTCCAGAAATATTCTCCACCTCAGTGAGCCATTCCTTAAATTTTTCAAATGCTTCTGACTTGGATTTCAGGATAGTGATCCATACCTTTCTTGAGTAGTCATCTATGATAGACATGAAGTATCTCCCACCACTTCTGGTCTGATTCCTAGCTGGCCCCCATAAATCTGAATGGACATAGTCCAAAATTCCTTTGGTAGAGTGTGAACTCTTCCCAAACTTCAATCTCTTGGATTTCCCAAGAATGCAGTGCTCACACAAATCAAGCTTTGTGATCTTGTCACTACCTAGCAATCCTTGCTTACTTAGCTCAAGTAGGCCCTTCTCTCCTACATGACCTAATCTTATGTGCCACAACATTGAGTTGTCTTGCACCCTTGCCACATCTGATCTGCCAATAACTGTTCCCCCCTTAAGAAAGTAGAGATCATTTTTTCTCTCTCCTTTAAGAACAGTAAGCTTCCCCTTTGAAACTCTGAGCTCTCCATCTTCTGACTGGAATTTATAGCCCAATGAATCCAGCATACCAAGAGATATCAAATTTCTCTTGAGTTCAGGAACATACCTGACCCTCTTGAGAATCCTCACTACTCCATCATACATCTTCAAGTGTACTGTACCTTCACCTCTGACTTTGCAAGTGTGATCATTCCCTAACAACACAGAACCTCCATTCTGATGCTTAAAATCATGAAACCACTCTCTTCTTGGAGTCATGTGGAAAGAACACCCTGAATCTAAAATCCAATCTTGCTGCTCTTTAGTGGAAGTGATGGATAGGGACTGAGCTGACTCATAGCCTTTCTGCTCCTTATCATCTTGGGTTTGATTTGCTTGATTCTTATCAACAGGGTTCTTAGGACCAGATTTTCTCATAAGCTGTTTGTACTTGTAACAAGTACTCTTAAAGTGCCCAGGTTTGTTGCAGTGGTGGCACACTACTTCCCCTTGATTTGACACTGCTGATTTTCCCTTATCAGCTCCCTTGGGTTGACTAGACCCCTTCTTGGAGACAGATTTCTTCTGTCCTCCCTTGATTGCCAATCCTTCTCCACTGCTACTTTTATCTCCTTGAGATGTGTTGTTATGTAACAGATTGGACTTGACAGCCAAGATCACATCCTCCAATGTGATTGCTTCCTTTCTACCATACAAGACGGTGTCCTTTAGGATTTCAAAGGACTTAGGCAGAGCACTCAATAAGATCAGAGCCTTATCCTCTTCCTCTAACTTGACATCCAAATTCTCCAGATCATCAAGAATCTTATTGAACTCATCTAGCTGCTCCGTAATGGGTTTGTCATCTCCCATTCTAAAGGCATACAGCTTCTGCTTCGAATAGAGTCGGTTAGCAAGAGTTTTCACCATATATAGCTTCTCAAGCTTATCCCAAACCTCCTTCGCTGACTTCTCTTTAGCAACCTCCCTCAAGACCTTATCTCCAAGGCAGAGTAGGATCGTGCTTCGAGCTTTCCTGAGCAACTTGCTCCTTTCAGCCGCAGCTGTTGCAGATTCTTCTGCAATCTCTTCGAATTCTTCGAGAGCCTCGAATAATCCTTGCTGTTCAAGGAGGGCCTGCATTTTGACCATCCACAGCCCAAAATCTCCAGTGCCTGTAAACTTCTCTATGTTGTACTTGGTAGAATTCCCCATCTTAGATCTGCAGCTACTTCGGTTTCCCACAGACGGCGCCAATTGTCAAGATGGATTCCGATCAGCTAGACGTCTCCAACTAATTAGAACACTTGAATATAGAAGAAATAACTGCTCTAGGATAGTAATTCAGAAAAGTAAGCAACGAGACAAACAACACACAAGGATTTAAGTGGTTCGATCAATGTGATCTACATCCACTGGACTAGACTAGTACTTCTTTGATTGATAAAGAATGTTTACACACTCATTCACTCGGAATAGGATATTTCCTCACTTCACTCGTGAACTCACACAACTCAAAGAATACAATAACGTACTAAATCTCTCATCCCAAAAAGGTGTCAACCTTTACAATGTACACAATCAAGAGTTTATAAAGACCAAAGGTAGTTGCTGCTGTTAGGAACTGTTTTGAGTAGTTATCAACCGTTTGCAACCGCTTGTAACAACCCATGTGCTCTGTTATTGCCCAACTGAAATGGTAGTTATGCCCTCAAGTTGTTGTAACTGTAAAACTGTTAGTTAAACTAACTAACTTCGAACCAGAAGACTTACCCATAAAGATCAGATCACTACTTAGTGTTCTGATACCCAACTCTTCTGCTCTGATGATCAAAAGCTAACTCTGCTGATAGACTTCATACTATGCTGATCTTAACTGCACTGACCAAGTACTGTGCTGACCCAAGTACTGTGCTGACCTGGTACTGTGCTGACTCAAGTACTGTGCTGATCTGGTACTGAGCTGATCTACTCTGCTGAAGTACTGATCTTGGTACACTCTGCTGAAGTACTGATCTCAGTCCAGTCTGCTGAAGTACTGATCTTAATCCAGTACTGTGCTGATCTTACTGTGCTGATCCCAACTGTGCTGAACTCTAAGCATCACCTTCTCATCTGATTGAAACCCTTCAACTCATCTGATAAGGCCTAAGTCATCTTATCTGATCCTATCAGCTCAGTGGTTTACTGTGCTGATTTTGAGATTATGAGATAACACTCACAGTTTCTTAATTTGATTCTGTGAATTTTCTAAAAAGCAAGTACTAAATATTTTTGCAGTTTGCAGGAAAGGATGATGGTAATAACACTCATATTGTCATCATTGTTGTGGTTGTGATTGTGATTGTTGTGTGCCTCATACGTACTAGCTGTTTCCGCTATCATCTTCTTGAGAAAGAAAAAGAAGAAAAACCAAATACAAGTTCCTGAAAGTAAGCAATTTGATTCATCTTTCTTGAAATGCGTACTAAACTGGTGTGCAAATTTAACCTGAATGTTGTCTGTTCCAGTTGAAGTTGTAGACAAGATTGGCGTACTAGAGTCTGTGCAATATTCTCTTAGTACAATCAAAGATGCAAAAAATGATTTCTCTGATGATAACAAGTTAGGCCAGGGTGGATTTGGGACTGTTTACAAGGTATGTTAGAGGTGTATAGAGTTTGGATCCTCTGTAGTGGACTGTACGGTGCAGTCCTTTCCAGACCCTTGTATCACAAACTTCCATGCAGGTGTATGCGTGTGTGTGTGAGAGATAAGGGTCTGCAATGCAATGGATCTGCAGTTCACTGCAGAGGGTCGACACCATATTGTATATAGGTAAAAACTGAGTTGATCTTGTGTGGACAAATTTTATTATATGCACTTGTTTTTTATTTTTTTGTGATTTGATAATATTAGGGGAAACTTCCGAATGATGAAGAAATTGCTGTGAAAAGCTTGTCCAAAAATTCAGGACAGGGTGACCGGGAATTTAAGACTGAGGTGGTATTACTGACCAAGCTTCAACACAAGAATTTAGTTAAACTCATGGGCTTCGTTATAGAAGGAATGGAGAAGCTTCTCGTATATGAATTCGTTGAGAATGCAAGCCTAGATCACTTTATATTTGTAGACTCGATCAGTCATTCGTATCTGGATTGGGAGGGACGTTATAAGATCATAGTCGGTATTGCTAGGGGAATTCTCTACTTGCATGAAGATTCTCGGTTGAGAATCATTCATCATGATCTGAAACCCAGTAATATACTTCTAGACAGGCAGATGAATCCCAAAATTGCTGACTTTGGTATGGCGAGATTATTTGGACAAGATGAAACTCGAGGCAATACCAACCGAGTTGTTGGAACATAGTAAGTAATAACTAAACTAGAAACTTTCATCTTATAATCTTTTGATTCTAATTAATGTATATTAATTTCTGCAGTGGATATATGCCGCCTGAATACATAATTCATGGACAGTTCTCAGTTAAGTTAGATGTGTTTAGCTTTGGAGTGCTGGTCCTTGATATCATTTGTGGGAGAAAAAACAGTATCTTTCAAAGTGGAGAGAGAGTTGACCACCTCTTGAGTTATGTAAGCACAATATATATATTCTTGAAATTTAACTTGGGATACAGTTTTTTGTGATTGAAAAACTAAATGTTACTGCAGGCATGGAAAAACTGGTGTGATGGGACAAGTGAAAATGTGGTGGATTCGAGGTTGTTAAGTTCAAGTTGTGCAGGTTCAATAAGTGAGATGGTGAGATGCATTCATATTGGTCTGTTATGTGTTCAGGAAAATGCAGCAGCATGTCGATGACCCTGGCTGTACCTTCTCAGCCTGCATTTTATTTTCCAGACGATGGCTCAATCCCAAATGCTTCACGCCTTCAGGAATACAATTTAAGAAACGCCCCGAGGCAAGCTCGTTCATCGCAAAACGAGGCTTCAATCTCTGACTTGTATCCGCGCTGATTTCCGCTTCGATTTGTTAATCTAATAGAGATAATGTTAAATAGTATTATTTGTTAGAGATTTTATTGTATTTTTAGAATATATCTTTTATGATTTGGTCTTCCTATAATTGTGGAAGTTTGTTGTAGACTTTGTAAATCTCACTATTATATATTTCAGAATACTCAATCACCATATTACGGTGATTTTCCTCTCAATTATTCTTTTCCAAAATATGTATTCTACATATTCTGTTATGGTATCAGCCTAATATTACCGATCCTAAACCCTAATTCTTTTCTTCTGCTTCTACATCCGATTCTCTCTTCCTCCCGCTGCACGGACTGGTAGCCTCCGTCCAGTTTTCCTTCTCGTCGAGTGTTATATCAAGGACTGGTCCCCTCCTTCATCTCTCTCGATCGATAAGATGACATCCTCCGCCACCGATCCTCTTCCGGTGACGACGATGATTAATATGATGCAAATCAAGCTTGAGGCGTCCACTTATCTTATGTGGCGTCGTCAAACTATTCACATGGCCGAATGCTTCGATATACTCGAGCATCTTGACGGTACTTCTCCCTCTCCCGCGGCCACTGTACCGGCGGTTGCACTTGCTGTTGATCCGACACCGAATCCGGAGTATACGACATGGCGACTCAAGGACAAACGGTTGCTCAGCGTTTTGTACACCTCTCTATCCCCTGATGCCGCGTCTGAAGTGATTGATTGCACCTCTGCAAATCAGGCATGGGTGGCGCTCGAATCTGTTTATGCCTCATCTTCACGATTGCATCAATTACGTGAAGAATTGTTATCTCTCCGTCGCGGTGATCTATCTGTGGAGGAGTATGGGCGCAAGTTTAAACATCTCTGTGACCAGCTGCAAGCAATTGATCGTCTGATTGATTCATCTGATAAAGCTCACTGGTTTTTACGTGGGTTAGGACTTCAGTTTGTGGGTTTTGCCGATACCCGTATGGCTATGTCTCCGATCCCCGCGTTTCGTGACCTTTTGCACCAGGCTGTGCAATTCGACATGATGATGAAGTCGATGGAAGGGCCTTCTCATGCACCTGCGGCGTTTTCTGCTACTCGAGATGGGCAGCCTTCTTCGGCTGGGTCCAGGCAGGTGTCCCGATCCCAGAACCGTGGCCAATCTCAGTCCCAGCAGCAGTCCAGGCCGTCAGGTTTTTCTGGTAATGCGGGTGGCTCTGGCAGGCGTGATGGGCAGCCCTCTGGAGGTGGTTTCCGTCGTTCTTTCGTGCCTAAATGCCAACTCTGTCGTGGGGAGCACTACGCAGATAAATGCCCCAGGTATCTGAATGCTATTGGTTCGAACTTTGCTGCAAATCTTGCTGAAGCTTTCACCTCGACTTGCAACGTCTCAAACTCTACCCCTGATTGGTATCTCGATTCCGGAGCCTCCGCTCACATGACGAACCAACTGTCCACCCTTGACTCTCATGAGTCCTATTTTGGTAACGGTTCTGTTATAGTTGGTAATGGTAATGCGTTGAATATTTCTCATATTGGCACTACTAAACTTTCAGATGATGTTAAGTTGTTAGATGTGCTTGTTGTACCTCATATCACAAAGAACCTCCTATCTATCAGTAAATTAACTGCGGATTATCCTGTCGATGTTATTTTTTCTGATAAATTCTTTGCGATCCAAAACCGACTCACAAAGAAAATACTGGCTCAGGGAAGGTGTAATCAGGGGCTTTACCTACTTGATCGGGGTGTTCCAGCTTTGGTTACAGCAATTCGGGTCAGGAGATTGAAAGCTAGCTTTGACTTGTGGCATTTGCGTTTGGGGCATGTCCCGTTTTCAGTTATCTCATTGTTAAATAAACAGGGTTGTTTATCTGTTACTTCAGTTTTACCAAACCCTAGTTTATGCTCTTCTTGCCAGTTGGCCAAGAGCAAACGTTTACCATTTATGTTGAATGAAAAATGAGTTACTGCTGTTCTTGATTTAATTCATTGTGATTTGTGGGGTCCAGCACCTGTTTCTACATCTGATGGCTTTAAGTATTATGTTGCCTTTGTCGATGATTTTTCACGTTTTTCCTGGATATATCCATTACGTGCTAGGTCAGAATTTTATGATGTATTTGTTCGATTTCATGCCTTTGTCTGCAATCAATTTTCTCGAACTGTGAAGATATTTCAGTCTGATGGTGGTACTGAGTTTGTAAATGGGAGGGTTCGTCACTTTATGCACGAGCATGGTATACATCATCGAATTTCATGTCCATATACACCTCAACAAAATGGCAGGGCTGAACGTAAACATCGTCACATCTCTGAAACTGGGTTGTCCATGCTTTTTCATGCACATGCTCCAGCTTCTCTTTAGTTTGATGCCTTTGCTACTGCAGTATATGTTATTAACAGGCTTCCATCTGCGATACTTGATAATATTTCTCCCTTTCATGTATTATTTGGATACTCGCCTAGTTATGATACCTTTAAACCATTTGGATGTCGTGTTTATCCTTATCTTCGGGATTATGTTGCTCACAAATTAGAACCTCGCAGTCGGCCGTGCATCTTTCTTGGGTATAGTAGTACTCAGAAGGGGTTTCGTTGCTTTGATCCAGAGTCTTCTCGAGTTTTTATCACTCGCCATGCTCAGTTTGATGAGCTCTATTTTCCATTTTCTCGAGCTCCATCTCTCACACAGGTCACTGATTTGGATATCTCGACTTTTCTCGACATCTCCTCTGATTCCCCTTTGGCTCCTGTTTTGGAACCTATCAGACAACCGCATCGGTTTTCTGTTGATCATGATACTCGTCCTCCCTCGCTGGTTCATGATGAACTGGTTATGCCGCCACATGTGCCTGATCCTATTATACCGCATGTTCCCGACGTTGGGCCTCCTGTTCCGCCTCCTGTTCCGCCTCCAGCTCAGGACTTGCCACTTGTATCCACTCATCCCATGATCACCCGAGCTCGTGTTGGGACATTTAAACCTCGTTATCCAGTCGACTTCGCTTCTTCGGCTCTACTCTCTACACTTGTTACCACCTCTGAGCCTCGTGGTTTCAAGTCTGCTGCTAAGCATTCCCACTGGCTTGCTGCTATGCAAGAGGAGATTGATGCACTTCGTTCGAATTCCACTTGGGATCTGGTGCCTCGTCCATCTGGAACGAACATAGTTGGTTCAAAGTGGGTTTTTCGTACGAAATTTCTGGCAGATGGTTCGATTGAACGTCACAAGGCTCGTTTAGTGGCGCAGGGCTTCACTCAGATTCCTGGTTTGGATTTTCATCATACATTTAGTCCTGTTGTGAAGGCAGCTACAGTTCGGATAGTCTTGGCATTATCGGTTCAGCATGGGTGGCCTCTTCATCAGCTTGATGTCAAGAATGCTTTCCTTAATGGAGTTCTTGACAACCCTGTCTTCATGTCTCAGCCTCCTGGCTTTGTTGATCCTCAACATCCTGATCATGTTTGTCGCCTTAAGAAGGCTCTATATGGCCTTCGCCAGGCCCCTCTTGCTTGGTACCAGCGTTTTAGCACATTTCTGTTCAGCTTGGGCTTCTCTCAGAGTCGTTCTGACTCGTCTCTCTTTCATCTACATCAGGGTAATTCTATTATCTATCTCCTTTTGTATGTTGATGATATCATTGTTACAGGCAATGATTCTGCTGCCCTTCGTCGCTTTATTGCTCGTACTGGTGACGAATTTGCTATCAAGGGTCTTGGCTCTTTGAGTTATTTCCTTGGCCTTGAGGTCTCCTCCACTGACGCTGGTTTGTTTGTTGGCCAGACCAAGTATGCACTTGACATCCTTGAGCGTGCAGACTTGTTCGAGGCTAAACCTGTCTCAACTCCCTTAGCAACAGGTGAATCACTTGTCAGCACAGGTCCTACGTTCAAGGATCCCACCCTATATCGATCGCTTGTTGGTGCTTTGCAGTATTTGACTATCACTAGACCTGATCTCTCGTATGTTGTAAGCTCTGTGAGTCAGTTCCTCCAGTCTCCAACTGAGGACCATTTTCTGGCAGTTAAGCGTATCCTTCGCTACGTGAAAGGTACAATTCATTTCGGTTTATCCTTCACTAAGCGCTCGGATATTTCCATTCTGGCCTATTCTGATGCAGACTGGGCTCGCTGCATTGAGACTCGTCGTTCGACATATGGGTACTCTATTTTTCTTGGAGGTAATCTTGTATCCTGGAGTGCCAAGAAACAACCGACTGTTTCTCGCTCTAGTTGTGAATCTGAGTACCGTGCTATGGCCAATGCTGCGGCCGAACTTGTTTGGGTTATCAATCTTCTGAAGGAACTTCGAGCTCTTCCTTCTACTCGGCCTACTCTGTTATGTGATAACAAAAGCGCCATCTTTCTGAGTCAAAATCCTGTTGCACACAAGAGAGCCAAGCATATAGATTTGGATTATCAATTTGTTCGTGAGCTAGTGTCTTTGGGCAGAATTTCTACCGGGTTTGTCCCATCTCATCTACAGCTAGCAGATATCTTCACTAAGAGTCTTCCGCGTCCAGCCTTTGAGTTTTTACGTTCCAAGCTTTGCGTGTGTCTTCACCCCACGCAGCGCTTGAAGGGGGTAATAGAGATAATGTTAAATAGTATTATTTGTTAGAGATTTTATTGTATTCTTAGAATATATCTTTTATGATTTGGTCTTCCTATAATTGTGGAAGTTTGTTGTAGACTTTGTAAATCTCACTATTATATATTTCAGAATACTCAATCACCATATTACGGTGATTTTCCTCTCAATTATTCTTTTCCAAAATATGTATTCTACATATTCTGTTACAATCGCTCATACATTTCAGTTTAATTTGGTGCAACTTCTATTCCTACCCCTTCTTTCCACATATGTAAACGTTAAACTAGCTAAATCAAATCAATATTATGGGTTGACATGTTCCTACTTTTATTAGTACATTTAAACCGAATCGAAATTTAAAAATGAAATCGAATTGAAATGTGTGTTAAAATCGATTGTAACATACCAATTTAAAAATTCCTGAAAAATATTTATTTGCTGAAAAAAATATTTTAAGCAGGAATTTTGGTTTAAAGCGAATCAATCGAACTTTTAAATCGGTTCAATTCAATTCAGTTTTAACACATTTCGATTCGATTTAGGTTTCATTTTTAAAAAAATTGGTTATTTCTGTTTAGTTGAAAAAGGTCCAAAATCGAACTAATCGAATATTCACCTATAATCTCCCTCAACAACCCGCTACACATTTAATATTATATTTTTTTAATACATGTGTCAAAAGTAAATTGACAACTTTCGAATGAAGAAGGAGTATAATTATCAAGTAAGCAATTTAATAATGAATGTAGTTGCTTTTAGTGGAATTTGAAGGAATTTGAACTCAGGCTATGGACGAACCTAAGTTCAAATATTGTAAAATAAATTTAATTTCATCTAAAAATTTAAATTTGTAGAAAAATGTGAAATCCATTATATAAAATACTCGATCTCTAATAAGAAAACGAGTCACAACAAAGAGCACTGATTATTTGCATGATGCAATTGAGTCACAATTTTAATTTGATTTTAATGTGGAGAATTAAAAATTAAATTGGATAGTAGAAGATATAAAGAGTAGGTAAAGTCTAGTATGCACTCGAGTGCATGTTGTGCACTCTAGTTCATGTGCACTTTTCAATTTACTTACACCTTTTGTTAAATGGTGTTGCACATTTCAATTATTACTAAAAATATTATTATACAGTTTAATAATTGAAAAATGCAACACTATTTACCAAAAAGTGTAAGTCAGTAAATTGAAAAGTGTAACATGGACTAGGGTGCACAACATGCACTCGAGTCCATAGCAGACCAACCCTAAAGAGTAATCTAAAACTTCATCGACAAATTTGAAATTTAAAATATGAACCGGTTTGGCTGGTTTTTCTTGGATTTTCTACTCTTTCGTTTTCCTTTTAAAGAAAAATTGAAATCAATTAATTTAAAAAAGAATATCGGTATGATCTTGAAATATGTTGTGAAGACAATTTTTATATAAGAAGTTGAAAAAAATTCAACTCAATCAATTCATTAATTTGTACTACCCTAATGAGTGGAAATTTTATATGGGTGAAATACCTTTTAACGAGATTTGATCTCAGGATATTGAACCTAATTGTAGAGAAATGTATAATCAATTCATTTATACTAGTTTAACGAGTGAATAATTTATATGAGTGAAGTTACTTTTATTATACAATAAAAGAATTTCAAATTATGTAAATATTTAAACTGGTAGGGAATTGCAAAATCAATTCATTTATACTATATTAATTTTCTATAAACAACATAGTAGAGAAAGAAGAAAATCTAATTAAAATACTACTAAATTACACCGTAATTATTAATTGAAGAGTCGTGTTGAAATTCCCCCTGTCTCATTCTCAATAATAAAACGCGTATTGTCAAATCTGAAATCATATATTTTGAAAGTTACAGAAGGCAGAACGCGTAAAAAGTTAACGCCTACTATTTGAAGGAAATTTAAAAGGGTGGACTTTGATCAGAGTAGTTTAAAACATCAAGCGTCAAGATCAGTTTGTGAACTACTAGCTTTCCAATTCCATGTTAATTCTCCCGAAATAATTATGATCAATTATAAGAGATGCTTGTTTGTTGCCTTGATCATCTTGATTCAGCATGCAGAGTTGTTAGCCTTGGCCCAAATTGGATGCCAAAATAGCAGCAGCACATTTGGTGTTAATCTGAACACCACGCTCACGTCTTTGTACACAAATGTGGATAACAATGGTTTCTATAACGCGTCTACAGGGCAGGGCATAGACAGAGCCAATGGGATGGTGCTCTGCGTCGGGGATGCTCAACTCAGTGAATGTCGCGGGTGTATGCAAAAGGCTGCTGCTTATATACTCCTATTAAAGTACTCACCATGCCCCATTCCCATTGAGAAGCATGCGTTTTTTTCAGGTGAGCCGATCTGCACAATACGATACTCGAACAACACCGTATTTGGAGCCTTGGAAACTAGGCCTCTACTTTACTATTCGAATAATGGAACAGCCACGAATCCTGAGCAGTTTAACGAGGACACGAGAGCGCTGCTAGATGATCTCAGGAATCAGGCAGCTGGCTCTCTGAGAAAGGTGGCAGCTGGTAATCGAACTGGACCTGATTTTAGAATGATTTTTGCTATGGTTAATTCAGTGTTCCCCCGATTTGTCTCCACAGGATTGCACTACCTGTTTAATTGGTGCTACTGCACAAATACCAGTGCATTGCATTGTGACGGGAAGATAGGGTGCAGCTGCAATCTTCGTTTTGAGATTTCTCCGTTTTTCAATCAAACTAGGCTTCAAGAGTTACAGCCAGCCGTGCCTTTCACAGAACCACCTTCACGGTTATCACCAGGTATATAATCATGTTAATTAATTATCTCTTTTATAATTAAACTATACAATTTGATTATGTTGCTATTGGAATATTAACAAACTGTGTCATATATATATGTTAGACTAAACTCAAGTAGTTAGTCTTGTTAATTAGTTAGACGTCATTTATTAATCTCAATTGCATATATGGTATCACCCTCTTTTTAGTAAAATCCATTCTCTCCCCCTTCCCCTCTTCCTTTTCTTCTTCGCCAGTTATTAAAAAGTTTCCGTCATGGCCAAAGCTGCTGCTCGATCGATCCGTCCACCACTTCCCTATCTGACGCTCCAACCATTGACCCTTCACGCCATGACCCATCTTGCTACCATCAAATTCAAGCCCTCGAATTATCTTATGTGTACGTTATGCAGCTAAATTTATCATCTTCTTGTTACTCATAAACTTCTCCCACATGTTGACGGCTCAAAAACACCTCCTTCGCTGACTATAAGTACTGTTGTTGGTATCTCCTCTCCCAACAACCCACTCTCCCAACAACCCACGCTTCTTGGTATTTTCTCGATTAAATTGTAAGTGTTTTTTTTTTTTTTTTAATTTGACTCTCACGGAAAAAGCCATGGCGGTCACTGCCAATTGGATGCACCTCCTCATCCGCAATCTGGAAAAATCTTGTTTCTGCCTTCAATCAACCATCTAAGGCGCGTGAATTACGTCTTAAAGGCAAGCTTCAACTAGGCGGTTCCTTCGGTCAACTCGCTTCCATGACTTGTAAGATCAATGATACTGATAAGTCCCACTATTTTCTTCTTCGTGGCTTGGAATCATAATTTCACGCTTTTTCGACATATCAGATTAATATTGTTCCTCTCCCCCTATTTTCTGATCTTCTAGCCAAGGCCGATGCACATGACTTCTACAAAAAAATCCCTGGAGTCTCCCTCACCACTTCCCAATCTCCTGCTTTCTTTGTCCAATCTTCGTCGTTCAAGGGCTTTGGATCTGGTCGAGGATCAGATTCTCGGCCTAGTTGTGTGCGAGGTCAATATAATCTACGCGGCTGAGGTTAGAAAGGTTAAGGACGTCGAGGACGAGGTCAAGGTCGTTTCACTCCCAAATGTCTAATTTTTCGCTATGAGGGCCATTTCACTAATGCTTGCCCTCAACGTTATAGTACTTCACCTGCATCTCGTTAGGGAAATGTTTCAGAAGCCTTTTGTGCAACATGTTTGTCTCATCCATCACCATTGCCGGATTGGTACGTGGATACTAGTGTTTCTACGCACATGTTGGTACCTCTTCGACCGCTCTTGACTCCGCCCCGCCTTACTCAAGGCTTGACAGGGTAGCAGTCGGTAACAATAACGTTCTTTTTGTTTCTCACATTGGTTCTCATCGCCTATGTTCTGACTTATCTCTATTAAATGTGCTAAGTGTTCCTCATATTACGGAGAATCTCTTATTTGTTAGTAAGATCACTCATGATTTTCATGTGAAGATTGTTTTACTGATAAATCGTTTGAAATTTAGAATCGGGACACGTGGATTATTTTGGCTCAGGAAAGGCATGATCAAGGTTTGTATGTTTTGGAGAAGTGTCATTCGGCTCTAGCTACGTCATTGAATTGTGACACAATCGCGTCTAGGCCATGTTAGCATTGACACTAAAGTGTGTGCGGGGTGTAAGTGAAGTGTTTAAGTATAAGTAGATAAATGTTGCACAGAATGTTGAGACAAATAGTGCAACACTAACTCTAACAGAATATCAGAAATTAAGATACACAGCGGAAGACTAGAAACACTAAAAACAAACGAGACACAATGGAAATACTTTTAACATAGATTTTATAAATAAAAATCTATGTCTGCCTTATGGCGTAAAATCAATACTTATCTTCAAGTACAAATGTTGTGTGAAATGTTACAACAATAACTTTCACAACGAAACTATAAACGAGGCAGGTGCCAAGTCTAGAAAACGAACTAAGTGTATAAATTATACACTGTCGAAATGCCTAGTCTATCTAATGATTACACTCTCAATAGATAAGAAGACACACAGTCATACGAGTGGTATACAACGTATGAACTAAAATGTAGAACTATTGGCCACAATTTCCTAACAGGGATGAACGCTCGGTCTAGGATATTGATCGAATAGAGCACACTGAATTATGAAGCCTTCAATGGGTATTTATAGATGTGGGATACGAATTCTAGAGGCTTCCACATTGAGGTCCTATTTTTTAGGAAACTCAACTTCCACAACTTCCATGATCTTTATAGATCCTTCTAGCCTGCTCCAGGTCGTTCCAAATGCATCTAGGCTGTTCTAGCATGTTCTCCAATGTTTTGAAATCTTCCAGGTTCCAGATCCTTGTAGAAGCTTCTAGATCCTGCCAGAAATGCGACAACATTTAGATCAACATTTAATGTAGCATTTCAGAAAAGACTTAGAAAAAATCTCGGAAGGTCAAATTAAGATGTTGTTGATAATGTTAAGGCATTTAAGAATTAACAACATCTACAATCTCCCCCAATTTGACCTTTCGACTACAACACACCTGATGCACATATATTTCTATACATACTCAGTTTTATGTACTTAGTTGAGGTTGACATCATTGCTAAGCACTAGTCAAGACAATACCTGTTGTAATCGTTGGATCAAATCAAAATGAAGATCAAGGATAATTTCATAATGATCCGTGCCAAAGGATCAAAACTATTTTATCCAAAATAGAATAAGTATAAACAGTACACTTACTCACAACATAAGTAACTATACTGAGATCATAAGTTGAACTGGAAGAATTAACTTAGAATCAAAGTAAGACACTAACAAAAACAAAATTAACAAAATATCAGAACAAAAAGAATAAACAAAACAAAGACTCCAGCAACCTGCAGTAAACACATGATAATCTGTAAACATATTAACCAAAGGCATTAAACAAATATCATCAAATGTAACCATAATTTAAGCAAGTTGCAACAAAAACAGCCTATCATCTAGAAAATAAATAACAAGTGTATCAGAAAATCAGAATACTTAAACATTAGTTACAGAGATTGAACTGAATAAATGGCATATATTGCTGTGGTAACAGCTGCAGCATCAACTTCCTGCACAGTAGCCATTATGATATATTCAGATCTCCCCCTGTCTTGCTTGTCCCTGTTCATCAGTGTAGATCACCATACAGGGTCTCCATCTCAACATCATCATCATCAGCTTCATCCACAAAATAAGTAGCAGCAAGATGTGCAACTACATCAGTCACTGCAGCATCAGGTTCACCACCAGCAGCAGCAGCAGGAACTCCATCATCATTCAACACCACATTGCAGTTTGATGGTGGTGGTACTCCCCCTGTTGTAGGTGAAAGCATACTGGTCCACCTATCCTTCAGGAACTGGAGCTCATCAATAGTTTCCTGCAAGTGCTTGAGCTGTAGTTTGATGAATTCCTGTGAAAGATACACATTACCAGAAATGTTGATATGGATGTTCTCAACATTTGGGGGTGCATTTCTCTGTCTTGATCTGGAGGATTCTGGGTGATCAGAAGTTGAGGGTCTTTGCTGATGTTCAGTAGTTGAAGGCCTGTGCTGATGATCAGTACCAGGAGCAGTCAAAAGCAGATCAATTACTCTATCCCCAGTGAGTAAGGCAGGAGCTATGGCCAGTAATGGTACTCTCCCCCTCAACACATCAGTGTTCTTGGCAACAAGGTCATGATGCCTCAAGTAATTTGAAATCAGAACAAGATAGGGTAGGTTGCCTTTTTCAGATACTTTTCCAGTAAATCTTATCATATGGTGGAAGATAGTGAGGCCTAAATTGAACTTCTTAAGCACAGAGATCCTATACATAAGAACAACTTGGTCTTTTGTGATCTTAGTGGTATTTTTAGTGGGAATCCAGTTGTAGATAATGAGTTTGTATAACACAGAATGTAGGGAAGTGAGGTCTTTGGCTAGCATCTGTCTAGTCCACTTAACTACCCTACCACCAGTTATAGCAGCAATAACAACATCCATGTCAGGTTCTTCATCCACCTCAACATTGGGAATATGCAGAAACTCATTTATCAACTCAGGAGTAAAAGGTACATCCCTCCCCCTAAAGTTTACAGTCCCATACCACTTAGATGATCTCCTACCAGTACTCTTTTTCATGCAAGCATAAAATTCATATGCCCAATTTGTCAAGAAAGATTCACCAAAATTCACAGCATGCATCAAATTCCTTTCCTCTAAGAAACTAACCATGCCTTTACTTTCAAAATCAGGGATATTAATCCTCTTCTCTATTAGCAGTTTCCTCTTAGAATAAATAGCCAACCTATTCTCTAGAGTCTCAAGAGAGTCAGAATTACCTTCCTCTTCAGAAGCAAGGTCATTGGAGCTTGATGTAGAATCTTTAGCAGAGCTTTCTGTTGGTCCTTGGTGGAGTATAACACAAGTGTATGGGGGGGGGGAATGCACTTGTGTATGCAAATTCTTTTTCTTTTAGACAAAACTGGTCTATCAGGCAAGTTGTCTCACAACTGGCCTGAGTGTGAACTTTGATAGATACTTGTCCTACTGATTACTATTGAGTGATCAGTTGGCTAAATATCTAAAAGAGTTGCTAAGTGCGGAATGTGGTTGGCCTTTGACTTAAAGAAATACTCCAAGTTAATTTCTGAAAAGATACAGGTTATCAGGGACTTTGTCCAAAACAGATTTTCTTACTTACTGAGTTATGTTTCTTTAAAATATGTTTGAATGTAAGTGAAATAAAGAATGCAGTAAGTAAATGGCACACAAATTTATAGTGGTTCAGAGACTCAAGCTCCTACATCCACTTTCCCTGATTGAACAGGATAATTCCTTCTCAATGGAATTAGCTTGTTTTATAGTGCCAAGGTGCACTGATCAACAACACTCTCTTAGTGTTTTGATCCCTAGGATAACTTGAGTCCTAGTGCTCAATCTCTCTGAGTTAAGACTGTGTTTCACACTAACAGTCCTTAACTCCTCACTTCTACAACAAACTCTCTCTTTACTAAATGAGATAAGGGTTTGAGGGTTGGTTCCAACTAGTAGAGATATCCTTTACAATAATAACAGTGTAAAGGCTTAGGATATCTCAGTGCTAAGCTTTGGATGTTTACAAAGATTGGCTTAGCTAAAAGAAGTGATTCAGGAAACTTGGAATTCTAGAGAACAGCTTGGTTTCCTTTGAAAGCTTGATGATAGTTTGATAGCTTGTAGTTGGATTGTTGAATCACTTGATCACTTCTGTATTTATAGGCAAATTTGAGCAGCTAACCGTTGGAGGGATAGCACTTCAAACTTGTCTATTTGCAGCACCATTGAAACGGCTATGAAGTTTGGCATCCTTTTATCCACTGTGTAAAAGGCCTCTTCAATGGTTGCTTGAATGAATGTGTTGACTTCTGAAAAATGCGGCTGAGATGACTTGTGTCAGTTTCCAAATATGCACATTTCCCAAGTTTGATTTGTGGCAGAAGCTACACTCAACCAACGGTCAGATGGGACAAACTCTCTGAATATTCCTGCTGCAATTGAGAATATTCCAACATTCATTCAATGCTTCACTCTTTAATGCTTCAAGTCTTCAATGCTTGGTTCAGGCATGATTGACAATAAATGCTTCATTGAATGTGTCTTTTTTACTTTGACATTCAATGCTCTTGATCATTTGTACTTCAACTGACTTGATCATTTGCATTTATGAGCATTGCTTTACCGCTCTTGGTCTCTTCAGCTAAGTTGTCCACTTGGTCAGTCTGTCTTGAAGGTTCAGCAGCTTTGTCCTAAAGACTTATCAAGCTGCCTAACATTTCAGCTTTGGACAACTATCCTGAACACTAAAATCTCACAACATTCCTGAGATTTTTCTCTTAAGTAATCTACACATTCAAGTGACCTGAGACACCTTGCCTGAACTAGACTTGAGCTTATCTCAACTAATCTGAACACCATCAATCAGGGGTTTTGGTATCTAGATCAAAATCATTTTATTCCCAACAATTTCCCCCTTTTTGATGATGCCAAAACCTATTACAAAGGGAACTTGACTTATACTATACTTTACCTTCAGGGAGAGTGAACTGGTCAACTTGCCTGAAAGAAACTGTTAGCACAATAAATCAAGTAATATATGTCATGATAGGTTAGTTGAGATAATGAGTTGTTATCTCTTGACAGAAACATAGTGATCCTTTTATATAAGTGATAGAACTTTACAGAGCTGAAAATCAAAAAGGACACACTAGTCTAGAATTGCAAAATAACAACATATCATATCAGCAGAATAGGGAAAAATGAACTTATCCATCACAGAGTTCCATCATCTTGAGGAGCAATGCCATACTGAGCCCATACTCTATTCTTCAGTTCCCAGATCTCTTTGTTGGTTCCTTTAGGGCCAGGCTTCAGCTTCTCCATCCTCATGATGTTGATGAATTCTTCAAGTATCTTTCCCTCATCAATTAAGTTCCCATTGAACTTAGGAGGCATGTACAGAATGGGACCAGGGGCCTTGAATTCAATTCTGGCCATCTCAGCTGCTGCAAACAGCTTCTGGTAGAGGTCCCTATGGTTCTCAAACATGAACTGCACAAAGACTTCATCTACACTCTCCTCAAGCCACTTTCCAATGACATAAAAGTCATATACAAAACTTCTCTTGGCCTCCTCCCATGCATCATTCAGTGAGATTGGAACCCACTTATCATGGTGAGGGTACTGAGTGTCCCATCTTTGCAGAATTTGTGGTTTGAGCTTTCTGTAAGAAGCCCTCCTTCTTGGAGCTTTGAAGTTTGCCCTCCTTCCATCTCTTGCTTTGTTGGCCTCAACCAACTGATCCATTCTTTCTTTAGCTCTTAGAAGAGCTAGCTTCTCCTGTGTTTCTGGATCTTTTCCAAATCCTTCTTCAAACAGCTTAGAAGGATCATCAGCAAGCTTGGGCACAACTACTTCAGGCTCTCTGTCCTGTACTTCCTCTTCAACTTCTTCTTCAATGGCAGGCAACTTGGCTGCTTTCTTCAATCTCTTTGATTGCCTCACTGGAGTTGATTCTTCAGACTGAAATTCTGATGGCAGATCGAGTCAAGCTGGTTGGGAATTCATTGAAGGCTTGCAATTCCTTCCTCTTTCTTTCAGATGACCTTGTCACCTTCCCCCTTACTTCAGCAACCTTCTCTTTGGGTTCAAGTCCTGCTGACTCACCACCAGGCCTTTGTTGCTTCCTTGCCTGACTTTCCATTGCAGACATCATGGACTCTTTGACAGCAATTTGAATCTGTTCTTCCTCAGTCAAGTCTTCAATGTTCATTGGGCCTTTGCCTTTTACAATGTCTTCTACTGCCTCTTCCTCAATCTCAGGGACCTTCTCCTTTCCTTTGGATTCACCAATAACCAAGGTTCCCTTTGCCCTAGCTCTCTCTCTTTCCCCCTTTTTGGCATTATCAAAACACTGGGGCTTCAAGTCACTTATAGTGACAGAGAGATGTGAGTGAGCATGAGTGAGGGAATTCAACTCCTGCAGTAGGTAAACATTCTCATCATGAATGTTCTGCATTTTGTCATCTGCCATGTTCAAAAATGTGTGGACAGGTTTCATCTTTTGAGCAACAATGGCATCTAAAGTGGCTTTCAGTGATTGATCAAGTTTGGCCTGAAGTTGATCAGTGAGGTTGGCCACAACTTGATCAGACACTTTATCCATCAGTTCAACAGTGAACTTTTCTGCAGCTTCTTTCACCATTGCAGCTTTCAACTCTTCAGCTTTCTTCCTTTGTGCAGCAGTCCTTTGCCTTAAAGCATCTTTGATTGTCCTTCTCAAGGCTCTCACATTGTGCTTGTATAGAACTTTGAGACCTTGCTGCTCCTTCTGCACAGATTTGGTGAACTTGACCATCTCTTCCTTTGCCTTTGTTACCTCTGTTGAAACTGTTTGCAGTCCAGTTTCAACACCACAGATTCTTGCATCCAGTGTTGGCAAGATTATTTCCTCTGAGCCAGTTAGCCTCATCTCCACAGAGGCTAGAGTCTTTCCTTGGCCATCTAGAGTATCAGTTGTTGCTGCATGTGCCTTACCAACTTCCCTGACCAAAGTATCCAACTTCTCTGACTGTTCTTCAATGATATTTGCAGTTTGAGTAGCAATCTGAAAGCCTGCTTCAGTGGTGTTGGCTTGCTCAAAATACAACTTGTTCAATGTGGAAACATTGGCTGAAACTGCTTCAAGGTCAATATCAGTGTTGACTGGAATATCAGTAAGGGAAGCATCTGCAAAAATTTGTTCAATGGTAACAGCTACAGAATCTGCAAAACTAAGAGTGTTAGTAAAATCTCCCTCAACACCCTCATTCTTTTTATCTCCCATAGGGCCTGATACATCAGCACCCTCTCTCTCTTTTTCAACTAAATTCTTTTCTTCACTTTCAGCAGATAATCTCACATTCTCTGGAGAATCAGGCCTCCTTTCACCAAGGGATTCATCAAGTTCAGATTTGACTTGAAGAATAGTCTGACTCTCATATTGGGCTGCACCCAATATTTCTACTTCATCACCCTCTATGATTGGTGCACTCAAGGAACCTGTAATTACACACTCATCCTCACCCCCTCCCTCTGATTTTTCATCACTATTTGCCTTTTCAACTCCTTCTTTTCCTAAACCTGACACCTCCATATCCTCAACAGGATCCACAGAGGGCAGTTGTTGGGAGATCACAGTGCTTGGGCATCCCAAGGCCACTGAGTCATCCTGAATAACTAAAGGCTAGTCAATGTCCAATTCTCCTGACATTGATGAGGCTTTAGCCAAACTAGCTTCTCCCATGGAAGTCTCAACATTGTCAAGCTGTGCCTCAGGTTCAAGAGAACCATCCTTGGCCAATGCATCTTGGACTGAGTCACCATCTTTGGTCAACTCCTCTGAATAATCAGAGTCCTTTTCAGAATGATAAGTCAAGTAATGTACCTTAGCAGAGTTGAGGCCTGGAGGGTTGGGATTGGTGTTATCATCATCATCATCATCATTATCAGATGGACTATCAGCGTGCCTGAGTCCCTGTGCAATTCTTTCTCTCTCAGCTAGCACCTTCTCATGAACAATGGTGCAGAACAAGGCCTCAGTGGTCAACACACTGGATTTCTTCACATTTGCAAAGTTCAGGAGCCTGTTCTCTTCAACCTGCCACCAGCTTGCTCCTTTGTCCTGAATAGCTTGAGCTATTTCCACCATAGTTCTATCCTTGATCTCAACAAGAGCTCTGAGATCATAGAACTGTTGTTGCAGCCTAGGATAGTCCTTCAACCCTGGATATAGTGCATCCACATTAGCCTTGGCAATCTGCCTTAGCATCCCATCATAAGTGTATTCTTCACCACTTTCATCTTCAGAGGAGTTGGCTTGGGATTCAGGAGGGTTGGATTGGGATTCAGGTAAGCTGGACTGGATTTCAGGTAGGTTGGGTTCAGAAGGGTTAGAGCTTAAAACAAGTTGGGATTCAGGTGCTTTTGAGAGCAATGTTCCTGAAGAGGTAATTGGAATGGCTGGAATGGGTGGGAGAGATACTTGATCCCCTTCTTGAAGGACAGTTTCAAGAAGTTTTGTGTAAGAGAGAAGTCTTGGATCAAGTGGTGAAAAAGGTCTATCCTCAAGATTGACCAAGTCTGCCAGTACATCAATACCTGCTCTATCAGGGGCACCTTCAGGAGAGTAGACTTTCTTGGCAATGATTGGGGCATCTTCAGGAGTCTTGCACTCCTCTTCTTCATGCCTTGATGGGGATATTCTTTCTGATTGAATATCAGGAGAGTTGGCTTCAGGGCTGTTGGGCTTTGATTTGGACTTGGAGTTAGACCTGCTAGCTTGCCTAATCTCCTTGAAGAATTCTTTCTTCTTTTTCTCCTCTTCCATCAATCTCTGCTTCTCAGAGGTTTTGATTATTCTTTTCCTTCTTTCAGATCTTGTTGGCTGGTCAAGATCTCTGAATTCTGTTACACTTTCAGGCTGTAAGGGGACAATCTCTCTGACTTCCTCACTTTCTTCAGGAGGATTGACTCCTTCTTCAACAACCTTTTCAATCTCTTCAGAAGTGGCTCCTCCACTTCTTGACTGGCTTTCTGGGGGAGATTCACTCAGAATCTTCTTCATCTTTTTCAACTTTGTCTGAGCTTTTGGTGGTTGAGCTCTTCTCTTCCTTGGAGAAGTTCTGGTTGAGGGAACAATAGCACCTGCTTTCTTGGAAGCTGCATCCTGCTTCCTCTTTTCTGTCTTAGAAGACAGCTTCCTAAACATCACCTTTTGAGCTGGAAAAGGCTTTGGCTTGGCTTGGAGGTGGGTGTAATGTGCAAATCTTTCTAGGAGCAGGCTAGCTCTTGTGCAAAATTGGAGTCTCCCATCAACTACCACCTTGTGGTGCTTCACCTCTTTGAACTTAAACTTTTCATTCATCATCTTGTCTAGAATGAAATTTTTCCAGTTGAACTTGACTCTCTTCTCAGCAGAGTCAATCACAGCAGCCATCACTCTCAATTTAGGCATACTGATTTGTTCAACACTCCCAGAGTGGCTTAACAAACTTTTTACCACACAATCAAACAAGTGCCTAAACACTGGCTTCAAAGTGTTCTTGTTCTGAGCACTTACAACTTTCTTAGGCTCTATCATCCATGGATAGTAGAACTCCTGATCATCTTCTTCTTTGTACATCTCTGGATTCTGGCCTTCTGAAGGTAGCCCAAAGCTAGCATCCAGATCCTCAGCAGTGAAGATGATGGTGTGCTGGCTTTCTTCTTCCTCATCTTCTTCAGCATATGTCATTTTGGTGCATACATCACCCTTTTTGCCCTTCCATCTGAGATAGGCAAAGAATTCTGCCATGAATGGATTCAGGCAGGAATCAGGCTTGGTGCCTAGAAATTTCTCTAGCCCTGCCTCCCTTAGCCAATGGAGGACTTGATGAACTTCTGTGTCAGGACTATCAAAGGCCACCAACTTTTCAAACCAAAGAGAATTTGGGTTACTAAGATAAGAGAAATCAATGTCCAAGGAGGAATCATTGAAATCTACAAGTTCTTCTCTTTTGATTTTGGGAGCCATGGATAATATTGAGAGATAGAAAGTTTTGGAGAAAAGTTGCAGGTTTAGAGGTTTTGAAAATCCTAAGGGTTTGGAAATATGAGTGCGTGAGGAGGAAAAGTAAAAATTGAGGAGTTTATATATGAGTGGGATTTATTAACCGTTGGTTAATAGAATGTAACCGTGGGTAATTTTGAAGAATCAATTGGATATAGTGGGGTAGTGGGCTTTCAACGGTTTGATGGAGTCTTGAATGCAAATCAATGGTCTTGATGGTGGCTCAAGAATTCATGAAATCTTAATTAAGATTTTGCATTTATTACTGATTTGCCATTTTGGGGGCAAAGATCTTCATAGTACACGCCATCCTAAAAATGGCCTACTCTTAGATCAAGAATCCTTTTAAATGTCTAATCAATGCCAAAAATAGCAAAAATTATCTAATTAATTCGGACAAACATCCTGAGATGTGTTTTGACTCCCTTTTTGGTCAAACTGCCTGATTAGTTTGCCTGAGTGGGTCCCAACATTGCTGACTGGGTCCCACTTGGACAAAGCTCCTGACCAACATTGCTGAAAATCATAAGGACAACTTTGCTGAGTTTCCCTTTTTGACTGACTGCTTCAGTGAGGTTGGTCAACTTTGCTGAAATTCAATTTTAATGAATTTCCCCCTTCTTATGAGCTTCCTTCCTTCATTCCTCCATCTTTCCTGGATCAAGCAAGCCCAATTCAGCTGAAAGTTCCAAGAACCTTGCTTCAGCCAATGGTTTAGTCAAGATATCAGCTTTTTGCTTATCAGTGTGGATTTTGACAAGCTTGATATCTTTCTTTTCCACATGATCCCTTATGAAGTGATGCTTAATATCCACATGCTTGTATCTGGTGTGGAGCACTGGATTCTGTGAGATAGCAATTGCACTATTGTTGTCACAGAATATTGACACTTCATTTGAGATTACTTTGTAATCTCTCAATTGTTGTCTGAACCAAAGTATCTGAGCACAGCAACTTCCAGCTGCTACATACTCTGCTTCAGTTGTTGAAGTTGCAACTGTATTTTGCTTCTTGGAGAACCATGAGATAAGCTTGCTGCCCAAGAATTGACAAGTTCTAGAGGTGGATTTTCTGTCAATTCTACATCCTCCATAGTCTGCATCTGAATATCCAGTGAGCTCAATGTTGTCATCAGCTGGATACCATAATCCAAGATTCTCAGATCCCTTGAGATATCTTAGAATTCTCTTGGCAGCATCAAGATGGCTCTTCTTTGGATTAGCTTGAAATCTTGCACATACTCCAACTGCAAGTGTGATATCAGGCCTGCTTGCAGTGAGATATAGCAAGGATCCTATGATTCCCCTGTAGTTAGTGGAGTTTGTTGACTCTCCACTTTCATCAGGATCCATTTTCCAGTTAGTATTCATAGGAATTCTGACTGGTTTGCTTGTAGCACATCCAAATTTTTTTGATCATGTCCCTTGTATACTTGGCCTGATTGATGAATATTCCTTTCTTTGATTGAGTGACTTGAAGTCCTAAGAAGAAATTCATCAATCCCATCATGGACATCTCAAATTTGCTTTGCATGAGTTTGGAGAACTTTTCACATAACTTCTCATTTGGAGATCCAAATATAATGTCATCCACATAGATTTGGACTAACAAAATATCATCTCCTTCACAGATTCTAAACAAGGTTCTGTCAACAGTGCCTTTGACAAAACCATGATCTAGCAGAAACTGTGATAAGGTGTCATACCAAGCTCTTGGAGCTTGCTTTAAGCCATAGAGGGCTTTCTTCAATCTGTACACCTTGTCTCCTTCTTCAAATCCTGGGGGCTGTACAACATATACTTCTTCTTTGAGCACCCCATTGAGAAATGCACTTTTCACATCCATTTGATACACCTTAAATCTCATTTGAGCTGCATATGCTAGGAAGAGTCTGATTGCCTCAAGTCTGGCCACTGGAGCAAAAGTCTCATCATAATCAATCCCTTCAGATTGACAGTATCCTTTAGCCACCAGTCTTGCTTTGTTTCTCACAATGATGTCATTTTCATTTTTCTTATTCTTGAACACCCATTTAGTTCCAATGACATCTTGATGAGTTGGCCTGTCTACCAGCTCCCAAACCTCATTTCTGGTAAACTGGTTCAGCTCTTCTTGCATGGCTATGATCCAATTGGTATCTTGTAGTGCTTCCTCAATGTCTTTTGGTTCCTGTTCTGAAAGAAAACAACAAAACAGAGCACTTTCTCCATGAAATCTTCTAGTTTTGATCCCTTCACTTGGATTACCAAGTATCAGGCTAGATGGGTGGTCTTGCAACCAAGTCCTTCTAGACCTGATCCTTTCAGGAGGATTGTCCTCTTCTGAAGTTGGATCACTAGATTCATTAAATTCAGGGAAGTTAATTGAAGGATCAAGCTCAGGATCATATTCAGGGGTGTTGTCCTCATTGTCAGATAAGTTGACATTTTCATTGGTTCCCCCTTGAATATTAGATCCATTAACTACCTCAGCATTGCCTGCTTCTTCATTGGTAGTTGTTACCTGGTTTTGAACTGGGATGGGGTCAGTCAGTTCAATTTCTCCTTCAGGTTGGTTGTCTTCTGGTTGATAGCCATCAGGTAGGTTGTCCAGTTTTTGATTTTCATGAAGTTCAGGCTGGGCAACATCTACAAATACTGTTTCCTTGCTTTGAAGCCTTAATCTGGTTGTTCTTTGTGTCATCTCATCAATATTCAGGTTTCTATCCCTGAACTCATTAACAGATTCATCAAACACAACATGAGGTGTTTCTTCCACAATAAGAGTTTTGCAATTGTAAACTCTGTAAGCCTTGCTGATTTGTGAATATCCAACAAATATTCCTTCATCAGCTTTGCTATCAAAAGCTTTCAATTGCTCTTTCCCATTATTATGGATGAAACACTTACAACCAAATATGTGAAAATAAGCAACAGTGGGCAATCTACCTTTCCATATTTGATATGGGGTTTTACCTTGTCCTTTGGTGATTAAGGACCTGTTTTGAGTGTGACATGCAGTGCTAATGGCTTCAGCCCAGAACCTTTTAGGCAATTTGGATTCAGCAATCAAAGTTCTTGCTGCCTCTTTCATGGTTCTGTTTCTTCTTTCAGCAACCCCATTTTGTTGAGGTGTTCTTGCTACTGAAGATTCATGAGTGATGCCATTCTTGCTGCAGTACTCATTGATGTATGAGTTTATGAATTCTGTGCCTTTGTCAGATCTGATCTTGACAATGCTTAGGCCTTTTTCATTACTCAATCTCATCATCAACTCAGGTAACTTGACTTGGGTCTCCTTTTTGTTCAACAAGAATACTACCCAAGTGTACCTGGAAAAATCATCAACAACAACTAATGCATATTTTCTTCCATTTAAACTTACTGGGATAAATGGACCAAATAAATCCATATGCAGTAGTTGAAGAACTCTCTCAGTTGAGATGACAGGTTTTCCTTTGAATGAAGCTTTGATCTGCTTTCCTTCTTGACATGGCTGGCATATGCGTTCTTTGGTGAACACTTGATTAGGCAGCCCTTTAACTAGAGAGTTTCTTGCAATCTTGTTGATGGTTTTGAAATTCAGATGATTCAATCTCTTGTGCCATAGCCAGCTTTGCTCATTTGTGCTTTTAGCAACAAGGCAAACTGCTTCAGGGGTTTTGCTCCAATCTGTAAAATAGACATTTCCCTTTCTCACCCCTGTTAGTAGCACCTGTTGTGTTGATTTGTTTTTTATGGTGCATTCATTTGGTGCAAATTCAACACAGTATCCTTTATCACAAATTTGACTTATAGACAGCAAGTTATATTTTAGGCCTAGGACATATGAGACATCAGTAATTTTAACACTACCAATGTTTAATGTACTATAGCCTCTTGTGATCCCTTGAGAGCTGTCTCCAAAGGTTACTGAAGGACCATCTTTTTCTATGAAATCTGAGAGAAGCTCCTTGTTTCCAGTCATGTGCCTTGAACATCCACTGTCCAGGTACCATGCTGTTTTCTTGTTGATGCTTCTCTTCTTTTTGGGGTCCTTGCAGCCCTGCAAAGTCAAAATTTAGGTACCCTTTGAGTGTTGGGTCCTAGAGGGTTAGCTGTACCTTTTGGAATCCAAATCTGCCTGATTACTCTGATTGACTCAAAGTGACTGACTTGGTTTCCATTTACATCTACATACACAGTTTGACCCTTAAATGCCTTGGGTGCCTTCTGTGTATAAGTGTTGGTCTTGTAAGGTTCAGGAGGGTTGGTGAATTTCCTTGGGACATTTCTCCTGAAGTTACTAGACTTAGGTGCAGCTTGGAAAGACCTTTGTGGATAGGGGTTTGGATGGCCTATTCCTTTTGTCAAGAAAGGTTCAGGCTTCTTGAATGTTTTATACCTATCAGAGGGGATTGGCCTTAATCTATTCAGTTGAGATTGCCTCTTTTGAGTTGGCCTTTTCTGAACAGATTTTGGACAACTTCTCTGATAAGGATTCAGATAGGTTGGCCTTCCATTGGTTCTACCTTTCTGACCCTCATTTCTCCTGTAAACAATGTCTTTAACCTTTTCCTTAGGTATGGGTTTAGGGACACTGTTCACTTGAGTTGGTATAAAAATTCATTTTCCCTTATCCTTGATCAGTGGTTGATTTACTTCCATTTCATTTTGTTGTGCCACTGATCTTACAAAAGTCATCTTAGAATTGCTTGAGGAGGCAATACTAAGACCAGGTGAAGGTTCGAATGGATTATAGCCTAATCCACCCTTTTGAGCAAATTGTCTTTGAAACCCTTGAATTTCCTCTATTGCCTTAGCAGATTTGTTCAAGGCAGACATTTTCATTTTTAAGCACCCTTCACTTAATTTCAGAGTATCAAATTCACTTGAGAGATTGTTAAATTTAGCTTGAAGAGTTCTAAATTCAAAATCCTTTTTCTTTAGAGTCAGAGTTTGTTCATCAATCAGCTTTTGTTGTTCAGAGATTCTGAGAGACATTTCTCCATGTTCTCTCACCATCTGCTGATACAACTCAGATGATTTAATGTCAACCTCAGACTCAGGAAGATTGGGCATTTTAATTTTAGACCTCAACTGTTCATTTTCTCTCAGTGTCATATTGCATACTTCTTGCATTCTGGTGAAATCTTCTAACAATTTTTCAAAGTCAAGTTGGATTTCACTAGATTCATGTGTGTTAATTGAAATATTGGATGATGAACATACCTCTTCATTTTCAAATGCCATTTGGCAGTCTTCATCACTGTCACTGTTGGAGAACAGTCCATCATCAGAAGAGTAGACACTCTCTTCACTTGCTGATTCTCCAGCTACCATGGCCTTCCTGTTGTTCATCCTCTTGTCTCTCTTGTTTTGCCTTTCTTTTCTTTCTTTGGCACTAAGGTCAGGACAATCATACTGAAAGTGACCCTTTTTCTGGCAGTTGTAACACACATCTTCATCATCATTTTTCTTGCTTGAGGACTCCTTCCTCCTTGATGATGATGGTTCACCTTTGCTATATTTCTTTTTATCAGCATATCTGTCTTCTTTCTTTTCATCAGAGACTTTGTCCTCTGATTTGTTATCAGGAGAGCTGAATCTCCTTCTGGTTCTGTTATCTTGGTAGAACTTCTTGTATCTACCAAATCTGGAGTTCAGCTTCTCAAACCTTCTAGCCATGAGTGCCAGCTCCTCCTTCATTTCTGATTTTGAAACAGACTGAGAAGATCTTTGAGTATTTTTCTTCTCTGTTTTAGTAGCTTTGAAGGCAACACCTTTGCCTGAGGAAGATGGCTCATCATGCACCTTCTTTCTGTTGAGATCAAACTCATATGCTTTGAGTTCAGAAAATACTTGCTGCATAGGCATGTTGTCAAGATTGCTGGTATTTTGCATCATGACAGAATATATATCCCACTTTGATGTGAGACTTCTTAGAATCTTCAAAGCAACTTCTCTTTTGGCATAGAACTTGCCCAAAGAATTCATCTCATTCATGATGTCAGTGAATCTGCCATCAAGATGATCAATAGTTTCATTTGGCTCCATAGTGAATTGCTCATACTTTTGGATAGCCACTTGAAGCTTGTTTTCCTTTATCTTTTGAGTACCTTCACACATAAGTGCAAGGGTATCCCAGATCTCCTTTGCTGTGGTGCAGTGATACACTCTTCCCATCACTGCATCTAGAATAGTCTGGTACAAGGTGTTCATGGCAATGTAGTTCAGATTGTGCCTTTTTCTTTCTTCTGCTGTCAGCTCATCCTCATCTTTTGGCAACAGCTCCCTTGGATCTGCTTTTTGAGCATCAGTGACCTTGGGATTGAGCTTGGTGAAGGTGAATGGTCCTCTTGCGATGACTTTGAGCATTTCATCATGCTGGCAGGCAAGATGTGCTCTCATCCTGATTTTCCAGAAATCATAATTCTCAATTGAGAACATTGGCAGTTTGTGATGAGAAATATGATTGACTTGGTTTGGACCCATGTTGTTGGTGGTGTTGGCAGCATCTCCTGGAACTGCATTGTTAGCCATTCTTATACAGATAGACAAAGGAAAATACAAGTAGATTTTTCAGAAATTTGGATCAGTTCAGTGACCACAGAAATAATGTGAATTTTTGAAATTCAATTTGAATGTTCAGCAGCAGTGGTCTTTGAACCCCTGCTTTGATACCACTTGTTGGTCCTTGGTGGAGTATAACACAAGTGTATGGGGGGGGGGGGAATGCACTTGTGTATGCAAATTCTTTTTCTTTTAGACAAAACTGGTCTATCAGGCAAGTTGTCTCACAACTGGCCTGAGTGTGAACTTTAATAGATACTTGTCCTACTGATTACTATTGAGTGATCAGTTGGCTAAATATCTAAAAGAGTTGCTAAGTGCGGAATGTGGTTGGCCTTTGACTTAAAGAAATACTCCAAGTTAATTTCTGAAAAGATACAGGTTATCAGGGACTTTGTCCAAAACAGATTTTCTTACTTACTGAGTTATGTTTCTTTAAAATATGTTTGAATGTAAGTGAAATAAAGAATGCAGTAAGTAAATGGCACACAAATTTATAGTGGTTCAGAGACTCAAGCTCCTACATCCACTTTCCCTGATTGAACAGGATAATTCCTTCTCAATGGAATTAGCTTGTTTTATAGTGCCAAGGTGCACTGATCAACAACACTCTCTTAGTGTTTTGATCCCTAGGATAACTTGAGTCCTAGTGCTCAATCTCTCTGAGTTAAGACTGTGTTTCACACTAACAGTCCTTAACTCCTCACTTCTACAACAAACTCTCTCTTTACTAAATGAGATAAGGGTTTGAGGTTTGGTTCCAACTAGTAGAGATATCCTTTACAATAAGAACAGTGTAAAGGCTTAGGATATCTCAGTGCTAAGCTTTGGATGTTTACAAAGATTGGCTTAGCTAAAAGAAGTGATTCAGGAAACTTGGAATTCTAGAGAACAACTTGGTTTCCTTTGAAAGCTTGATGATAGTTTGATAGCTTGTAGTTGGATTGTTGAATCACTTGATCACTTCTGTATTTATAGGCAAATTTGAGCAGCTAACCGTTGGAGGGATAGCACTTCAAACTTGTCTATTTGCAGCACCATTGAAACGGCTATGAAGCTTGGCATCCTTTTATCCACTGTGTAAAAGGCCTCTTCAATGGTTGCT
This sequence comes from Galeopsis tetrahit, assembly GCA_963675135.1. Lineage (NCBI taxonomy): Eukaryota > Viridiplantae > Streptophyta > Magnoliopsida > Lamiales > Lamiaceae > Galeopsis > Galeopsis tetrahit. The sequence goes on from OY776120.1 coordinate 85,040,700, forward strand.
TGAATGAATGTGTTGACTTCTGAAAAATGCGGCTGAGATGACTTGTGTCAGTTTCCAAATATGCACATTTCCCAAGGTTGATTTGTGGCAGAAGCTACACTCAACCAACGGTCAGATGGGACAAACTCTCTGAATATTCCTGCTGCAATTGAGAATATTCCAACATTTATTCAATGCTTCACTCTTTAATGCTTCAAGTCTTCAATGCTTGGTTCAGGCATGATTGACAATAAATGCTTCATTGAATGTGTCTTTTGTACTTTGACATTCAATGCTCTTGATCATTTGTACTTCAACTGACTTGATCATTTGCATTTATGAGCATTGTTTTACTGCTCTTGGTCTCTTCAGCTAAGTTGTCCACTTGGTCAGTCTGTCTTGAAGGTTCAGCAGCTTTGTCCTAAAGACTTATCAAGCTGCCTAACATTTCAGCTTTGGACAACTATCCTGAACACTAAAATCTCACAACATTCCTGAGATTTTTCTCTTAAGCAATCTACACATTCAAGTGACCTGAGACACCTTGCCTGAACTAGACTTGAGCTTATCTCAACTAATCTGAACACCATCAATCAGGGGTTTTGGTATCTAGATCAAAATCATTTTATTCCCAACACTTTCCTTAGAGCTGCTTTCTGCACTGGAAGAGCTATCACTACTGCCATCATCTTCAGGTTCTGGTGCAGCTTCCTTTGCAGCAGCAAAATGCTCAGCATTTTTCTTAAGAGAGTTCAGAATATCTCTTAAACACACATCAGAATCAGAATTGGAATCTGATTTTGCAGGTTCATCTTCAGCAATCATCTTGGCCTTCCCTTTGCCTTTGGGATCAGCAACAGCTTTCTTCCTCCTTTCAACAACAACTTTCTTGGGTTTTTCAGCAACAAACTTTTTAACTTTCTCAACAACAACAGGAGCTTCTTCTTCAGAGTCTGTGAACACTTGGATGGGTTCAGCAGCTTCAGCTCTAGCTTTCTTCTTCTTCCTCATGAATTCAGAATAATCCACTCGAGTGAACACACGGTATGATCTTCTTCTTTGTACAGGACTCCTCTGTCTTTTTCCTTTCTGCGCATTCTTCTTGAAAGGAATGGGAGCAGATTCATCAGAAACAGAGAGTGAAGAGTTTGTACCGTCTTCAGAGATGTTTGCATCCTCCATTTCAACATCTTCAGGGTCGGAAGTAGCAGTAGCTTCTTCTTCAGCAGCAACCTCCTCGTTTTCATCTTGTGAGTTGTGAACAGTAGGTGATTTAGGGCTTTTTGAAGCAGCAGCCATTTGGGCGGTTTGATCAGCCAAATAGCTTGAGATATCCACTGTGATATCTCCAAATGTCATCACGGGCAGATGACCAGTTGTTCGAAGAGAGTCAGACACTTCTTCGATAGCCTTGTTGAACTGTTCGACAGTTGCATCTTGAGGAATGTTGGTTGTTGGTGGAATGGTTTGAGGAGCAGTTTGAGGAGTGGGAGTGGTTGTTGATGGTGTTGCAGAGACATTTGAGTCAGCATTTGATGAGGTTGATTTCTGAGACGCCATGGAAGCAAGGATTTCGAGAGGGTTTGTGTGAGAGAGGGATGAGTTCTTCGAATCAGAGTGAGATTGTGAGTGGGATTGAGGTCGGTTTCCAGCCACTTAAGGGACGGTTGGAGTTTCAAGATAGGTTTGAGGAGTGTATTCACAAAATTTGAGAGATACACGGCCAATTAACAATTCTGCAAAAGCTTAGTACTTAACAAACTCAAAAATCACGATTAGCATTAACATTTAATCTTATGAGTGATATTTATAGAGAGAATTATGTAGTTGGAGAGAAAAGAAAATAATCCAGAAGTCTTTCGATCATGCTCCACATAATTAGTCACAATGTAGATCATGGGTAATTAGTGGGGAAATTCAATTAAATTAAATTAGATAATTAAATAGCTTCCAGAATAATTAAAATTGCGTAATCTGAAAAATAAAAAATGTGGGTCAGTAATTAAATAAAATGAAATAAATCCCAATTAATAATTAAATAATTACAACTAATAAAAATAAATTCGAATCAGGCAATGTTGTGCTCAAAACTGTTACAAACACCTCAACACGGTTTTTTCATGAATTTGCTTCATTTGTGTTGCACCATATTTTTCTTTTTGTGTTATAGCATCTAATTTGTATTGATCCATTGTTCCTGTAGAGTACATCGTAGTAGCGAACTCCATGCCCCATACTTACTTAATGGATTACAAATATATTGATGTTTTTACCAAAGAATCACCTTTTGAAAAGAAGGCATCGTAGTAGTGAACTCCGTGCTCCATAGTTACTCAGTGATTTGGTACATCTTTTAGTATGCTAATAACATTCTCATTTTTATGCATTTGAGAGGTGTGAGACATGTTTATTTTTGCACTACAAGGTTCTTAGATTCGTAGATATTTTACATAGGAATTATTTAACTAAGTAAGAGATAGATCCAGCTTATAAAATTTTTACAACCCATGATGTTGTCCCAAATGCTGACGCATTTGTGACAACATCCATCCGAATTTTTCAGATAGTGCTCATGCCAAGAGATTTCCTCAAGATAGAGAATCTCTCATGATCTAAAGCTTTAGTAAAAATGTCAGCATTTTGTTTCTCAGTAAGTATATACTCCAACTTAACAATATTCTTCTCTACTAGATCTCTCATAAAATGATGTCTTATGCTAATGTGCTTTGTGAGTGAGTGTTGTACAGGATTCTTAGAAATGTTAATGGCACTAGTATTATCACAAAAGATTGTAAGTATACCATTCTCAATACCATAGTCATGGAACATCTTGCTCAGCCACAAGAGTTGTGTACAACAGCTTCCAGCAGCTATATACTCAGATTCTGCAGTAGATTGTGAAACACAATTCTGCTTCTTACTGTGCCATGATACAAGATTGTTTCCCATGTAGAAACATCCTCCACTTGTACTCTTTCTATCATCTATATCTCCATCCCAATCAGCATCACTGTAGCCTATCAAAATGTTGTTGGTGTCCTTAGTATACCAGATTCCAAGGTCACTTGTACCTGAAACATACTTGATAATCCTTTTCACAACATTCAGGTGAGATTCCTTTGGATTAGCTAGGTACCTAGCACAAACACACACACTGTACATAATATCTGGTCTACTAGAGGTTAAATACAATAAACTACCTATCATGGATCTGTAAAGTGCTGGATCAACATCTGTTCCAGCACTGTCTTTGCAAAATTTCAAAGAAGATCCCATAGGAGTTTTCATTGGTTTTGAATTCTCAAGACCAAATCTTTTAACCAAGTTCTTAACATACTTACTCTGGGAGAAGAAAATACCATCACTGCATTGTTTGATTTGAAGACCTAGAAAATAGTTCAAGTCTCCAACCATACTCATTTCAAATGTTGCAGTCATTGCCTCAACAAATTTACTCAACATTTTATCACAAGTAGAACCAAACACAATGTCATCAACATATATTTGAGCAATAAGTAAATCTCCTTCAGTGTGCTTAATGAACAAAGTTATATCTGCCTCTCCTCTAATAAATCCATATTCCAAAAGAAAATCAGTAAGCCTACCATACCATGCTCTAGGAGCTTGTTTAAGACCATACAAAGCTTTCTTAAGTTTATATACATGATCAGGATATTGTGGATCTTCAAATCCTATAGGTTGTTCAACATATGCTTCTTCATTTAATATGCCATTTAGAAATGCAGCCTTTACATCCATTTGATGAAGTTTAATATCAATAAAACATGCAATAACTAGCAGTAATCTAATAGATTCTATCCTAGCAACAGGTGCAAAAGTTTCATCAAAATCAACTCCTTCAACTTGGGTGTAACCTTGTGCTACTAACCTAGCCTTGTTCCTAACAATATTACCAGATTCATCAGTTTTATTCTTGAATATCCACTTTGTTCCAATGACATTAGTATGACTAGGTCTAGGAACAAGTGTCCACACTTTATTTCTTTCAAACTGACCAAGTTCTTCATGCATAGCATTAATCCAGTTTTCATCAGTCAAGGCTTCTTTAGCACTCTTAGGTTCAATTTCAGATAAATAACATTCAGCATTTACAACATTACACATAGAAGACATGCATATTGTTCTTACCACATCTACCTTGTTTGATCTTACTCTTCCTCTTGTTTGCACTCCAACTGTAGCATCGCCTATGATCTGGTCAGAAGGATGACTTTTGCCTATTCTTGAAGAAGGATTCGTTTTGGGAATGTACTGATCATTCTGTGAATTTACAGCTGACTGTTCTGTAGATGTTGACCCAGATGTGTTAACATTTGGTGCAACATTTTCAGACTTCAGTGTATTCTCAGAAGTGTCAGTAACCTGTGATACATCTTCTTCATCTTTGTCATCTGTAAGACCTTTATCATCATCAAACACAACGTTAACAGATTCTTGAACAGTGTTAGTTCTAAGGTTATAGACTCTATAAGCTTTACTATTTCTAGAATAGCCTAGAAAGAAACCTTTATCACTTTTAGAATCAAACTTATGAAGTTGATCCCTATCATTCAAAATATAACACACACAACCAAATACATGAAAATATTTCACATTAGGTTTTCTGTTGTTCAAAATCTCATAAGGTGTTTGATTAGTACCAGAACGAATAAAAACCCTATTAATAATATGGCATGCAGTATTCAATGCTTCTCCCCAAAATTTCTTAGCAAGACATTTGGATGTAAGCATAACTCTAGCCATTTCTTGTAAAGTTCTATTCTTTCTTTCAACAATTCCATTTTGTTGTGGAGTTTTATGAGATGAATATTCTTGCAAGATACCCTTTTTTATCACATAAATCATTAAACATGTTGTTTTCAAATTCCCTACCATGATCAGTTCTAATACGGCCAACTTTCAAGTTAAACACATTTTTCAATCTCTTATAAAGAATTTTAAATGCAGTAAATGTTTCAGATTTGTCTCTCAAAGACTCTACCCAGGTATATCTAGAAAAATCATCTACCACAACTAAGGAATACCTCTTTCCTCCAATGCTTTCAGTTTCCATAGGACCCATCAAATCCATGTGCAGTAATTCAAAGCATCGATATGTAGTGCAATGTGACAGCATTTTGTGTGACATTCTTACCTGCTTACCTTTTTGGCATGGTCCACATACAGTGGTGTTGTGAAACCTCAGTTCTGAAATTCCTTTTACTACATCTGCTTTGATTAGCTTTTTCATTGCTCTGTAATTTGCATGACCCAATCTTTGATGCCATAGAACATTTTCATCATGTTTTGACAAGTTACACATATTTGTTCCAATAAGATAGCAATTATCAGCTGACCTAGTACCAGTCATGACACAAACTTCATCTTTATTAAGAACATAACATGAATCTTTATCAAATTTCACATGCAAATTATCATCACAAAGTTGACTAATGCTAATCAGATTTGCAAGTAAGCCATAAACATGTAATACATTTTTAAGCTTAGGAAAACCTTCAACATTCAAAGTTCCTTTACCAACAATCTTTCCTTTAGAACCTCCACCATATGTAACACTACCACTATTCAAGGTCACATAATCAGATAAGAAATCAATACGACCTGTCATATGTCTAGAACAACCACTATCAAAGTACCATAAGTCACGTAGACATGCTTTTTAGGAAGTATGAACAACATTACAGGTAGCTTTTGGTTTCCATGCAGATTTCAAAAACTGTTTACCAGGATGTGACAGTTTCTTATGCAGCATTTTTAAGTTTTTCTGTTCTTCAAACAACTTTATACAGTAAGGACGAATGTGACCAATTTTGAAACAGTAATGACAAATATACTTCCTTTTAACCTTGTGAGACTCTGTTTCTACAGATGTTACACCAGATGTGTCAACATTTGCCTTAACAAATTTCACAGGTTTTCTAAATTTATCAGAAATAGAAGCAGTAGTACCATCATAACCTAAACCATGATTATTAGACTTACCAGTAGCTATAACATTATTTACCTCAGAAGCACTCTTGGAATATTTCTTGAAACATAAAGTAGAATTTATCAGTTTCTCCTTTAAGTTACAGATTTCCAGATCTCTCTTGGTAAGAATAACTTCTAGCTTGGTGATTGTGTCTATCAGATCCTCATTCCTTTTATTCAGAGAATCAAGGGCGAGTTTCTGATTCTTCCAATCATCTATCAACTTTTGGTATTCATTGCCATCAGTCATTTTTCCTGCATCATCAACTAAACCATTAAAACAGTTCAAATCTGGGTGACTCTGTTCTGATGTTGCTGTAGATGTTGAAGCATCAGGTACAGCATCAGAATCTGTTTCATCCAGATCATCATCTGAGGAAACATTATAATCAATTCTGGTAAAATTAGAATATTCATTCTGATTTAATTCATCAAGATCATCATCAGAATCATCACTCAAGGTAGCACTAAAATTAAGTTTTTCCTTAAGTCTAGTATTGACACATTCATTTGCATAATGGCCATAACCAGAACAAGCATTGCATTGAACTGATTTTCGAAATTCAGGATCATACCTTGGTTTACCTTCACTCTTTGATAATCTTGGTGTGAATTGACCTTTCCTCCTTTCTGGTTGAGGTGTTGATGTGTTGATTTGAATCTTAGGCTGAATGTTTCTAGATTTGTTCACAGATTTCTTAAGAAACTTATTAAAGTGCTTAGTGAGTAAGGCAATGTTGTTAGGATTGTTGAGACATTCATCAAGCAATTCTTCATCCGAATCAACCTCAGTAATGATAGGTTGAGACTAAGAAATGTTTGATGTTTTCCCTTTAAAAACCACAACTTTCTTATCAGCATCATTTTCATCAATTTGATTAGTGTTTATTTCATATGTTCTAAGAATACTCACTAACTCATTTTGACTTAATGTATCTATACTTTTTGCCTCTTCAATAACACAAATTTTAGCATCAAATCTTTTAGGAACAGATCTTAATATCTTATGGACTACTCTAACATTAGAAATAGGGTCACCAAGAGAATGTGATTCATTGATTATCTCACTTAACCTTTCATTGTAGGATGAAATGGTTTCATCTTCCTTCATTCGGAGATTCTCAAATTTTGTCCCCAACATTCGAAGCTTAGTCCTTCGAACACTGTCTGAACCTTCACAATGCTCTTGCAACCTGTCCCATGCATCTTTAGAAGTAGAACAGTTAGATATAATTTTAAACATTGAAACATCAACAGAAGTAAAAATAGCATTTAAAGCTTTAGAATTGTAGCTTGCTGTTGTTATTTCATCAGCCGTCCAATCAACTTCTCTTTTGAGTTGAACTTCACCATCTGCGTCTGCTGGTCTTTTTGGAGCTTCCCAACCTGTAAGTACAGTCCTCCAAGCACGTTCATCAATTGACTTGATGTACATACGCATCTTAGGCTTCCAATAAGAATAATTCGAACCATCTAAAACGGGTGGCCTAAGTGCAGTGCATATGTGATGTGTTTCCATTGCTAAACTAAACTAAAAACACACTTGACCAAAGATCTAACCTAGTGTCGTCAGGTATCAGCTCTGATACCAACTGTGTGCGGGGTGTAAGTGAAGTGTTTAAGTATAAGTAGATAAATGTTGCACAGAATGTTGAGACAAATAGTGCAACACTGACTCTAACAGAATATCAGAAATTAAGATACACAGCGGAAGATTAGAAACACTAAAAACAAACGAGACACAATGGAAATACTTTTAACATAGATTTTATAAATAAAAATCTATGTCTGCCTTATGGCGTAAAATCAATACTTATCTTCAAGTACAAATGTTGTGTGAAATGTTACAACAATAACTTTCACAATGAAACTATAAACGAGGCAGGTGCCAAGTCTAGAAAACGAACTAAGTGTATAAATTATACACTGTCGAAATGCCTAGTCTATCTAATGATTACACTCTCAATAGATAAGAAGACACACAGTCATACGGGTGGTATACAACGTATGAACTAAAATGTAGAACTATTGGCCACAATTTCCTAACAAGGATGAACGCTCGGTCTAGGATATTGATCGAATAGAGCACACTGAATTATGAAGCCTTCAATGGGTATTTATAGATGTGGGATACGAATTCTAGAGGCTTCCACATTGAGGTCCTATTTTTTAGGAAACTCAACTTCCACAACTTTCATGATCTTTCTAGATCCTTCTAGCCTGCTCCAGGTCGTTCCAAATGCATCTAGGCTGTTCTAGCATGTTCTCCAATGTTCTGGAATATTCCAGGTTCCAGATCCTTGTAGAAGCTTCTAGATCCTACCAAAAATGCGACAACATTTAGATCAACATTTAATGTAGCATTTCAGAAAAGACTTAGAAAAAATCTCGGAAGGTCAAATTAAGATGTTGTTGATAATGTTAAGGCATTTAAGAATTAACAACATCTACAGACACTTTTAGCCCGTTAAAATCCTTAGAATTTCTTTTTGTTACATCTCTTCTATTATGTGTACTTCATGTCAAATGGCAAAGAGCGAACACATTCCTTTTTCATATGATGATAAATTTTCTCTGAATGTCCTATGTCTTATTCATTGTGACTCCTACTCCGGCAATCTCCCCTCATCGACATAGGAACACCATCTAGCCATCTCACCCCCTGCGCACTAGATCGAAGGATGGATTCAAACCCAAACATCCGCCCTCCATCTCATTTCTCGCTCACAGTGAGTTACTGCACTGCCATTCATGACAATACCGAACCCAAAAGTTTCAAGTCGGCTGCCATTGGGTGGTTTCTATGAACGATGAGCTTTAGACTATTCGATCAAATAACATATGGAACTTTGTTCCCAAGCCTCCAGACAAAAATATTGTTGGCTCAAAATAAGTTTTTAGAACTAAATATCTTGTTAACGGATACATTGATCGTCGTAAAGCACTCTTAATCGCTCAGGATTTTACTCATCTTCTTAGATTTGACTACGATCACACATACAATTCGGTCATCAAGGACGACCTCCACGGTCTGTGCCATTCTGTCTCTCTCCGTCATGAATAGTTGGTCGCTTCTTCAATCAATTGGTTGTGAACGATGTCTTCCTACATAGGCTCTTCTAGAAGTTAATCTTCATAAGCCAACCCCCGATATTTATTGATCATCTTCGTCCAAATACTGTATGTCGTCTTAATAAAGCAATATACAGTCTCAAGCAAGCTCATCGGGCTTTGGCTCTAACGCTGGCCATAAAGGATTTAGGTTGCCTAAATTACTCTCTCGACCTTAAAGTCAACTTCTCCGATCACAGTCTCTTCTTAGGTCAATCAAAATACTCCAGAGATATCCTCGTTCGCTGAAGTCTAAACCCGTCTCCACCCCTTTATCTACATCCGAGCTTCTTCGGGTTGTTGGCTTGTTTATTTAGACCCCACTCTCTACAATTCTCTTATTAGAGCTCTTCAATATCTAACCATTACGAGACCAAACCTCTCGTTCGCAGTCAACACCGTCAGCCAATATAAAGCTAATCCAATTGTTGGCCACTTTCAAGCGGTCAAGTGAAGTCTTCGTTATGTTAAAGGCACAATCAACTATGGTCATGCCGTATATCATAGATCCTCGACCTTGATAGGATACCTTGACACCAACTGGGCTGGCTGCATGCCTTGATACTTGTCGCTCAATGTACGAGTTCTCCATATTCTTGGGCCCAAATCTCGTCTCCTGGAGTGCCAAGAAGAAATTGATTGTCTCTCGATCCAATCATGACTCAGAATAGTGAGCTATGGCAAAAATGATGTCCAAAATCGTTTGGCTTACGTTTCTTCTCCACGAGCTACATGTGTTCTCTCCTTCTATCCCTACTCTTCTATGCAACAACAAGAGTGTTTTCTTCTTATCTCAATATCTTGTGGCTCACAAAAGGGCCAAACGCATAGACATAGACTATCATTTCGTCAGGGAGCTCGTTTTTTCAGTCATCTTCAAACACAGTTCGTCCCATCAAATTTGCAACTTGTCGACAATTTTATACAGAGCCTTCCTTGCCCTTTGTTTATGTGAGTGTTATCTTATAATCTCATAATCAGCTGATGTAGTCAGTTGATAGGATCAGATAAGATAATTTAGGCCAAATCAGATGAGTTGAAGGTTCAATCAGCTGAGGAGAATTTGCTTAGAGTTCAGCACAGTTGGTCACATCAGCAGAGTATGAAGTCCATCAGTAGAGTCGACTTTTGATCAGATTAGAAGAGTTGGGTATTAGATGAGTAAAAGTCATCTAATCTTTTCTGGGTAAGTCTTCTGATACGGAAGTTAGTTAGTTTACTAACTGTATTATAGTTTCAACTACTTTAGGGCATAACTACCATTTCAGTTGGGCACTAACAGAGCACATGGGTTGTTACAAGCAATTGCAAACAGTTGTTAACTACTCAACGGTTCCTAACTACAGTAACTACCTTGGTCTTTATATACTCACGTAATTGTACATTGTAAAGGTTGCTGAGAGGATTCAAGTACGGTTTTAATTTTTTAGTTGTGTGAGTTCACGAGCGAAGTGAGGAAATATCCTATTATGAGTGAACGAGTGTGTAAACATTCTTTATCAATCAAAGAAGTACTCGTCTGGTCCAGTGGATGTAGATCACATTGATCGAACCACTTAAATCATTTGTGTGTTGTTTGTCTCGTTATTATTTTTTGAATAACTATCTTAGCTGTGTTATTTCTTATATTTTCAAGTCTTCTACTTAGTTGGAGACGTCTAATCGACTACATTTTTTTGACAGTTTAAAAAAAATTGTTACAAGCTTTGGCTCTATCCATACATCGCTACCCTTGAAGGGGATGTTAGACTAAACTTAAGTAGTTAGTCTTGTCAGTTAGGCAGTAAAAATTTTATTCTTCCCATCATACCTTTCATTTACTTTGGTCATGTTTGATAGCTTAAATTAAATCTTGATTAACGATATATCATTTTTATTGGTTGTTTGATAACTTAGATTAAGGGTAGATTATGTTTTAAAATTTATAAAGTTTAAATATCATCCTATTCTTAGATAATCTTTTTTGCTATCAAACATACCCTTTATATATTGATCTATTGAATAGAGCTTAATCTCAATTGTGGTAAGCTAATTAGACTTACACTATATACATATATATAAAGCAATTAAGTACCAAGTTTCCTTACATTTTTACAGGAAACACTCGAATTGTCATCGCAATTGTGGTTCCTGTTGTTGTGTGCCTCATACTAGCTGCTTCCGTTATTTTCTTCTTGAGAAAGAAAAAGAAGAAAAACCCATTAATACAAGATCCTGAAAGTAAGTATTTGATCTATCTTTGTTGGTATGTTGAATTGTGTGCAAATTCAACCTGAATATGTTGTCTGTTAGTTGAAGCTGTTGAAGACGAGATTGGTGCACCTGAATCTGTGCAATATTCTTTTAGCACAATCAAGGCTGCAACAAATGATTTCTCTGAGAAGTTGGGCCGAGGTGGATTTGGGATTGTTTACAAGGTATACATGTTTGCAGTGTGTATATGTAAAAACTTAAAACACACAACTAATTAAAGAAAAAAACGTGCGTTTTTTGTGATCATTTGATAATATTAGGGGAAACTTCCAAATGATGAAGAAATTGCTGTGAAAAGATTGTCCAAAAATTCAGGACAGGGTGACCGGGAATTTAAGACTGAGGTGGGATTACTGACCAAGCTTCAACACAAGAATCTAGTTAAACTCATGGGCTTCGTTATAGAAGGAATGGAGAAGCTTCTCGTATATGAATTCGTTGAGAATGCAAGCCTAGATCACTTTATATTTGTAGACTCGATCAGTCATTCGTATCTGGACTGGAAGGAACGTTATAAGATCATAGTCGGTATTGCTAGGGGAATTCTCTACTTGCATGAAGATTCTCGGTTGAGAACAGGGGCGGACCCAGAATTAAATAGTGAGGGGGGCCAATTTTTTTAAAGAGAAGATCAAGTCCAATTAAAATTGAAACAATAAAAAAAAGATATACATGAGGTATATATATATATATATATTCCACTATTTAATAACGGGGTTTCCAATTTTTTTTTATGACACGGTATTCGATCTAAGGATCTACTAATTCAAGAAGACCAATCTCATTGCTCATTTGCGGACCCATTTAAAGTTAGAGTTTTGCGCTCTGTATGAACATGGTCCCATTTAAAAGAAGAATAAAACTCTATATGAACTGACCCCTTATAATTTTTTTTATTAAATATATATATTACTCATATGATATATTTGCATATATAACCTATCATGCATACATATGTATATAAATGTCTTGCAGGATATATATAATGAACCATGTTAATGTAACACATAATACATACATATTATTTTTTGAAGGATGTATATAGTAGTAATTGGCCGAATTTTGAGGGGGGCCAAGGCCACCCCTACCCTCTGCGTGCGTCCGCCCCTGGTTGAGAATCATTCATCATGATCTAAAACCCAGTAATATACTTCTGGACAGGCAGATGCATCCCAAAATTGCTGACTTTGGTATGGCGAGATTATTTGGACAAGATGAAACTCGACCGACGTGGTGGAACACTGTAAGTAAAAACTAAAACAAAAAACTTTCATGTTATAATATCTTTGATTCTAATTATGAATGTATATTAATTTTTGTAGTGGATATATGCCGCCTGAATACATAAATCATGGGCAGTTCTCAGTTAAGTTGGATGTGTTTAGCTTTGGAGTGCTGGTCCTTGAAATCATTTGTGGGAGAAAAAACAGTACCTTTCAAAGTGGAGAGAGAGTTGACCACCTCTTGAGTTATGTAAGCACAATATATATATTCTTGAAATTTAATTTGGGATATGGTTTTTGTGATTGAAGAAACTGAATGTTACTGTAGGCATGGAAAAACTGGCGTGATGGGACAAGTGAAAATGTGCTGGATTCGAGGTTGTTAAGTTCAAGTTGTGTAGGTTCAATAAGTGAGATGTATACATATTGGTCTGCTATGTGTTCAGGAAAATGCAGCAGATAGACCAACAATGGCTTCTGTCGTTCTTATGCTGAGCAGCATGTCGATGACTCTGGCTGTACCTTCTCAGCCTGCATTTTATTTTCCAGACCACGATGGGTCAAACTCAAATGCTTCACGCCTTCAGGAATACAATTTAAGAAATGCCCCGAGGCAAGCTCATTCATCCCGAAACGAGGCTTCAATCTCTGACTTGTATCCGCGCTGATTTCCGCATCGATCTGTCAATCGCTCATTTCCTCAACTAAATATATATATATAGATATATATTGTCATTGCTTTACGGATTTCTGTAATTTACTTTAACATGATATAAGTAATAAATTTTTAAAGAAACAAAGCTTATTTGATTGAATTTATAATTTATGTTTATATATAATTAAACAACCGCTTATAAGTAATAAATTTTTAAAGAAACAAAACTTGTGTGAGACCGTCTCACGAATATTTTTATGTGAGACAGATTCTTTTAACCCATATTTCAAAATTTTGGATAGGATAACTTATCAAGATTTTGATTTTGGTTTGTAAAAAAAATGTTAATGTTTAAATAAAAAGTGATAATATTTTTAACAAAAGTGACTATCACATTTTACTTAAATACTATCACTTTTTGTTCAAACATTATCACTTTTTATATATAAAAGTCGTCTCACGGATCTCATTCTGTGAGACGGTCTCACCCAAGACTAGCCCTTATCTTTTTTTTCAATTAATAAATTTTGAAATATAAATATTGATGGCAAATACTTATGTGTACCACATGTAACTGACTATTTACCCTTTTTTTTAATAAATTCACACTCCCATTTATGTGTACAAGTTACATACATGTAAATAAATCCAATTTTTTACATTGACTATTAGTTATTTACCTTCTTTTTTATTAATTTCACCTTCAATTTTTTTAAAAGAAAAATACATGTAGAATATTATATTACCATTTTATCAATTACATTAAAATACAACCCATTAAAATTATAATTATATACCAACTATCGAGTCACCAATGAATCACCACGAAGTCAAATATTATTCTATTTTTTTAACTTTCAAAAAATAAATATAAAAACATAGCGAATATAGAAAAAATATTGAAAAAAAATATAAAACTCAAAAATAAAATTATGAAATAAAAATTTCAGGTTTTTTTTTTTAAATGACCAAAATGTAGGAAAAAAATACAAAAAAAACTAAACTAAAAAAATTCAATTTTTTTTTTCTAATTTGAGTATAAATGTATGAATATGACATGCTCACTTTCTACCTTTAATTTGATTTATAATAACTAAGATTATTTTGTTATGTCTTCATTATTTCTACAATGAAATCTGATTTGTTACAAGTTTTTTAAAGTTATAGATTATTTTTAAAAACTAATTAATAACATAATCTAATTGAAAAATTAAATTTATATTTATAAACTTAAATGAGTGGAAATTGAGGAAGAAACCAGCATAATATTGCATTAGCTTTATTATTTTCTTTGTGGTCATCACCGTGTTGATGCATTCATATGTTTATTGAGTGCGATTGTATATTAATTGAATTGTGCATGTGTTCAGTATGATTCATTCTCACTTTTGTTCTTCTTACTATTTATTTAATATCAATCTTTTAATATTGATGTATTAATTTGCATGATATGCCTGGAATTATGGGTGTGTTAGGTTATGTATTTTTTGTTAAATATAATATTAGTTTAAATACGATATAATATTAGTACGCCTATGGTATAGTAATAGTTAATAGAGATTATTCCCTAATAGAGTCATTTCTATAGAGTCTTAAGCAAGTAAAACCTACAACTTTTAAAATTCTCTAATAGGGTCAAATTAGTGTAAAAAAACCTTAAATACCCTTAATATTCATATACCTCCTTAATTTATATATTTGAACATTTAATTCGAATTTTAAATTCATAATTAATTGCACCCCATTAATTCCTCAATTTTAGGGCATATTCAAAAAATTCTCTTCCCAAAATCGAATCTTGAAATTTCATTTCAGCAAATCTCTCAATGCAGAAATCAAAATAGGAAGTTTCTATCAATTTTGTTCAATTTTTCATATCATCATCTGTAAATGGATTCTCTGATCTTTTCCCAATTCAAGTTTTTCTTCAACATAAATGGATTTTGAGTTTTTTTTTTTTTTTTATCTTTGATTTTGTGTTTTTAATTTGTATTTTGGAGTTTTGATTTGCAGAACGCCATGGCCGCCGCCCCACTTTGATTCACTTGATTTTGTTACAGATCACCGTCGCCGCCCTAACCTAGCCCTAGTGGCTGCCGCTGTGAAGTCGAAGGAAGCTGATCTGTTCGTGGCCGGACGAGGAAGACGAAACGGCCGCGACTTTAACAAATTTGTTCTCCGTCGCCGTTCTTCTACCTCCTTCTCCGATCTTCTCCGACCGAAGAAATTCTTCATTCTTTCTCTCACGCGGATCGCTGGAGAAGACGAAGCCTCACCGGAACAACTCTTAACATCCCTAATTCATTTTAAGGTTCAGCCTTTCTGGGCGAGAAAGCTTCATGTCTAGTTTTTTTTAGTGAAATGGGGTTATAGAAACAGAGTTGTTGTCTAGTTTTTTTAGTGAGATGGGTTCATTTTCCTGTTTCTGTTTGGTAAGCTTTGCGTGCGTTTAGAGATGAGATTTTTTGTTTTTTGCCGTGTGGTTGTTCCTGTTTTTCTTCTAGAGCGAGAGAGAAGGAGGCGGAGAGAGAAAGGGATTATCACTTTTTATATATAAAAGTCGTCTCACGGATCTCATTCCGTGAGACGGTCTCACCCAAGACTAACCCTTATCTTTTTTTTCAATTAATAAATTTTGAAATATAAATATTGATGGCAAATACTTATGTGTACCAGTTACATACATGTAACTGACTATTTACCCTTTTTTTTTTAATAAATTCACACTCCCATTTATGTGTACAAGTTACATACATGTAAATAAATCCAATTTTATACATTGACTATTAGTTATTTACCTTCTTTTTTATTAATTTCACCTTCAATTTTTTTAAAAGAAAAATACATGTAAAATATTATATTACCATTTTATCAATTACATTAAAATACAACCCATTAAAATTATAATTATATACCGACTATCGAGTCACCAATGAATCACCACGAAGTCAAATATTATTCTATTTTTTTAACTTTCAAAAAATAAATATAAAAACATAGCGAATATAGAAAAAATATTGAAAAAAAATATAAAACTCAAAAATAAAATTATGAAATAAAAATTTCAGGTTTTTTTTTTTAAATGACCAAAATGTAGGAAAAAAAATACAAAAAAAACTAAACTAAAAAAATTCAATTTTTTTTTTCTAATTTGAGTATAAATGTATGAATATGACATGCTCACTTTCTACCTTTAATTTGATTTATAATAACTAAGATTATTTTGTTATGTCTTCATTATTTCTACAATGATATCTGATTTGTTACAAGTTTTTTAAAGTTATAGATTATTTTTAAAAACTAATTAATAACATAATCTAATTGAAAAATTAAATTTATATTTATAAACTTAAATGAGTGGAAATTGAGGAAGAAACCAGCATAATATTGCATTAGCTTTATTATTTTTTTTGTGGTCATCACCGTGTTGATGCATTCATATGTTTATTGAGTGCGATTGTATATTAATTGAATTGTGCATGTGTTCAGTATGATTCATTCTCACTTTTGTTCTTCTTACTATTTATTTAATATCAATCTTTTAATATTGATGTATTAATTTGCATGATATGCCTGGAATTATGGGTGTGTTAGGTTATGTATTTTTTGTTAAATATAATATTAGTTTAAATACGATATAATATTAGTACGCCTATGCTATAGTAATAGTTAATAGAGATTATTCCCTAATAGAGTCATTTCTATAGAGTGTTAAGTAAGTAAAACCTACAACTTTTAAAATTCTCTAATAGGGTCAAATTAGTGTAAAAAAACCTTAAATACCCTTAATATTCATATACCTCCTTAATTTATATATTTGAACATTTAATTCGAATTTTAAATTCATAATTAATTGCATCCCATTAATTCCTCAATTTTAGGGCATATTCAAAAAATTCTCTTCCCAAAATCGAATCTTGAAATTTCATTTCAGCAAATCTCTCAATGCAGAAATCAAAATAGGAAGTTTCTATCAATTTTGTTCAATTTTTCATATCATCATCTGTAAATGGATTCTCTGATCTTTTCCCAATTCAAGTTTTTCTTCAACATAAATGGATTTTGAGTTTTTTTTTTTTTTTATCTTTGATTTTGTGTTTTTAATTTGTATTTTGGAGTTTTGATTTGCAGAACGCCATGGCAGCCGCCCCACTTTGATTCACTTGATTTTGTTACAGATCACCGTCGCCGCCCTAACCTAGCCCTAGTGGCTGCCGCTGTGAAGTCGAAGGAAGCCGATCTGTTCGTGGCCGGACGAGGAAGACGAAACGGCCGCGACTTTAACAAATTTGTTCTCCGTCGCCGTTCTTCTACCTCCTTCTCCGATCTTCTCCGACCGAAGAAATTCTTCATTCTTTCTCTCACGCGGATCGCTGGAGAAGACGAAGCCTCACCGGAACAACTCTTAACATCCCTAATTTATTTTAAGGTTCAGCCTTTCTGGGCGAGAAAGCTTCATGTCTAGTTTTTTTTAGTGAAATGGGGTTATAGAAACAGAGTTGTTGTCTAGTTTTTTTAGTGAGATGGGTTCATTTTCCTGTTTCTATTTGGTAAGCTTTGCGTGCGTTTAGAGATGAGATTTTTTGTTTTTTGCCGTGTGGTTGTTCCTGTTTTTCTTCTAGAGCGAGAGAGAAGGAGGCGGAGAGAGAAAGGGATTACTATGGGGTGAAAATGGGTGTGGGGCGGTGTTGGCGCGGTGGCTAGGAGCGGCGGACGGTGGTGAAGATGAGAAGAGGGCGGAGATTGAGGTTGTGGTTGCCGGAGACGAGGAGGTGATGTCGATTAGGAGTTCTAGAAGGCACGTTTTCGAGGATATCGTTTTAAATGAAGAAGAAGCTAGAGTGAGCATTTGTATACCTCCTAAAAATGCTCTGTTGCTAATGAGGTGTAGATCTGATCCAATGAAGAAACTTGACATTGAAGAAGGAACTGAATCTGTGGATTTTGAAGAAACAGAGGTCAAAGACGAGATTTCAGTTGTTGCCTATGTTTTTTTATTTTGAGTTTTTTAATTAGTTTGATTTTGTTACTGAGTTTTTTAATTTGTTTGATTTTGAATATGTTCGGGATCTATTTTTTCTTTTTGTCGAGATCAATTTTATTTTTTGGTTTCGGAACGATGAAGATGGAAGAAAGATTAAGTGTTGATGACGATGAAGATGGAAGAACATTAGATATGCACATTACCGTATGCATGTATACATGCATATCGTATAGTGCATTTCACATATGCACATATGTAAAATGCATGTACCCCGTTTTCCGTGCATATTAGTATGCATATCCATGTATGAACTTTTTCCTAAGCTTATAAACTCATAATTTTATTATGATCCATTTCTACATACCAAAATTCATTTCACTGTTCATATTAAAATTCATAATCTATTTTCATATATGTATGCATATTCAAATAACCGGGAACTGCACCAACTATGGCACGCTGATTTAGTCTTTTTGTGATTTAATTGTGTTATTAGTCTTGTGTAATTTAATTCTGGATCATAAAATGCAGAATTATTAAGATCATAAAAGTCAGCTAATTAATTCGAATTGCCTTATTTTTAGATATATTTGAATTAAGGAAGGTGATAGATTTTCGCGTTTTTCAAGACTATGCATTTATAAAATTGATTTGATGTTAATCTGTCTAATATTAATTAATTTGAAATTATTTAAATGGGAAAAGGACAACTTTGTCTTCTTAAGTGCCAATTTGACTATATTGGATAAAAATTAAAAACCTATTCCCTATTAGATAAAAGTCTTAGTGAAATGACCTTATTAAGAATTTACCCTAGTTAATACTCCGTATATTGTATAGTACTAGAGATTAATGTGGGTATAAAAATATTAATTAATATATGAACTAATACTATACAATATGTGAATTAATACTATACTATATCTGAACTAGTACCATAAAGTATGTTAACTAATACTATAAAATATGTGAATTAATGGTATACTATATTTGAACTAGTACCATAGAGTATGTTAACTAATACTATACAATATGTGAACTAATATTATACTACTATATTTAAACTAGTATCATAAAATATGTGAACTCAAAACTCGAAAACATTAGAACTTGTACCAATATAAACTAATATTATATTGTATATGAACTAATTAATACGTATAGTATTGCATATTAAGTAATAATATACCATAATACTTATCAACTGTTATCATAACACTTATAAACTAAAAATTATATTCATAAAAAATTAAAATAAAGTGATTAAAAAATGAAAGTTCGAATGAAAAAAATAATTAAACAATGTAAAACGAAGTGAAATTTGTAAGAAATGAAGTAAAATTTTGAAAGGATAAGGTGAAAATTATACACCAATTAATTAAAGTAAAATAGTACCAATAGAATTGATCGAACATTTCCCGGTAAGAGAGATGAGAGTTTTATTTTTTAAAACAAATTATTATTATACTATTTAATACTTAAAAAAATAATTAATACTATTATTTTTAAAATTTTCTTATTATTTGTGGCAAAAAAAGAAAGTACTTGAAAAAAATTATCATTTGAAACACAAATGATAAATAGAAAAAAAAAATTAAAAAATAATATTAAAATGAGAAATTAATATAAATATTAATTAGAGTAAAATAAAATTTTAAAAAATTAATGGAGTATTATTTTTTAATGGTAAAATTAAAAAAAATAATTAATTGAAGTAAAATAAATGCCGCTTTTTTGGAGTTGTCTATCGACGCCTCACCTGATCTTGCTTTGCGATTCCTACCCGCTCCACGGAGAAACGCCCCAGGATGCCTGTGGTGAGTTTATCCCATCGACACCCTTCGGACAGTGCTAGCGATTCCTACCCGCTCCGCGGAGAAACGCCCCAGGTCTATAGTTTCGTTTTTAGTTGCAGTTTGTTATATCTGCTTACGCCTTGTGCGTCCTTTCCCCGTTATGGGGTCTCTGTGGTGGTTGTGGGTCTCATTTTTTGTGGTTGGGCTTCTTGAGATAGACTCGAGAATCCTTGGGCTCTAGTTTTTTGGATCGGGTACTTGGTGAAACTTTACCTATTTTTGACATGAAACACCTTAGTGTGGGGTCGTCTCATTTAAAGATTGAAGACCTGGACATCTGTTAAGGCAAAGGGAAACTCATCTTTTCTCTTCTCACAATGGACGGCGATATTTTGGTGATCCACATTGGTTTGAAGATAAAGATCTCAATTCGTGATTTGTAATTCTATTTAATGATCTTGTAAACCCTCTGAAAAATAATTGGTAAGTGCAAAAAGAATTCAACTATTTAAAAAAAAAAAAAATTATAAAGAATGGTATAAATATGATGAAGTAAAAATTGAAATGGTCAATGCGGGAAACTTCCACTCGGTGGCCCTCTTTGTCCCTGTGGACTTCCGTCTTCTCACTCCAAGAAACTTAATAACCCCACCGTAAAATAAAGGCCATTAAAAAATTTATATATTAAATTGATATAGTAAATGAGTTATGTGTTATTTGTAATAGGTTATTGGATTGAATATAGTAAATGGGTTATGTGTTATTTGTAATGAGTTATTGGATTGGATATAGTAAATGAGTCATGTGTTATTTGTAATGGGTTATTGGATCCAATTACATACATGTAACTGGTACATAAGAGTGCAACTCAATATTGAAACAATTGCGTGTATGACAGACCCATGTAGTGACCAAGGGGGCCAATGGGCCCCCACAATTTTTTTTTTTATATATATATTTCTTTGGTTTCGTGATTATTCGTACACTTTTTTTATTGAAACGTTTCAAGATTTTTTGTACACTTATAATACGTAAATAATCTATAAAATTAATATTTTTACTACATTATTTTATTTTTAAAATTATCACTCATTTTGGGGTCCACATTTTTTCCTACATCTTACTAAATTACATTTAAACCTCACTAAATCACCCAAAATACTCTCCTACATTATTTTATTTTTAAAATTGTCACTTCTTTTGGGTCTACATTCTTCCGTACACCTCACTAGATCACCTTTAAACCACACTAAATCAACCAAAATGCTTCTCATTTATTTGACTTCACACCCCATTAAATTCTTTTTAAATCTCACTCCATCACTCAAAATACTACTCACTTATTTGACCCCACACATCACTAAAAATTTACATTTCTTAAAAAATGAGTTTTTTAAGTTCTACATTTGTCTACATAACAAAAGTCGTTAAATTTAAATTAATAAAATGAGATTTATTGAAAATTTTATAATGAATTCTTATTTGTAAATATAATAGTACAATATTATATTGTATTTATAGTAATGTAAATCGGGGCAATCTAAAATTCCTGTGTCCGCGGTGTATATATTCCGTAAATAAGTAACAAAGATTTTAATTAGTGATCACAAAAGTCCAACTACATGCATGCAATTTATTCTTAAAAAACGCGTACTGTCGAATCTGAAATAATTCCTGTAAAAATAAAATAAAAAATCTGGCATATCATTCATTTTCAACCACTTATTATTGAATGATATAAAATGCATCGATATGTATATATATATATTGAATTTTTTTTTTTTTTGACAAGTATATATTGAAAGTCATAGAAGGCAACACGCCTAAAAAGTTAACCCAAACCTATTTCAAGGAAATTTGAAAGGGTGGACTTTGATCGGTGGTGTAGTTTACGTAGAGATTAGAAATGGGCGGTGAATTTAAGCCAATACTCCACCCCCTTTCTTACTTGAGGACCCATAATTTTTTAGTACGAGTTTTAATGTATAAATTATTTATTATATAGAGAATGTATGAATGAAAAGATTGTTTTATTAACAATGAGAATGAGTATATATAGATTACATAATGGGCTTTTAGGTTAAACTATAAACATGGACTTTAGATTAACTTATGGACCAAGATATACAAGGAAGTAGGGATGAACTTTAGGTTAACTTGTGGGTCAAGATATACAATAGTAAACCCTAATCTCTAATACATAATATCCTTAATACACCCCCTCAAGATGAAGCACCATTGGTAATTTCAATCTTGTTCACAAGTGGTTGAAGACGAGGACGGGATCGGCAGAAGACACAAGATCTACTGTGAGAAGAGGGCGAAGCTCTTGGGCGTATGCAACAACTTGAGGAGAAAAAGAAGATTCGTCTTCTTGGGTTTGGAAGAACGTGGTCTCATTCTTTATGAGTTGTTGTAGAAGAGGGCGAAGCTCTTGGGCGTATGCAACAACTTGAGGAGAAGAGGAAGATTCATCTCACTACAAGAAAACTGCAATTTAGCCGCGAAAAAATTTGTCGCTAATTCTAATATTTTCGTCGCTAACGAGAGTTAGCGATGAAATAATTTTGTCGCAGGATTTGTTGCTATACGCCCGTCGCTAACGTGTTTGCGACAAAAAAATTAAATTTTTCGCAAATGTTTGCGATGAAAATTTGAGTTTCATCGCAAAATATTAGCGACGAAAATTTGAGTTTCATCGCAAAATATTAGCGACGAAAATATGAGTTTCATCACAAAATGTTTGCGAGGAAAATCAAACATTTGTTGCAAACACGTTAGCGACGGGTGTATAGCAACAAATCCCGCGACAAAATTATTTCATCGCTAACTCACATTAGCGACAAAAATATTAGAATTTTTGTCGCTAATATTTGGCTATGGATATTCGATTTACGAATCATTCTCTAAACCCACTTCCGTACTCGACCAACCCGATCCGCACCCACACCCACACCCGACCCACCCCAACCGAACCAACTCAATCGTTCTCTAAACCCACTTCTGCACTCGACCCGCCCCAACCCGCACCAACACTGGACCCGCCCCGCCCCAACCCGTACCTAACCCACACTCACCCCGCCCCTACCGACCCCAACTCAACCCGACCCGCACCCACATACCCCCTCCCCCATTTTATTTAAATAAATATTTTATTTGGTTTTAGTGGGAATTGATCCCGGGTGGATGGGCGCCCATAGCTGGGCGCCTACCACTCGGACAAACAACTCTTTGGTTCAGTTTTTAATATTAATTATACATGTATTCAAGTGTTACTAATTTAGTTATTTTTACTCATTTAATAATTTATTTAACATTTATTAATTGATTAATTTTTAACTTGTAACAACTATATATGTATATATATATGTGTGTGTATATATATATTGTAATTTTTAAAACAATTCCAATTGTAAAAAATCAATGTTACTTTAACAATTTTAAAAAAATAATAAATATTACAGCCAATTTTCATTCTCCTATCTTTATGTCCATCTTCATTTGCATCATCATATTTATAAATATTTTTATAAACATTCATACTGATTTATAAGACATAAATTTTGGAGAATTATTAAACGTTTAATTATATAAATCGATTTTCTTGATGTAATAAGCAGAGTTGATTTAATATTAGCCACGAAATATAATTTTCATTGTTGTTCTTATTATTAACAACAAAATAAAATAATTTGTTAAAAGTGTAGCGATAAAATATTTTAATTTTGTTGCAAATATTAATTCCAAGAAATTAGTCACAAAAAATATATTTCATCGCAAAATAATAGCGACTAAATATAATTTTCATTGTTGTCCTAATTATTAACAACAAAATAAAAGAATTTGTTGCTAGTTTAGCGATGAAATGTTTTTATTTCATCGCAAAAAGTAATTTCAATAAATTAGCCACAAAAAATTATATTTCATCGCAAAATATTAGCGACAAAATATAATTTTCATTTTTGTTCTGATTATTAACAACAAAATGAAGCAATACGTTTCTAGTATAGCGATTAAATATTTTAATTTCATCGCAAAAATTAATTTAATAAATTAGCCACAAAAATTTCTATTTCATCGTAAAATATTAGTGACGAAATATAATTTTCATTGTTGTTCTGATTATTAACAACAAAATGAAGCAATTTGTTGCTAATATAGAAATGAAATATATAAATTTTGTTGCAAAAATTAATTTCAAGAAATTAGCCACAAAAATTTCTATTTCATCGCAAAATATTAGAAAGAAAATATAATTGTCATTGTTGCTCTGATTATTAACAACAAAATGATGCAGTTTGTTGCTAATAAAGTAATGAAATATATAAATTTTGTTGCAAAAATTAATTTCAAGAAATTAGTCACAAAAATTTCTATTTCAACGTAAAATATTAGCCACGAAATATAATTTTCATTGTTTTTCTGATTATTAACAATAAAATGAAGCAATTTGATGTTAATAAAGCGATGAAATATATAAATTTTGTTGCAAAAATTAATTTAAAAAAATTAGCCAAGAAAATTTCTATTTCATTGCAAAATATTAGCAACGAAATATAATTTTCATAGTTTTTCTGATTATTAACAACAAAATGAAGCAAATTGTTGTTAATATAGCGATGAAATATACAAATTTTGTTGTAAAAAATAATTTCAAGAAATTTGCCACGAAAATTTCTATTTCATCGCAAAATATTAGCGACGAAATATAATTTTCATTGTTGTTTTGATTATTAACAACAGAATGAAACAATTTGTTGCTAATATAGCGATGAAATATATATATTTTGTTGCAAATATTAAATCTAACAATTTAGCAACGAAAATTTATATTTTGTTGCTAAATATTGATTTTAGCGATTAAATTTAGATTTGTCGTAAAATTTTTGTCGCTATTCCCCCCATTTCTTGTAGTGTCTTCTTGGGTTTGGAAGAAATTGGTCTAGTTCTTGATGAGTTGTTGCATAAGTGAGTAAATTCTCTTGGGCGTATGCAACAACTTAAGGAGAAGAATTGATAGCAGTATTGCTAACCAAATCTTGGTGTATTTTGGTGATCCCGAGATCAAAAAAGAAAAATAAACGAGGCATAAGCCTTAGTATCGAAGGCAAACAACAAAAGGAGTTGATGTATGGAGGGATGTGTGTGGATTTTTTTTATTTTTTATTTTTTTGTTTAATGAAGAATAGATCAAATAGACCTAATCTTGAAAAGGTGGAAGAAAAAAAAATAGAATCCAGGAGATGGGAAAATATTCCTGAATCTCGGAGATGGAGGTGTGATCGTGAGGATCGAAAAAGAGGCGTTAGCCTGAAGAAGAAAAAAAAATAAGGATCTGTGAGATCGAAAAATATTCCTGAATCTCGGAGATGGGGGTATGATCGTGAGGATCGAAAAAGAGGCGTTGGCCTAAAAAAGAAAAAAAAAATAGGATCTGAGAGATGGAAAAATATTTCTGAATCTCGAAGATCGAGGTGTGATCGTGAGGATCAAAAAAAGGCATTGGCCTGAAAAAAATAGGATCTAGGAGATGTGAAAATATTCCTGCATCTCGGGGATGGAGGTGTGATCGTGAGGATCGAAAAAGAGGCGTTAGCCTGAAGAAGCTCTTGATACCATGTAGAGAATGTATGAATGGAAAGATTGTTTTATTAACAATGAGAATGAGTATATATAGATTACATAATGGGCTTTTAGGTTAAACTATAAACATGGGTTTTAATTAGGTTAACTTGTGGGCCAAGATATACAAGGAAGTAGGGATGGGCTTTAGGTTAACTTGTAGGCCAAGATATACAAGGAAGTAGGGATGGACTTTAGGTTAATTTGTGGGTCATGATATACAACAGTAAATTCTACTCCCTCCGTCTCACAATAACTTTCACACTTTTCTTTTTGGGACGTCCCACAATAACTTTCACACCCTTAAAATGGAAAACCCTTTACAAACTCCACCCTCACAATATCCTCAATTTTACACAAATGCCATTACTTTTTCTACACACATACAAAAAAGTCAACTCATTCTTTACTTTATACATAAAAGTTTACAAAATTACCCCTCAAAACTCCACTCATTACTACACTTTCTTAATATTTGTGCCCATCTACCTATGAAAATTAATATGGGACGGAGGGAGTAATATCTAATACATAATATCCTTAGGGCATGTTTGATAGCATAGACTGGTAATCTAAGATTGGGATGATAACTAAACTTTATAAATTTTAAAGCATAATCTACTCTTAATCTAAATTATCAAACAATTAATAAAAATGATATACAGTTAATCTAGATTTAATCTAAACTATTAAACATGGTCTTAATATATTAGTAGTATGAAAGATAAAAGTGAGGGTAGTAAATTTTTTTAACTTTTTAAATAGTAAAATTAATATTTTTTTAGTGTGAATAAAGTGATACATTTGATGTAGTATTGAAAAGTTTTGAAAGAATAGTTAAAATGATCTTTTACTAGATTTAGAGTTGATCTCCTCAATCCCTTAATTGACATATTTGATCATTTTGGTTGTCTCAATCGAAGTAATACATTTCATAATATTTTAATAGCGGTGTAAAAGCCAACATATCAATTACAAAGAAACGGAGGATCGAAGTGATTTACAACATCAAGCCTTTGTTGATTTGATTATAAAGTTACATAAACATTGAATATTCATGAGTAGCTACCTTTCCATTTTCTCTCAAAATGGTTATGAATTATAAGAGATGCTTGTTTGTTGCCTTTACCATCGTGATTCAGCATGCAGACTTGTTAGCCTTGGCCCAAATTCGATGCCGAAATAGCACTTTTGGTGTTAATCTGAACACCACGCTCTCCTCTCTGTATACAAATATAGATAACAATGGTTTCTACAACGCGTCTAGTGGGCAGGGCATAGATAGAGCCAATGGGATGGTGCTCTGCAAAGGCGATGCTCAACTAAGTGCATGCCGCGAGTGTATACAAACTGCTGCTACTGCTATATTAAACTCATCCTGCCCAATTGAGACGCAGGTGACTCTACGATTCTCAAACAACACCATATATGGAGCCATGGCAAATCGGCCTTGATCAGTTTACGTGTGGAATAATGAGAACGCCACGAGTCCTGAGCAGTTCAAGGAGGACACGAGAACGCTGCTAGATGATCTTAGAAACCAGGCTGCCTCAGGTGGCTCTCTCAGAAAAGTGGCAGCTGGGAATCGAACTGGACCTGATTTTCAAATGATTTTTGCTATGGTTCAGTGCTCCCCGGATTTGTCTCCACAGGATTGCACAAGCTGCTTAATTGGTGCTACTGCAGAAGTACCACTGAATTGTAACGGCAAGATAGGGTGCAGAGTGCTCTGGCCCAGCTGCAATCTTCATTTTGAGAGATCTGCCTTTGTCAATGAAACTAGGCTTCAAGAGTTGGAGCCTGTGCCAGAGAACGTTCCCCCACGCGCACCCTAGCCTTTAATCGATCCACCTTCACAGTCATCACCGGGTAATCATGTTAATAAACGTATGTTTCATGTCATGTGCTTAAATTGATTCTATTGGTATTGGAAAAATAAACAGATAATCTGTGTCATATTTGCATACGATATCTATAAAGCAAGTACAAAGTTTCCTTAAAATTTTGTAGGAAAGGATAATGGTAATAGCACTCGAATTGTCATCGCTATTGTGGTTCCTGTTGTTGTGTGCCTCGTACTAGCAGTGTCCGCTTTCTTCTTCTTGAGAAAGAAAAATAAGCAAAACCCAATACAAGATCCTGAAAGTAACTACTTGATCCATCTTTCTTGAAATGCATGCGTACTTTGTTGAATTGTATGCACATTCAACCTGAATGTGTGGTCTGTTAGTTGAAGCTGCAGTAGACGAGATTGGCGCACCTGAATCTGTGCAATATTCTTTTAGTACAATCAAAGCTGCAACAAATGATTTCTCTGATGATAACAAGTTGGGCCAAGGTGGATTTTGAACTGTTTACAAGGTATATATGTTTGTGGTGTATATATATATATGTAAAAACTTTAAACTAAAAACAAAACGTGCATGTCCTTGTGATTTGATAATATTAGGGGAAACTTCCAAATGATGAAGAAATTGCAGTGAAAAGATTGTCCAGAAATTCAGGACAGGGTGATTTGGAATTTAAGAATGAGGTGCTATTACTGGCCAAGCTTCAACACAGGAATTTGGTCAGACTCATGGGTTTTGCTCTAGAAGGAATGGAGAAGCTTCTCGTATATGAATTTGTTCAGAATGCAAGCCTCGATCACTTTATATTTGGTAACGTTTTCTTTCTTTTATTTACTTTCCATGCCATGTATAGAACAATTTAATGGTAATTAGGTGCATCATGTGTGTTTTGTTTCAAACTGTGATTTGTGATTTAATCTTACATTCACAATTATTTTATTTGTAGATCCTATCAATCATACATATTTGGATTGGGAAAGGCGTTATAAGATCATAGCTGGTACTGCTAAGGGAATTCTTTACTTGCACGAAGATTCTCGATTGAGAATCATCCATCAGGATCTTAAAGCGAGCAATATACTTCTAGATAGGGAGATGAATCCCAAAATTGCCGACTTTGGTATGGCAAGATTATTTGGGCAAGATAAAACACAAGGCAATACCAGCCGAATTGTTTGAACATAGTAAGTACAAATTACAAAATTCTTTTTTTTTTTCTAATTGCAGTAGTGAGATTTAAAGTTACTTTGATTCTATGCATTTGAGTTGTGGAATTTATAGTAACATTTGTATATTTCAGTGGATATATGCCACCTGAATACCTAATGCACGGACAGTTCTCTATTAAGTCGAATGTGTTCAGCTTTGGAGTTCTGGTGCTAGAAATCATAAGTGGACGAAAAAATAGCAGTTTTCGAAGTGGGGAGAATGTGGAGGAGCTCTTGAGTTATGTAAGTACGTAGAATATATATGCATTAAATTCTATATTGTTGAAATTTTGAGATGCCTTGGTGATTGGGAAAACCAAATGCTATTGCAGGTATGGAAAAATTGGCGTGAGGAGACAGTTGAAAATGTGGTGGATCTGCTGTTGAGGTCAAGTTCAGGTTCAATAAAAGAGATGGTGAGAAGTGTCCATATTGGGCTGTTATGTGTCCAAGAAAATGCAGGAGATAGACCAACAATGGCTTCTGTGGTTCTTATGTTGAGCAGTTTCTCAATGAGTCTAATTGTACCCTCTGAGCCTGCATTTTATTTATCCGGTGGCTTTACTTCGGATGTTGATCAGTACAATTCAAGAAATAACCATTCATCCACGCAACAGAATAAATCTCATCATTCATCTCAAAATGAGGCTTCAATCTCTGATTTGTATCCTCGTTGATATCCAATATTTGTTGGTTGAATTTTGGTGTAATATGTCTCCCTCATTTTTTCCTATCGAATGTTCGTGTAATATGTAAATTTTAAACATTTTTCCACTTTTTATGTTTGAAATGGAATGAAGACTAGCCATCCCGATTTCACAGCTGCTTCGTTTGTCCTTTGCAGACTCCCGTCTTTCTCATGCACACAACACGTGACGTGGCCGCAGCTGTGGAATGTGGGTTCAAGCCCATGTGCACAAATAGACTTTTCTGTTTTACTATATATATAAAGACTTCTATGGTTAGAGGTTTTGAGACATAATATTTATCTCTATCCCAATTTGGATCACAAGTTCTTAGACGAGAATTACGTGGATACTGTAGTAGATGATCTCGCATACGAATCACTGTAAGGAATAATAATGTTTTAATTATCCTTTGATTATATTATACAGTCATATCAGAATCTGTGTTGGTGAACAAAATTTTAACTTCCGCTGCTACGAGCATGGTGTTCGTATCTCGAAAATCCAACACCAACAGCCCCTCATCGATGGCATACAATATCGACGCCTTGTGGGTCGTCTTCTTTACCTCACTGTCACCCGTCCGGATATCGTGTTTCCAGTCAGCCAATTGAGTCAGTTTATGAGCCAACCTCGACATACGCATCTTAATGTCGTGCGTCGGGTTCTTCGATATCTCAAACAAACACCGGGTCAGGGTGAAGAAAAATTAAAGAAAGAAGAATCTGCAGAAGCATAGTTCAATAACCGTAATCATCACAGCAACTCAATATGCTACTGTAAGTTTTATATTTCACACACAATCCCAGCAAATGAGCTCCTATTTATACAATAGAATAGAAGTAAAACGACGTCGTGAGAAGACGTAAAGAAAAGATAAAAGCGTAAAGATGAAATACGACTTATAGTGAAGTGAAATTCCAACAGCCCCCCCTCAAGTTGGAGCATGGTACAGATCAAGCATGCCCAACTTGAAAACCAATGTGATGAAAGATCTCCCAATGAGCACCTTAGTGAAAATATCTGCAAGGTTGAGCTTCGACGCAACGAAAACAGGAAGTACAAAACCAGCTTTGTAGAGATCACGAACGAGATGACAATCAATCTCCAAGTGCTTAGTACGTTCATGAAATACAGGATTAGATGTGATATGAATGGCAGCACGGTTGTCACAATGAAGAGGTATGGGTAAAGGAGCATGTAAATGAAAATCAAGGAGAACATTCTTTACCCAACGAAGCTCACAAGCTGTAGAAGCCAGAGCACGATACTCTGCTTCAGCAATGGAAATCATCAAACGCACAGTCACAAGTTTGGTCACTGGTGAAAAACAATCGAAGTAATCCACGCCCTCAACTTGACTAAAACCTTTAGCCACTAATCGTGCTTTATAACGATCTACGCTGCCATCAGGTTTTCTCTTAATTTTATACACCCATTTGCATCCGATCGCCTTCTTTCCGGGTGGTAATGAAACTAAGTCCCACGTATTATTCTCCTCCAACGCCAAGAGTTCTTTATTCATCGCTTCAACCTACTCCCTGGATTGACAAGCCTGGTTGTAATATGTAGGTTCCTTCTCGAGACTGATTTGAGTCATAAAAGTTGCATGATTTACATCAAGAGAGATAACAGAAGTGTGAGGAGGAACCTGTAGAGGATAACGAATTGGTAGCGGTGCTCGAGATACTAAATTGCATATATAATCCTTTTTCCACGAAGGTTTTTGAACAACTCGGGAACTACGCCGAAGTTCAGGCTCCAAGGAAGGAGAATCCAGAAGAGGTGTGGGATGACAATCTGTTGCTCGGTGCACATCACAATCATCAGGATTATTCAACAATGTTTCTGGCACATCTTGGGCAACATGAAAAGGAAATGTATCGGATACAAAATGAACATCCTGTGAGACCAAAAACTCCTTCGTCTCCAAGTCATATAAATGGTATCCTTTCTTTCCAGCAATATAACCCAAGAATACACACTTACGTGATCGAGAATCAAACTTCTGTCGATGATTATGAATGTTAGCTGCAAAAGCTAAACATCCAAAGGGCTTTAGACGAGTATAATCTGGGGGTTGTCCATATAAAATCTCATATGGTGATCTCCAATTTAATACCGAGGTAGGCAACCTATTGATTATAAAGGCCGCAAGAAGCACGGAAAAGGACCAAAAATGAATGGGCATTTGTGCTTGAAACATAGCTGACCGAGCTATTTTCAGCAGATGACGATGCTTCCGTTCAACTACACCATTTTGTTGTGGTGTGTAAACACAACTTGTCTCATGTTTTATGCCTTGTGTAACAAGAAAATCCTGACATTCCTTGGCCAAGAACTCCAATCCATTATCGCTACGTACAACTTGCACTTTCTTTGCATACTGCCGATCAACCATAACAATGAAATTTTGTAATAATCGTGAAACCTCCGACTTATATCTCATAAGAAACACCCATGTGCACCTGCTGTAATCATCCACTACAGTAAGGAAGAAAGGTGTATTTGTGATAGTTTCTTCTTTTAAGGGTCCCCAAACATCAACGTGTATTAATTGAAAACAATCATGTGTGCGTATACAACTTTGTGGAAAAGGCAGCCTATGTTGCTTTGCCTTAAAGTAAATTTCGCAATCTTGTATCTTATTAAAATCCTCATCAGAATACAGATTTTTAACAAAAGACAAATACCTCATAGTGCTAGAGGAGGCATGACCCAAACATTTATGCCAATTAATCAAAGATACAAGGCAAACAGGTTCAACAGAAGAGACCTGTGCATTATTACGTAATACGTAAAGGCTTCCCTTTAGCTCTCCTACTCCAATCACTTTCTCGGTCCGAAGGGCCTGAAATTCACAATAAGAAGTCTGAAACACACATTTCAAATCAGAAGCTCTACATAACTGTGCCACGGAAAGCAGATTGTATTTAACAGATGGCACATACAATACATCCTGCAGTATTATACCATCAGATAAATGAACATCTCATGAACATGTAACCTCCACTGTCTGTCCTTCAGGTAAACAAACCTCCACCTTTCTACTCATTAAACTTAGATTTCTGATCAGGTTTGAATTATTACACATGTGCTTACTAGCACCATTGTCAATAATCCAAAAATCTTTAAGTTCATCGCCAAAAGTACTTAAAGCAAACTGTGTTGGTGAAATAAATTAATTACCTGCAAAACTTACAAACTGTGCAAAGTCTGTGTGCACATCTGCCTTTTCCTTCTCTTTCATATACTTTGTCACCTCTTGCAGTGATTCGGGTGGAATTTACACGTTTTAGAGGCACATGTGAAGCATATTTTGATGTGGATTCCATTGATTTATGCATGGAATATGATTATGTAAGCCGAAATGAGAGAAAGGTTGTGTTTTGTCGATTTTGTAGGAAATACGATGGAATTTGGAGCAAAACACCAACTATACTTCTCTGGATCAAGAATAGGAGTGCACGCTTGGATTCGTCTCGAAAAACGGAGTGGATTAGCCAAAAGAATCGAGTCAATCCGACACCCAAGGCGAAAGATATGCACGAAACGAGAAAGGACCGAAATCGACCGAACAAGGCACGGCCGAGCACCTTGCTCGAGTGATTGCATATCGAAACTGAGGCATTTTGGGCTAAGAGAAAGGCCACGGCCGAGCAAGGGCCACGTTCGAGCTGTCTGAGCTCCTCAACCCCAGCGCACGGCCGAGCACCCCTCTCGAAGAAGGCCACCTCGAAACCAATGCATTTCGGCCATCACACGCCTCGAGCATCTCGCCCGAGCACCTGGCCTCCCCTGCATCCGTGCACCTCAGCCGAGCACTTCCGTTCGCCCATCCTCCGAGCACGGCCGAGCTGCCTGCTCGGCCAAGCACCTGTCCAACCATGCATCTATTTTGCACGGCCGTGCTCTGCCCATTTTCGGTGCCTTTTCACCAATTTGGCCATTTTTTAGGGACCAACTTGCAAATTTTCCATCCAAACCCTACCCAAACACTATATAAACCCTCTTTCTTGAAATCCAAGAGATTCTCCCCCAATTCCTCAAATTCCACACATAGTAGCACACAATTGAAGGTGATTTGGTCATATCTCTCTCATTTCTCCATCAATTCAAGCAAGAGAGGATGCAATAGCTTGGAAATTCCATTCTCTACCACATTCTAGACTAATCTTTCTTGTTCTCTTTCTTTTTATTTAGTTATTTCATTTGGAATTTGTAATTGGATCATGCTAGTTATTGGCTAAATATTTGTGGTTCTAAGGCATTGTAAATATTTAGATTGAAGTTTATGAACTAATTTCTTGTTTTAATTGGTGTTTGTCTCTTATTTGTGTGCTTAATTATTATTTGAAAGCATATTGTTATTGGCCATGATGATTTGCTTAATTCAATGTTAATTGGGGTAAGATCGAGAGATTTATTCCATTAATCGTATGCAAGCATGCAACCCGGTATTATTATGAGCTCGAGAGAGGATTAATTATCGGAGAGGGAATTTAATGATCTTTGGGGCTAGTTTAGGTGGTGTGAAGTTTGTAAGGTAGAGATACAAACTTATGTCGCATGCTCCTTTGGATTAGTTAGATCGAGAGATTGATTAATTCTTCTTATGTGATCAACCCTATATGAAGACAACCTTAATGGCCATTTGAACAAGTTACAATTCATAAACGGATGTCTAAATGTTGTAATTGCCTTGGAACCCACCTTCTCTCTTTGAATTTTCATTCGTTTTTCTTTCGTTTCTTGATTTGCATGTTAGTTGATCGATTCCCCATTACTCTTTATTACTTATTTGTGACAACTTGATAGGTTATCTTAGGGTAATTCACTTTCACTTAATCGGTCGCGTTTAAATAGAATTCCGTTAACAAAATACACTTTTACGATATACCTCCTTGTGGGATCGACCTCGTGCTTATCACGCTACGATAGACACCGTATACTTGCGGTTGTTTATTCTAGTGTTGTATAACACGTGAATCAAGTTTATGGAACCACTGCCGGGGAGGTTTTATAGCTCTAGAGTGTAGGTTAATAGAGTTTTAGTTTAAACATTTTACTTGCTTTCTTTATTTGCAAAAATCCAAAAATATTTGTGTTTGTTACTTTGAGCTTATTTGCAATTCTCACTTTCATTTGATCTTTTGATAGATATGGTTTATGATCACACGATCTAGGAGGAATCAACAAGAAGTGTTACCCTTAGATCCGGAGATCGAAGCCAATTATCGAAGAAGGAACGCCGAAAGGAGAAGAATCGAGTTGGAAAGAATGAATCAAAGGGAAAATCCAATTATGGAAGAAGTTGAGGAAGAAATTGAGAATCAAGGGCCTAATGTAGAGGAAGAAGAGAGGGTACCAAGAGTGAATGAGGAACATGGACCTCAAAGAGTTTTGAGGGATCACTTTCGTCCCATTCCAAGGCCATACGAAGGAGCGGGTAGGGAACCCGTAGACGCTCATAACTTTGAGCTCAAACCGACATTAATCATGATGGTCCAAAACAACCAATTCGGAGGGTTGTCGAAGGAGGATCCTAACCTCCATTTATCTCAATTCTTAGAGATAAGTGGAACGGTTAAGATCAACCGTGTCCCTCAAGATTACATTCGTCTCCAATTGTTCCCATTATCCCTCTGTGATCGTGCAAAACAATGGTACATGTCTAAGGAAGTACTTCCCTCCAAGCAAGACCATCAAGATACGAGGGGAGATTTCTTCATTTATGCAAGATGATGATGAGTCATTAGCCGAGGCTTGGGAGCGCTTTAAGGATTTGATAAGAAGTTGCCCTCAACATGATGATGATATGTTACTTCTACAACGGGATGGACCACCGTACGAGAGGGATGGTGGATGCCTCAGCCGGAGGAGGTTCTTTGTTAGGAAAGACGACGGAGGAGGGATATGTTCTCTTAGAGGAGATGGCAAAGAACGGGAACCAATGGCCATCCGAGAGAAGGCAAACCCGGAAAGTTGCTTCCACTAGAGAGTCGGAGGATTTTGCTACTCTATCCAACAAGATGGATAAATTGACTTCAATGATGGCGGCCAAGTCATTAGTGGGACCAAGTGACGATCAATATGAAGAGGCCCACTATATGAATAATCAAAGGGACCGACATTTTCGAGAAAGAGGTTGGAATGAGAGGCAAAACCCTCCCAATCCGAATCAATACCACCCCGGGTTGAGGCAACATGAGAACTTTTCCTATGCAAATACAAGGAATGCCATCATCCCACCTCCAAATTTCAATGTGAGAGGTGGAAGAATTGTGGAGTCTTCATCAAAACCGTCATTGGAATACATGTTCGGTGCTTTCATGGGTGAAACAAAGAGCTACATGGCCAAGACTTGGCAAAGGCTTGATGAATAAGGGGAAATGATCAAGAATGTGGCAAACAACATGAAAGCCATGGAGAAGCAAATGAGCCAACTCTCTAATGTCGTTGGAAGTCAACACACTCCGGGGCAATTTTCTTCAAACACGGAGCTCAACCCCAAGGAGCATTGCAAGGCTATAAAGCTAAGAAGTGGGACAAGCTATGAGGGGCCAAAGATGCCACAAGAGGAGGAAATGGTAATGGCACCCGAGGGTGTTGACAAAGAAGAAGGACAAGAGAAATAAAGGCAAGAAGAGATAGTGAGGGAAGAAGAGAAAGAATATGAGAAAAAGAGTGAGGAGGCAATCCCTCCTCAAGACAAAGGCAAGAATGTGGTAACTCTCCCATACCCTCAAAGGTTGAAGAAGAAGGGCTTGGACAACAAATTTGCCAAGTTTGTGGAAATGTTCAAGAAGATCCACATCAATATCCTCTTTGCCGAGGCTTTAGAGCAAATGCCCCATTATTCCAAATTCTTGAAGGAAATCATGTCAAACAAGAGGAAGATGGTGGAGTTTGAAATGGTACACTTGACCGAGGAGTGTAGCTCTATAATCCAGGCCAAGCTACCTCAAAAGCTTAGAGATCCCGGATCCTTCACCTTGCCATGTGTCATTGGAGATGGAGGTACATTTAGAGCTTTGTGTGATTTGGGAGCAAGCATTAATCTTATGCCTTTGTCTATATTCAAATCTCTTGATTTGGGGAAGCTTACACCAACCACAATGAGCCTTCAATTGGCGGATCGATCCATGACATACCCTTTGGGTATAGTAGAAGATGTGTTGGTTAAAGTCGATAAATTCATTTTCCCGGTAGACTTTATGGTATTGGATATGGAGGAGGATAAGTATATTCCACTAATCTTGGGAAGACCATTCTTAGCAACCGGTGTGGGGCCATTATAAATGTGAGGAAAGGAGAGTTAGAGCTTCAAGTGAACAATGAAAAAGTCTTGTTCAACATCTGCAAAGCTATCAAGTTTAGAGATGATAAGGATGAGGTCTTTGAGTGCAACATGATCAATAGTGTGCAATTTTGTGTGGATATGCACATGGAGAAGAGCAACTCAAAAGATCCACTTGACTTTTGCATAAGAAACTCTCTTACTTCACTCTCTTCTATTCCTTTTGATTTTAATTTTGATGAGCTTAATGATATAGAATTGTTTGAATACATGTCTTCTCTTGATGTTTTGAAGGAGCTTCCAATCAAGAAGGAGGAGAAATTCATGGAGATACGACAAGACGCTAAGTTTGGGGGGGTTTACTTGAAGAGTGTCAAAGATTTCATAACAAAAATCTTGACACTTGGCCCTCATGTTATTCGTTGGAAGCACCAAAGGATGAAGCTAAGGAGGAACCAAAAGCTCACGAGAAAGGGAGGAAGCTCGACTTGAAACCACTTCCGGATCACTTGAGATATGCTTATCTTGAACAAGGTGACCTCTTTCCGGTTATTGTTTCTTCACATTTGCATGAGCTTGAATTAGAAAAATTGCTTAGGGTGCTTAGAACTTATAAATCGGCTATTGGTTGGGATATTTCAGATTTGAAGGGTATACCGGCTCATATTTGCATGCATAAAATTAGACTAGATGAGTCTATTAAGCCTAAAGCCCAAGGTCAAAGAAGATTGAATCCCATTATGCAAGAAGTAGTAAGAAAAGAGGTGTTGAAGTGGTTAGATAATGACATAATTTTTCCCATAAGTGATAGTGAGTGGGTGAGTCCAACACAAGTGGTACCTAAGAAGTGGGGCATGACCATTGTTACAACCGACACCTTAGAGGTAATTTCTTCTAGGACCACTGTGGGATGGAGAGTATGCATTGATTATCGTGTGTTGAATAATGCCACTAGGAAAGATCATTTTCCTTTGCCTTTTATTGATCAAATGTTGGATAGGATGGCGGGATACGAGTATTATTGCTTTCTCGATGGTTACTCAGGATACAATCAAATTTTGATTGATCTTAAGGACCAAGAGAAATCAACTTTTACTTGCCCTTATGGTACTTTTGCTTTTAGGAGAATGCCATTTGGATTGTGCAATGCCCCCGCCACCTTCCAACGATGTATGATGGCTATTTTTCATGGCATGATTGAAAACATAATGGAGGTGTTTATGGATGATTTTTCCGTATTTGGTGATTGTTTTGATACATGTCTACATAACCTCTCTTGTGTTTTGCAAAGATGCATAGATACTAACTTGGTGCTCAATTGGGAGAAATGCCACTTCATGGTGAAGGAAGGAATTGTGCTTGGGCACAAGGTGTCGGCTAAGGGAGTTGAGGTTGATAGAGCAAAGATTGTGGCAATTGAGAAGCTACCTCCACCAACCAATGAGAAGGCGGTTAGAAGTTTCCTTGGGCATGCCGGTTTTTATAGAAGATTCATCAAGGATTTTTCAAAGATAGCCAAGCCCATGTGTTCATTGTTGGAGAAAGGTGCCATTTTCATCTTTAGTGAGGAGTGTATGAAGTCATATGAGATATTGAAGGAGGCCTTGATCAAAGCTCCCGTGTTGGTGATACCCGATTGGAGTCAACCGTTTGAGATCATGTGTGATGCTAGTGATTATGCCATTGGAGTAGCTTTGGGCCAAAAGAGAGACAAGCTCTTTCGTGTGATCTACTATGCAAGCAAAACCTTGAATCCGGCTCAAAAGAATTACACCACAACGGAGAAGGAGATGCTAGCCGTGATC
Source organism: Galeopsis tetrahit (assembly GCA_963675135.1). NCBI lineage: Eukaryota > Viridiplantae > Streptophyta > Magnoliopsida > Lamiales > Lamiaceae > Galeopsis > Galeopsis tetrahit. Next base: position 85,079,163 of record OY776120.1, read on the forward strand.
TATAGCTTTGACAAGTTTAGAGCATATTTGGTGGGAGCTAAGACCATAGTGTACACGGATCACACGACTCTTAAGTACTTGATTGAGAAGAAAGAGGCTAAACTGAGATTGATACGATGGGTGCTCATTTTACAAGAGTTTGATGTGGAGATTAGAGATAGAAAAGGGTGTGAGAATGTGGTGGCGGATCATCTCTCATGGCTTGAGAATGTGGAGGAAAAAGATGTCCAAGTCCCTATCAAGGAGTGGTTCCCCGATGAGCAAATCCTTGCCATCAAAGAAGCATGTCCATGGTTTGCCGACTTTGTGAACTACATAGCCACCGGAACACATCCACCAAATCTCTCCTTCCATCAAAAGAAGAAGTTTTACCATGATGTCAAGTTCTATGTTTGGGAGGACCCATTCCTTTATAGATTGTGTTCGGATATGATCATGAGGAGGTGCCTAGCGGAAAATGAGTGGGAAAGAGTGATTGAAGAGTGCCATTCATCCCCTTATGGAGGGCACTTTGGAGCAAATCAGACGGCTCATAAAGTTCTTCAAAGTGGTTTTTATTGGCCATCCATCTTTAGAGATTGTGAGGTCTTTGTGAAGAAGTGTGACAAGTGTCAAAGGATGGGAAATATCTCAAAAAGGCATGAGATGCCTTTGAAGAATGTGATTGAGGTGGAGCTCTTTGATGTGTGGGGAATAGATTTTATGTGCCCATTCCCAACTTCTCATGGATTTTCCTACATCCTTTTGGCCATTGACTATGTTTCAAGATGGATTGAGGCCATTCCAACCACTACAAATGATGCCAAAGTGGTCCTTAACTTTTTGAGGAAAAACATTTTCACTCGTTTTGGCACTCCAAGAGCACTAGTGAGTGATGGTGGTTCACACTTTTGCAACCGATGGCTAGATCAACTATTGGCAAAGTATGGAGTGAAGCATAGGGTGACCACACCTTATCACCCTCAAGCTAATGGACAAACGGAGCTTGCTAATCGAGAATTGAAGTAAATTTTGTAGAAGACGGTTGGGATAAAGAGGAAGGATTGGGCCATCAAGTTGGATGATGCTCTTTGGGCATATCAAACCGCCTACAAGACACCTTTGGGCACATCTCCTTACCAACTTGTGTATGGTAAGTCTTGTCATCTACCCGTGGAAGTGGAGTTGAGAGCTCGTTGGGCCATTAAAGAATTGAATCTTGATCTTAAAGCATCCAGAGAAAGAAGAAAGATGATGCTAAATGAGCTTGATGAGTTTAGGAATGTGGCTTTTGAGAATTCCAAGATTCTTAAAGAAAGGGCCAAGAAGTTTCATGACAAGATGATTGAAAAGAGGGAGTTCCAAGTGGGAGAACGAGTTCTATTGTTCAACTCAAGGTTGAGGCTATTTCCGGGCAAGTTGAAGTCAAAGTGGTCGGGGACTTTTGTAATTAAGAATGTGACGCCCATGGGAAATGTGGAGCTTGTTGATAAAGATGGAACAACCTTTGTGGTGAATGGTCAAAGAGTGAAGCACTACTTTGGAAATGAGCAACTTCAAAGGGCGGAGTCGCTTCGCTTGGATGAGGCTTGAAAGTAGAAGAAACCGTCCGGCATAGGACGTTAAAAATAGCGCTTCTTGGGAGGCAACCCAAGGTTTTATTGCTTTCATTTTTTTTTATTGCTTTAGTAGTTTTGATAGCTTGGTTTATTTTGTAGGTATGGATGAAGAGCACTAATGACATCATATCTTGGAGAATGAAGAAGGAAGCAAAACTAACTTTGGAGAGGGGAAGCAAGTGTTGCAATGGTGATCTTTGAAGAAGCATTGGATGTGCAAGGAGGGAGGTAACAACTTGTAGCCCCAAACTTAGAATTTATACATAGTAAAATTCTAAGTTTGGGGGAGTTATTTTTCTTTTATTTTTCTACTAGTTGTTACCCTTGCACCGGTTCGTCATTCTACTTGTGTCACATTTTGCACCAGCGCACATTTGGCTTTCACATGATTATATTGTTTAAGTTGGTTTTGATCACATGTTGGGTAGTGGATTTTTGGTGAAATGTGAGCATGAATAATCATTGGAATCCATTGTTGAGTAGTTGTGGTGATGTCTATTTGCTTTGAATGTATGCATGATTGGTGTTGGAATATAGTATCATGTTGTGTTCATATTTGTGATCTTTGATAGCATGGATGCATGATGTGTTGTTGTTTGGGAACATTTGATGAATGTGAGAGTTTTATTGAATAAACCGGTGAGAATTGAGCCATAAATCGAACATGTAATCCGGTTTAGTTCATTTGAGAGTGGACTAGGTTATTGCTAGTGATCCTAGAACTTGCCTAAGTTCTTGTTTGAAAGCATGATTGTGTGAGATGATGTGATATGATATAGGCCATCTTGTTCTAAAAGAGTCATTTAGCCAAAATTTCCCAAAACCGAAGTAATCTTCCGTAGTTAGCCCCTTGAGCTTAATTCCTAATTTTCTTGGCAAACTACAATGTTAACCACTTAGCCTTTTTGAGCCTTTGATACCTACATCTAGTGGGGGATAAAAGACAAAGTGGAAAAACATGTGCTTGAATGAATATCTTTGGTGAAAAGAGAAATTGGAAAAGTTGAAAGAAAAAGAGAAAGATGAAAAGAAAATCAAGGGAAAAGAAAAGAGGGACAAAGAGGGAAAATCAAGGGAATAGAAAAAGAGAAAGATAAAAATGGTTCAAAAGATGAGGTGATGAATGCTTGAAAAAGAAAAGAAAATGAAAAGTGAGGATGGAGTTTGTAAAATTTGAAAGTGAAAGCACAAATTGTAAAACAACAAGCTTTGTCCTCCACTAGAAGAGTCACAATTCCCAAATTCATCCTACCTTGTCCAAAGAGCCAATGTTTTGAATTACATTAAATACCCATCCCTTTTCCCCTCCCCATGACTCGAACCCAGGATCTAAAGCCTAGGTAGTGGTGCTCTAACCATCCTTGATAAAGTCCTATTGATCACATTGTTGAGCATTTGAATGTTGTAGAAAGTAGAAGTTGGGCAAGCATATGGTGATTGCATAGAATAACTTGGTTGATGAGTGCATTAATATCCTCAATTTGTTTGTGTGTTTGAGAGAAACACTTTGTCATGTGAGTTGAATACTTGAGCATTTGGATTATGTTTCCCATTCACAATGTGTTGTGTGTTTGTGCATTCTTTGATCCATGAGTGTGAAGTGCAACAATGAGCCTATGACCTTCATTGAGAAATGCACTTTGAGAAAGAGATATAATTACATCTTACTTTGCATGTGTGATTTACATTGAATATTCCATTGTGATCATTCCACCCTCATTGCTTTAAGTGCTTAGTTGTTTGAGGACAAACAACATTTTAAGTTTGGGGAGGGTTTGATTCGGGTGGAATTTACACGTTTTAGAGGCACATGTGAAGCATATTTTGATGTGGATTCCATTGATTTATGCATGGAATATGATTATGTAAGCCGAAATGAGAGAAAGGTTGTGTTTTGTCGATTTTGTAGGAATACGATGGAATTTGGAGCAAAACACCAACCATACTTCACTGGATCAAGAAGAGGAGTGCACGCTTGGATTCGTCTCGAAAAACGGAGTGGATTAGCCAAAAGAATCGAGTCAATCCGACACCCGAGGCGAAAGATATGCACGAAACGAGAAAGGGTCAAAATCGACCGAACAAGGCACGGCCGAGCACCTTGCTCGAGTGATTGCACATCGAAACTGAGGCATTTTGGGCTAAGAGAAAGGCCACGGCCGAGCTGTCCGAGCTCGTCAACCCCAGCGCACGGCCGAGCACCCCTCTCGAAGAAGGCCACCTCGAAACCGATGCATTTCGGCCATCACACGCCTCGAGCATCTCGGCCGAGCACACGCCAGGGCCGAGCACCTGGCCTCCCCTGCATCCGTGCACCTCGATCGAGCACCAATCTCGGCCGAGCACTTCCGTTCGCCCATCCGCCGAGCACGGCCGAGCTGCCTGCTCGGCCGAGCACCTGTCCAACCATGCATCTATTTTGCACGGCCGTGCTCCGTGCACGACCGTGCTCTGCCATTTTCGGTGCCTTTTCACCAATTTGGCCATTTTTTAGGGACCAACTTGCAAATTGTCCATCCAAACCCTACCCAAACACTATATAAACCCTCTTTCTTGAAATCCAAGAGATTCTCCCCCAATTCCTCAAATTCCACACATAGTAGCACACAATTGAAGGTGATTTGGTCATATCTCTCTCATTTCTCCATCAATTCAAGCAAGAGAGGATGCAATAGCTTGGAAATTACATTCCCTACCACATTCTAGACTAAGCTTTCTTGTTCTCTTTCTTTTTATTTAGTTATTTCATTTGAAATTTGTAATTGGATCATGCTAGTTATTGGCTAAACATTTGTGGTTCTAAGGCATTGTAAATATTTAGATTGAAGTTTATGAACTAATTTATTGCTTTAATTGGTGTTTGTCTCTTATTTGTGTGCTTAATTATTATTTGAAAGCATGTTGTTATTGGCCATGATGATTTGCTTAATTCAATGTTAATTGGGGTAAGATCGAGAGATTTATTCCATTAATCGTATGCAAGCATGCAACCCGGTATTATTATGAGCTCGAGAGAGGATTAATTATCGGAGAGGGAATTTAATGATCTTTGGGGTTAGTTTAGGTGGTGTGACGTTTGTAAGGTAGAGATACGAACTTATGTCGCATGCTCCTTTGGATTAGTTAGATCGAGAGATTGATTAATTCTTCTTATGTGATCAACCCTATATGAAGACAACCTTAATGGCCATTTGAACAAGTTACAATTCATAAATGGATGTCTAAATGTTGCAATTGCCTTGGAACCCACCTTCTCTCTTTGAATTTTCATTCGTTTCCACCTTCTCTCTTTGAATTTTCATTCGTTTTACTTTAGTTTCTTGATTTGCATGTTAGTTGATCGATTCCCCATTACTCTTTATTACTTATTTGTGACAACTTGATAGGTAATCTTAGGGTAATTCACTTTCACTTAATTGATCGCGTTTAAATAGAATTCCGTTAACAAAATACACTTTTACGCTATACCTCCTTATGGGATCGACCTCGTGCTTATCACGCTACGATAGACACCGTATACTTGCGGTTGTTTATTCTAGTGTTGTATAACACGTGAATCGTGTAGTTGGTGTAGTATAGCTGAAAGGTCGAATGATGCATTGACTTTCTTCTGATTCGTCTCACCATCGTATTCTGCAACGTTAGCATAGCTTCTAGGTTTGTCCTTAAGCTCCTTATACCAATCTGGTACGCCGTGAAGCTTGAAACATGTAGATGCTTCATGCCCTGTTCCATTGCAATGATCACAATGTAACTTAGCCCTTTCCTCCTTAGCCAACCTGCCTCCTCTACCCTTAGTCACATTCCATCCAGAAGATGTAGCTGACTTTCCACTTCCTTTATTGAACACCTTAGCTGCCATAGATACTGTATCAGTCCTCTCATTAACACTCACGCTAACGGATCTCTGCCTTTCTGCGGTTAATAACATCGAGAATACCTTGTCCACTAAAGGACAAGGATCCATGAGCATAATTTGGTTCGTGATGTGGTCATAGCTCTCATTAAGCCCCATAAGAAACTGAGTTACTCGATCATCAATTCGTTCCTTCGCCACAAGTTTCCCGATCTCACAATCGCACGAAAGCATAGGTGCAACACAAGCCAATTCATCCCATAGCTTCGTGAGTTTGTTGAAATATTCAACAATAGAACTGTTCCCCTGTTTTAGGTTACATATTTCTCTCTTAATCTTGTGTTTCAACGGTCCATTGTTTTCACCATACCTACTGCAAATAGCCTCCCATAGTTTTTGTGCCGAATCAATATAAACGAAGGTTTCTCTTAACTCTTTAGACAGAGAATTTAAAATCCACGATGTAACAGTAGAGTTCACCTTTTTCCACAAAACATAAGATTCATCATGCAAATCAGGCATAGCAATACTACCATCCATAAATTGAACCTTATTTTTTGCACTCAGAGCAAGGATCATAGAAGATTTCCACGGTAAGAAGTTACCTCCACCTGTTAAAGGATACGGCACCAGAATCAAACCAGGATGATCCGCGCCGTGTAAGTAATACGGATCACGTTCGTTCACCGTCGCACCTGAATCAAAAGTAGATCCACCGCCAGATCTAGAATCGGAGCCAGCATTCACCACCAGCGCCGGCCATGGATTATTTCTGCGCTTCGGCATTATCAATCGATCGAGAAATTAGCTCTAATGGATCTTACCTGCTCTAGATACCATGAAGAAAAATTAAAGAAAGAAGAATCTGCAGAAGCATAGTTCAATAACCGTAATCATCACAGCAACTCAATATGCTACTGTAAGTTTTATATTTCACACACAATCCCAACAAATGAGCTCTTATTTATACAATAGAATAGAAGTAAAACGACGCCGTGAGAAGACGTAAAGAAAAGATAAAAGCGTAAAGATGAAATACGACTTATAGTGAAGTGAAATTCCAACACAGGGCATTTTCCTCTCATCTAAGGGCAGTTTTGAGCTTCAAGGCTACTGCGATTCTGACTGGGCGGGGTGCCCATTCACTCGAAGATCATCAACGGGTTACTTTGTTACACTGGGAGGTGACCCAGTTTCATGGAGGACCAAAAAGCAGTCTGTGGTTTCGCGTTCGTTGGCTGAGGCGGAGTACAGATCAATGGCCATGACTGTTTGCGAGTTAATTTGGCTCCGATGGCTTCTTCGCGATTTTGGCATTACACAAACTGGCCCCACGAAATTGTTTTGTGATAACCAAGCTGCTCGGCATATCCCTTCTTTCACGAACGAACCAAACATGTTGAAATTGATTGTTATTTCGTTAGTGAACGTGTTGCTCGAGGAGAAATAGAGCCTTGCAAGGTTTCCACTGTGGTTCAAGTCGCGAATATTTTCACGAAAGCTCTTGGGGGCGATCGTTTCCGTTTTCTTCGTGGCAAGTTGGACATTCGCGATCATCACACTCCAACTTGAGGGGGAGTATTGAGGTGTATTTAGTCCTTTCATGTTAATTAATTCATTCGGTTACATTACCTGAAGTCCACAGTTATATTGTAGTGTGGTTAAGCCCATCTGTTAGGGCTCTCTTTACCGTATGTGTATATATACTTCATCTATGCTCATAATAAGACACAACACATATTATGATGCGTATATGTTGATTTACATGGTAATCAATATGTTTTGACTTTTGACTGCAGATTCTATATGTGCACATTTCCTCAACTGTATATATCTGCATGCATTTTCTGGAGATGGAACTAAATATACTAACGTTTGCGTTCTGGACTTCTGTAATTAACAATCTTGATATATATAAGTAGTTGTTTAATCCAACAAAGATTATTTAACTGAATTTATAATTTGTGCTTATATAAACAACCGCTTAATTATATATAAATGGATTAATAGAGTGTTCTATATAAGGTTCAAACAGTTTTTATGGGTCAGTTCATACCGAGCGCAAAACTTTAACTTTAAATGGGACCTCCGTAAGTGGACGGTGGGATTGGCCCCCCGAGATTGGTCGGTCCTTGGATCGAATATCCGAGACTTAAAAAAAATAAAAAAAAATAGAGTGTTTTTATACATCTTCATTTAATAAATTTTGAATTGTAAATATGATTTGAATTAGTTCACAAAAAAAAAAAAAAAAGAATTAGTTCTCAAAAGTCCAACCAACTGATTACAACATGCATGCAAACTTATTCTTTAAAAAACGCGTAGTACTAGTATCGAATCTGAAAAAAAAAAACCTTTTGTCATATGATACATTTTCAACCACTTATTATTGAATGTTATTAAAAAAAATCTTGAAAGTTATGAAACACGCCCAAAAAGTTAACCCCAACCTATTTCAAGGAAATTTAAAAGGGTGGACTTTGATCGTTAAGTGTCAAACAATATTTCACATCGAAAAAGATATTGAAAATCATGAGATTATAAAAGGGTGGACTAAGATCTCCATTGGTACGACCGTGAAAAACTCAAAAAGTCAAGTCGTGAGGGTTTAGCTAGCTCAAAGCGGACAATATCATACCAAATGAAATAATACGGAGGGTCCAAGTCCAGCATGGGAACCCAACAAATTGGTGTAGTTTATACTCCCAATCCCAACTTTCCATGTACTTTGATCAATTTTGTCATTTTAATCGTCAGATACATTTTCTAAAATGTAACATTACACTATCTTTTTACTTCTTTTTTTTCATGTTTCCATCACTTTATTTTTCTAATCACTTTTCATCAAATACTTTTTTTAAGCAGCAAAAAGGTAATTTATTAACGAGTATCATTAATGAGTCAGGAGTACAATTATAAAGTGACATCGAGGCTACAATTACGGAGAGACTTGGAGAGTATATTAGTTTATAACATCATGCCTTTGTTGATTTGATTATAAAGTTATAAACATTGTCTGAAAATGGTTATGAATTATAAGGGATTCTTGTTTGTTGCCTTCACCATCTTCATTCAGTTTCAGGTGGCAGACTTGTTAGCCTTGGCCCAACTTCGATGCCGAAATAGCACATTTGGTGCTAATCTGAACACCACACTCTCCTCTCTGTATACAAATGTAGATAACAATGGTTTCTACAAGGTGTCTACAGGGCAGGGCATAGATAGAGTCAATGGGATGGTGTTCTGCCGCGGGGATGCTCAACTCAGTGCATGTCGCCGGTGTATACAAACTGCTGCTGCTGCTATATTAAACTCATCATGCCCCATTGAGAGGCAGGCGGCTCGTTATGAAAACTTAGGCACCTGCACACTACGATACTCAAACAACACCATATATGGAGCCGTGGAAAGTCGGCCGTCGCTTTACTGGTGGATTTTGGGGAATGCCACGAGTCCTGAGCAGTTTAATGAGGACACGAGAACGCTGCTAATTGATCTTATGTACAAGGCTGCCACAGGTGGCTCTCTCAGAAAAGTGGCAGCTGGGAATCGAACTGGGCCTGATAATCAAAAGATTTTTGCTATGGTTCAGTGTTCCCCGGATTTGACTCCACAGGATTGCACTACCTGCTTAATTGGTGCTACTGCAGAAATACCAGTAAATTGTAACGGTAAGATAGGGTGCAGAGTCCTCTGGCCCAGCTGCAATCTTCATTACCAGATATCTCCCTTTGTCAATGAAACTAGGCTTCAAGAGTACTTAGAGCCTACTCATGTGCCCCCACCCCAACCCCTGCCTTCAATCCATCCACCTTCACTGTCATCACCGGGTAATCATCTTTAATTTGATTCTGTTGGTATTGGAAAAATAAACTGATAATCTGTGTCATATTTGCATACGATATCTAAAAATTAAGCAAGTACCAAGTTTCCTTACATTTTTGCAGGAAAGGAAGATGGTAATGACACTCGATTTGTCATCGCTATTGTGGTTCTTGTTGTTGTGTGCCTCGTACTAGCTGTTTCTGTCATCTTCTTCTTGAAAAAGAAAAAGGAGCAAAACCCATTACAAAGTAAGTTTTTGATACATCTTTCTTGACATGCATGCCTACTTTGTTGAATTGTATGAAAATTCAACCTGAATGTTGTCTGGTAGTTGAAGCTGTAGACGAGATTGGCGCACCTGAATCTGTGCAATATTCGTTTAGTACAATCAAAGCTGCAACAAATGATTTCTCTGATGATAACAAGTTAGGCCAAGGTGGATTTGGGACTGTTTACAAGGTATATATGTTTGTATAAAAACTTTAAACTGAAAATAGAAAACTAAAGAAATTAAAAATGTGTTGTCTTTGTGTTTGATAATATTAGGGGAAACTTCCAAATGATCAAGATATTGCAGTGAAAAGATTGTCCAAAAATTCAGGACAGGGTGATCTGGAATTTAAGAATGAGGTGCTATTACTGGCCAAGCTTCAACACAGGAATTTGGTCAGACTCATGGGTTTTGCTCTACAAGGAATGGAGAAGCTTCTCGTTTATGAATTCGTTAAGAATGCAAGCCTAGATCACTTTATATTTGGTAACGTTTTTTTTTTTTTTGCTTACATGTATAGAACAATTTAATGGTGATCAGGTGCATCATGCGTGTTTTGTTTCAAACTGTGATTTGAGATTTAATCTTGACATTCAAAATAATTTTATTTGTAGACCCTATCAATCAAACATATTTGGATTGGGAAAGGCGTTACAAGATCATAGCTGGTACTGCTAGGGGAATTCTTTACTTGCATGAAGATTCTCGATTGAGAATCATTCATCGGGATCTAAAAGCAAGCAATATACTTCTAGATAGGGAGATGAATCCCAAAATTGCCGACTTTGGTATGGCAAGATTATTTGGGCAAGATGAAACACATGATAATACCAGCAGAATTGTTGGAACATAGTAAGTACACATGACTATCTTGTTTTTTCTAATTGCGGCAGTGTGATTGATTCTATGAATTTGAGTTGTGGAATTTATAATAAAAAATCGTATATTTCAGTGGATACATGCCACCTGAATACCTAATGCATGGACAGTTCTCTATTAAGTCGGATGTATTCAGCTTTGGAGTTCTGGTGTTGGAAATTATAAGTGGACGAAAAAATAGTAGTTTTCGAAGTGGGGAGAATACGGAGGACCTCTTGAGTTATGTAAGTAGAATATATATGCATTAAATTTTTTCATTGTTGAGAAAAATAATTACATGATATTTTGATGATTGGAAAAACCAAATGCTACTACAGGCATGGAAAAACTGGCGTGAGGGGACATTTGAAAATGTGGTGGATCCGTTGTTGAGGTCACGTTGTGCAGGTTCAATGAGTGAGATGGTGAGATGCATTCATATTGGCCTGCTATGTGTCCAAGAAAATGCAGTAGACAGACCAACAATGGCTTCTGTGGTTCTTATGTTGAGTAGCTTCTCTATGACCCTGGTTGTACCATCTGAGCCTGCATTTTATTATTCCAGTGGTTATGGCTCAGATGCTTCGCGCCCTCAGGACTACAATTCAAGATCTGTGGAGTGCCACCATTCATCCGGGCAAGCTGACCAGTTTGATCATTCATCCTCTGACTTGTATCCTCGTTGATCTCCAACATTTGTTGTTTCAGTTTGGGTGTAATATTTCTCTTTCCGTTCTTTTCACCTCTCTAATTTGTAAACTTAAAACTTTAACACTTTTTTGGGTATCAGATTTTTTTTTTATTGTTTTACCCTCTGAGTAATTGACACATGTAATATTAAAAAATTATTAAACGACTCATAATAATGAGAGCAACACGTGTTAAAGATTAAAATATAAAGTGAAATACGAAAAGTGAAATAAATATCTTGAAAAAATGTCTATTACCTTAGGTTTTGGGGTGCACAATGCACATACCTTACTCACGTCGTCCAGTCACATTTTTAGGCAAAATAGTAACACAAATGAAACAACCCCAAGGAGTTGGCGTAGTGGTGTACTCTTGGGACTTAGGAGTATGCTCCTCTCTAGGTGTCAGATTCGAACCCTTTAGGGTGCAAACAATTTCTATGGGGTCATGTACATACAAAGCGCAAAACTCTGGCTTTAAACAGGACCCCCACAAGTGGGCGGTGGAATTGGTTCCTCGGGATTAGTCGAAAACATATCGTAACCAAAAAAATAAATTTAAATGTAATTGTTGGGTTTCGGTGCCGCCGGCCGCCACTCGTACGGGTCACTTAGACGAACAAACTCAAACACGTGTCAGGATTGTATCGGGATATAGTGGAGATAACCAAACACAAAGATGGGTAGCACTTCACCCTTACTGTTCTCTCACTCTCCAATCTCACGTTTACATCACGCGTCTCATCTCATCGACAATAGAGAGGGTGACTCAATATATGGGAAGGCTGCCACCTTACTAGAAATCACTCCACCTTACTAGAAATGATCTCCAAACACAAATAAGCAATCAATCATTCATAATCATACAAAGAGAAGAATGCATTGGAGAAGCACACAGAGACCAGGACACAAAGCTCAATAAACATGCAACTAGATGAATATGGGGTAAGGGGAAAACATGAAACTACGATGTATGAAGTCATGCATAACACACATATATATAAACACATACATGTAATTCCCATGGAACCCACAAGTATAATCATGCAACCATTCCCCCACCTTCCCACTGACCCATCATCTACTCATGCATCACAAAGAAAACACAAAGCAATACAAAGACAATAAGCACAAAGAAACCTCACAAAGACAAATAAAATAAGCACAAAGGAAAATCAACCACAAAGAACATATCACATATAACAAGCGGAAGCAATAATATTTACCATGCACAAAGACATAAATAAAATCACAAAGAAATAGGATTCATAAAGATCACCTAAAATCCACAGCACACAAATACCAATCACATAATACCCTATGTAAGAATTCAAATCGTCAAACCACCACGAATGCAACACAAATTAATTATACTCAATTAACTTGAATTAATATCATACCCATAAATCCACTGCATAATCATCAGAAAATAGTTAAAACAATTAATTTAAATTAAAGCTACAGCAACCAATTATACTAGCACGAAACTAAATTTAAAATAATTGAAATAACTCAAATAAACAACCCCTTACCTTTCTCTTACCACGAGCAGCAACGACAATAGAAAATCTGACGACGGCGCTCACAAAGGCAGCGGGTGCAACAAAATGCATAACAATCACGGTAGAGCAAGTGGGCGGCACGAATCTGCAAACGGGCAACGGTATGCGGCCGATCTGGCCGCACACTAAGCGGCGGCGCTCACGGCGGCAACGGAGACGAGCAGCAGTGACGCTCAATCGGCCTTCCCTCACGAAGCAGTGCCTTGGAGTAGGCGACGGGACTGCACAACGTCGGCTGAGCTGCGTGCGTTCTGGGCTGGTCGTGAAAGGTCTCAGCGGCGGATTTGAAGGCGGGGTGGAGGCGCGATCTGAATCTGGGCAGAGGTGGTAGGGCACGATTGGCAATGGACGGTGAAACCCGTGCACAAATAGGCGGCGAAAATAATTTTCGGCGAGAGATATGGTAGCAAGGCGGCCGACGGTGAAACTTGGCTCTGATACCACTGTTGGGTTTCGGTGCCGCCGGCCACCACTCGTACAGGTCACTTAGACGAACTGGCTCAGACACGTGTCAGGATTGTATCGGGATATAGTGGAGATAACCAAACACAAAGATGGGTAGCTCTTCACCCTTACTGTTCTCTCACTCTCCAATCTCACGTTTACATCACGCGTCTCATCTCATCGACAATAGAGAGAGTGACTCAATATATGGGTAGGCTGCCAAGAACTAGAGCACCAATAAGTTGGGCCCTTGTGTGTAGGCCCAATGGCCAAAACAACAATTGGGCTAAATCCCAACATTCTCCACCTTTTTTGTCATCCCCAACTACAGTAATTATAATTAAAAAAAAAAACTTATAAGGCTGAACCTTGAATTTTTATTTCTTAAATAAACATAAGGTTATTAATTCAACAAATTAATCCATTCTTTTTTTAAAGAAAGGTATAAATATGATGAAGAAAATTTTGAAATGGTTCATGCGGGAAACTTCATCTCGGTGGCGCACTTTATCCCTATGGGCTCCTGTCTTTCTTACTGCTAATAAATTAAATTAGTGTGAATTCGTACAATATATACTTATGTAGTTGATGCAGTCAAAATATGTTGCCATATTAGGAGACGACACGTGGATAGACGATGAGTTATCTTCATTGAGTATTTATATTCGTTTTATGAGATGATTAATACACCATTGATTATATATTTTGTAAATAGACCAATGGGCCTTTTAGGAGCCCAATTGTACTGAGAACAGGTTCATGAAGTGGCCCAATTTGATAATCAACATAAGAAGTGGGCCCAAGCCCTTGAGAAATTGATGAAAGAGACAGGTCTAACCCTCGGCCCAAGCACGGGATTACTTGGACTGAGTCTTGGTTAAGAAGAGAGCCCTGAATTCGGGGGAAGTTAGAGTTGGACAGTTGGAACTGACTCTAAGAATCTAGAGACAAGGGTGTGGAAGGAGAAGATGGGCCCTGGACCGAGTCCAGTGCTAGGCTGTTGAGAAAAAAGGGGAAAAAACTACCTTTTCCCCCAAGGTACGATTTGAAGCATTATTATCTGATTTACAACTTATCTGATCACACGAATATACACTCACATTGAGTATTGAAATAGTACTTGACAAGAAAATGTAACATCTTATATTCTGTGGTGATCTGAATACACTGAAACGGAGCCCTCGGGCACTCGAGATTGATATTGTTTTGAGGAGCTTTCCATTGATTCAGATAGCTCCACCACCTGATTATTTGAGATCTCCATATGACTTGAGCGTCGGAGTCCCCGCGCCGGGGATCTCTCTGGTGTGGTTTTGCAGGTGTTCGTGAGCTCGGAGAAGACGATTTATACATATGCATAACCGGAGGGTTATAATCTGACATACCGGATTGGTGAAGAAAACGATTCACAAATAATCTAACAAAAGGGTTTTCATATGAGGTGCCGGATTAACAATCGAGGTGCGTTATTTTTTGACGCAACAATTGGCGCCGTCTGTGGGAAAATAGATCTAAGACATGAGATTTATCCCTTAACTATTTGAGGTGAATGTGAGATTGTTAGACGAACTACTAAAGAGGAAAATGATATATTTGCCTTCCCTATACGACCTAAATTTGGAAATCCAGTGGGAGGAGGAACTCCACTACCTATTTTCCTTTCCCCCCCTCCGAAGAACTTAGTTGGAAGTTCGGGAAAATGGTCTGCATTCGTTCCTTCAGTGGCAAATCCGCCCCCTACACCAGTAGAGGTTCAGAATCTAATGGAAAAGACTATAGACACCTTTATCCCTACGCGGGTGATGTCGTTGACATGTCTGGATCCCTCGGGAGTAGACCTAGCAAGGAGATACCTCCAGCAACTGCAGGTTCAGAATTGCTGGTAATGACTACTAAGCAATTGAATATTTTACTAACTCGAGCAATGGAAAAAGTGATAGCAGCTCAGGGGATGCCTGCATTTGTGCCCCCTCCACGAGCAAAGGTCACGAGATAGAGTATTCAGGGCCCCGAGGTCCATGATCCAGATCAGTGGAGGTTTTAGAGGGGTATTCAGGGCCACGAGGTCCAGCCTCCAGATTACATAGTACGAGGCAGAGTATTCCAGTCCCCGAGGGCTGGTAGAGATATGAGCACCAATGGGCCAGGACCTAAGGGTCCGTGCTGAAAGTGCTGGAAACGTTGGAGGTTCTGGAGGGGTATTCAAGGCTCCGAGGTCCAGAATCCAGACCAGGGAGTTCGAGATGGAGTATTCAAGGCCCCGAGGGCTGACGAGGACCTAAGGGTCCAGGTCCCCGAGGGCTACCAGAGATATGAACATCAATTGGCCAGGACCTAAAAGTCTAGGTCCGTGAGGGCTAGCAGAGATATGATGAGTACATCGGTACTACTGGTTAGTACAAGTGTTTGATAAAACCTATATTAGATCTTTTGTATTAATTTGATATTACTATGAGCATGTCTTTAGGAGATTGACATATATAATTCGAGGCTATTTTTTCCATTGAATTAAGCATGGTCCTCCTGAGCTTACATGATTGATTTATGTAGATATTTTAGAAATGATATTGAAATTGAGAATTACTTGAAATCTTAGAAGCATGAGTAGGTAATTCATATGTTGAGTTCTGCTACTACTTTATGTGAGAGAATTGGTGATTAGATATTGATGATGGTTATGGTTGTGGAAGCGAAGGCTAACATAACTATTTTTGAATTGTTTATGATTGACATGTTTCTATACTTTAGATATGATTTCAGATTATAGATTGAGCTTATTCAGGTCCTTGAGATCAAAAAATGGAAAGTGCTACTTCTTACTTTTTTATCTTTAAATAATGATATGTCCTGAGTTATGTTCTCGTTTAGGACCTTGAAACCTGCATGTATTAGAAATACTTATTCTTGACGAAACATTGAGAATTGAATATTCATTGTAATTTTCATTTGAAGAGATTATTTGAGAGAGCATGATCCACTTTATTTTTATTTTTACAGTGGAAGTTGATTTGATTTGTTTGTTCGAGGCTATGAAGTTTTATTTCTGAAAAGATTATGAATTTTTAATATTGTGTGAGATGATTCTTTTAGAGTGATGCAACATGATTTGAGCGTTTTGAGGTACTTAAGGGCCTGTAACTCTAAATAACCGAAATGATAAGTCCGAGCGTTCTGATGTATTTTAGGGCCAGTAGCCCTAAATGAGTGAAATGATAAGTCTGAAAACTAGAGTTGATGAGAGGATGATCGCCTACCTAGAGAGAGTAAACAACTTGAGGAGCAAGGGAAGATAACCCTGGTAGTGGTAGAGCGGGGGGCTATTGAGCCTTCAACTGGTGCAATAGAGGACGGAGATGATTGAAGGAGTGAAATCCTTACAGAGTTGAACAAAGACTCAGGGGCTCCACTGTCCCGAGAGGCCAGAGCCCTAAGACTGAAATACTGCATCATGGGAGGTCAGTTATACAAAGATCACCCAGAGCTCCACAAATAAGAGGGTAAGAAGTTGATCCCCTTTTGAGATTGGAGATTAGAGAAATTAATCGTCATGCCGAAACTGGAGGTCCTAGAGAGGGTCCAGGTTTCAAGATTAATTCGGGACTGATAAACGAGTAAACCTGGAGATCTACATGTCAGTCTAGAAGCTGAACCAGAACATAATGAGGGAGTTTCCCCTTAGGAGCTCCCCAAACTTGAGTTGAGTATCTAAAACCTTGAGGTCTAGGAACCAGATCAAAAGACGTAAAACCAATAATCAGGACCCAGGGGTCTAGGACCTTGAAGTATGTCAGAGACAAGAGTACACATGACAACAGATGAGGGATGCGAAGTCCTTGAGAAATTCAATGAGTAATTTTACCCTCTCGGTAGATGGGGAAATTAGATCTGGTAATGCGGTTGGCATGAGTTAGGCATGACTTGCATTTATTGTTTGTGAATTTAATGAGATATGATGTTTTGAGATATTTCTGATCATTCTAATGACATTGACTTGACGTCCTCGTGAATGTTTGTGATCATTTTACCTTGTCTATGATCAATAATGAGCCCATGAGGAGGGGTTGGAGATCCTAGAGGTGCTTGAGGAGCTCGAGAGAGCAGGATTACAAAAGAGAATAAACACTGAGTTCAGGGCAGCCTTGGAGGACCCCCAAATTGTTCTGAGGTTAGATTTATCCATGTCTTCGTACCTCTGGATAATTCACCGATCTGAAGGACATGAAGAGAATATTGAGACTTGGAGGCGAAACCTCTAGATTTGAGATCCTGAAGAGCGAAACCAAACAACGTTGAGAGGCTGGAGATTCAGGAAAAGACCATGTGAAATGAAGGTCATGCAAGTCAGATTTGCGAGCGATAACTCATAAAGGAGGATTTGACTTCTAGTTTGAGATGATAAACTAATGTTAAACCTCGACCTGCTCGAGGAGCTGTAAATGTACGAGAGATATGTGCAACTCCGGAGATGAATATTGAGGTAAGACGTTGAGACAAAAATGGATATTACTTGACTAGATATGAAGCCAACTTCATCATGTAGAGCACTGGAGATCAGATTGCTACATTCCAAAAAACTCGAGAGGACAGAGTTCGAGACTGGGATTTGGAGGATGGCTGCCAAGAAGCTGAGTTATGGGGTCTGAGACCCGGACTTTGAGAGATGAGTGTGATGTCCGACCTTTTTACAAGATCCTATGCTTGAAGTGGTTGAGTAATACTTCAGAATTAAGAAAAAGATGAAACGATTATTTAGGACCCTGAGGTCCAAGATCCAGATAAGAAGTGATGAAACAAGTATCCACGACCCCGAGGTCCAAGATCTAGATTCGAGTGGGATGAATAATGTCAGAAAGCATTTAAGGAGCTGAAACTCCACCGAGCCTAGCTGTTGAAGCTGACCAAACCCTCCACAGAGTGTTGAATGTCCAAAATTTGAAGATATTGAAGTTCACGAGACCTGAACCTTGAAGAGGACCTCTCCGAACCCCCAATGGGCACTGGATGTCCAAAAATTGAAGATTGAATGTAACTAGA
The DNA here is from genome assembly GCA_963675135.1 of Galeopsis tetrahit. NCBI lineage: Eukaryota > Viridiplantae > Streptophyta > Magnoliopsida > Lamiales > Lamiaceae > Galeopsis > Galeopsis tetrahit. Next base: position 85,097,300 of record OY776120.1, read on the forward strand.
CCCGAACCTCGAAGAGGATTGAGGAACTTGCAAATGCCCTACACTTCGATGCTTGAGGGGGGTGATGAAGGGTCTAGGCCTGCCACCTCCGAGATGCGGTTATGAAGCCAAGTAAGTGAAAAGTGTATACTTTACTTTTTACTTTCGATTTTGTTTTTTAGAGAGCATAAAACCTCGAAGCCTATAAACATTTGCTAAGATTTTAGAGCATTTTAATGATGCATGATTAATAATTGAGGTCTTGATGACCATTCAAAACTTAAGACCATGAGGTAAAAAAATGAGGTCACGAGGCCAGACCACGAGGTAAAAAATGAGGCCACGAGGTCGAAAACTAGAGGTCATGAGACCGAGGGAAGCTAGAGAGTCTCTCTCCCTACTCGAGATCTAAGTGGATTACTTAAACTTGAAAGGTCTTGATGTGATCAACACCTTTGTGAGGTTTATCTCAAATCTCCTAGACTAGACGAGTGCGACTCGTCTGGTGAAGATCAGGTAGATTCTACTCTACTACTGTACTCGTCTGTTGGGCAGATCAGTCGAGGTACTTAGTTGATAGAAGTCTTCTGAAGGACTCAGCTGTTGGGCGTATCATCTGGTGGAGTCAGACAAGTTAACTCAGACCAGATCAGATGAGTTGGAGGAGTCCAATCAGATGAGATGGGTGTTGCGAAGAAGTAGACGAGTTGGGGAAGACCAGACAGGTTGGACCAGACCAGTCGAGTTCTGTTAGCAGGGTTAATTTTTGGCTAAGTATGGAGTCGTTTTGTCTTGCGAAGACAAGTGAAGGGCAAGGAGGTCATTTCAGATTGGGTCACGCTGAAGGTGTGAGTTTGTTACACGGTTGTAACAGAATCCACGTGGCAACAGAGCACACTTTCAACACACGCTGCAATCACCCTTGACAACCTATAAATACCCCATTACTTGTAATTGTAATTCTTGACGCCTGCGAGCATTCGTTTTGAGAGTTGAGAGTTCACGAGCGAAGTGAGGATAAATTCCCTTTCCGAGTGATGAGTGTTTGTAAACATCTCTTATACTAATCAAATTGAAGTCGTGTGTCCAGTGGATGTAGATCACGTTGATCGAACCACTTAAATCTTCTTGTGCTCTGTTTTTCGTTTTCGTTTATATTTGTGAATTGCCATGCTTTCGTTGGATTGAATTGTGGTCGATTATTTTTCTTGTGATTGGAGACGTCTAATCGGAGTTGAATTATCATTGACAATCGTAACAATTGGCGCCGTCTGTGGGAACGAGAGGAATCGATTGTCAACCATTAATCAATTGCCAGATCGAAGATGGAGAATTCGACCAAGTATAATATTGAGAAGTTCTCAGGCACGGGTGACTTTGGGCTGTGGAGAGTCAAGATGCAGGCTCTCCTAGAACAGCAAGGCTTGTTCGACGTGCTCGAAGAGTCTACAGCCCCAGCTGGTGAATCTGCAACAGCTGCTGCTGAAAGGAGCAAGATGCTCAGGAAAGCTCGAAGTAATATTCTGCTCTGCCTTGGTGATAAGGTTCTAAGAGAAGTTGTTAAAGAGAAAACCGCGAAAGAGGTCTGGGACAAGCTAGGTAAACTTTACATGGTTAAAACCTTAGCTAACCGTCTCTATTCGAAACAGAAGCTGTATGCCTTCAGAATGGTGGATGACAAACCCATTCCGGATCAGCTTGATGAGTTCAATAGAATTCTTGATGATCTAGAGAATTTAGATGTCAAGTTAGAGGAAGAGGATAAAGCTCTGATTCTATTGAGTGCTCTCCCTAAGTCCTTTGAAATCTTAAAGGACACCATCTTGTATGGTAGGAAGGAAAGTATTACATTGGAGGATGTAATGCTGGCTGTCAAGTCCAAGCTGCTGCACAACAAGACGTCTCAAGTAGACAAGGTCAGTAGCGGAGAAGGATTGGCAATCAGAGGTGGCCAAAAGCGATCTGGTGCCAAGAAGGGGTCTAGTCAACCCAAAGGAGCTGATAAGGGAAAATCAGTTGTGTCCAATCAAGGTGAAGCATTGTGCTACCATTGCAACAAGCCTGGGCACTATAAGAATGTTTGTCATAAATACAAGCAGTTCTTGAGGAAATCTGGTGCCAATACCTCTAATGACAAGAATCAAGCTAATCAGACTCAAGTTGAGAAGGAGCAAGAAGGCTATGAGTCTGCTAAAGCGCTAACCATCACATCCTCTACAGAACAGCAAGCATGGATCCTTGATTCAGGGTGTTCTTTCCATATGACTCCAAGACGAGATTGGTTTCATGACTTCAAGCAACAGAAGGGCGGTTCTGTTCTGCTTGGGAATGATCACACTTGCAAAGTTGTTGGAGAAGGTAGTGTTCACCTGAAGATGTTCGATGGGGTAGTAAGAATACTCAAGAGTGTTAGGTACGTACCTGAACTCAAGAGGAATTTGATCTCACTTGGGATGTTGGATTCTATGGGCTATAAATTCCAGTCGGCTGATGGAGAGCTCAGTGTGTCAAAAGGGGAGCTGACTGTCCTGAAAGGTGAGAGAAGGAGTGATCTCTACTTTCTTAAGGGAGAAACAGTAGCTGGTAGATCAGATGTAGCGGAGGTGCAAGACAACTCGATGTTGTGGCACAAAAGACTAGCTCACGTAGGCGAGAAGGGCCTAGTGGAGCTGTCTAAGCAAGGTCTGCTTGGCAAAGACAAGATCACTAAACTCGACTTGTGTGAGTCTTGTATTCTTGGTAAGTCCAAGAAACTTAAGTTTGGTAAGGGTGTTCACTCTACCAATGGGATCATGGACTATGTCCATTCTGATCTATGGGGGCCAGCGAGGAATCAGACAAGGTCTGGTGGAAAATACTTCCTGTCTATCATAGACGACTACTCAAGAAAGGTGTGGGTGTCTATTCTCAAGTCGAAGTCAGAAGCATTTGAGAAATTCAAGGAATGGCTCATTGAATGTGAAAATGTCACAAGCAAGACTCTCAAACATTTGAGAACTGATAATGGTCTGGAGTACCTATCAGACGAGTTCAATGCGTTCTGCAAATCGAAAGAAATAGTAAGGCATAGGACTGTGCCAGGGACCCCTCAGCAAAACGGAGTAGCTGAGAGGATGAACCAGACACTACTTGAGAGAGTCAGGTGTATGTTGAGCAGTTCTTGTCTGCCGAAGGTGTTTTGGGGAGAGGCTGTGTCTACTGCAGCCTATTTGATAAACAGGAGTCCTTCATCGGCTGTGCAGTACAAAACCCCAGAGGAGTTGTGGTCTGGACGTGCAGCCGACTACAATCATTTGAAGGTATTTGGATGTCAAGCTTATGCTCATGTTAAGCAAGATAAGCTTGAGCCTCGAGCATTGCGATGCGTGTTTGTTGGGTATCCTTCTGGCGTGAAAGGATACAAGTTATGGTGCCTCGAAGCTGGGATGCAGAAATGTATAATCAGTAGAGATGTTACGTTTGATGAGTGTCGGATGCCTCTATCAGAACAGACTAGTACGAGTACTAGTGCAGCTGATAACCAACCAGACGAGACACAAGTCGAGGTGGAGCAAGTTGACTCCACAAGACCAGTTGGAGATGATATTGATCCAGATGAGGAGGGCGATCCTCAAAGTGAGAATGATCTTCAACATTATCAGCTGGCACGGGACAGAACCAGACAAGAAGTCCACCCACCTCAGAGGTATGGTCAAGCTGACATAGTCTCATTTGCATTATGTGCAGCTCTTGAGGTGGAGTCTCTGGAGCCAAAGTCTTATTCAGAAGCCATTAGCTGCCACGACAAGGAGAAGTGGATAGTTGCTATGGAGGAGGAGCTACTTTCTTTGAACAAGAACCAGACATGGGAGATTGTTCAGAGGCCCAAGAATAAGAAGTTGGTTGGGTGCAAGTGGATCTATAAAAAGAAGGTGGAGGCTCAGAGGGGTGGCAGACTTAGATACAAGGCGAGGCTTGTAGCTAAGGGGTTTACACAGAAGGAAGGTATCGATTTCAATGAAATCTTCTCACCTGTTGTGAAGCATTGTAACATCAGAATCTTGTTAGCAATGGTTGCTCAATTCGAATTGGAGCTACATCAGATGGATGTGACCACTGCTTTCTTACATGGATCTCTAGACGAGAGGATCTACATGAAGTTACCAGAAGGGTTGGACATAGAAGAAGGGGAAGACAAGGTCTGTCTATTGAAGAAGTCCCTTTATGGCCTCAAACAAAGCCCTAGACAATGGTACTTGAGATTTGATGAGTACATTTGCTCAGTTGGTTTTACAAGGAGCTTGTACGACAGTTGTGTCTATTTCAGACGGGTTGGGACTGGTGTTACCTATCATCTGTTGTATGTTGATGACATGTTAATAGCAGGCGAGTCTATTGACAGTGTTAATCAAGTTAAGGAGATCCTCAAACAGGAGTTTGAGATGAAAGATCTTGGTGAAGCCAAAGTGATTCTTGGGATGGAGATCAGTAGACTACACGGGTCTATTCTGCTGAGTCAGCCTACTTATCTTCAGAAGGTGTTAGAGAGGTTCAGAATGCATAAGGCAAAGACTGTCTCTACTCCTATTGGCCAACATCATCGTTTGTCCAATCAGATGAGTCCCAGGAACAGCCAAGAGCGAACTCAGATGAGCAACATACCTTATGCCAGTGTTGTAGGGAGTTTAATGTATGATATGGTGTGTTGTAGGCCAGACTTGACGCATGTTATGAGTGTGATCAGCAGATATATGAGTGATCCAGGCTTAAGCCATTGGGAAATGGTTAAGTGGGTTATGAGATATGTTCTGGGATCAGCACAGAAGAGTCTGAAATTTCAGAAGATGCCAAGTGAGGGGGATGCACTTGTGGGATACGTGGATGCAGATTACGCAGCCAATGTTGACACTCGAAAATCTTTAACAGGATATGTGTTCACTCTATTTGGTACGGCAGTGTCGTGGAGGTCTATTCATCAATCCGTAGTTGCATTGTCTACTACTGAAGCGGAGTACGTGGCCTTGACTGAGGCAGTTAAGGAAAGCATGTGGCTGAAAGGGATTCTTAAGGAATTTGGTTTATCTCAGAACAGTGTGACTGTCTTCTGTGATAATCAAAGCGCAGTTCATCTCGCAAAGCATCAGGGGTATCATGAACGAACCAAGCATATTGATGTGAAACTGTACTTTGTGAGAGACATTGTGGAGAAGGGGAGCGTCCAAGTGGTTAAGATAGCTACTGAGGAGAACCCTGATGATGCATTTACTAAGGCGTTACCAAAGGAGAAGTTTGGTTTATGTCTTAGGTTAGTTGGTTTGCATTAGTGACCTCTGCGGAGAAGGCTACTAGTCTGGTGGCGGCAGATTAGTAGTGGAATCTGTCCTTTGAGAAGGATAGATCGGAGCTGCTTAGTTCAAGGTGGAGATTTTGAGCTAAAGGTGCAGAATTGTGAGGTTTATCTCAAATCTCCTAGACTAGACGAGTGCGACTCGTCTGGTGAAGATCAGGTAGATTCTACTCTACTACTATACTCGTCTGTTGGGCAGATCAGTCGAGGTACTTAGTTGATAGAAGTCTTCTGAAGGACCCAGCTGTTGGGCGTATCATCTGGTGGAGTCAGACAAGTTAACTCAGACCAGATCAGATGAGTTGGAGGAGTCCAATCAGATGAGATGGGTGTTGCGAAGAAGTAGACGAGTTGGGGAAGACCAGACAGGTTGGACCAGACCAGTCGAGTTCTGTTAGCAGGGTTAATTTTTGGCTATGTATGGAGTCGTCTTGTCTTGCGAAGACAAGTGAAGGGCAAGGAGGTCATTTCAGATTGGGTCACGCTGAAGGTGTGAGTTTGTTACACGGTTGTAACAGAATCCACGTGGCAACAGAGCACGCTTTCAACACACGCTGCAATCACCCTTGACAACCTATAAATACCCCATTACTTGTAATTGTAATTCTTGACGCCTGCGAGCATTCGTTTTGAGAGTTGAGAGTTCACGAGCGAAGTGAGGATAAATTCCCTTTCCGAGTGATGAGTGTTTGTAAACATCTCTTATACTAATCAAATTGAAGTCGTGTGTCCAGTGGATGTAGATCACGTTGATCGAACCACTTAAATCTTCTTGTGCTCTGTTTTTCGTTTTCGTTTATATTTGTGAATTGCCATGCTTTCGTTGGATTGAATTGTGGTCGATTATTTTGCTTGTGATTGGAGACGTCTAATCGGAGTTGAATTATCATTGACAATCGTAACAACCTTGAATTGAGAGTAAGAAACACTCAGAGGCCACGAGGCCGAGGGAAGCTAGAGAGTCCCTCACCCTACTCGAGATCCAAGTGGATTACTTAAACTTGAAAGATCTTGATGTGATCAACACCTTGAATTGAGAGTAAGAAACACTCAAAGGCCACGAGGCCGAGAGAAGCTAGAGTGTCCCTCACCCTACTCGATATCCAAGTGGATTACTTAAACTTGAATAGCCATGATATGGCTAAATTCTTTGAAATTTCAAGTGATAAAATACTTAAGAGATCCTGAGGTTCAATGATGAACTTGATTTGAGGCCACGAGGCCGAGGGAAATTAGAGAGCCCCTCACAATTTTGAGGTTCAATGACGAACTTGACTTGAGGCCACGAGACCGAGGGGAATTAGAGAGTCCCTCACAATTCTGAGGTTCAATGATGAACTTGATTCGAGGCCACGAGGCCGAGGGGAATTAGAGAGCCCCTCACAATTCTAAGGTTCAATGATGAACTTGATTCGAGGCCACGAGGCCGAGGGGAATTAGAGAGCCCCTCACAATTCTGAGGTTCAATGATGAACTTGACTCGAGGCCACGAGGCCGAAGGGAATTACAGAGCCCCTCACAATTCTGAGGTTCAATGATGAACTTGACTCGAGGCCACGAGGCCGAGGGGAATTACAGAGCCCCTCACAATTCTGAGTTTCAAGGATGAACTTGATTTGAGGCCACGAGGCCGAGGGGAATTAGAGAGTCCCTCACAAATCTGAGGTTCAAGGATGAACTTGATTTGAGGCCACGAGGCCGAGGGGAGTTAGAGAGTCCCTCACAATTATGAGGTTCAATGATGAACTTGACTTGAGGCCACAAGACCGAGGGGAATTAGAGAGCCCCTCACAATTTTGAGGTTCAATGATGAACTTGATTCGAGGCCACGAGGCCGAGGGGAATTAGAGAGCCCCTCACAATTCTGAGGTTCAATGATGAACATGATTCGAGGCCACGAGTCCGAGGGAAATTAGAGAGCCCCTCACAATTCTGAGGTTCAATGATGAACTTGATTCGAGGCCACGAGGCCGAGGGGAATTAGAGAGCCCCTCACAATTCTGAGGTTCAATGATGAACTTGACTCGAGGCCACGAGGCCGAGGGGAATTACAGAGCCCCTCACAATTTTGAGTTTCAATGATGAACTTGATTTGAGTGCACGAGGCCGAGGGGAATTAGAGAGCCCCTCACAAATCTGAGGTTCAAGGATGAACTTGATTTAAGGCCACGAGGCCGAGGGGAATTAGAGAGCCCCTCACAAATCTAAGGTTCAAGGATGAACTTGATTTGAGGCCACGAGGCCGAGGGGAGTTAGAGAGTCCCTCACAATTTTGAGGTTCAATGATGAACTTGATTTGAGGCACAAGACCGAGGGGAATTAGAGAGACCCTCACAATTTTGAGGTTTAATGATGAACCTGACTTGAGATCGGGAGGCCAGATTATTAAGTGTGAAACACTTAAGGGTTTTGAGATTCAAGAGATGAACTGTTTTGATCTGATTTCCATTAGGACCAGGACTCTCCTTCAGCTTGGAGTTTGGAGGGGTGGCAGCGTTATTAGCCTCTGTTGTGCTTAGGATGCTTGAGGCCTCGAGATACCCCTGAGCATCTTCAGCAACTTAAGGGCTGGGAGGTTTCGGAGCCCTCTGACACGTATTTTTCAATACTCACCTCTCAAGTGTAAGAGGATCCTCGTAGTAAAAGTAAGTGCCCGGTTAAATTATCGAACCACGGGACTAGTTTGGTTGTGTATCCTTAGTGTTGTATGTCGTCACGTAATTATAGTGAAAGAGCATGGGGGTGAACGACTAAATACTAAATGCAAAAATTAACAAGATAAAAACTAACTAGGAAAACAAGTAAAATGATGATCAAGATAAAATGGAGAGAAGTAGTGTTCGGGTGTTCGTCATTGTGTGGAAAATTGAGTTAAAAATTGACTTTGATGTATAATTCGTAGGTTGGTGTATGATAAGAGCAATCACTAAGGATGTATCTAATAAAGCACCTAAGATCGGGAGGAAGAATAGAGTCGTTCTTACTCGGGTAATCACACAATTAGGGGGTTCTACTCTATCTAAATTAATTTAATCTAAGCCCTAATCATGCTTTTCCACCTGAATACTAGAAACCAAGCTCCTATGGTCTCCTCACCAATTACCCAAACTCACATTCAAGCAATTAATGTAGATTAATGGGGTTCTAATGAAAATTACCCAACTCTCGTTGCGATAATCCAATATAAACTCAATCCACTCGTCCCCAACCCTCGATTATACGAACTATCAAGACTAACCAACTCTCGTTACATTAATCGAGCTTCAACATATAATCTACTAATTGAATTCAAGCAAATGATCAACCAAAACCCATTAACCTAATCAATACACCTTCCAATCAAATTAAACAGTTAAAATTAAGCTAAAAATCTAATTCAATCATAAATCCAAACACCCAAACACCAATAAACCTAGCCAATAACTAAATTAACAATTAAAATCAAACTCATAAAAGATAAACAATAAAACATGAAATTAAGGAAAAATATCACCTCAAATGGTCTTGTAATCCTCCAATGCTACATGAAATAAAATACTACATTTAAATCTACCTAAAACATTAAAGAAAATTAAAAACTAAATTAAGGTAGATTGTGGAGTGGAGGAGATGGTGAATGGAGTTGTGCCCTGTTTTTTGCGTATCGTTCTGCGTGCGTTCCTCACAGCTCCTCTTAAGTGGAATTTGCTGCCCCCTTTCCATATAAAATATACGTGGGCTTATAAATTGATTGAATATGGTGAAATGGGCTTTGATTAATGGGGTAATTGGGCCTAGAAAATTAAAGGAAATGGCAGCTTCATTTAATTCAGGCTAATGGCCCCTTCTCTCTTCAGGTGTCCGATCGACTCGATTCTTGTCTCGTTTCGACCCTCACTTCACCTTCTTTCATGTGGTCAACTCATGAACTCGATCCAACGGCTGAATTTTTCGTGATTTGATTCAAAACACCTCGTTTTACCTACAAAAAATAGCAAACCACACCACTTCTCCAAATCGAGTGCAATTAGTCAATTTAGTGTAAATAATGCATGAAATCCTATAAAATTAAGCAATTTAAACACATGAATTTCAAGCAATTTTCACACTAATCAACCCCCCAAAACTTAAAGTGTTGCTCGTCCCCGAGCAACGAAAGAAAAATAGCACAAGTGGGAGGATTGCGAAGGAATTCATTCAAGACAAGATAGAATAAGTGATTGTCAGCTTTCTCAACTTAGTCAAGCCAAAAAGTAGAGACATCAACACACAAGTTCACAAACTATGCTCAAATCAATGCAAGATCAAGTGCTCAATTCACAATTCCCTCACAAGTAAGTGTATCACTCTTCACACAAAGTGTATATCAAGGAAAGTATGCTCTCAATATCAAATCACACAAATGCACTACCATATGCTTGCCAAAAGTCTCAATTCTCCACCACATGTAAGTGTTCAATTCATGAATCAATAAGGACTTATCATTTGGTTGTAATGTAGGCTCTTTGGTTAGGGTGAGAAAGATTTGGATAAAGTGACTCACAAACTAGTGGAGCAAGAAGTAAAAGTGTCTAGGAACATCTCTAAATCTCAAGAGAAAAGTCGCAATTGATCAAGTTGCAACTCAAAAATCCAAACTCCCACAATTCATTTGCTCACTATTTTAAGCACATTCTTTTTCACCAAGACCATTGAACTATTTTGAACTTCAAGCTCTACCAAATGCATGTATACAAGAGAGTTTTCTTTTTCAATTTTTTTTTTCTTTTTTTCTCAACAACTCAATCTTTTTTTGTGTACAACTTTCAATTCATCTTTTCTCTTTTTTTTTTTCATTCTTTTCACTTTCAAACCAAACTCATCCACCAAATTCACCTTACGAACACAATTCAACCTCATTTGTCAACATTCAAGCTCCACTAGTTCATAGGACAATTAGGCTCATAAAAGATAGACAAATAGGCTAAATTTGTAGGTTGCCAAAAAATACAAATCAATAGGCTCAAAGTGGCTAACTACGGAAAAATATCATTTGGTATAGACAATTTGGCTAAGTGACTATTCAAAACAAAGATGGCCTTATATCACTTTCACAAATCTCACACAAAAAAATAGCATCAAACAAGACAATTGGCAAGTTCTAGAGCACACAAGCATGAACGATACTCACATGAAGGAAAATAGACCAAAATATATGAAAGTATAAAGGCTCTAAAGCTCACGGGCTTGTCTAATCATGAATAAAGAGCACCAAACCAAACAAAGATCTTCACACAATCAAATGAACAAGCATGCATCAATCAATACCAACAAGCTCAACTAAATTTCAAAAACCAACAATCACCAACAAGTATGCCTCAAACACTTTCTTCCACAAGATATCTCGTATCCATCAAAGCTTAACAAAATATGGACAAACGGTGCAATAAAAAATGAAGGTAAACACACGAAATCTCCCCCCAAACTTAAATGAAACTATCTAGTTGAATGCAAAGTTTGGAGATGAGTGTGTTACCTTAGAAATTTGTCCACCAACGTAGCTTACCAAAGAAGCAAGCTACCACACCCGTTTTGCCCATTGAACCTTGTAGCACCAAAGCACCACCACCTTGAACTTCATCATGCATATCTCCCATCCTTGACCATCAACACAACACTCAACCTACAAAACAAAAACTAAACAAAATATCAAACAAGCTACATATCTAAAAATAAAAGAAAAGAAAGCAATAAAAGAATGGGTTGCCTCCCATTTAGCGCTAAGTTTAACGTCTTCAAGCCGGACGGAAAGAAATAAGCTCATCGGAATGGCCAAGGATATCGGTCCTCCTTGCCATTGTACTTCAATCTCTTGGCCTCAAAGTCATGGAGGCTCCCTTGGATTGTAGGCCAATCACTTGCACCTTTCTTGTGCATTCCTATCAATAAGCTATCTTCTTTCTCTTTCCACGTCATCTCTTTCAATTCCTTCTCTTTTTGTCCAAGAATACCCAAAGTCTTCTCAATTTTCTTCTTTGGGTCGAAGTGATAAAGAGGCAAAATGAAATCAATAGAAGCTTCAATATCATTAAAAGTGAAAATTGAAGAGTGTAAAGGTTTAGAAATGCTTATTTCGCTCTTCAACTCGTCTTGTGATGCTTTTTGATCTTCTTGTTCTTTGTTGCTCGTGTCCATTAAAGGACATTCTCCCTCTTCATCATCTTCTTCCATCTCCATTAAGCTCCTATCATCATCATAAATAAGAGAAGAAGAATAGTCAATCTCAATATCAAATAAAGGGTTATCATGAATACAAGGAAAGTAAGGGTCAAGAGACATTTGAAGTGTCTCTTGAACACAAAGCTCTACACTATCAATCGCTTTGCACTCATAGTCTTCCAAATTATGCTTTATAGCACCATGAGTGTAAAAAACAATTCCATCTTTGGTAAGCTTGAGAGCCAACTCTCTCGTGCTCATGTCCTCAAATGAATGTTCATCTTCATCTCTATCTTCAATAAGAGTGCTCTCGTCACCCTCCTCTTCACTTGAGCCCTCTTCTTCACCAATCGAAATGCTTGACCCTTCATAATTAGCCACACTTGAAGAATCCATTTGACTCAATTGGAACGCTATATTCTTCATTCGATTCGCAAGTGAGACCATTTGCTCATCCATCTTTCCCAATCTTGCATTGTTGTGAGCAACAACTTGATTGGATTGAGTCATGAAAGTGGCTAGCAAATGTTCCAAGTAAGCATTTCTTTCATCATCTTGATAATGGGTGGAAACTTGTTGCATTTGACAATCGTAGGCGTAGTTCCCCCAACTATCATAACAAACTTCTTCTTGATAAGGAGGATAAACCATATCATATTGATCAAATGATTGATTCCATGAATATTGGTTATATCCGTCCATCTTCCAATATAGCTCACCTACACAAATGATCAAAGATCAAAAGCACAAGATAATGTAGAACAAATAAAAATAAAAATCACTAGTAATTACGCTAAACTAACACTAAGTTACACAAAGAGCAAAACTAATCCCCGGCAACGGCGCCAAAAACTTGACACGTATTTTTCAATACTCACCTCTCAAGTGTAAGAGGATCCTCATAGTAAAAGTAAGTACCCGGTTAAATTATCGAACCACGGGACTAGTTTGCTTGTGTATCCTTAGTGTTGTATGTCGTCACGTAATTATAGTGAAAGAGCATGGGGGTGAACGACTAAATACTAAATGCAAAAATTAACAAGATAAAAACTAACTAGGAAAACAAGTAAAATGATGATCAAGATAAAATGGAGAGAAGTAGTGTTCGGGTGTTCGTCATTGTGTGGAAAATTGAGTTAAAAATTGACTTTGATGTATAATTCGTAGGTTGGTGTATGATAAGAGCAATCACTAAGGATGTATCTAATAAAGCACACCTAAGATCGGGAGGAAGAATAGAGTCGTTCTTACTCGGGTAATCACACAATTAGGGAGTTCTACTCTATCTAAATTAATCTAATCTAAGCCCTAATCATGCTTTTCCACCTGAATACTAGAAACCAAGCTCCTATGGTCTCCTCACCAATTACCCAAACTCACATTCAAGCAATTAATGTAGATTAATGGGGTTCTAATGAAAATTACCCAACTCTCGTTGCGATAATCCAATATAAACTCAATCCACTCGTCCCCAACCCTCGATTATACGATCTATCAAGACTAACCAACTCTCGTTGCACTAATCGAACTTCAACATATAATCTACTAATTGAATTCAAGCAAATGATCAACCAAACCCCATTAACCTAATCAATACACCTTCCAATCAAATTAAACAATCAAAATTAAGCTAAAAATCTAATTCCATCATAAATCCAAACACCCAAACACCAATAAACCTAGCCAATAACTAAATTAACAATTAAAATTAAACTCATAAAAGATAAACAATAAAACATGAAATTAAGGAAAAATATCACCTCAAATGGTCTTGTAATCCTCCAATGCTACATGAAATAAAATACTACATTTAAATCTACCTAAAACATTAAATAAAATTAAAAACTAAATTAATGAGTAGATTATGGAGTGGAGGAGATGGTGAATGGAGTTGTGCCCTGTTTTTTGCGTATCGTTCTGCGTGCGTTCCTCACAGCTCCTCTTAAGTGGAATTTACTGCCCCTTTCCATAAAAAATATACGTGGGCTTATAAATTGATTGAATATGGTGAAATGGGCTTTGATTAATGGGGTAATTGGGCTTAGAAAATTAAAGGAAATGGCAGCTTCATTTAATTCAGGCTAATGGCCCCTTCTCTCTTCAGGACTCGGCCGTGAAAGTAGAGCTCGGCCGTGCATCTTTGTTTTGGTCCCAGCCTCTGTTACGAGGTGTCCCTCCTCGGACTGAGGGCTCGGTCGAGCCTTCCCTCGACTCGGTGTGACCTCTCTCTTGTTTTGCTCATATCTTTTTATTCGAGTGTCCGATCGACTCGATTCTTGTCTCGTTTCGACCCTCACTTCACCTTCTTTCATGTGGTCAACTCATGAACTCGATCCAACGGCTGAATTTTTCGTGATTTGATTCAAAATACCTCGTTTTACCTATAAAAAATAGCAAACCACACCACTTCTCCAAATCGAGTGCAATTAGTCAATTTAGTGTAAATAATGCATGAAATCCTATAAAATTAAGCAATTTAAACACATGAATTTCAAGCAATTTTCACACTAATCACCCTCCAAAGTAATAAGACGCCATTTTTAGGGTCTATTTAGGTTACTTGACATTTATAAATAAATAATGTGGATTAAATGCAAGGACCTAATGACAAGTTTATAGGGATTGGATGTCTAAGAGAGCTTAGAATTCGGAGAACACGATTTGAGGCCACGAGGCCGATGGAAGTTAGCTAGAGAGCCCTTCACAATTCTGAGGTTCAATAGTGAACTTGATTTGAGGCCAGGTTTTTAAGTGAGAAACACTTATGAGATTTTGAGGTTCAGTGTACGAACCACTTTGATTTGAAGCCTTAATGTGGCTAGATTACGAGATTTTAAGTGAGAAACACTTATAAGATTTTGATGTTTAAAGAAGGAATAACCCTAGCCCAAGGCTAATAGATTGGATGAGAAATGTGGAAGAAACCGAGATTTTGGTGGCCCATTTAGAGGGCTGACTTGTCTCGTTTTTTTAACACTTTTTTAAGCACTTAGCAATACGATCCCCACAAGCGTATGGGTCCGATTGTAGTACGCAAGTACGACCAAGTAGTTTGTTCGTTCCAAGGATTTAATTGAGTGTAAGAGAATCCCTAAAGTTACGAGTATGCATGCTATTGTAGTAACTACACGTGTTTGTTTGGATTTTCGGGAATTTAAAACACAAGTATGAAACTAAATTAACTAAGATAAACAAGAAATAGACAAAATTCAAAACAAGATATCTAACTTTCGAGAGAAAGTGCAAGAGAAGGGTATTGCCTCGGGTGTATCCATTTTGTAGGTTGTGTGGTGAATTAATAGACTAAATTACACAAATTAAACCTAAGGTGTTGGGAAAAGCTAAAGGCTATCACTCGTGTGTGTTGACCAATCCCTTGTGAGGCCTAGGTGAACACGTGCATCAATTAGCAATTATGTAGTCTAATCAATACCATAAGATCCTAGGATAGTGTCTTATAAACACGTTCAACACGGTTACTAATGTTTATGAGACACCCTCTCACTAATCTAATAGACGACCTCTAATCGACTAGTGTCTAGTGTCGTCGATCTAAGCAATCAACCCCCGGTCGGTGTAGCTAATTACTATGTTAATTCTAATCGATTAATTCAAGCTCATACACACACTCTAAATCATGCAACCCAATACGGTCGTTGAAGTCAATAAAATTAACAATGCTAGCTAATAGGGTGAACTAATCAATTGAATCATGGATATCACAACACTAGAAACATATACACCCAAATCCTAAGCTAATCACACAATTAGTCCATAATTACACCACTTGACCACCAAAACTTCCACACCCTAGGCAATTAGAACTTAGCACATGGTTCTATGATAGAAATCTATGGCTAAAATACAAGAATTCACAAAACCCATAATAATTAAGAAATCAATGGCAAGAAATAAGAGAATTACTAAATTGAAAATGAGAATTACTAAATTGAAAATGAGAATTAAAGAGATATCACCTTAAAAGTTGAAATGTAGCTATAAACTTCAATTACTTACAAATCCCAATGGAAATCTTCACTTGAATTGTCAATCTAAGTAATAATCTAAGCTATCTATGAATGAAAATTGCAAAATAGCAAGAACACCTATTACTATGTGTGATTGTGTGTATGAATTGCTCTCCAAGGTAGTCTCCCTCTCAAATCTGACTAAGGGCCCTTTTTATATGTTGTGAGAAGTCCCAAAACAAGAATTGCACTTAAGTCCTTCAAAATTAGAGAGTTTTGGCAAAAAAAACCCCGAAGAAGGAGCCGCCCGGCCGGGCGGATGAAGTGGCCCGGCCAGGCCAAACTTTCGTAAGTTGGCAAATTTGTGCTTGAACGGCCCGGTCGGGCGAGTAATGCCGCCCGGCCGGGCGAAACCTTCATATTTGGGGTGTTTTGAAAGCCCTGGCCGCCCGGTCGGGTCATACTTTCGTAAATGCTCCAAGTGGCCGCCCGGCCGGGCGGTTGAAGTGGCCCGGTCGAGTGACCCAATGGCCCGTCCTCTTCATCAGTTTTCTGTCTCGATTCTTCTCAAACTATTTGTACATGCTCCCTAGCCTCGTTGTTTCATCTCATACGAGTGTCAATAAAGATTGACACTCTTTTTGTGATTTTACGCCTAATTCACTTCGTATTCCTACAAAACAAGCTCACATACCTTTCTCCATCAAATCAAGCCTCTTAACATGAAAATGCATGTAAAACCATCATAGTTTATCACTAAAACACACGAAATCTTATGCAACTTACAACTGAATCAAGGGCGCGTATTGGAGGGAGCCTGCAGCAGATGGGACAACCTGCAGGCGCGTGAGACACCTTCGTGTACGAAATACGAGGCGTCACCTAAAGGTGATGATCTTGAAAGATTTGCTACTGGAAGGTTAAGAGGAAAAAATCACCAACTCGACTCTGGAGGTCGAAGAGTTCTGAGCTCCCCAGGGCTCGAGGGTTCTGAGGGGTATAATTTTTCTGGAGAGTTTAAATTATTAATTTCACAATTAATAATTCTCTTTCAAATTGATAATTAATAATTCTCTTTCAAATTGATAATTAATATTCTACTACGTGAGTTTGTTAGACAGTTACAACAGAATCCAGCCTGGCAAGGATCCAACAATCAACACACGTTGCAATCACCATTGGCTTCTATAAATACCCCATAACTTGTAGTAATTGTGAAAGTTTGACGCTTACGAGCATTCGTTCTTGAGTTGAGAGTTCACGAGTGAAGTGAGGAGAAATTCATTCTTTTAGATCAAGTTTATCGAACCACTTAAATCGTTGTGTGCTCTGTTTTCTGTTCTCATCTTTATATTTGTGAATTGCCTTCTTTGTTGGATTGTTTGTGATCTGATTATTCATTTGGATTGGAGACATCTAATCGAGTGGATAATTAACTAACATTATTAATAATACTCCCTCCGGCTCATTTCTTTTTTTGGGTTCACAAAAAATATGCTTATTCCATTTAAATAATTCACTTTTGAATACTTTCAATTTTTTAA
Source organism: Galeopsis tetrahit (assembly GCA_963675135.1). Taxonomy (NCBI): domain Eukaryota; kingdom Viridiplantae; phylum Streptophyta; class Magnoliopsida; order Lamiales; family Lamiaceae; genus Galeopsis; species Galeopsis tetrahit. The sequence goes on from OY776120.1 coordinate 85,114,294, forward strand.
AATCATATTTAATGTCATTATACCTCTCATACATCGAAATTTTATTTTGTAAAAAATGAATTCTATCTTTCAATTTTATTCAATACTGAATGAGTTCACGGGATGTTAATAACAATTCATTTTCCAACATAATAATTTAATTTCTTTATTGTGTAAATATCTTGTGAAGACAAATTATAAGAGGTGAAGAGAAGAAAATCTGAACTAGTAAATTAATTAATTAAAAAAAGAGTCATAACTACTCCCGTCTCTTTTCCTAAAATAAACTAATTAAATCCATGGCGTCTTGTCAATTGTCATTATGGACTCCTCATCCTCTCTTCAATGCTCCCCATCCAGTCGTCTCGAGAAAATATTTTATTTTAACCTCTACTTTCTCAAATGTATATACCTCTAAAAAATTCCCCCTAGCTATATATTTGTAATCAAAATTGACCGTAGACTTAATTTATAATAGAAGAATTTTAAGTGAGACGATTTCATATGTAAGATGAGCTTTACTTTAATATTTATTTTTTTACTTTGATTTAAAATACGATTCGACTAGGATTACAAGTTCATGAATTATAAAATATATGAGAACTTGTCTCATAAATAAATGAGGTTGATTCATACAAATTTTTATCTCTGTAATATGGATCTTAGAAACAACTTCATAATTTTCACATTACATACCCATAATCATAAACTGGGTACTGACCTTAAGCAACAATTAACTGATCTACTTCAAATGACGGCGTTTTGGAATTATTTTCTCCCTTTTGGTCTCTCTTAAGCACATAAATAAAAGTATATTAATATTCATTATAGGCAGAGAGATAAATTGTTTTTTTTTACAGAGATAAATTGTTTTTATTCTTCTAATCTAAAATTGATCTTAGTAGTTAGATGACTGTAGTGGTATATCGTTTGTTCGGAGACTCTGATCCAATGAAATAATTTCGTTTCATTTATATAGAGGTGAACAATTAATTCTTATATAATAGTAATTCATAATAAATATGATGATACAGTTGTGTGCATAAATAACCTTTTGGAAAATTGGTTGAATTAAATAAAAAATGGTCTCTGGAAGTCTGTAATTTTCGGGAAATTAAGTTGGATGATGATAGTGTATCTAAAATCTAAAAAATGATTGGTAAGTGCGAAAAGAATTCAACATTTTTTATTTTATTTTTTTAAAAGAAGAATGGTATAAATATGATGAAGTAAAAATTGAAATGGTCAATGCGGGAAACTTCAACTCGGTGGCGCTCTTCCGTCTTTCTCACTGCTAATAAATTAAATTAGTGTATTATGTCCCAACTCCCAAGAAACTTAATTTTTTTTCTCTAGTGGTTTAATTGATGCTAGTTAGTTAGAAAGAGGGATTTATGCTTATTATAAATAATTAATGGGCCAAGTGTATTGCTTAAAGTCAATCGAGATAACTTTAATTCTGCGATGAACTTAAGATAACTTTAATTCTGCGTCCAACAAAAAATGTTTGAAAAAGACTTATGGTTGCTTCTACTTTCAAAAATTTTATCATATTTAATGTCATTATAACTCTCATACATCGATTTTTTTTTTGTTAGGTCGATATACTTCATTTGTAAAAATTGAATTCTATCTTTCAATTTAATTCAATACTAGATGAGTTCACGGTATGTTAATAAAAATTCATTTTCCAACATAATAAATTGCATATACATAATTTAATCTCTTAATTGTGTAAAAGCATGCGTTAAATTTGATAAAAAGTAGGAGTATAATTGGATCAAGAGAAAAAAAAAAAAAAAAAGTGCTTAGATTTGGTAAATAAATGAAAAGTACGATAAAAAAGTAGATGGTACTTTATTTCCAACTAGTACTTTAAAATAACGACTAAAGTTATTATATATACTAATATCACGCCTAAAAAGTTTGTCAATCCCAACTTATTACAAGAAAATTAACAAGGGTGGCCTTTGATCAGAGTAATTTAAAACTACGTTTCCATCTTAATTCTCCCGAAATAGTTATGAATTATAACAGATGCTTGTTTTTGGCCTTTATCATCTTCATTCAGCATGCAGACTTTTTAGCCTTGGCCCAAATTCGATGCCGAAATAGCACATTTGGTGTTAATCTAAACACCACGTTTTCTTGATTAGTTGTAAAGGAGATTTACAATGGGTATTTATACAAGAGAGAATTAGGTCTAACCTAACCCTAATGGGCTTTATAAGAGAGCCCATAGGAAACTAAGATGGGCCTATACAATAAATAGGAATGAGAGTGTATTTACTAATATAGGTCCAATATGCCCCCTCAAGATGGAGTGCCATAGGATAGTCCAATCTTGGTCATAAGGAGCTGAAGGCGAGCACCGGAGAGAGGTTTGGTGAGGGCATCGGCAAGCTGGTCGGCAGTCGAGACATGCGAGATGCGGAGCCGAGCAGTTTTGACTAGGTCACGAACAAAGTGGAAGTCGATGGCAATGTGTTTCATTCGTGAGTGAAACACAGGGTTTGAGCATAAGTAGGTGGCCCCAATGTTGTCACAGTAGATGACTGGCACCGGAGAATTGGGAAAGTGTAGTTCTTGAAGTAAGGATGTTAGCCATTGCACTTCAGAGGCCGCTGCGGCAATGGCTCTATATTCGGCCTCAGTTGATGAGCGAGCAACAGACTTCTGCTTTTTGGACGACCATGAGATAGGATTGGCCCCCAAGAAGACGACATAAGCACTCGTGGAAGTGCGATCATCATGGTCGCCTGCCCAGTCAGCATCCGTGAAGCAGTGGAGCGAGGAGGATGAGGATGGGGTAATGTTGATTCCAACATCCCTTGTACCATTGAGGTAGCGGAGTAGACGCTTTACAGCATTCCAGTGAGTGATGGTGGGTGCATGCATGAACTGAGATAGCTTATGGACGGCAAAGGCGATGTCAGGTCTGGTGAGCTGGAGATACTGAAGGCTACCGAGCACTTGACGATACTGAGTGGAGTCAGTGGGAGGGGTGCCATCGGACAGAGTAAGGCGAGCAGAGGTGGATAGTGGAGTTTGGACTGGTTTGGAGTCGATCATGTTGTATCGGGCGAGCAGATCAGTGATGTATTTTCGTTGGGAGAGCAGGCATGAAGTTTTAGAGCGAAGAACTTCCACTCCCAAGAAATAGGATAGAGGACCAAGGTCCTTGACTGAGAATTTGGCACTGAGGTCGGCAGCCACCCGGGCGAGCATGGGCGAGGAGTTGCCCATCAGAATGAGGTTGTCGACATAAACAAGGAAGTAGGCGACCACCCCATTGTTGTTGTAGACGAACAGAGATTCATCAGAGTGAGTGGGGATGAATCCAATGTCTACAAGGAAAGAGCGAAGAGCATAGTACCATGTGCGAGGAGCCTGTTTCAGGCCATAGATGGATTTGCGAAGTTGACAGACATAAGTGGGAAAGGTCTTGTCTTTGAAGCCCGGAGGTTGAGCCATGAAGACTGTGTCTGAGAGCTTTCCATGGAGGAAAGCATTGTTGACGTCGAATTGGCGAAGAGGCCAGTCGTTGGTAACCGCAATGCTGAGGACTGTTCGCACAGTGGCGGGCTTGACGACGGGGCTGAATGTTTCAGTGAAGTCAACACCTGGTCGCTGATGAAAGCCTTTGGCGACCAGACGAGCCTTGTATTTATCCAGGGTGCCATCAGGTTTTCGCTTAATACGAAACACCCACTTGGAGCCGACCACATTTTGAGATGTAGTGGGTGGAACTAAGTCCCAAGTGCCATTCTGAAGGAGGGCATCAAATTCAGCCGACATGGCTGCTCGCCAATTTTTATCTTTGAGTGCCTGCGATACACAACTCGGCTCAATGTCAGAGGCGATGACAGAAGTAAGTCCATACCTCGGGTTTGGCTTGAACACATTATTTTGAGCTCGAGTTACCATGCGAGATGCAGGAGGTCGTAAGGGAGCATTGGTCGGCACAGGGATGTCAGGTATGATCGCAGCTGGCGGGGAGGCTGGTGGGGGTATAGGTTGTTGATCGACCAGTGTTGGTTGTTGGGGATTGGTAGGCACGGGATTATGGTCGAGGACAGCTGTGGCGAGGTGAGGGAGCACAGGTGCTATAAGAGTGGGCGAGGAGCTGGGTGGCGAGGAGGTGGATGTCGGCAGGGAGGATGATTGATTAGTGGGAGAAGGGTTTGAAAAGGGGAACATATGTTCGACAAACTGAACATGACGCGAGGTGTAGATTCGGTTTGTGGAGCGATCAAGGCAGAGATAAGCACTTTGGGTGGGCGAGTACCCAACAAAGATGCATGGAGTAGAGCGAGGATCAAGTTTGTGAGTGGTGTAGGGGCGTAGTAGAGGATAGCAGAGGCAGCCAAAGATACGGAGTTTGGTTAGGTTAGGGGGGCGAGTAGTGACGTTTTCAAAGGAGGATGTCATGTCGAGGTTGACTTTGGGAATGCGATTTATGATATAGGCTGCTGTGCAAACAGCATAGGGCCAGTAGGTGAGAGGCATGGAGGCATGGTGAAGAAGAGCTAGGGCTGTGTCAACCACATGACGATGGCGACGTTCAGATATGCCATTATGTTCGGGTGTGTGAGGTGGGGTGGTGAGGTGTGCAATGCCATGGGTTTGAAGAAAGGGGCGAAGAGCAATGAACTCACCCCCATTGTCAGAGTAAAAGGTTTTGATTGTGTTTTGATAGGTGTTTTCAACAAGGGTTTTGAATGTGGTAAAGGTGGGGAGAACATCTGATTTTCTTTGTAGAGGGTAAACCCATATGTACTTGCTGAAGTGATCAACAAATAGCACATAGTACTTGAAATTATCAGGGGACAAGACAGGCGACGACCAAACATCAGAAAAAATAACATCAAGTGGTTTAGTAGATGTAATGCTTGAATCATAAAAAGGTAGTTTGTGACTTTTGATACATGAGCATGAATTACAGTTGAAGTGTTTTGAAGGTGCACTAGATAAACTAAGCTTCGAGAGGGTATGAGCGAGGATTTTTGTTGATGGGTGGCCAAGGCGAGCATGCCAGGTGGTCGTTGTGAGGTGTTGAGATGTGAAGGCTTGCGGGGAGGTGATGGACATGTGTGCCGGCCAGACATATAGATTATTTATACGACTCCCAGCGAGGAGAATGCTCCCCGAGTGACCATCCTGCACCTGAAAAGAAGAACGATCAAAGACAATGTTAACATTATTGTCACGACAGAGACTAGAGACCGAAATCAAGTTTTTCGAGATGTGTGGGACGACCAGGACATTCGAAAACTTGAGAGATGTAAGGTGAGGAAAGCACATAGAGCCAGTGTGAGATATGCGTAAACCTTTACCGTTACCAATTTCAACATTGTCAGCTCCATCAAAGGGCGAGTGAAGAGAGAGGTTGGCGAGATCATTGGTGATATGATGCGAGGCACCTGAGTCAAGGATCCAGTGCTCGGCAGGATGTGCCGAGGATGCCGAGTGGGCCGAATAGGCCGGGCGAGCATCTGGTCGATTGGGGCGAGGAGGTGGTGAGTACCGTCCATGCGGGCGGCGAGAGCCCATAGAAGGAGCTGTGAGTGGGGGGGCTGAGTTAATCTCAGGGCAGGTGCGAGCAGTGTGACCGGGTGCTCGGCAGTATTGGCAGGTGCCAAGGTAGGGCCTTTGCGAGGACTGGCGAGGACGAATGTCAGAAAGCTTGGACCTCGAGGCAGGTCGCGAGGAGTCGGGTCGCGAGAAGTTGGGGCGCGAGGAGCGATGATGTGATTTTCCTGCAGTGAGTGCAGAAGCAGGTATTAAGGCCGAGGAAGGTCGCGAGGCAATTTGGACTTCGGCACTGAGGAGTTTGTCACAGAGCTCGGCAAAGGAGATGGGCTGCTCGCGAGCTTGGATGGCATTTGCGATGTCATTATAGGACTCATCAAGGCCAGTGAGGACTTGAAGAGTAACGTCCTCGGCATCAGAAGTAATGCCGAGGAGTGCAAGTTCGTCGACCACAGAGCGAATATCCATAAGGAAGTCGGAGACCGGGCGAGCACCCTTGGTCAGAGAGCGAAACTTGGTTTTGAGGGCAAGGATGCGGCCTCTGGAGGGTTTTCCATACATGCTTTCAAGCATCGACCAGGCTTCGCAGGAGGTTTTAGTCGATGCCACGAAGGGAATAAGTTCCGGGGACATAGATCCAACCATGGCGGAGAAAATTAGGTTGTCCTGACATACCCATAAGTCGTGTGCAGGGTTTTGAATGTTGGTGGTGGTGTCGCCAGCAGCTAGGATTGTGGGAGGTGGGCATGGATGTGTGCCCAAGACATAGCCAAAGAGGTTGTGTCCAGTGAGAAGGAGGCGAAGCTGGAATGACCAAGCACCATAGTTGGTGGAGGTAAGCTTCAAGGACATATTTGCAAGTCCTTTAAAGGTGATTGGTGCCGGCGACTGAGATGGAGCGGCCATTGTGTTGAGTAGAGCAGCGGAGAGAGGAGAGGGGCAGCAAGAGCTGGGCGTCCTGAGATGAATGGCAGTGGTGGCGCGTCAGTGGTGAGGACGGCGGCGGCTGGTTATGGTGCAGTAGGCAGCAGCTGGGCTACAGTAGCGGCGGCGGCGGCGGCGGCTAAGGTTTGTAGCGGCGGCGGCTAGGGTTTGTAGCGGCGGCGGCTAGGGTTTGGATCAGGCGTGAGCCAAATGACTCGATGATACCATATAGAGAATATAAAAGTGTGGGAAATATATTTTCTTGATTAGTTGTAAAGGAGATTTACAATGGGTATTTATACAAGAGAGAATTAGGTCTAACCTAACCCTAATGGGCTTTATAAGAGAGCCCATAGGAAACTAAGATGGGCCTATACAATAAATAGGAATGAGAGTGTATTTACTAATATAGGTCCAATATCTACAACGTGTCTGCTGGGCAGGGCATTGACAGAGCCAATGGGATGGTGCTCTGCAGAGGCGATGTTCAGGTCAGTGAATGTCGCCAATGTATACAAACTCTTGCTGCTGATGTACTAAACTCATCATGCCCGATTAGCAAGGAAGCGACTCGTTATGCAAACTCAGGCGTCTGCACACTACGATACTCAAACGACACCATGCATGTATGGAGTTATGGAAGATTGGCCTCCTATGTACTGGTGGAATGTAGGGAACGTCACGAGCCGTGAGAAGTTTAACGAGGAAATGAGAACGCTGGTAGATGATCTTAGGAAACAGGCTGCCTCAGGTGGCTCTCTCACAAAGGTAGCAGCTGGGAATCGAACTGGACCTGATTTTCAAATGATTTTTGCTATGCTTCAGTGCACCCCTGATTTGTCGCCACAGGATTGCACTGGCTGCTTAATTCGTGCTATTGCACAGATATCACTGTATTGTGACGGCAAGATAGGGTGCAGAGTCTTCCTTCCCAGCTGCAATCTTCGTTACGAGATATCTCCCTTTGTCAATGAAACTAAGCTTCAAGAGTTAGAGCCTGCTGTTGTGCCCCCACCCGCACCCCTGCCTTCAATCCATCCACCTTCACAGTTATCACTACCGGGTAATCCTGCATCTTAATTTACTCTTTTATAAACTATGTTTCAGGTGCTTTATTTGATTATGTTGCTATTGGAAAAATAAACAGATAATCTGTATCATATTTGCATACTATATCTAAAGAGCAAGTACCAAGTTCCCTTGCATTTTTGCAGGAAAGGATGATGGTAATAACACTCCAACTGTCATCGCTGTTGTGGTTACTGTTGTCGTGTGCCTCGTACTAGCTGTCTCCGCTTTCTTCTTCTTGAGAAAGAAAAAGAAGCAAAACCAAATACAAGATCCTGAAAGTAAGTACTTGATCCATCTTTCTTGAAATGCATGCCTACTTTGTTGAATTGTATGAAAATTCAACTGGAATATTGTTGTCTGTTAGTTGAAGCTGTAGACGATATTGGCGCACCTGAATCTGTGCAATATTCTTTTAGTACAATCAAGGCTGCAACAAATGATTTCTCTGATGATAACAAGTTGGGTCAAGGTGGATTTGGAACCGTTTACAAGGTATATATGTTTGTGGTGTATATATGTAAAAACTTTAAACTAAGAACAGAAAACTGAAGAAAAAAACATGTCTCTCTTTATGATTTGATAATATTAGGGGAAACTTCCAAATGATGAAGAAATTTCTGTGAAAAGATTGTCCAGAAATTCAGGACAGGGTGATTTGGAATTTAAGAACGAGGTCCTACTACTGGCCAAGCTTCAACACAGGAATTTAGTCAGACTCATGGGTTTTGCTCTAGAAGGAATGGAAAAGCTTCTCGTATATGAATTCGTTGAGAATGCAAGCCTCGATCACTTTATATTTGGTAACGTTTTCTTTACTTTCATGTATAGAACAATTTAATGGTAATTAGGTGCATCATGCATGTTTTGTTTCAAATTGTGATTTGAGGTTTAATCTTGACATTCACAATAATTTTATTTGTAGACCTTGTCAATCATACATATTTGGATTGGGAGAGGTGTTACAAGATCATAGCTGGTACTGCTAAGGGAATTCTTTACTTGCACGAAGATTCTCGATTGAGAATCATTCATCGTGATCTAAAAGCGAGCAATATACTTCTAGATAGGGAGATGAATCCCAAGATTGCCGACTTTGGTATGGCAAGATTATTTGGGCAAGATGAAACACAAGGCAATACCAGCCGAATTGTTGGTACATAGTAAGTACAAATTACAAAATTCTTGTTTTTTCTAATTGCAGTAGTGAGATGTAAAACTGGATCACTTTACTTTGATTCTATGCATTTGAGTTGAGGAATTTATAGTAACATTTGTATATTTCAGTGGATATATGCCACCATAATACCTAATGCACAGACAGTTCTCTATTAAGTCGGATGTGTTCATCTTTGGAGTTCTGGTGTTGGAAATCACAAGTGGACGAAAAAATAGTAGTTTTCGAAGTGGGGAGAACGTGGAGGACCTCTTGAGTTATGTTGAAATTTTGAGATGTTTTGGTGATTGGAAAAACCAAATGCTACTGCAGGCATGGAAAAACTGGCGTGAGGGGATAGTTGAAAATGTGGTGGATCCGCTGTTGAGGTCAAGTTTAGGTTCAATAAGCGAAATGGTAAGATGCATTCATATTGGGCTGTTATGTGTCCAAGAAAATGCATTAGATAGACCAACAATGGCTTCTGTGGTTCTTATGCTGAGCAGCTTCTCAATGAGTCTAGTTGTACCCTCTGAGCCTGCATTTTATTTAGTCGGTGGCTTTACTTCGGATGTTGATCAGTACAATTCAAGAAATAATCATTCATCCACGCAAGAGGATAAATCTCATCATTCAACGCAAGAGGATAAATCTCTTCATTCAACCCAAAATGAGGCTTCAATCTCTGATTTGTATCCTCGTTGATGTCCAATATTTGTTGGTTGAGTTTTGGTGTAACATGCCTCCCTCATTCTTTTTCTTTTTTTCTTTTCCTATCCATACTTTCGAATGTGTAATTTGTAATTTTAAAACTTTTTTTGTTTGAATTTTAAGCTCTAGTCTAGTTTCAATAATCATCTAGTATTCTTCAATTTCCTGGAAAGTGCCCTTTATGTTAACTATATTAGGAATATATTTAAAGTAATATTTATATATTTATATGTAGGCCCAACCCATGTTACTTATGGGCCTTATCTACTAGCCAAATAAGATTAGGTCAAGATTAAGTTAACTTGTATTGTATAAATACCTCTTGCACATTCATTTGTAAGTAATCAAGAAATTATATTTCTCATATTCTCTATATGGTATCATCGAGTCTCTTGGCTCACGCCTGATCCAAGCCCTAGCCGCCGCCGCCATCCGTCTCTGACGCCCAGCTCACCGCTCCCCCTTACTCTCTCCGCTGCCCTACTCCTCACGATGGCCACTCCATCTCAGTCTCCCTCACTCATCACTTTTAAAGGACTTGCGCAAATGTCCTTAAAACTCAACCCCACCAACTATGGTGCTTGGTCCTTCCTGCTTCGTCTCCTCCTCACAGGACATAACCTCTTTGGCTATGTTTTGGGCACGCATCCATGCCCACCTCCCACAATTCCAGCCGCCGATGGCACCACCACTACCACCATTTCTAATCCTGCACACGACCTGTGGGTGTGTCAAGACAATCTCATTTTCTCAACACTAGTTGGCTCCATGTCCCCTGAACTAATTCCCTTTGTTGCATCAACAAAGACCTCATGTGAAGCCTAGTCGATGCTTGAAAGCATGTATGGAAAACCCTCAAGAGGACGCATTCTTGCTCTCAAAACCAAGTTCCGTTCTCTGTCCAAAGGTGCTCGCCCAGTCTCTGACTTCCTCATGGAAGTTCGCTCTGTGGTCGACGAACTTGCCCTCCTCGGCGTCACCTCTGATGCCGAGGACGTCACTCTCCAGGTTCTCACGGGTCTTGACGAATCTTACAATGACATCGCCAATGCCATTCAAGCTCGCGAACACCCCATTTCCTTCGCCGAGCTGTGCGACAAGCTTCTGAGCGCCGAGGTTCAAATTGCCTCGCGACCATCCTCGGCCTTAATTCCTGCAACCGCTCTCACTGCTGGTAAATCGCTCCATCGCTCCTCGCGACCCGATTCGAGGCCCAGATCTTCTGATACTCATTGTCGCCAGTCCGCACAGAGGCCCTATCTTGGAACCTGCCAATACTGCCGAGCACCAGGTCACACTGCTCGAACATGCCCTGAAATTCCATCGGCACCCCCACGTTTCACTCCGCCGGTCGGGCAACATCGACCACCTTCACCAGGCAGTTTTGCACCGCCTTCATCTCGCCGACCTAAGACAGATGCTCGCCCAGCTTACTCGGCACACTCAGCTTCCTCGTCCCATCCTACCGATCACTGGATACTTGACTCTGGTGCCTCTCATCACATCACCAATGACCTCGCCAATCTGTCTATCCACTCGCCCTTTGATGGACCTGACAATGTTGAAATTGGTGATAATAAAGGTTTACACATATCTCACACTGGCTCCATGCACTTCAACAATCTTAAATCCCTTACTTTTTCAAATGTCTTGGTCGTCCCACACATCTCGAAAAACCTAATATCTGTCTCCAGCCTCTGTCAATGATAATGATGTTAACATTGTTTTTGGGCGCTCTTCCTTTCAGGTGCGAGATGGTCATTCGGGGAGCATTCTCCTTGTTGGGAGCCGTATCAATAATCTATACGTATGGCTGACACTGACTTCCACCTCCTTGCCACAAGCCTTCACCCCTCAACACCTGACCACAACCACCTGGCATGCTCGCCTTGGCCACCCAGCAACAAAGATTCTTGCCCACACTCTATCCAAACTTAACATTTCTAATGCTCCGTCCAAACACTTCAATTGTAACTCTTGTTCTTGTATCAAAAGTCACAAACTACCTTTCTATGAATCTAACATTAACTCAAATAAACCTCTTGATGTTATCTTTTCTGATGTATGGTCGTCGTCTGTCCCATCCACTGATAACTTCAAATACTATGTTATATTTGTTGACCACTTCAGTAAATACATTTGGGTCTATCCTCTAAAATGGAAGTCTGATTTTCTACAAACATTCGTCACCTTCAAAACACTTGTTGAAACTCACCACCAAAACAACATCAAAACCTTGTACTCTGACAATGGTGACGAATACATTGCCCTTCGCTCCTTTCTCCAGACTCATGGCATTTCTCACCTAACCACTCCACCACATACTCCTGAACACAACGGCATGTCTCAACGTCGCCATCGCCATGTGGTCGACACGGCTTTGGCCCTACTTCATCATGCCTCCATCCCTCTTACTTACTGGCCCTATGCTGTCTGCTCGGCGGCCTACATTATCAACCGCCTACCCAAACCCAACCTCAACATGCTATCTTCTTACCAAAAACTCCTTGCTCGCCCTCCCAATCTATCCAGACTCCGAGTCTTTGGTTGCCTCAGTTATCCATGGCTTCGTCACTACACCACTCACAAACTTGACCCTCGCTCACGTCCCTGTGTGTTCATCGGCTACTCGCTCACACAAAGTGCCTATCTCTGCCTTGACCTTTCCACTAATCGGGTCTACACCTCACGACATGTTCAGTTTGTCGAACATTCCTTCCCCTTTCTGACCATCACTCCTCCTATCCGACCACTATCCAATCTTGTTCACACACCCTCTCCTTCCTTTCCTATCACCTCCTCGCCTATTATTGGCGCGACCATCCCCAATGCACCCATCACCAACGCTACTCCTCCCGTCCCCACTCCCAACCCTGTACTCGCCCCTACTAATCCAGTGGTCGACCAAATCCAATCAACTCCCCCTCCCCTGTCGACCACAACCAACACCGACAGCCATGTGCCGACCACTGCTCCCCCGCGACCACTCACACCTCGCATGATCACTCGCTCTCAAAACCAAGTGTTCAAACCAAATCCAAGGTATGCTCTCAACTCAACTCTCACCGCTGACGTTGAACCGAGCTATGTTTCCCAGGCCCTCAAAGATAAGCATTGGCGAGATGCCATGTCTTTGAAATTCGATGCTCTTCTCAGGAATGGAACATGGGACCTGGTACCACCGACGACCACTCAAAACATTGTTGGGTCCAAGTGGGTCTTTCGTATCAAGCGAAATCCGGATGACACCTTGGACAAATACAAGGCTCGCCTGGTCGCCAAAGGCATTCATCAGCGACCAAGTGTCGATTTCACGGAAACATTCAGCCCCATGGTCAAACCCGCCACTGTGCGAACTGTTCTAAGCATTGCTGTTACCAACAACTGGCCTCTTCGCCAATTTGATGTTAACAATGCCTTCCT